>OY288291.1:767500-1967500 GCA_958450335.1 Hibiscus tridactylites
TGAATTATGCTTGAAAATCTGAATTAAGAGATTATTACATGTTAGAATGATTGTGTTTAGAATTTGTACCTTATTGAAGGAAGTGATGAATTATTTGATTGCAGCTATTCGATTGCATGTTAGAATCTGAATTGAGAAATTATTACATGAAAATCTTTTTTTCCTTCCCTTTAGGTATGTGCACATCATCCCCTCTGATTTGTAGCTTTTTCTTCGCTCTTGAATCCTTTCAATAACTTATATAACAAATAAACCATACACATAGTTATATGTAGTGTTATGTTCAAAATATGAAAAGGCAGTTTCGGATATACAACAGTGTAATCGTGATTAAGAATGTTTTTTTTTTTAAGAACTGCATTAACATTCTGGACTGTTTTATCAGTGTATATAAAATATAAGGGTTAAAAATCTGTTTGTATTATCTTTATAACAGTGGACTGTTTTGATTTTATACACACACTAGCTGGAAAATGTGTTTTTGAGTGCAGAATTTAAATGCCGTAAACTGAGTTTTTTGGAAACGGGATTTTAATTGCTACAAACTGCTTTTATAATACAAAATTTTGGTGATGTTTTAAGTAATGAGATATGGTTAAAAACTGGTTTAAGTCATTCACGAATTAATGGTGCAATAATGGTTTAAGCAAAGTAGTATACAAGAAGGATAGATTGAATGACTTAAGGATTTAATGAAAAGCCAAGAAAGTTTGTAATTTAGGCGATGAAACATGAATGGTAGCTTGAATAATAAATAAGATTCCAATTGAAGATTTATCGGGGGAAATAGATATGCCTTATTCGAATGCCTATATACATATGAACATACTTAATTTCAGCCATTCATTTAGACAAGTAATTTGTTTGGTTTAATGCCTTGCCTTAGGTTGGATGTGTCCTTATCCAAACTTAGTATTGCATGTATAAAATTAATGAACCTAGTGAAGGAAGTATTAATGTTTCTTTTATTAGTTACTTGAACTACCTCACTAAGAAATTATACTTACTCAACCCTCCACTTTTTTTCCAGGTTAAGTTGTTTCGGCTAGTCCCAAATTGATTTCGAGAAGTATGTACAACTTCTTGGAATTACTCCTAGTACTAGTAGGTGGCACATTAGGGGCTGTTTTGAGTTCATGAATTGTTTTGGGGCATAGTTATTATGTGGTAATGAACCTAAAAATTTATTTTGGCACTAGTAAAGCTAACTGGATTAATTGAAAATGTATAAACATGCTGGAAAACAGTTTTGGGGCACATAGGATGTTAAGTAGTCGAATAAATAGCATTAAAAAGAGTAAGTAAATAAAGGATTTGAAGAGTTAGGTTTGGATGATGGGAAATCCTTGAGAATTCGAATTGTTTATTGGAGAAGGTAATTGGGTTATTTCATTTCTCTTTGTTAATGGTTAAATTTGAGTATATGATCATGATTGTTGGGACTCAACCTATTGAAGTGATGAAGCTATGATGTGTTTAATTAAAATCAAGCATGAAATGTAAAGTTTACGTTTAACAAGAATAGCACCCTGTTTTTAGGATATTTAATGAGTCAAAATATATGGCCTTGAATAATAAGATTGGAAGAGACTGCCTAATATATGTATTTATGAAGGCACATTCTAATGGATTGAATTGAGTAAATAAGTAATTTGTAGGGACTGTTTTAAGTGCCTAAAACCAGGGGTTTATTCTGAAAATTATCTTAGGGACTGTGTTGGAATAAGAATGAATGTAATGGCTGTTACAATGTTTTAGAATATGAACTTAGGTATAATGAACTGCTTAGAATGAAAATTTAATATATGCTGGACTGGTTTGATAAAGCTCAAATAAGGAATAGATTGAACTAAAACAACACTGTTTTTCAGTTGTATAAATTAGAACCAATAATGCAGTCTTGAATTTAATAAAACCAGTATTTAGAATGTCCTAAGAACAGTTTAGAATATATATTGTTTGAAGTGTTAAAAGGTGCAGTTTGTAGCTTAAAACAGTGCAGAATTTATAAGTCTAAAACTGTGAAGGGAGGCATGTAAGGTACCATAAGTAATATATGTAGTGCCCTGCGAATACTATTTTAACTTTCTTGAAAGACTTGTTCATGTTGTGCTTTTAATGGAGAAGCTGATTGTGGTTGCTAACTCGCTAAACACTGAGCTTGTTTGGCTTCCTCTATTGTTACTGTTTTTTAGTAGGCCGTGCTTTATATAGGTAAACTTGCATGTAGTTCTAGTGAATACTATTTTAACTCTCCTTTTGCAATAGAAGGCTTACCTTGTTTAATTCCTATAACGGGATGTGTTCGGTGTTCCTTTTCCTTTTACACGATGAACATAAAAGTTCTCAGTATTTAGTTTTAAAAAATTTTACTTGCCTCTTCTACAAAAGTGGATAATTATTTTTCCTGCAAGCAAAAGGTAGAAATCAAATGTATTTTCAAGGAGAGTCAGAAATAACCAAGGAAGCACTAACATCATCGTTTTCTTTAGTCTTTTGACCTTTTGTTGATTACCTTTTTATCCTGAAGGTGTCGATTGGTCAGATGTTAGAAAATCAGATGTGCCCTGTCTTCTTCAAAAAGGTATGGGGTATCATCTTCACTCTTGAAGTTCCTATTTAACGCATTTTGGACAATATGTGTTAATGGTTCACATAGATGCGCACATCATTCTGTTCAGTTTTATTTCGATGAATACGTAGAGGCCATTGTCTTAAATTAGCAGCCCCTATTGCTGTTCTCTAAGCTCCTGAAACCAGGATTTTTTACTGAAACAGAGTTAAAATGGTAATCAAAACAGCAGCTAAATATGTTGCATGCTTCTCTAATCTAAACTGTTCAAATTTAGTACAATATTGTTTGCAGTTATAGGCTGTTATTGGGTTTAGTGTTATGAGGTATGCTGCCCTATTATGAATTAAAAGGACTCCCAAATGTGATACCATTGAATTCTTGAAGATAGCCTGTTGTCAAACAAAATAAACAGCAGTCTTTTTTTTCACTTCCACTAATGTGTATTGTATGATTGAAAAAAACTAGATTTCTACATAGAACTTATGGAAACGGGTCTAAGTCAAAATGTGTCAAGGTTGCTTTGTTTAGAAACCATTGAATGTGTACTTTGTGCTTATATCCAAGCTAGTAAGTTTTCTGGTTTCATATCTTATGTTTGATTGTAATAAGAGTAAATAAGATAGTAAACCAAAATGGTTATAAATATGACTATTCGAATGGTTATAACAAAATTAGTTGACATGTGATTTCGTTAATTTGTGAATTATGCTATGTGCTTATGTTTAATAAATCTTTATAAATTACTAAGAGAGGTCTTTCGTCGAAATTGAAAGTGTTATAACATCAAGTATTCTTACAATGTTTGTTTAACCTAAAGAACGCTCAATGTTATGTATATTGAAAGTTTTCAAGTAGTTTAAGGTAATTACATAATATTTTGTTATACCCTTAGGTGATAGACATACTTACCACGGCAAAATTTGGTTCAATACTACATTGAGAAGATGATTATTTGAGTTTGCTTGTAAATTTGCAGTTGTATAATCACTGAGAAGCTGATGTATGACGTTCTAAATTCTTAGAAATATGGATTAATCATAAGTCAGCATCTTCAATTGAAATTTAGTTTTTAAATGATAATTGATCATGTCGGCAACCAGGGTTGTACATTATGCATTGAATCAAGAATATTAATAAATACATATTACGTCAAATTGCTATAATAGTTTAAATTAAGGACCTACAACTTCCAATTTATGCAACTTGATCCATGCATGCTAGGATATTTATTGAGGTGTACGACAAAACAAATATCAGTCATGCATCATCTGATACAAGCTTGTTTGGTTTCAGAGTCCATATGAAATCGGTTTGATTGTAACTAAAGGCATATCTGTTCAAGTTACCACATGGTTCAAATGTTAAATGCAAGCCACAGTCCACACCATGCATTTGAATTAATGAATTAATTCAAATTAAACTTGTTTATGTGTTGTCCATTCCGATTTTTTTCATGTTTCGTTTTCTGTCTTAATCGTTTAATTCGAAATTCAAATGACTCCAGCTCTGTTATGTTATTTGTTGCATCATCTTTGTCCTTAGGTTTTAGGTTTGCATCGCTCTGGTTCGTAGTTATTTTCAAATTGCATTTGATTGAGAGGCTGCAAAAGACGAAGCTTCCCACTGTTAATATACACTACTTTTGGTATTCCATTTAGGATATGAGTTAATTTGATTTATATACTTTATTAATTGAAAATAAATATGGTATTCTCTGAACTTCATTTAAACCAGTCTTTTGCTTTCTCTGTACTTTTTTTTCGTGTCTAATTGATACAAGATCCTGTCCAAGGTCCTTGCAAAAAGACTTAGGACATGTATTGATCATTTGATTGGCCCTTCACAGTTTGCTTTCGCCCCGGGAAGACAAATCCTCGATTGTTCCTTTATCGCCAATGAGGGAGTGGATTTTTGGAGGAAGAAGGGTTTGGAAGGCATTGCCTTTAAGGTGGATTTTAGGCGTGCTTATGATTCTGTAGATTGGTCGCTTCTGATGAAAATTATGGAACACATGGGTTTCGGAACTAAATGGCGAGCCTGGATTCTAAAATGTCTATCTACTGCTTCTATTTCGGTATTGGTTAATGGGTCACCAACGGACAGTTTCAACATTGCGAGAGGCTTGCGCCAGGGATGCTCGCTGTCACCTTTGCTTTTTAATCTAGTGGGGGAGATGCTGAGTCTTCTACTATCCAAGGCTGTGAAGATAGGCCTTTTCGACGGTTTTCAGATTGGCAACGCGGATAAATCTTTTATGCTGTCCCATCTTCAATTTGCGGACGATCTGCTTATCTTTTGTAAGGCGTCTAAGGGGCAGCTTAAGAACATAAAAAGAGTGTTGAAAGTATTTGAAGTGTGTTCGGGTTTAAAGTTGAATATGTCGAAGAGCAAGATTTTCGGAATCAATATCGAGGATACAATTATAAAGGAATGGGCGACTTCGATTGGTTGTGCAGTTGGCACCTTTCCGACAGATTATCTTGGTCTTCCTTTAGGAGCGAAAAGGAATTCAGAAGCACTATGGGAGCCTGTAATCCAAAGACTGTTTTCGAAATTGGCCGGTTGGAAAGCAGCCTCACTCTCGTTAGCTGGAAGGACTGTACTAGCAAAATCAGTTTTGAATGCTATACCAATTTACTACATGTCTATATTCTGAGTGCCGGTCAAGGTTATGAAGAAGATTAACTCTTTGGTAGCTAATTTTGTATGGGGAGACTCATCACAAAGGAAACATATACACTGGTTAAAATGGCCCTTGGTGTGTAGACCGAAGGATAATGGTGGCTTAGGCATTTCTGACCTGAACACAATGAACCGCGCCCTACTCAGTAAGTGGGCATGGAAATTTGCTAATGAACGGGAGACATGGTGGAAACAAATGGTGTGTTGTAAGTATAAGCTAGACAATAGGAGGGGGTCGTTGCAAAGGACTGCCCCGAGCAAATCCTCTTGGCTTTGGAAAGATGTAGTTAATAACTTCTGGGCAAATGATACATTTGGAAACTGCATTCGAAACAATTTGAAGCCACAAGTCGGGAATGGGAGATTCATCCTCTTTTGGCAAGAGAGTTGGTTATGTGCAGAACCGTTGAAGGTATATTTCCCAAGAATCTTTGCTCTTTCAATCAACAAAGAAGGTCCTATTGCAGACTTTGGAACTGTCGAGACAGGGGACTGGTGTTGGGACATCAAGTTAAGAAGGAATCTTTTCGACTGGGAAGTGGAGCAATGGGACGAGTTGTTATCCATGTTAAACAATGTGACCATTAGCCTAGATGTGAATGATTGTTATGTTTGGAAAGGCAGCGGAGAGGGGATTTTCTCAGTTAAATCTTGCATCAATCTTGCTATTGGAAGATCTGAGGAGACATTATTTTGGCCAAAACAGGTTTGGGCTGGATCCGCTCCCCCAAGAGTTAAGACGTTCGTTTGGCAGGTTTGCCATGGGAGAATTGCGGTGAGGGCAGAGCTAATCAAGCGAGGAGTGAATGGAATCACTGAAATCAATTGTCCCCTATGCAACTTGGAGCCGGAAATAGTTTCGCATTTGCTATTCTCATGCAACGTGGCTTGGAAATTATGGGCGATATTTTTGAGATTATGGAACTTGTCTACTGTTCTACCGAATAACCCTGCGGATTTCATCATAAGTTGGGTTTCTCTACTCCCAGAATCAGAAATCTGGAGTCTAATTCCGTTTGCAGTAATCTGGTCATTATGGAAGTGTCGGAATAAATTGGTGTTCGAGGAACGTAGCTTAGATCAGAGGCTTTTGCTCTTCTTAGCAAAATACAGGTTAGCAGCTTGGTTTGTGTCCAAAAATCCAAATCTGTCAACTCAGTTGGACTGTTTAATGGGTGATCCAACACTTGCTGACTCAACTAAGTGGGTGAAAACACCAAAGATATCCACGACTATGTGGACTCCCCCACCTCCGGGTTTCTTTAAGGTTAATGTTGATGGAGCAGTGAGCAGTGATTGGAAGTGCAGCGGCATTGGTGGCATCTTAAGGAACGACGACAGTAAGAAGCTGGGAACTTTCTCGAAGGCTGCTGGTCCTGGTCCACCAATTCTGGCAGAATTAATTGCCATTCGAGAAGGGTTGGATCTGTTCCTTGAGTCTACCTGGGGTAACAAAGGTCGATTGATCCTGGAAAGTGATTCGGCTGTGGCTTTGAGTTGGATTGGGAACACTGAAGTTTGCCCAAGTATCTACGCCCAATTAGTTAAGGAAATTAAGAAGAGGGTGCTAGACAGGAACGTAATACTTAGACATATAAAAAGAGGGGGCAATTGGGAAGCTGATAGCTTGGCTAAACAAGGAATTGGGTAACTTTGTAACTAGGATGCTTTGTTACTAAAATGGGTACTGTAATGTAGGGGGTAGTACAAACAAGGGTACGTTGTATGCTTTGAGGTGTTGTAGTTGTGTACTGGGACATACAAGCTTGTCAAAATCCACTGTGAGAAATAAAACTTTGAGGCACTCTTTTCCTCTTCCAATGCTCGTTGGGTTGCCTATGTAACCTAACGAGTATGAAGGGGTTTTTAACGAGGCCTCCTTCCTTTCTTATAAAAAAATAAATATTTTGGATGATATTTTGGTGTCTAACTGAGCTTAGAGGCAAAATACATGGATTTCATATCATTTATGTCGAGAGCTGGGAAATTAATTCGACTTGGAAAAACTTAAAAATTTATTGTTTCCTCTATAAACTAAAACTATTTCTGTTACTTAGGCATTGTTAATGAATTCTAAAAATCTTACAATGCATGGCACTGCAATGGATCTAATTTTGCATGATAATAAATGGTAAGCAAGCTGAAATTTGGGATGAATTAGATGTTAGATTGTTTCAAGTTTAGTTTAATGGTTTTAATGTTGCATTAGGTTAAATATTGCTTTGCTACACATCATGCCCCTATATTGCAGTGAGCAAGGAACACGCAAAGTAGAATAAACGGAAAAAGCGAAGAAAACTGGTAGAATATGATAGTCCGGAGACGTCGCCTTTACGGCCTTTGGCCTCAAGTGGAAAGCAAAGCATTTTCTCTGGTAAGTGTAAAATTATTATGTTTTCCAGCAATGCAACATTTGCCGTACGTTTATTCTACCTAGACTTGCTGTTTAATTTTTTGCCTCCAAATTTCATGCTTCGTATATAAATATATGACTACTCAAATAAAGACTGATCTAAATTACGTGAAAAACAAGCTACATATGGGCAAAATTGTGAACTTAAGTTAAGTGTCATTTATTTATACAAAAATCATCAAATGCCAAGCTCACATGGAATGCATGTATAATCACGTTTCGTTCAAAGAAAGATAAAGAGGACACATGGAAGAAGAAAAAAGAAGAGCTATGTTTCTGGTTCGATTGCATTGAGGAATCTATTATGATTGATGGGGTTCCATCGTTCTATGCAGCTTTGACTCTCTACGGGGTTCCTCTGCAGTGTTGGTTTTTCTCCTTTATTTCCAGGAATTGGGGATCTCTAGTTCGTATCCATGAAGACACTCTACAAAGATATGACCTTTCGGTGGCAAAGTTAGTTATTAGAGTCTCCAGTCAGTTTTTAATTCCAAATTCGATCCGAATCAATGTCATGGATAGAGCATTTCTTATAGTTATCAAAACTGGTGAAGAGCTACAAGATTGTCGCGAGCCTGGTTTCTCTGCTGAGTCAGAAAAAGCTGTCGAGGATTGGCCGGACCTGTCGGTTCCCTCTTCTGCTGGGGTTAAAGTTGGTCACAAAGGGAATAGTCCTCCACCTTCTCACATTCCTGCTTCAGTCGAAAAGTCCCCAATCATTAATGTGAGTTCTCCGGGTATTATGGGGGAGGGTTTCGAAATTCGTGGGGGTGATTCCCATGGTGGAGCGGCTGCAGTTTTCCCACGTGCTATTATAGATACAGACTCAGGTAATGATTTGACTCCAATCAATGTGGATATTCCTGTTGAAAATATATCTCCCGAGAATTGTATGGGCCTTAATCAGGGCCTATCCCAGCGTGATGTATCTTTGGAGCAGCCCGACCTTAGTAAGTTTGTGGTTGAGGACTCTTGTACCCAAAATAGTATCCTCCCACAAAGTCAGTTACCGTCGGATGTGGTTCCTGATAGCTTTGAAGGGAATCTCTCTCCGGGTTTCGCTTTCTCTTCAAACAATAATTCTAGCAGCTCAAATTGGGAAAGAAATAAATCAGTCCATTCCCCACCGCAAATAAATGTCTCAGTTTCCTTATGTCCAACGAAGGATTTTTACAGAGCCAGTTGTAGGAGATATATCCGAAGCAGAGTCAGGGATTCAGTTGAGTTGGGTATATAGGAGGAAGCTTTTGGTGGTGTCGGGCTATCTACTGAATTAGTGCATCTCAATTATATTGAGGAGGCCCTTGCTGTTTGGGGGGTGAGCAATATTCTAGGGATCTCTTTTAAAGGAGGTAAGAAGGCGTTGATTGAAAAAGCTTCCGAGTTGGAAGCCAAAAACTAGTAAGATTTTTCCTGGTCGTTTAAATTGGTTAATGGAGTTATCAATCATATCTTGGAATATTAGGGGATTAGGCAAGGTTGAGAAATCCAGTGATGTTGGTAGGTTGATGCGTTCTCAGAAACCGAAACTTCTTCTTCTTCAGGAAACTAAACTGTTGGATGTCAACCATTCTCTTCTTCGACGGATGGGTTGCAGCAATAATTGGGGAATAGCTTTCTCCCCTTCGACTGGATCGGCCGGTGGTTTATTCAGTGTTTTGGACAAGGAGTGGCTGTGTGTTCAACAATCCGTTATCCACAAGAGATTTATTGCTCTGCTTGGGACGGTTAGGGGGTGTTCTTCGCAGCTCGGTTTTATCAATGTGTATGGTCCATCTGTTGATGCTGAGAAAGAAGGTTTTTTCAGTGAACTTCTATCTTTTATGAGGAATTTTGAGGTTGAGTGGTGCCTCGGGGGGGGGGGGGGGGGACTTTAATGCTTACTATACTAGTGAAGAAAAAATTGGAGCTGCTCATAATTTAGCTATAATGGATTTATTTCGCTCCTTTATTCACGATGCTAATCTCCTTGACCTTCCTTTGAATGGTGGTTTGTTTACATGGTCTAATAATAGGGAGGAGCCTACCTTTGTTCGGCTCGATAGATTCTTGATTGACTCGGGGTTTGCGTCATCATTTCAGAACTTGGATCAATCCCGGCTACCTAAATTGTTGTCCGATCACAACGCTATTTCCTTGGTTAATCGAGGGTGCAATTGGGGCCTTAGACCGTTTAAATTATTCAACTATCTATTGAAGGAGGATGGTTTTGATGATTTAATCGCTGATAATCTTAAATTGATGAAGAAAAGGAACAAACGAATTGGATTGTTAAGTATTCTGAAAGGGAGCAAAGAAGCTATCAAGAATTGGTTAAACAAGAAGAAGCTTTGTAATGCCAATTTGTGTGATGATCTGGTACAAGAAATTGATAAGCTGGAGAAAGATATGCAAATGGGTGTAGCTAAGGGTAATGCTGGGCCAACCATTGCAACGTTGAAAAATGGATGATTTGAAGTGGTGTCGGATCCTAATTCAATTAAGAATCACATCTTTAATTTTTTGCTCAAGCTTACAATTCCAAGACTACATTAGAAGTGGATGATTTGAAGTTGAACTTCAAGAAAATTTATAAGTTACAACAATAGCTACTGGTTCGGAAGTTTGATGAAGAGGAAGTGTGGAATGTAATTGCTTCCTTTGATAGCTCAAAAGCTCCAGGGCCGGATGGCTTCAATCCGGGTTTTTTCAAAAAATTCTGGGGTGTTCTCAAAGACGATATAATGAAATTCTTTGATGACTTTTTCTGTGGCAGACAATGGGAGAATGTTATCAACCATTCATTTATTACTCTTATACCGAAGAAGTTGGGATCAAAATCTATTGAAGATTATAGGCCAATCAGTCTGGTGGGCGGGGTATACAAGATCCTGTCCAAAGTATTGTCACGAAGACTCAAGCATTGTATGGATACCGTTGTCAGTAAATCTCAGTTTGCTTTCATTCCTGGGCGTCGGATTCTTGACTGTTCGCTCATTGCTAATGAAGGTATCGATTTTATGGTAAAGAGTGGTTTGAAAGGTGCTGTCTTTAAAATCGATTTCAAACGGGCGTATGATACGGTTGACTGGAAATTTCTTATTCGAGTTATGAAGGAAATGGGATTCAACGACCGGTGGTGCAATTGGATACTTAAGTGCATATCGTCCGCTTCTATTTCGATCTTAGTGAATGGAGTGCCCACCCCTTGTTTTTCTATTTCGCGCGGTCTTCGCCAAGGTTGTTCGCTCACACGTTTATTATTTATTTTGGTTGGAGAGGCATTGCATTTGATGCTTGATAAGGCAGTTACCGCTGGTCTGTTCAATGGTTTCAAAATTGGGAGAGATCCAAATTCCCTGTCATTATCTCATTTACAGTTTGCGGATAACCTTATGGTTTTCTGTGGAGCTTCGTCAAGAGAGATCCTAAACATCAAGTGTGTACTCAGAGTTTTTGAAATTGCATCGGGCCTCCAATTGAACTTGAGTAAAAGCCGCTTGTTCGGAATTAACGTGGATGATTATACCTTTAGGGAATGGGCGAGCAAAATAGGGTGCATTAAGGGCGTTTTTCCTTCTGATTATCTTGGCCTTCCTTTACGCCCTAAGAGAAACTCTTTCGTGATGTGGGAGCCGATTATTGACAAATTTTACAGTCATCTAGCTCGTTGGAAGGGGAAAAATCTATCTTTCTGCGGAAGATTGGTGTTGATCAAATATGTCTTATCTTCCCTGCCCACGTACTTCTTATCTATGTTTAGACTTCCTGCAGCGGTAAATAAGAAATTAAATAGTATAATGGTTGCCTTTTTTTGGGGTGACTCGGATAATCGGAAAAAAGTGCACTGGGTTAATTGGCAATCAGTTTGCAAGCCTCTGGAAGTTGGTGGATTAGGCATACGGAATTTAGAAATTCACAACAGAGCTTTTCTTGGAAATTTGCGAATTAGAGAGATTGTGCCTGGAAACGTTTCTTGTGTAGTAAACTAAACTGGGACGTTTCTGCGATCATTCCTGATGGTGCTGGTCACCACCTTTCATCGTGGATATGGCGTGGCATTTCCAATTCCTACCATTGTGCATATAATATTGGAGAATCTATCCGGAGGAACTCAAAACTTCAAATTGGAGATGGTAGGTCGATTTTGTTCTGGTCAGAGGTTTGGATTTCTGATTCTCCTCTACAAGTCATGCTCCCAAGGATTTTTGCGTTGGCTGCAAATAAATCTGGGAAGGTTAGTGATTTTGGTTCGCCAAGTGAAGGTCGATGGACTTGGAATATCCAACTAAGGCGTAGCCTGTTTGATTGGGAGTTGCAAAAATGAGATTTGTTCATGTCATTGCTGTCATCGTTGAATTCTGTTGGGTTTACTCAAGATTGCCTTATTTGGAAAGGCTCGGGGGAAGGGGATTTTTCGGTGAAAAGCTGTTGCCAAGTGATAAATTCCAAGGAACGACATGGTTTTGAATGGAAAGCTTTGGTATGGAATGGGTTGGCTCCTCCACGTGTCGAATTCTTCCTTTGGCAAGTGATTCTGAATAAGATAGTTGTGAGGGAGACTCTAAAGCTTCGAGGATGTCATATGGATGATTCATCTTGTCTGATGTGTAGAGCTGCCCCTGAAACTATAAGTCATTTGTTCTTACATTGTAAGGTTGCTTGGACTATATGGTCATACTTCTTGTCTTGTTGGAGCGTCGATTTTGCCTTGCCATACAATGTTGTTGATCTGTTGATTATGTGGAGAGAGGCTGGTCTTTGTCGGGGCCACCGATCGATCTGGAACCTTATTCCGGCGGCTGTGTTATGGTCCCTTTGGCTCATGAGAAATGAAATCATGTTTAGAAACAATAAGTTGGACATTAGACATCTATTGTTCTCCACTAAAGTAAGAGTGGCTTCTTGGTTCAAAGCTCACTTTCAGGAGAATACTGTTTCGATGGAAGCTATTCTGCAGCATATGCCCTCTGCTGATTTAGGTAATGTTAGTGTTGATCCTCGGCCAGCAACATCTTGGGAACCTCCTCCAGTGGGGTTCATGAAGATAAATGTCGACGGCGCCATGAATAAAGAGCGAAAAGCAGATGATATAGGTGGTTTGGTTAGAGATGACAAAGGTACGACAATTTTTTCATTTTCCAAAGCTATTGGATATGGTCCTCCTATTCTAGCAGAAATCTTGACGATGTGACGTGGGTTGGGATTAGCGTTTTCGGATAGCAACTGTGTAAGCTCTCGATTGATCATAGAGAGATTGTAGTACCCTTTAAAGTGGGTCACAAATCCTGATTCATGCCCTCGAATGTTCAAGGATTTAGATCGGGAGATTATGGAATTGGGTTCGAAGAGAAACTATATTTTCCGTAAGGTCGACAGAATCCACAACATGGAAGCTGACGGCTTAGCTAAAAATGGCATTGGGTAGTTCAGGGAAATTTGCGTGGGACTGCGGGTGGTATCTTGTCTATTTTCTACTACCCTGTTGTTTTTATTTTTATCTGTGCTTCATTGGACAGGAGTGAGAGTACTTGTATGTTGCGGAAATTATTAATAAAATTTTCACCGTGACACTCTTTTCCTCCTTCCGCTGTTGATCTTTTGTCCGTAGGACGAACGATCGATATGAAGGGGGGTTTTTAATGAGGTCACCAAATTCTATAAAAAAATATATGGGTAAACATGAAAAGTTGCCATACCTTCTCAAAAGATTGTGGAGTTCGTACGAGCTGTGAAAATAAATAATAATGTTTTATTTATATCATTTCAATGAGTTACTAATATTTGAATTAAAAAGTTTATCTATATTAATTTTCATCATGACTGAATTCAAATCGATACTTTAAGCATAATATTTGAATTATTTCATTTAATTAATTGTTCACGCTCAAATCCATCCCAATGCGTTGGTCGATAGCAATGTAACATATATGAGCATCTATGTGATTCTAATACTTTTGGTTATTGAAAGCTTGGTTCTAGACTGTATTTGTATGTACGTGATTGCATGTTGCTCCAATTGATATCTTGTATGATATTGTTTATGTGTATGATCCGATAAAATATGGTTATGAGATTATATGTAAAATGGTTCAAAACACATTTTTGTTTCTGTGAATCTACATGTTCTTGGAAATATTTAATGTACTCTAGTACCGTTTTTGAATATATCAAGTATGATGCATACTCTATCATTGTTCTGAGTTATGTAAACGCATGACATGCTCTGTATATTGCAGTTGGGCTTGAGGAAGATTCTAGTAGTTTACCCCATTGTGTTGTGGCTCAATCTGTTTATTATTTGGGTTGACTCGCTTTGTTATGATGTTAAGGTCCTTGGGGACTCGTTCTATTTGGGATTAAAGATGGATTGAGTAGCTGGGCTGATTGGCTCATATGGTTATGCCTTGCATTTTTGTCGTATATATATTATGTTGTTCAGTTCAATTAATCTGCGTAGTCTATGTTGTCAATTCATGTTAATTTGTTATGCATGTTTAAAACATTCTATCAAATTATCCATTGTTAATCTGAGATTGATGTTCTATTCTCTGTTTCACGCTTTTATACAACTGACTTTCTACCTCACCCCCTTTCTTTTTCTTCATTTCAGATAATTCAAGACGTTAAGATTGAATCCACATTCAGAGGATTAAGAGTCAACTTTTCAGTACGATTACTATAGAATTTGGGCATGATATTTTATTTAGTTTTTTTAGACTTTGTGGTCTGTTTATCTTCTCTCGGCATTATATACTTAAAACGTTTTAAGGTTATATTACTAATTATTCTTCTTAGGAAAATATAATTTTTGATCGGTATAACAAATCTAGGATTACTTCGGTAATATATGTATCCGTCAAGATATGGTCTTAATTTTTGAGTAGAGTTTAAGTCGTTATATTTAGTGGTATGAGATTATAGTTTGAATCAATAGGCTGTGCAATTTGCTTCAAACAAATATGTATGCATTATTTTTAAACTGTTGAGGGGGTGGGGGCACTTTTCTATACTTGCCAAAAATGCTTTTAAATCGTTAATGGAAGATTTTGATACTATGATATCATTCCTAACAGGAAGCTCGTTTCTTTTTTCGTTTTATGACGCTTGGAATTCTAACTTTCAAATTGATTTTGAAGGACTTCTCCGATGTTGTGATCGAGTTTGTGTACCCAATAACAAATGGAATAAGATCGAACATCATTCAAGAAGCACACTGTAGTACATTATATGTTCATCTTGGATATGTCAAGAAGCTATTGTTCAGAGTTACACTACATCGTTCCATGCAACGAAAAAATGTTGGGACAATTAGCAAATACATTCAATAATAGACCACAAGGATCATTTCCCAGTTATACTGAAGTTGCAAAACAAAATGGGAAAAAATGTTGCAATGTAATCACATTGCGCAATGGTAAATGGTTGGATGCAACATCTGAGGGGAACGTTGTTACGAAATATGAATAAGTGAAGGAGCCAACACATAATGAGGAAGCACAACACAAGGTTGATGAGAAATTTGTTTCTGCATAATTTTTTTCTTGAAAGTTGGATTGCATTGCATTAGCCATAAAATGGCATCATCGATTACAAAGCTTGAAATACAATTCGGCACATCATAAGATAAATTAAAAAGGTTGATTACAGCTCAGTATCCAATGTGTGCACGACTCTATTGGATTCATGACATATGCACTTAACTTAGAAACTGGCGTGGTTGGCAAGGATGGCATGTGCATCGGGCAAGTGTGCGACAATGATTGATCTGTTTGGCTTCTCAGCACCCAACTTGTTAACAATCGCCATGGAGTCTCCTTCGATGATCACGGTATGTCATCCATTCTCCTCGGCTACCTGAAGGCTGAGGGTGAAGGCACATACATCGGCGGTGTGCGCCCTAGGCAGCTTGTGAGCTCTCGCGTTAAGGATCAAGCCATTAGAGTTACGGGCTACTGCTCCAATTGGGGCGGCCCCCAAGTTTGCAACGAACACAACATCGACATTCACCTTAATGGTGTCCTCATGTGGTCTGGTCCGTTGCAATCAGTTGGGCATAATCCACCATGGCTCGGGTCGGGAGATTCTTGTTCTCATGAACGAGTTTGTTTCTCTGGTTCCACAAGTTCCACAACAAGTTAATGAGCAGAGTGAAATGGTCCTTGTCCAAAGATTTGAATGAAGCTTCCAATCAATCTTTGCAACTCGAGAAAGGGCCACTTGGTAAGAAGGTCGATAATGCACAGAAATCGAAGGCTTCCTTTATGGTTGGGCAGTCCCAAAAGGCATGGAGGTGTGTTTCAGCTTTGATAATTTTTTTACAAGTGCCAGGTCCAAGTCTCGTGGCTGCAAGCTTATGGTCTGTGGGAAATGCATCATGGCAGGTTCTCCACCCAAACAATCGGGTTCTAGGAAAGGTATGCTGCTTAGCCATTGCTTTCTAGATGACATTAGAGTCCCTTACCTCGTGATTTTGAAGTTGTAACCAGTTATAGCTCGAACGAGTGGTGTAGCTTCCTGATGAATGGTGGCCCCAAATGAGCATGTCACCCGAGAAGGGTGCAATGGGACATCACCTGATCGACAAGGCCTCTTCATCAGAGAAAACTTGGTTGATCTTGACCACATTCCACGCTGCAACATCATGAATTATAAACTCTCCACACCTAATCGGATTGGTGTTACTATCCAAGTGACTCCCCTCCAACAAAATAGGCTTGGTTCTTCCTCATATGTCTTCGAAGATCAGAACTGAGCTATTAGTCCCAAGCTTACAATGAAATCCATATTTAACAGCCTCTTTAGCCTTGAAAATACTACTCCAAATGAAATATGTTTTCTCCGCTTGTTTAGCTTCGAGCACATTCCCATGGGGGAAGTATTTGGCTGAGATATCCTTGAAACACATAGAGTCCATGTTACACAACAATCTCCACACTTGTTTGGTGAGTAAAGCGAGATTAAAAGCTTTTAGATCATGGAATCCTTTCTCCTTTCTCTTTCATGACCACCAAAAGGCACAACAATCTCCACACTTGCTTTGGTTTGTAAAGGTTTTACCAAGCCACATGTGTCCATCCTCTTTCATTTCTCTTGCATGACCACCAAAAGTTCCTCGTTGTAGTGACCAAGGGATCAATAATATAGTCTGGGAGGAAGAAACAAGTCATGGCATAGGCGGGTACGCTCAGGCCACATACTTGATGAGAACTTCAAAGCCACCATATATAGTAAATTCTTGGTCCAATTACACATTCTTTTATCAACTTCGTCATCCAGAAAACCAAAGGCCTCTGTTTTGCTTTTGTCCACAATAAGAGGATGACCGAGGTACTGCCCAAGGATCTCTTCTTCACGCATGCTTAAGATGTCTTTGATCTCAGATTTACTTTGATTGCACATGTCCTTGCTGAAGAAAATGTAAGACTTCTCAACGTTGATCTTTTGGCCCGATGAAGACTCATAAACCTTGAGCACATGCTTCAGTCTAGTTGCCTCCTTAACCGAGTTTTTGATGAATAAGAGGCAATAATCGACATAAAGGAATACAAATGGTGGTGAACTCTTTGGCCGTTCATACTTGCTCGAACACCTCTGATATTCCCATCCCTTTGCTCCTTCAAAAAGCAAAGTCGAGAGACACTGATTGCAAAATAGGACTTGAGAGGGGACACCACCTCTTGTCCAGGTTTCACTTCATCCAAGGGTGGGCAAGACATAGACATTGCCTTCCTAGTTTTCTTCGAGCTACTTCCTTCCATTTTTTCTTTCAATTATCGCTTCACACTTTTGAGCTTAGGCGTGCTGACTAGGCCAATCCGGGTAATAACAAGATACAAAAGAAATATAGCATTAAAGGTTAAAGGATCAGTAACTCTTCCAAATTTTAAGGGCGGAAACAAGACCTACTTTGGGAAAAACAGACATGTTCCAGCAATCTGTCCCAGAAAAACAGTTCCCTAATACGATAACTTTCTTGCTACACACAACAGCTGGCTTAGGTATAGCGACAAAGCTGTTATGTCATGAGAAAGGCTCAAGGTACAACTTTTTGGGCTTTGTATCAAAGCATTACCTTTTTAATGTGGGTAGTGTGTTTGACCAAGGGCGGGAAAACAAAATTTTAGATGGATCACCTCCCCACATAACCTTCTTCCTCCTTGGTTCATCAGATAAAAGAAACCAACCACCGGAAAAATTTAAACCATCGTATCACCATGTACAACCGGCCATCGCATGGCATCAAAGAGGAACAATCGATGGCGCCAAGTCGCCCACCACGCACCTCCTCAAACCGCTCCCTATAGACATTGTTTTTTTCTTGAAAGTTGGATTGTATTAACTTAGCCATAAATGGCGTCATCAGTTACATAGTTCGAAATACAATCCGACACATCATAAGAGAAAATAAAATGATCATTACAATTCAAGATCCAATGAGCCAAAGAGTGTGCAACTCTATTGGCTTCATGACCAATGTGTTTGAGCTTGAAACCAGCATGAGTAGCAAGTGTGGCATGAGCATCGGGCAGATACACGTTAGTGATTGATCTGTCAAGCTTCTCGGCATTCAGCTTGTTAACAATTGCCATGGAGTCTCCTCCGATGATCATGTTTTGCCATCCATTTTCCTCGGCCAGCTGAATGCCAAGGGTGAAAGCGCATGCCTCGACAATGTATGCCCCAAACAGCTTGTGAGCTCTCGTGTCAAGAATCAGTCCATGGGAGTTATGAGCTACTGCTCCAATCGATGCGGCCTCTGTATTTGCAATGAACGCAACATCAACATTCACTTTGATGGTGTCCTCAAGTGGTTTGGTCCATCGAGTGTCTCAGTTGCAAGGGACCGAGATGCTTGTGGGCTCTTGTACAATAGAGTAGTCCGTTGCGATCATTTGGGTATAGTCCACCACTGCTCGGACTGAGAGAATCTTGTTCTCGTGGACTAGTTTATTTCTCCGATTCCACAGGTTCCATAACAACACAATGAGGAGAGTGAGCTGGTCCTTGTCCAAAGCCTTAAGTGAAGCTTCCAACCATTCTTTGCAGCTCAAAAAAGGACCTCTTGGCAAAGAGGCCGATAGTGAATAGACATCAAAGGCTTCCTTGATGTTTCGGCAGTTCCAAAATGCGTGGAGGCATGTTTCAATCTCAATGTTACACATTTTGCAAGTACCTTGTCCGATTCCCGCGACAGCAAGCTTATGGCCCATGGAGAAAGCGTCATGACAAAGTCTCCACCCAAACACACGAATCCTAGGCAAAGTAACAAGCTTGGCCATTGATTTCCATATGAGATTTGAGCCCCTTACCTCGTGATTTTGAAGTTGTAACCAATTATAGCTTCCCAACGAATGATGACCCCATATGAGCATGTCACCCAAGAAGGGCGCAATGGGACAATGGCTGATCGAAATGGCATCTTCATCCAAGAAGACTTGATTGAGCTTGACCACATTTCACGCTACACCATCACTAATCATAAACCCCCCACATCTAATCAGATTTGTATTATTATCCAAGTTACTCTCTTGCAACAGGATTGGCTTGGTTCCACCCCATTTTTCTTGAAAGATCCAAACCTAGATGTTAGTCCCTAGCCTCTAATGAAAGCCATCTTTGACTGCCTCCTTAACCTTGTAAATGCTACTCCAAATGAAAGAAGTTTTCCTTTTCTTTGCTTCGAGCACATTGCCATGGGGAATATTTGGCCGAGAGGACCTTGAAACATAAAAAGACTTTGTTGCACATCAGTCTTTACACTTGTTTGGCAAGAAGAGAAAGATTAAATGTTTTTAGATCTCGAAATCCTAGGCCCCCGACTTGCTTTGGTTAGCACAGGTTTTTCCATGCTACATGAGTCCATCCTATATTATTTCTCTTACAGGACCACCAAAAATTTTCGTTGTGGTGTCCATGGGATCAATAATACAATCCGACAGCAAGAAACAAGTTATGACATAGGCACGAATGGATTGGCCCACTGATTTGATGAGAACTTCACGACCACCATAGGAGAGTAAGTGATCCTCAAATCTACCTCTTCTATTTTTGGGTGCCTCAGTGTTTAACAAGATAAAGTGGTGGTCAGAATACGGAGAATATTCAGAAATGACCTGAAATTGGTCATACCTTTGTAACCAGGGAATAGTGGCCACAAACCTGTCGATCCTTTCTTTGACATGTGATTCAGAGTCATTCCCACTATGCCAAGTAAACCACCCTCTAGTCGGTTTGATATCCCATTAACCATTTCTTTCAAGGTCCTCCCTGAAGTTATCCACTTCCACTCTAGGCTTCCTCCTTCCACCTACTTTCTCATTAAATTCCAAAATCTCATTCAGATCACCCCAAGTAACCAAGGCAAGTCAGATCTCTCAGTCAAGGAATCTAACAACTCCCAATCCTCGCGCTTCCTAGTTCTATTCCATGTGCCATACATCCTAGTGAACCTGAAATGATCATTCCCCTTCACCACCTCTACATCAATGTGAGCTCTAGAAAAGGAAAGCAAGTTAACTTGGATATCTTCTCTCCACAAAATCATGAGCCCCATACAATTATTAGCTCTCTATACCACAATGTTGCCTTCCATTCCAAGCCTTCTCTTGACTTCATCAACCTTATTATTGTGCAATTTAGTATGACTAAGAAAAACCAAATTGGAATCTTTTGAAGCCACTAAGTGCCCAGGAGTACGAACTGTCTTAGGGTTCCCAAGCCATTGACAGTTCCAACATAAGATTTCCATGGCTCTCGGCGGGGCTGAGTGTCAGCCACCACCGTTGGGTCAGGCGTCTTCATAGGAGAAACAACTTCCACACCACCCTCAACTATGTTAGAAACTGCGATAGAACAAGATCTAGTTTTCTTAGAACCAACATGATTACTCACCTCAAATTTCCCTTGAAGAGTTCTTTTAGTGCTTCTATTCGTTGTACCCGAAACCACCACCGATTTTCCTCTCATCGTATTTGTACCTGCAAACACTTAATTCTCTCATACAACTTCCTTAAGCTTCTTTTGCTTTCTAGAGCTAGTACCTTCCTCAAGAAAATGAACAATCCTTGGTTTAGATGCATCAGAAGAAACCCCTTTCGGCTTGAACACCACCTTCAACCAGGGGTCATATTGAAACGAGCCTCTCTCTTGAACATGGGGAATGAAGGAACACTGCTCAACATCATGTCCAATCAAACCATACCAATAACAGAATTTCAGTAACCTATCATACTTGGCCATACAAATTCTCAGTACCCCATCCTCCATCTTCCCAACATGAACACATCTTCTTAAAAGTTTACTGTAATCAATTTCAACACTAACTTTAAGGTATTCTCCTAACGACCATCACCTTTCCTTAAGTTTGCACTAAAAGTTTTTCCGAAACGAGCACCTATCGATTTCTTGACTTTTTCATTCATACCAACCGAAGGCAAGTTATAAATGCGAATCCAAATAGGCAAATGAGAGAAATCATACTCTTGTGGACTTAACATACCATCAAATTTCTTGAGGGATAATAATTCTCCATTTAACGTCCATGGCACCCTTTCCAGGACAACATCCTTATCCTCCAATTTACAAAATTTGAACAAAAGAGATTCAACCCTAATTCAGTAGCATCCTCCAAAGATTGATACTTCCAAACTGCAAAAAACACTATAATCGACATAGACCCATCCACAATATTAGGAGAAATAAGCTTACTGGCCAACTATTTTTCAAACCCCGACAAATCCTTCTTCAGCAAAGTTTCACAACCCTCCATATCATGAAGTTCCTCATCATTGAACTTAAGATTTTCCAACATCAAAGCCATTTCCTCTTCCAAAACTGAATAAAGGCTTAGAGCTCGTTAAAATTTTAGCAACCTAAACCACCTAGTAGAACTTCTCGAAACTGTCCCTACAACCCAGCATAACTCACGGCTAAACACAAGAAAACACAGACCCGATAAACCACACAAAAATGCATCCCGATTGACCATCTGCAATGGCCAACAAAACCACGCATCTACCTTCTGAAAACTCCCTCTAGAAAAAATAGCTCTCACCCTAAGAAACAAAACAAATTTTAAAAGATACTCCAGGGCTATCGCCAGTTTGAAGGCCAAAATATAGAGCTCCAAAAAAACCCTTTAAACTCCTTCTAAGATGCTGGATAACAGTTGACTATGCAAGGGGAAAGAGGTCATTATGCCACTTTAGTAAAACGACGCGTCTTAAAACCCTTAAAACCTGAAAAATATCGCCCGCCAAAAGACCATGTCGCCCTTTCTATTTTGACTTGAACGAGAGACCACTACAAGGATAAAACCGACATTTCCCCGCTTTAATGAAACACGACCTGTTAAACTCGATAAAAGCAAATTTTCCAATTTTTTTCTGCATAGAAAATTTCTAAGAAATGGAATTTTTGCATTTCTCATCCAGTTCAACTAACATTGTCACAACAAGGCTGCTTGGGCGACAACTACCACCATTCCCACAAAGATTTCAGTATAGTAAACATGATCATCAATTCAAAAGGTTCTTTGATGTTGCTAATCAACTCTAGGTCAATATTCCTTTGGTTGAAGCTTTGGTTCAAATGCCTAACTATGAAAAATTCATGAAGGAATTTTTGTCAAACAAGAAAAGGTTATATGGATTCCAAACGATTACACCTACTGGTGGGTCCAGCGCAATCTTGACCAAAAAATTACCACAAAAACATAATGATTTGGGGAGTTTCACCATTTCATTTTTCTATTCGCACTCATTACATTGGCAAACCATGATGTGATCACGGAGCTAGCATAACTTTGAGGCTTATATCGATTTTTAGGTAGATATGAATTGGTAACGCAAGACCAACCACAATTACTTTCCATATACCAGATCACAACATAGCTCATCCTAAAGAGAACATTTCCTTGATTGTGAAGTGGACAAGGAAGTCTTTATCATTCTCTAGGTCGACATTTCCTTGCAATAAGGAGAACATTAATAGGTAGTTCACAAAGTTGAACTTACAATACGTCTTACTGATAATCAAGTCACATTCAACATATTTGATCCTTCGAAGTGTAAAGACATAGACGAGTGTAATGCTACGGATATTTTGGAGGAGATTATGCAACTTGAATTCAGTGGAAGCCAATGCAATGATGAGTCCAACATTGTGGAGAACGTATATCAACACAAATGTGGAAGAATGTGAGGATGTTGTGGAGACACGCATAATTGAGAACAAAATTTTTAGATTTGATGAACAATAATCCAAATATTTCAAGCCTTTAATAGAAGAACCTCCAATACGTTTAGTCATTCCTTCTTTAATAACCCTTTTGTGTCAACAATTTGATGTTTTTAGAAGGAAATATGAAAGATGCTCTTCCTAATAAGGGTTCTACAACTGATGCCACCATAGAGAGAATGATTTGAGAAATTCCTGTGAAAATGGATACGTGAAAAGGGAAAGCTCCGACTGTCGCAAAAATGAAGGATGCTGCCCTAAAGTTTGCATCTAGCTCTTACCACAAAACGGATGCCACTATGACGAAAGCATTCAAGGATATTTGGGTGGTGCATGACATGATGTGACTATAACAATTCAAGATGATTGTTACTCTTGATAAAGTGGAAGCAAATGAAACCACTTAGTTTCGATACGACAAGGCGTGTTACTAGGCCTTGGTTGCAACATTGAAATAATTCTCACCACAACCACTTTTAAAAATCCATTGATTCCCTATTGGATTACTTGCCAAACCGAAAGCACTAGAGGAAAGCCCTAAGGATACAATGAGCAATGTCATTATAGATCAGGAAGTAGAAGCTATTGTAGCAACTAAACAGAGTATCGATGAAGAACAATGCCACCATGAAGAAGAAGATGTTGTGACTACAAAGAATGATGTTACGGAATAAAAAGTAGCTAAAGAGGAAAAGACTATTGAGACTCAAACTTTTTTCAATGATGATGAAGAAGTTGTACTTGATATTGAAATCATGGAAAATATCTATGTTGTGGTTTCTAAGATCATTGAATCTAAAGAAGCTGGTCTTGTTGATGAAGAAGATGTAGACATAGGGAGTATCAACCAGACACTCCACTGTAGAACCAAAAACAAATGTCACTACATATATCGTAATAGAGACATAGGATATTGAGAGAATGATATTTGAGCCTTTCACTGAGCCAACAGAACAAAAATCTGCTAAAGAGGAAGAGGAAATTGAAACAAATCCTTTTTTCCATTCAAGTGTATGTACCTCCACCATTCCTACCAAATGTGCCTCCGTCTAATGGAGATGGCGAGGATATTCCTATTGTGGATACACAGATGGATGTAGAGGCCACAACAAACACCAAGAAAGAAAAGTGCAAATGAAAAGACATGGGCAACCATGAGAAAAAGAAAAAGAGCAAGAATAAGCATGTATTTCAAACTATGACATGGATATAAAAATTTGTTGAGATATTATTTCGATATAACAAATGAAAAATGTTTTTTTGTAAGAGTTTTTTACTTGTACAAATAGTTTAAATGCTTCAAATGCCCACCTATACGAAGTTTCTTAAGGATATAATCTCCATGAAGAAGACGATGGAAGATTATGAGACGATTGCTACAACATAAGAGTGTTTGGCTGTGTTGAACAACTTTTCACCAAAGATGAAAGACCCCGACAGTTTCATAATCCAATGCTCAATATGCAACAATTATGTGGGGATACCCAAGTCAATATTTATGAGAGTTAAAAAATGTATTTCTTGTTTACTTCATCATCCAAGACTATGAGGCAAATGAAAATTCTCCCATCATTTTTGGTAGACCATTTTTAGCTACAAGAAGAATTCTAATATATTGCGAAAGGGGACAATTAACTATGAGAGTGAATGATCAGAGGGTAACCCCCAAAATCTTAAAAACTTAAAACTATGCTAATGAATTTGAAGAATGTCAACTCCTTCTCTAATGCAACTTTCCTCCTCATTTAACCCCCAATGTCTTCAATGCCTTTCAAGTATGCTAATGAATCTAAAGTATACTTTAAGTATGCCTATTCTCTAATGCAACTTTCCTCCTCGTTTGACCTATAGAGTTTCATTTTTATTCATATTTAAGCTCAACCCGGATGCCAATTCAAACACTCTGATAAATCTCTTGATATTAGATACGTTCTCATGAGTGGCTTCACCAAACATAATTAAATCACCAACAAACTGGAAATGCGAGATGGTGAAACCATTTTCCCTACTTCGATACCTTTTATTACCTCGGATTCCACAACTTTGTGAATTAGAACACTCAATGCTACACCGAAAATGTTGAACAATAAAGGCGAAATTAGACAACCCAATCACATGCCTCTAATGATGGGAAACCTTTTGGATGGGGCACCATTTATCAGAATTGAGATTGGTTTCATTTATAAACATATATTGATTCATCTTCTCCATTTAGAACCGATTCCCATTCTTTGCAGTACATAATCCAAAAAGTCCAATCCACAATGTCATGCGTTTTTGAAATTGGCTTTAAACACACTTGCCTATCTTTTGTTACGCCTAACCTCATCAATGACCTCCTTTGCTATTAAAGACTAGTCTTGGATTTGTTTGCCTAGGGTAAAAGTGAATTGGTTTGCACTAATGACCTCATTTATGCATCTTGATAACCTCTTGGAGAGGACTCTTGCTAAAATCTTATATAGGCTACTTAGTAACTAAAGAGATAGATCTGTAGTCTTCGATTAAGGCTAGATCAGATTTCTTAGAGATTAAGGTGATAAAGGAATGGTTGATTGATTTGTCTTTTACTTTGCCCTTCTAAAAGTCATTAAAAAACTCCAGTACTTTTCCCTTGAGAGATGGCCATTTTGTTGTAGAAGTCCAAATTAAAGCCATCAGTCCGGGTGCCCTATTACCGTCCACAGAATAAATGACCTCCAAATTTCTTCAGCCGTAAAAGGAGCTTCAAGATCTCTACCAGACTTGACACTAAGGAGCTTGAACACACCACCAAAACTCGTAATAGGCCTCCCAATTATAGCTTTGACTAAAATTATCCTCAAAAGCCTTCACAATAAGATCACGTTCTTCCAGCACAGTGTTTCCAACTCTTAGGGATACAATTGTATTCCTTCTTTTTCTCATAGACGGATATAGGTGAAATAACAAAGTGTTTAATGTCTTCAAAGAACCATTTCAGCTACGTTTTCTGGATCCACTCTCTCTCATCTCTTTCGTACCTTGCCTAGAGAGTAGCCTTCAAACCTTGAATCTCGAAAATGGTCCCCTCACTATGTCCATCAAAGCATAACATCTCCTCCAATACTGCAATTTTCCTTTCTAAGGAATCAATAGACTCATTTTCTCTAAATTCCTTCACCCAATTCTTTACAACAACTTTAACAACAAGGGACATCTTAGCACTAGTAAGCCCTTAAATCAAACACTACAAGTAACGAAATGGTCAAGAACATACAAAAAATTTCAAACTTTAAACCACAATTCTTATTTTATACCCGGGTTATCATACAACAAATTAATCACCTATCTTATAATGTTTTTGCTTCGGTTAAAGGCATTCCATTTCATGTACATATGAGGTCTTTTACTTTCTATGAACATCTATCCATTTTTAAGTTACTCTGATCCTATAGCTATACCATATTATCCAATAGACACTAACAACCATTTTCCAGTTTACAAGATTGAAGAAAAGAAATCGAATAGACTTAGTGTAGGGAGATCACGACTATCTTCTTAAAATAAAGGAGATGCATAAAGTGACTAATGCCTATCATGAGAATATATGACATTTCAAAATCCAGTCTTATTAGAGCATGATACAAATTTTATCTCTAAGCAAGGATTTAAGACGATAGTCCATCTTTTTAACATTCATTCATAACCTTTAAATACCTTCCATAGAAAATTAACAACCATTCATAGAACATATAATCAACCGAGTTATAATAAAGGCCCATTACAAACGATAGTAAATGCATATTAACATTACATACACACATATATGGCAAAATGGGGTCTAGATGCATTATGCATATATACAAACTATGTACCACCATCTCTGTGTTGAACTGCTTCAGTACAACTTCTTGGTCTGCTACCTCAACATCAGCTCCTCAGCTTTCTCCTTCTCCTAACAGCTTCTAGCATCTGAAACTAAAACTAAACTAAAACAATATCTTTTCTTACCAAATCAAAGACATTCAACAAAAACAAGGCAAAGTAAAGAATACTGTAAATAATGCATGCATGTACCTAAATATGCCTAAAATGCACTTAAGAATAGCAATAATATGGGATGGAATGTATACAAAATATAAGACTTATGAGCACTTTACACTTGGTGAGGTAGTTTAAAGTAAATAAAAGTATAAATCAAACAATATATCCTTTCACCACAATTCTATCAAGTCATGTATGATTTAAAGCTTGAATCAAGAAACTAGTCATTTTAGACTAAACATTCGAACAAAACGTATAACTTCATCCAAAAGAATAATAAAGAATCATTTAGAAGAATCTTACTTGTTATGCAAGCTATTAAGTTGATTCATTATTTTAACTTGAAATTTTTATTGTTTATCTTTAACATAGCCTTGGGAATCAAGTATCCTAGGTACACGAATCCCTAACCAACTGTTTCCAAGTGACCAAAACACATCCATCCTACTGTCGCCTCATAAGGACCATAGTTTAGGACCGTAGCCCATCCTAAAACGAGCTTTATGGACTCTATGACATGCCAACTATACCTATGACTGACTCCAAACCAAGGCTTTTCAATTGAATCTTATCATATCAAAGATGAGCATATCTCTAATTCATATAATCACATATGCAAGGCTTACAACTTATCATATCAACCATATACTTAAACATGTGTATAGCTTCCAAACATAGCATGCATTTAACTAAGTTTTACATATCATAATGTACTTTATAATTATGTACTTACCTCGAATCTCAGCTTATAATTGCATGCACAATTCAAGTATAGATGAATAAATTTAAACAAGAGAGAATGTTCGAGAAGGTTACGAGCCTATCCCGAGATTTTAAACTACACTCACAGTTTTACCCAAGCTATATTTGCTCCCGAATCATAATCCCCTTTTGCTTTACTACAACTTGATCTACCTTAGATCTTACTTCTTCAACTCCCTCTTGGTCTAAGTATAACAAAGAATACAACTACACACACACACACACACACACACACACACACACACACACACACACACACACACACACACACACAATCCTCCTCTTCCTTCTCTGTCGCCAAGCCTCTTCTCAACCATCTGCAAACTTCTAGTTTTTTTCTTTTCTTTATTTTATTTTTCTATTTTTATATCATTTGTATTTTTTCTGTTTTTATTTTGTGCATTGAGGGCAATGCCCATCTCGAGTTTGGGGGGGGGGGGGTTAGCACTCATTATTTTGTTAGGCATATTCTAGTGTATATTAGGTTGCATAATGTACTTGCCTTAGAAAATTAATTGAAGAATTTTTTTTGTTAGAACTTGTGCCTATGATAGGATAGCCGACTTAAATTTTTCGCACCAAGTTAAAATGAACTTAATTTTGGGGGAAAAGCATGAAGTAAACTAAGGATTTTTCTATAGTTGCAAAAAATTAAAACACTACTGTTACTTGCTAAATTTGTTTGAGTTTCTGATAAACATTGCCTACTGAATTATTTGTAAAATTCTAACATGGTTGTAGGAAGCTGCCGCGACATGAAACAAACAGAAAAAACAAATGCACTGCTAAGGCAGAAAAAAGAAATTTTTTATGATGTCTATCCCTAGAGGTGCCCGAAACATGCTCTATGAAGAATCATGTGCGAGGACACTCCGCTGCTATCAAAGTCCATGAATATGAAAAATCTTGAAGTGACGAAAAAATTAGCATAAGTGAATGAAAGTCTTCACGAGATGACTCTACTCCATGGGTTTGGGGTTTTTTTTAAGTTTTCTCCGATCTTAATGTTAGACCTAGAAGAGTAGTTTTGATGAGCTGAAGCCCTCATTACCGTGATTATTTAAATTTTGCTTAAATATGTATATCATGACAACATCTCTGTTTACTTAGAATATTCATCACATTCAGCTTGTACACAGTTCTGCACACACTTAACTGGCATATTATAGTTTAATTCTGAGGTAATTCATGTTATTCCCCTCTCACTAATTTAATGACATGTGCCACGGCCTTGAGGCGTTAAATCAAGTTTAAAACAAAAATTTCTCTTTCTGATTAGTTTAAAGGGCAAGTATGTTTAGGTTGCATTGCTTGAGGACAAGCAATAGTTTGAGTTTTGAGGTGTGTGAGTGTCCATAAGTTCTATATTTCATGCATATTCCATATCATATTATTGCTATTTTTGAGTACATTTTAGGCATAATTAGGTTCATGCATTACATTTACAATATTCTTTACTTTGCCATGCTTTTTTATTGATTATCTTTTATTTGGTAACAAAAATGTACTGTTTTAGTTTCAGGTACTAGAGGGTGACAAAATGAGAGAGGAGCTAAGGACATGATGCTGAGGCAGCAGACCAAGGAGTTGTACTGATGTAGTTTCAAACAGAGACAATAGCTACCGAGTAGCTACTACCGCCCTACTTGCTGCCTAAGACAGCAAACTGAGAAATTGGACAACTGGAGTGCGATCTGAAGAGCAGAAAATCCTGATCTTATCGATGATGTCCACTTAAATTTTTGATGACTATAGCAGCAGGTAGAGCCGCCGACGGAGGAATTTGAGATTACTTGCAGAGCGAGGCAACATGATAAAGTCCACATTCAACTCAAATAAGTTAGCATTTAAGGTTGCATTTAATGCAAAAGCTACTTAGAAGACTTCTACTTCAAGAAGGACTAGACCTAGCTAATGCCTATATATACCCATTGTACTTTTACTTCAAAACAACTTAGGTTTTCCCTTAGGCATAGTTTAGGTTTTCTTTTTGCCATTATGTTCTAAAATTCTCTTTGGGTTTGGGTTATGTTGTAATTAGTGTGAGAACGATTGTTTAGGATTTTAAGTTTGTTTTTGCAATAAAGCTTCAAGGTTTGCTTATTCCATGTTCTTCATAGTTTTCAATTAAGGTGAAAGATTAGTTGATTACTATCCATTTTTTCGGTATCGAGAGAGTTGAACTCACGAAAGGAGTAAGTACGATCTCATCTATAGACGATGTTGATCAATCCAGTCTAGACATAGCTTAGGGTTTAAGGCGGCTAAAAGAGGATGAACAAACATTGCTGTCTTTGCACGATTCACGCTGCGACTGATATTATTTGCAGTGGGAATCAACAACATTCTGACTTAGACATAGACGGGATCACTTTCAAAGTGTTTTTCCAAGCCTTGTAGTCCAACCGAGTTTGCCGCCAAGACACAAGTCCATTCCCCTGCCGAGGCAGCGAGAGCATCTCAGCAGCCTAACTGCCATCCTCGCCGAGGCAGCAGAGTCTGGCAGCGCAAAGCAACTTGTCCTATTCAACGCAGTTTCACATTAAGCAGCAGCATAACCCAACCCATTCCATCAATATGAACTCTTCCCTTTTATTTACTTGTGTTTTTATTTTATTTTCCTCTTAAACAAACCAACTTATTTGTGCATTTACTTTTCTTGTGTAGGAACAACGAATCGAGTCAAGCTGTCCAATCCCTATGAGGGACGATATCTTTTATACTATTACTTGATAGGAATGTGCACTTGTGCTCATATTTAGAGAACACTGAAACGCTCTAAACCGCTCGATTGCTCTTGGATCCAATGGTGATAGGGATGCGGCGCCTGATCTTCTCCAACTGGCGTCATCTGCAAACCATGTGTAAAACATCTGTGAACCGTGTTGTGATCCATGCTGTTTGATCTGCCTTGATCCAATGGTCCTTTATTGTATGCGCATGAAACAAGAAAATTAGGGCCTTTAGGATTTGATTGTAACCGGGGCAAGCAATTGTACTCTTGTTTTTTTTTTGTAATGGACTCTACAGGTTTAAAATTTAATGGACCAGATTCTTTATTTCTTTAGCTAAAGATTGAATGAAATGGGTTATATTTTAACAAATGGACCATTTATATTTTTTAGGTTTTAAGAATCTGTACACTAAGTAAATATAATACTAACTATAATACAATGTAATAATCAACACTACTAAAAAAAATCGAAAAAAATAAAAGCTAAGTGAAAATTCAGTGACAATAGTTGGCCCTCTTTGGTCATTTTAGTGGAACATGAATAGAAAAAAGAACAAAAGGACACTGATTTTCACTGATTACCAAACCCCAAATGCCTGAGAAGATAGACGGGTTCCATTCTCCATATGCCCGAACATATAGGCGAGTTCTATTCCCCTTATGCTTGAATAGATAAGCAAATTCCAATCTCTAGATGCCTGAACGGATAGGCGGGTTCTATTCTCCTTATGCTTGAATAGATAAGCGGGTTCCATTCTCCAAATGCCCAAACGGATAAGCATATTCTATTCTCCTTATGCTTGAATAGATAAACAAGTTACATTCTCCAAATGCCCGAACGAATAGATGGATTCTATTCTCCTTATGCTTGAATAGATAAGCGGGTTCCATTCTCCATACGTCCAGACGGATAGACAAGTTCTATTCTCCTTATGCCTGAATAGATAAACATGTTTCATTCTCCATACGACCGAACGGATAGCGAAGTTCTATTCTCCTTATGCTCGGATAGATAAGCGGGTTCTATTCTCTTTATGCTTGAATACATAAGCGGGTTTTTGTTGCTGAAAAAGCCTTCATATACTTGTGAAAAATTCAATACGCAATGCAATTGATCATGCCCCTAGGGATGCCTAATACATGAATGCATGTCATGCTTTTTATGCTTTCTTTTAAAATTATTTTATTGGACTTCTGTTTTTATCAGCCAGCGGACGCAGAAAATATGAAACTCTGAAAAACCTGAATTGTATCATCTCAAACATTTTCTCAACTCTTACAATAGACAATATACGCCTATGAATTGTTTCCACTTCTCTACATAGAGTGATGCTATTAAAATCACAACATAGGAAACTTAGCATCATATCATCTTAAATTGTTCTGTCAGTGACTTTTTAAAATCTTTTTCTTTCCTTGTACCTCTTTGCTTCATTGAAAACATCTGATCTTTGCTCACTTAATCCAGTAATCTTGTACTCTTTGATTGGAAGGATAGACTTCTTTGTCTTTATCATTCCCATTCATTGTACCTCTTTGCTTCATTGAAAATATTTAACCTTTGTATAAAAACGTCCTAAGACCTACTTTTATTGTAGTTGATCCATCCATATTCAGAGACAAGCCTCCTTGAGTGCCTCCGGAGTGGGAATGAAAGTCCTTGTAAAATTGTTCTCATTATCATGGAAGAAAGAGTGTCAATCATGAAGGCACCCCTATTTCGCGTCGTGTTACTTTAAAGATATCAAGATACTTTTAAGGCTCTTTGAAAATTCTCAGATTCTAGCCTATATGGAATACTTGCGTGAGAATCTTTGCAGTGAAACTTATTTCCACTTTGAATGCCTTTGATATTGGTACTGCATGCCACCGAGTTCTAAGCTTAACCATGAAATGCCTCATGCTCTTGTACTTTTTAAAACTTTTTCAAAGTAATGCTAAAAATATTTTTGTATGTTTTATGTGATGTAAAATCTATTAATTCTCATTTCAACGCAAGATGCTTTTGAAAAGGGATGTGTATCAACAAAGAAGATCAATAAAATTTATTCATATTGTGGCACATTCCTGACCAAAATCAGAAGCAGACTTTGAAAAAAGGTGATGATGTGAGCGGATCCATCTATATCATGTCCCCAAGAGGATCTCTTGCCAAATCAACTACTTGTGCTGCTGTAGAGTGTCTAGAAGTCCTATATTTTATGCACATTCCTGCTCATATTATTACTGTTCTCAAGCTCATTTAGTCATATTTAGCTTCATATCATGCATTATACAATATTTTCTCTTTTGCCATGCATATATTGAATATTTTACGTTTTGACTAAGTAAAGATATTGTTTTAGTTAGTTTTCTATTTCAGGTGCTGGTTGCTGATCAGAGGAAGAGAGGACAGGAAAGTGGGGAGCAGAAGGAGCTGTACTGAAGTAGTTCCATATGCCGCCGCCGCCCCAAAATGCCGCCCATACAACAATACGCCGAAATAGTCAAGATGGGTCTCGTTTGATATAGGACATTTTTCTAGTCCATTGAGCCCAATCTTGCATTTTTCCAAAGCCTGGAGCGGTGTTTAGAGCTGATTGAAGATCGATAAGCAAGGTGGCTTATACTTACTTGCTGAACAAGTAAACATCCAAAAGAGTCCATATTCAAGTCAGAATTGAATGAATAATTAAATGTTAATGCTATTTTAACATCAATGAAGACTTCTACTCCAAGGAGGACTTAACCTTAGGCCAAGCACTATATATACCCATGTATGTGAGGGTATTGAGGTATATAGAGATAGAGAGATATAGAGAGAGGAAGTCGGCTATGTTCTAAACTCTCTAGGGTTTTGGTTTTTACTTGTAAAGTAGTTGTGAGAAACGATTGTATTAGATTTTGAGTTATTTTTCAATAAAATATTCAAAGTTTGCTTAATCTATGCACTTCATTCTTTCAATTAGTCCTAACAGTAAGTTGAGAGAATCCATTTAGGGGGCACGAAAGTGTCAACTTCACGAAAGGGTTAAGCACGATCACAACGTGCTGAGGCGTGACTTACTTGGTTCCAAAAGTCCACAAGTTTCAGCGGCTAAAAGGGATCACCAATCGAGTTTACTAGCCTGTGTTAGCTTTACGCTGAGATTTCTAGGTATTGCCTACGTCATGCTAGATTTCGAGAATTTTTTCCTAGAAATAGGGAGGATCACTGTCGACTATCCCGCCGAGCTTGGAATATCTGCCCGACTTGCCGCCTGGACTTATATCCATTCCACCTGCCGAGACAGTGAAAGTTGCAAGGGAAGAGATCCATTGTGGCCGCGTGAAAGGGTCGTAGCTGCCGTCCATTACCCTCCGAGGCAGCATTCGAGGTAGCGCAATCCAACCTTAACCTATGCAATGCAATCTACACACTACTGAGCAACAATTACCTGACCCATTCTATCACTCTAATCTCCCCTACTTTAATTAATTGTGTTTTTAGTTTTATTCCTTTAAACAAACCAGAAATTATTTGTGCATTTAAATTTCTTGTGCAGATATACACTCGAAGGAACTTTTCCAATCCTCGTGGGATTCGACATCTTTCATACTATAACTGGACAGGAGTGTGCACTTGCGCTCATAAAAAGAGAACACCTAAACACCATACAGCTACCCTTTGCGGGTTTTCATCTCAAGTTCTCCTTTGGTTTCAAGCCCTTTACGAGTTTTCATTTTGAACCCCCTTTATTATTATTCTTTTTATCTTCTTTTCTTCTTTTTTTTCTTTTTTTTCCTTTTTCTTTTTTCTAAACATAATACTTCTTGACTGGAATTGAATTTATTGAGCTCTTCAGTTCATCTCCATCCATCTCAGCCAAAATCAATGCCCCACCTAAAAAACCTTTGTTACAATGTACGATCCTTCTCAATTAGGCGTCCATTTTCCTCAAGAATCGCTCTGGATTGGTAACTTCTTCTTTAGCACTAATTCCCCTTCCTAGAATTCTCTTGGTCTAACCTTCTTCTCATGAGCCCTTATCATCCTTCTCTGGTACACCTGACCGTGGCACAAGGCTTTCTGTCTTTTCTCATCGATTAGGTTCAACTAATCATACCTTGCCTGAACTCATTCTGCCTCATCTTACTTTGCCTCCATTAAGACACAAAGTGATGGTATTTCAACCTCAATTGGTAACACTGCCTCTACTTCATATACCAACGAAAATGGCATTGCCTCGGTTGATGTTCGATATGTATATAAGGCAAATAATAACTTCTTATGCCAGTCTTTATAAGTGTTGGTCATTTTTGCAATGATCTTCTTAATGTTCTTATTTGCAGCCTCTACTGTCCCATTCATCTGGTTGCCTTCCCTAGAAAGATATTTGAAGGTGATCACATCGAATTCTTTGGTCAATTCGAGCACCAACTTGTGGTATTCTACAAACTTTGCATCCTTTGTTTCCCATTCCCCTGGTATTTGAAGGTGATTTTTGCATCCTTTGTTTCCCATTCCCCTGGTATTTAGTAAATAACCACCCTCTAGTCGGTTTGATATCCCATTAACCATTTCTTTCAAGGTCCTCCCTGAAGTTATCCACTTCCACTCTAGGCTTCCTCCTTCCACCTACTTTCTCATTAAATTCCAAAATCTCATTCAGATCACCCCAAGTAACCAAGGCAAATCAGATCTCCCAGTCAAGGAATCTAACAACTCCCAATCCTCGTGCTTCGTAGTTCTATTCCATGTGCCATACATCCTAGTGAACCTGAAATGATCATTCCCCTTCACCACCTCTACATCAATGTGAGCTCTAGAAAAGGAAAGCAAGTTAACTTGGATATCTTCTCTCCACAAAATCATGAGCCCCATACAATTATTAGCTCTCTATACCACAATGTTGCCTTCCATTCCAAGCCTTCTCTTGACTTCATCAACCTTATTATTGTGCAATTTAGTATGACTAAGAAAAACCAAATTGGAATCTTTTGAAGCCACTAAGTACCCAGGAGTACGAACTGTCTTAGGGTTCCCAAGCCATTGACAGTTCCAACATAAGATTTCCATGGCTCTCGGCGGGGCTGAGTGTCAGCCACCACCGTTGGGTCAGGCGTCTTCATAGGAGAAACAACTTCCACACCACCCTCAACTATGTTAGAAACTGCGATAGAACAAGATCTAGTTTTCTTAGAACCAACATGATTACTCACCTCAAATTTCCCTTGAAGAGTTCTTTTAGTGCTTCTATTCGTTGTACTCGAAACCACCACCGGTTTTCCTCTCATCGTATTTGTACCTGCAAACACTTCATTCTCTCATACAACTTCCTTATGCTTCTTTTGCTTTCTAGAGCTAGTACCTTCCTCAAGAAAATGAACAATCCCTGGTTTAGATGCATCAGAAGAAACCCCTTTCGGCTTGAACACCACCTTCAACCAGGGGTCATATTGAAACGAGCCTCTCTCTTGAACATGGGGAATGAAGGAACACTGCTCAACATCATGTCCAATCAAACCATACCAATAACAGAATTTTAGTAACCTATCATACTTGGCCATACAAATTCTCAGTACCCCATCCTCCATCTTCCCAACATGAACACATCTTCTCAAAAGTTTACTGTAATCAATTTCAACCCTAACTTTAAGGTATTCTCCTAACGACCATCACCTTTCCTTAAGTTTGCACTAAAAGTTTTTCCGAAACGAGCACCTATCGATTTCTTGACTTTTTCATTCATACCAACCGAAGGCAAGTTATAAATGCGAATCCAAATAGGCAAATGAGAGAAATCATACTCTTGTGGACTTAACATACCATCAAATTTCTTGAGGGATAATAATTCTCCATTTAACGTCCATGGCACCCTTTCCAGGACAACATCCTTATCCTCCAATTTACAAAATTTGAACAAAAGAGATTCAGCCCTAATTCAGTAGCATCCTCCAAAGATTGATACTTCCAAACCGCAAAAAACACTATAATCGACATAGACCCATCCACAATATTAGGAGAAATAAGCTTACTGGCCAACTATTTTTCAAACCCCGACAAATCCTTCTTCAGCAAAGTTTCACAACCCTCCATATCATGAAGTTCCTCATCATTGAGCTTAAGATTTTCCAACATCAAAGCCATTTCCTCTTCCAAAACTGAATAAAGGCTTAGAGCTCGTTCAAATTTTAGCAACCTAAACCACCTAGTAGAACTTCTCGAAACTGTCCTTACAACCCAGCGGAACTCACGGCTAAACACAAGAAAACATAGACCCGATAAACCACACAAAAATGCATCCCGATTGACCATCTGCAATGGCCAACAAAACCACGCATCTACCTTTTGAAAACTCCCTCTGGAAAAAATAGCTCTCACCCTAAGAAACAAAACAAATTTTAAAAGATACTCCAGGGCTATCGCCAGTTTGAAGGCCAAAATATAGAGCTCCAAAAAAACCCTTTAAACTCCTTCTAAGATGCTGGATAACAGTTGACTATGCAAGGGGAAAGAGGTCATTATGCCACTTTAGTAAAACGGCGCGTCTTAAAACCTGAAAAATATCGCCCGCCAAAAGACCATGTCGCCCTTTCTATTTTGACTGGAACGAGAGACCACCACAAGGATAAAACCGACATTTCCCCGCTTTAATGAAACACAGTCTGTTAAACTCGATAAAAGCAAATTTTCCAATTTTTTTCTGCATAGAAAATTTCTAAGAAATGGAATTTTTGCATTTCTCATCCAGTTCAACTAACATTGTCACAACAAGGCTGCTTGGGCGACAACTACCACCATTCCCACAAAGATTTCAGTATAGTAAACATGATCATCAATTCAAAAGGTTCTTTGATGTTGTTAATCAACTCTAGGTCAATATTCCTTTGGTTGAAGCTTTGGTTCAAATGCCTAACTATGAAAAATTCATGAAGGAATTTTTGTCAAACAAGAAAAGGTTATATGGATTCCAAACGATTACACCTACTGGTGGGTCCAGCGCAATCTTGACCAAAAAATTACCACAAAAACATAATGATTTGGGGAGTTTCACCATTTCATTTTTCTATTCGCACTCATTACATTGGCAAACCATGATGTGATCACGGAGCTAGCATAACTTTGAGGCTTATATCGATTTTTAGGTAGATATGAATTGGTAACACAAGACCAACCACAATTACTTTCCATCTACCAGATCACAACATAGCTCATCCTAAAGAGAACATTTCCTTGATTGTGAAGTGGACAAGGAAGTCTTTATCATTCTCTAGGTCGACATTTCCTTGCAATAAGGAGAACATTAATAGGTAGTTCACAAAGTTGAACTTACAATACGTCTTACTGAATATCAAGTCACATTCAACATATTTGATCCTTCGAAGTGTAAAGACATAGACGAGTGTAATGCTACGGATATTTTGGAGGAGATTATGCAACTTGAATTCAGTGGAAGCCAATGCAATGATGAGTCCAACATTGTGGAGAACGTATATCAACACAAATGTGGAAGAATGTGAGGATGTTGTGGAGACACGCATAATTGAGAACAAAATTTTTAGATTTGATGAACAATAATCCAAATATTTCAAGCCTTTAATAGAAGAACCTCCAATACGTTTAGTCATTCCTTCTTTAATAACCCTTTTGTGTCAACAATTTGATGTTTTTGGAAGGAAATATGAAAGATGCTCTTCCTAATAAGGGTTCTACAACTGATGCCACCATAGAGAGAATGATTTGAGAAATTCCTGTGAAAATGGATACGTGAAAAGGGAAAGCTCCGACTGTCGCAAAAATGAAGGATGCTGCCCTAAAGTTTGCATCTAGCTCTTACCACAAAACGGATGCCACTTTGACGAAAGCATTCAAGGATATTTGGGTGGTGCATGACATGATGTGACTATAACAATTCAAGATGATTGTTACTCTTGATAAAGTGGAAGCAAATGAAACCACTTAGTTTCGATACGACAAGGCGTGTTACTAGGCCTTGGTTGCAACATTGAAATAATTCTCACCACAACCACTTTTAAAAATCCATTGATTCCCTATTGGATTACTTGCCAAACCGAAAGCACTAGAGGAAAGCCCTAAGATACAATGAGCAATGTCATTATAGATCAGGAAGTAGAAGCTATTGTAGCAACTAAACAGAGTATCGATGAAGAACAATGCCACCATGAAGAAGAAGATGTTGTGACTACAAAGAATGATGTTACGGAATAAAAAGTAGCTAAAGAGGAAAAGACTATTGAGACTCAAACTTTTTTCAATGATGATGAAGAAGTTGTACTTGATATTGAAATCATGGAAAATATCTATGTTGTGGTTTCTAAGATCATTGAATCTAAAGAAGCTGGTCTTGTTGATGAAGAAGATGTAGACATAGGGAGTATCAACCAGACACTCCACTGTAGAACCAAAAACAAATGTCACTACATATATCGTAATAGAGACATAAGATATTGAGAGAACGATATTTGAGCCTTTCACTGAGCCAACAGAACAAAAATCTGCTAAAGATGAAGAGGAAATTGAAACAAATCCTTTTTTCCATTCAAGTGTATGTACCTCCACCATTCCTACCAAATGTGCCTCCGTCTAATGGAGATGGCGAGGATATTCCTATTGTGGATACACAGATGGATGTAGAGGCCACAACAAACACCAAGAAAGAAAAGTGCAAATGAAAAGACATGGGCAACCATGAGAAAAAGAAGAAGAGCAAGAATAAGCATGCATTTCAAACTATGACATGGATATAAAAATTTGTTGAGATATTATTTCGATATAACAAATGAAAAATGTTTTTTTGTAAGAGTTTTTTACTTGTACAAATAGTTTAAATGCTTCAAATGCCCACCTATACGAAGTTTCTTAAGGATATAATCTCCATGAAGAAGACGATGGAAGATTATGAGACGATTGCTACAACATAAGAGTGTTTGGCTGTGTTGAACAACTTTTCACCAAAGATGAAAGACCCCGACAGTTTCATAATCCAATGCTCAATATGCAACAATTATGTGGGGATACCCAAGTCAATATTTATGAGAGTTAAAAAATGTCTTTCTTGTTTACTTCATCATCCAAGACTTTGAGGCAAATGAAAATTCTCCCATCATTTTTGGTAGACCATTTTTAGCTACAAGAAGAATTCTAATATATTGCGAAAGGGGACAATTCACTATGAGAGTGAATGATCAGAGGGTAACCCCCAAAATCTTAAAAACTTAAAACTATGCTAATGAATTTGAAGAATGTCAACTCCTTCTCTAATGCAACTTTCCTCCTCATTTAACCCTCAATGTCTTCAATGCCTTTCAAGTATGCTAATGAATCTAAAGTATACTTTAAGTATGCCTATTCTCTAATGCAACTTTCCTCCTCGTTTAACCTATAGAGTTTCATTTTTTATTCATATTTAAGCTCAACCCGGATGCCAATTCAAACACTCTGATAAATCTCTTGATATTAGATACGTTCTCATGAGTGGCTTCACCAAACATAATTAAATCACCAACAAACTAGAAATGCGAGATGGTGAAACCATTTTCCCTACTTCGATACCTTTTATTACCTCGGATTCCACAACTTTGTGAATTAGAACACTCAATGCTACACCGAAAATGTTGAACAATAAAGGCGAAATTAGACAACCCAATCACATGCCTCTAATGATGGGAAACCTTTTGGATGAGGCACCATTTATCAGAATTGAGATTGGTTTCATTTATAAACATATATTGATTCATCTTCTCCATTTAGAACCGATTCCCATTCTTTGCAGTACATAATCCAAAAAGTCCAATCCACAATGTCATGCGTTTTTGAAATTGGCTTTAAACACACTTGCCTCTCTTTTGTTACGCCTAACCTCATCAATGACCTCCTTTGCTATTAAAGACTAGTCTTGGATTTGTTTGCCTAGGGTAAAAGTGAATTGGTTTGCACTAATGATCTCATTTATGCATCTTGATAACCTCTTGGAGAGGACTCTTGCTAAAATCTTATATAGGCTACTTAGTAACTAAAGAGATAGATCTGTAGTCTTCGATTAAGGCTAGATCAGATTTCTTAGAGATTAAGGTGATAAAGGAATGGTTGATTGATTTGTCTTTTACTTTGCCCTTCTAAAAGTCATTAAAAAACTCCAGTACTTTTCCCTTGAGAGATGGCCATTTTGTTGTAGAAGTCCAAATTAAAGCCATCAGTCCGGGTGCCCTATTACCGTCCACAGAATAAATGACCTCCAAATTTCTTCAGCCGTAAAAGGAGCTTCAAGATCTCTACCAGACTTGACACTAAGGAGCTTGAACACACCACCAAAACTCGTAATAGGCCTCCCAATTATAGCTTTGACTAAAATTATCCTCAAAAGCCTTCACAATAAGATCACGTTCTTCCAGCACAGTGTTTCCAACTCTTAGGGATACAATTGTATTCCTTCTTTTTCTCATAGACGGATATAGGTGAAATAACAAAGTGTTTAATGTCTTCAAAGAACCATTTTAGCTACGATTTCTGGATCCACTCTCTCTCATCTCTTTCGTACCTTGCCTAGAGAGTAGCCTTCAAACCTTGAATCTCGAAAACGGTCCCCTCACTATGTCCATCAAAGCATAACATCTCCTCCAATACTGCAATTTTCCTTTCTAAGGAATCAATAGACTCATTTTCTCTAAATTCCTTCACCCAATTCTTTACAACAACTTTAACAACAAGGGACATCTTAGCACTAGTAAGCCCTTAAATCGAACACTACAAGTAACGAAATGGTCAAGAACATACAAAAAATTTCAAACTTTAAACCACAATTCTTATTTTATACCCGGGTTATCATACAACAAATTAATCACCTATCTTATAATGTTTTTGCTTCGGTTAAAGGCATTCCATTTCATGTACATATGAGGTCTTTTACTTTCTATGAACATCTATCCATTTTTAAGTTACTCTGATCCTATAGCTATACCATATTATCCAATAGACACTAACAACCATTTTCCAGTTTACAAGATTGAAGAAAAGAAATCGAATAGACTTAGTGTAGGGAGATCACGACTATCTTCTTAAAATAAAGGAGATGCATAAAGTGACTAATGCCTATCATGAGAATATATGACATTTCAAAATCCAGTCTTATTAGAGCATGATACAAATTTTATCTCTAAGCAAGGATTTAAGACGATAGTCTATCTTTTTAACATTCATTCATAACCTTTAAATACCTTCCATAGAAAATTAACAACCATTCATAGAACATATAATCAACCGAGTTATAATAAAGGCCCATTACAAACGATAGTAAATGCATATTAACATTACATACACACATATATGGCAAAATGGGGTCTAGATGCATTATGCATATATACAAACTATGTACACCATCTCTGTGTTGAACTGCTTCAGTACAACTTCTTGGTCTGCTACCTCAACATCAGCTCCTCAGCTTTCTCCTTCTCCTAACAGCTTCTAGCATCTGAAACTAAAACTAAACTAAAACAATATCTTTTCTTACCAAATCAAAGACATTCAACAAAAACAAGGCAAAGTAAAGAATACTGTAAATAATGCATGCATGTACCTAAATATGCCTAAAATGCACTTAAGAATAGCAATAATATGGGATGAAATGTATACAAAATATAAGACTTATGAGCACTTTACACTTGGTGAGGTAGTTTAAAGTAAATAAAAGTATAAATCAAACAATATATCCTTTCACCACAATTCTATCAAGTCATGTATGATTTAAAGCTTGAATCAAGAAACTAGTCATTTTAGACTAAACATTCGAACAAAACGTATAACTTCATCCAAAAGAATAATAAAGAATCATTTAGAAGAATCTTACTTGTTATGCAAGCTATTAAGTTGATTCATTATTTTAACTTGAAATTTTTATTGTTTATCTTTAACATAGCCTTGGGAATCAAGTATCCTAGGTACACGAATCCCTAACCAACTGTTTCCAAGTGACCAAAACACATCCATCCTACTGTCGCCTCATAAGGACCATAGTTTAGGACCGTAGCCCATCCTAAAACGAGCTTTATGGACTCTATGACATGCCAACTATACCTATGACTGACTCCAAACCAAGGCTTTTCAATTGAATCTTATCATATCAAAGATGAGCATATCTCTAATTCATATAATCACATATGCAAGGCTTACAACTTATCATATCAACCATATACTTAAACATGTGTATAGCTTCCAAACATAGCATGCATTTAACTAAGTTTTACATATCATAATGTACTTTATAATTATGTACTTACCTCGAATCTCAGCTTATAATTGCATGCACAATTCAAGTATAGATGAATAAATTTAAACAAGAGAGAATGTTCGAGAAGGTTACGAGCCTATCCCGAGATTTTAAACTACACTCACAGTTTTACCCAAGCTATATTTGCTCCCGAATCATAATCCCCTTTTGCTTTACTACAACTTGATCTACCTTAGATCTTACTTCTTCAACTCCCTCTTGGTCTAAGTATAACAAAGAATACAACTACACACACAGAAAAAACAAATGCACTGCTAAGGCAGAAAAAAGAAATTTTTTATGATGTCTATCCCTAGAGGTGCCCGAAACATGCTCTATGAAGAATCATGTGCGAGGACACTCCGCTGCTATGAAAGTCCATGAATATGAAAAATCTTGAAGTGACGAAAAAATTAGCATGAGTGAATGAAAGTCTTCACGAGATGACTCTACTCCATGGGTTTGGGTTTTTTTTAAGTTTTCTCCGATCTTAATGTTAGACCTAGAAGAGTAGTTGTGATGAGCTGAAGCCCTCATTGCCGTGATTATTTAAATTTTGCTTAAATATGTTGTCTCGGCAGCAACCTTGTATATCATGACAACATCTCTGTTTACTTAGAATATTCATCACATTCAGCTTGTACATAGTTCTGCAAACACTTAACTGGCATATTATAGTTTAATTCTGAGGTAATTCATGTTATTCCCCTCTCACTAATTTAATGACATGTGCCACGGCCTTGAGGCGTTAAATCAAGTTTAAAACAAAAATTTCTCTTTCTAATTAGTTTAAAGGGCAAGTATGTTTAGGTTGCATTGCTTGAGGACAAGCAATAGTTCGAGTTTTGAGGTGTGTGAGTGTCCATAAGTTCTATATTTCATGCATATTCCATATCATATTATTGCTGTTTTTGAGTACATTTTAGGCATAATTAGGTTCATGCATTGCATTTACAATATTCTTTACTTTGCCATGCTTTTTTATTGATTATCTTTTATTTGGTAACAAAAATGTACTGTTTTAGTTTCAGGTACTAGAGGGTGACAAAAGGAGAGAGGAGCTAAGGACATGATGCTGAGGCAGCAGAACAAGGAGTTGTACTGATGTAGTTCCAGACAGAGACAATAGATACCGAGTAGCTACTACCGCCCTACCTGCTGCCTAAGACAGCAAACTGAGAAATTGGACAACTGGAGTGCGATCTGAAGAGCAGAAAATCCTGATCTTATCGATGATGTCCACTTAAATTTTTGATGACTATAGCAGCAGGTAGAGCCGCCGACGGAGGAATTTGAGATTACTTGCAGAGCGAGGCAACATGATAAAGTCCACATTCAACTCAAATAAGTTAGCATTTAAGGTTGCATTTAATGAAATAGCTACTTAGAAGACTTCTACTTCAAGAAGGACTAGACCTAGCTAATGCCTATATATACCCATTGTACTTTTACTTCAAAACAACTTAGGTTTTCCCTTAGGCATAGTTTAGGTTTTCTTTTCGCCATTATGTTCTAAAATTCTCTTTGGGTTTGGGTTATGTTGTAATTAGTGTGAGAACGATTGTTTAGGATTTTAAGTTTGTTTTTGCAATAAAGCTTCAAGGTTTGCTTATTCCATGTTCTTCATAGTTTTCAATTAAGGCGAAAGATTAGTTGATTACTATCCATTTGTTCGGTATCGAGAGAGTCGAACTCACGAAAGGAGTAAGTACGATCTCATCTATAGACGATCTTGATCAATCCAGTCTAGACATAGGTTAGGGTTTAAGGCGGCTAAAAGAGGATGAACAAACATTGTTGTCTTTGCACGATTCACGCTGCGACTGATATTATTTGCAGTGGGAATCAACAACATTCTGACTTAGACATAGGCGAGATCACTTTCAAAGTGTTTTTCCAAGCCTTGTAGTCCAACCGAGTTTGCCGCCAAGACACAAGTCCATTCCCCTGCCGAGGCAGCGAGAGCATCTCAGCAGCCTAACTGCCATCCTCGCCGAGGCAGCAGAGTCTGGCAGCGCAAAGCAACTTGTCCTATTCAACGCAGTTTCACATTAAGCAGCAGCATAACCCAACCCATTCCATCAATATGAACTCTTCCCTTTTATTTACTTGTGTTTTTATTTTATTTTCCTCTTAAACAAACCAACTTATTTGTGCATTTACTTTTCTTGTGTAGGAACAACGAATCGAGTCAAGCTTTCCAATCCCTATGGGGGACGATATCTTTTATACTATTACTTGATAGGAGTGTGCACTTGTGCTCATATTTAGAGAACACTGAAACGCTCTAAACCACTCGATTGCTCTTGGATCCAATGGTGATAGGGATGCGGCGCCTGATCTTCTCCAACTGGCGTCATCTGCAAACCATGTGTAAAATATCTGTGAACCGTGTTGTGATCCATGCTGTTTGATATGCCTTGATCCAATGGTCCTTTATTGTATGCGCATGAAACAAGAAAATTAGGGCCTTTAGGATTTGATTGTAACCGGGGCAAGCAAATGTACTCTTGTTTTTTTTGTAATGGACTCTACAGGTTTAAAATTTAATGGACCAGATTCTTTATTTCTTTAGCTAAAGATTGAATGAAATGGGTTATATTTTAACAAATGGACCATTTATATTTTTTAGGTTTTAAGAATCTGTACACTAAGTAAATATAATACTAACTATAATACAATGTAATAATCAACACTACTAAACAAAAAATCGAAAAAAATAAAAGCTAAGTGAAAATTCAGTGACAATAGTTGGCCCTCTTTGGTCATTTTAGTGGAACATGAATAGAAAAAAGAACAAAAGGACACTGATTTTCACTGATTACCAAACCCCAAATGCCTGAGAAGATAGACGAGTTCCATTCTCCATATGCCCGAACATATAGGCGAGTTCTATTCCCCTTATGCTTGAATAGATAAGCAAATTCCAATCTCTAGATGCCTGAACGGATAGGCGGGTTCTATTCTCCTTATGCTTGAATAGATAAGCGGGTTCCATTCTCCAAATGCCCAAACGGATAAGCATATTCTATTCTCCTTATGCTTGAATAGATAAACAGGTTACATTCTCCAAATGCCCGAACGGATAGATGGATTCTATTCTCCTTATGCTTGAATAGATAAGCGGGTTCCATTCTCCATACGTCCAGACGGATAGACAAGTTCTATTCTCCTTATGCCTGAATAGATAAACATGTTTCATTCTCCATACGACCGAACGGATAGCGAAGTTCTATTCTCCTTATGCTCGGATAGATAAGCGGGTTCTATTCTCTTTATGCTTGAATACATAAGCGGGTTTTTGTTGCTGAAAAAGCCTTCATATACTTGTGAAAAATTCAATACGCAATGCAATTGATCATGCTTCTAGGGATGCCTAATACATGAATGCATGTCAAGCTTTTTATGCTTTCTTTTAAAATTATTTTATTGGACTTGTGTTTTTGTCAGGCAGCGGACGCAGAAAATATGAAACTCTGAAAAACCTGAATTGTATCATCTCAAACATTTTCTCAACTCTTACAATAGACAATATACGCCTATGAATTGTTTCCACTTCTCTACATAGAGTGATGCTATTAAAATCACAACACGGGAAACTTAGCATCATATCATCTTAAATTGTTCTGTCAGTGTCTTTTTAAAATCTTTTCCTTTCCTTGTACCTCTTTGCTTCATTGAAAACATCTGATCTTTGCTCACTTAATCCAGTAATCTTGTACTCTTTGATTGGAAGGATAGACTTCTTTGTCTTTATCATTCCCATTCATTGTACCTCTTTGCTTCATTGAAAATATTTAACCTTTGTATAAAAACGTCCTAAGACCTACTTTTATTGTAGTTGATCCATTCATATTCAGAGACAAGCCTCCTTGAGTGCCTCCGGACTGGGAATGAAAGTCCTTGTAAAATTGTTCTCATTATCATGGAAGAAAGAGTGTCAATCATGAAGGCACCCCTATTTCGCGTCGTGTTACTTTAAAGATATCAAGATACTTTTAAGGCTCTTTGAAAATTCTCAGATTCTAGCCTATATGGAATACTTGCGTGAGAATCTTTGCAGTGAAACTTATTTCCACTTTGAATGCCTTTGATATTGGTACTGCATGCCCCCGAGTTCTAAGCTTAACCATGAAATGCCTCATGCTCTTTTACTTTTTAAAACTTTTTCAAAGTAATGCTAAAAATATTTTTGTATGTTTTATGTGATGTAAAATCTATTAATTCTCATTTCAACGCAAGATGCTTTTGAAAAGGGATGTGTATCAACAAAGAAGATCAATAAAATTTATTCATATTGTGGCACATTCCTGACCAAAATCAGAAGCAGACTTTGAAAAAAGGTGATGATGTGAGCGGATCCATCTATATCATGTCCCCAAGAGGATCTCTTGCCAAATCAACTACTTGTGCTGCTGTAGAGTGTCTAGAAGTCCAATATTTTATGCACATTCCTGCTCATATTATTACTGTTCTCAAGCTCATTTAGTCATATTTAGCTTCATATCATGCATTATACAATATTTTCTCTTTTGCCATGCATTTATTGAATATTTTACATTTTGACTAAGTAAAGATATTGTTTTAGTTAGTTTTCTATTTCATGTGCTGGTTGCTGATCAGAGGAAGAGAGGACAGGAAAGTGGGGAGCAGAAGGAGCTGTACTGAAGTAGTTCTAGATGCCGCCGCCGCCCCAAAATGCCGCCCATACAACAATACGCCGAAATAGTCAAGATGGGTCTCGTTTGATAGAGGACATTTTTCTAGTCCATTGAGCCCAATCTTGCATTTTTCTAAAGCCTGGAGCAGTGTTTAGAGCTGATTGAAGATCGATAAGCAAGGTGGCTTATACTTACTTGCTGAACAAGTAAACATCCAAAAGAGTCCATATTCAAGTCAGAATTGAATGAATAATTAAATGTTAATGCTATTTTAACATCAATGAAGACTTCTACTCCAAGGAGGACTTAACCTTAGGCCAAGCACTATATATACCCATGTATGTGAGGGTATTGAGGCATATAGAGATAGAGAGATATAGAGAGAGGAAGTCGGCTATGTTCTAAACTCTCTAGGGTTTTGGTTTTTACTTGTAAAGTAGTTGTGAGAAACGATTGTATTAGATTTGAGTTATTTTTCAATAAAATATTCAAAGTTTGCTTAATCTATGCACTTCATTCTTTCAATTAGTCCTAACAGTAAGTTGAGAGAATCCATTTAGGGGGCACGAAAGTGTCAACTTCACGAAAGGGTTAAGCACGATCACAACGTGCTGAGGCGTGACTTACTTGGTTCCAAAAGTCCACAAGTTTCAGCGGCTAAAAGGGATCACCAATCGAGTTTACTAGCATGTGTTAGCTTTACGCTGAGATTTCTAGGTATTGCCTACATCATGCTAGATTTCGAGCATTTTTGCCTAGAAATAGGGAGGATCACTGTCGACTATCCCGCCGAGCTTGGAATATCTGTCCGACTTGCCGCCAAGACTTATATCCATTCCACCTGCCGAGACAGCGAAAGTTGCAAGGGAAGAGATCCGTTGTGGCCGCTTGAAAGGGTCGTAGCTGCCGTCCATTACCCTCCGAGGCAGCATTCGAGGTAGCGCAATCCAACCTTAACCTATGCAATGCAATCTACACACTACTGAGCAACAATTACCTGACCCATTCTATCACTCTAATCTCCCCTACTTTAATTAATTGTGTTTTTAGTTTTATTCCTTTAAACAAACCAGAAATTATTTGTGCATTTAAATTTCTTGTGCAGATATACACTCGAAGGAACTTTTTCAATCCTCGTGGGATTCGACATCTTTCATACTATAACTGGACAGGAGTGTGCACTTGCGCTCATAAAAAGAGAACACCTAAACACCATACAACTACCCTTTGCGGGTTTTCATCTCAAGTTCTCCTTTGGTTTCAAGCCCTTTACGAGTTTTCATTTTGAACCCCCTTTATTATTATTCTTTTTATCTTCTTTTCTTCTTTTTTTTCTTTTTTTCCTTTTTCTTTTTTCTAAACATAATACTTCTTGACTGGAATTGAATTTATTGAGCTCTTCAGTTCATCTCCATCCATCTCAGCCAAAATCAATGCCCCACCTAAAAAACCTTTGTTACAATGTACGATCCTTCTCAATTAGGCGTCCATTTTCCTCAAGAATCGCTCTGGATTGGTAACTTCTTCTTTAGCACCAATTCCCCTTCCTAGAATTCTCTTGGTCTAACCTTCTTCTCATGAGCCCTTATCATCCTTCTCTGGTACACCTGACCGTGGCACAAGGCTTTCTGTCTTTTCTCATCGATTAGGTTCAACTAATCATACCTTGCCTGAACTCATTCTGCCTCATCTTACTTTGCCTCCATTAAGACACAAAGTGACGGTATTTCAACCTCAATTGGTAACACTGCCTCTACTTCATATACCAACGAAAATGGCGTTGCCTCGGTTGATGTTCGATATGCATATAAGGCAAATAATAACTTCTTATGCCAGTCTTTATAAGTGTTGGTCATTTTTGCAATGATCTTCTTAATGTTCTTATTTGCAGCCTCTACTGCCCCATTCATCTGGTTGCCTTCCCTAGAAAGATATTTGAAGGTGATCACATCGAATTCTTTGGTCAATTCGAGCACCAACTTGTGGTATTCTACAAACTTTGCATCCTTTGTTTCCCATTCCCCTGGTATTTAGTAAATAACCAACATTGAATCCCCAAATACCTTCAAGTTATATTTTCCCTTTTGATAGAATCCCTTAGACCCATTATACATGCCTCATACTCTAAATGTTATTAGTGCTGAAGAACTTCATCGACTAGTGAAAGGGTAATAATTTCCTTCTGGCAAAACTAAAATTGCCCTGATTTCACATCCCAATGCATTTGCAGCACCATCAAAGTTCTTGACCCAAGATTTTGTCGGAGCCTCATTATGTTCTGAGATGCAATAAGATCCTTATCAGGGAAATTAAAATTTAACGCCTCATAATCATCACATGTGCGACTTGCCAAAAAGTCAGCTATGGCACTTCCCTTTACAACTTTTTGACTCACATACTGGATATCAAACTCTGACAACATAATCTGCCATCGCGCTTACCTTCTAGATAAGGTCGGGACTTCCATCATGAACTTCGGTAGATCTAGTTTTGATATCAACCATGTAGTGTCATATAGCATATATTGCCTAAGCCTTTTAACTGCCCAGACCAGTGCACAACAGAGTTTTTTCAATTGAGGAGTACCTGGTTTCACAATAAGTGAACTTTTTGCTCAGGTAATATATCACCTTTTATTTTCTTCCAGTTTCGTCACGTTTCCCCAGCACACAACCCATAGAGTTTTCATACACCGTTACGTATAGAATTAATGGCTTTCTAGAAACTGGCGGAGCGTGTTACCGACTAAACTCCTAGCTGGAAAAGTAACAAAACAAACAATACAAACATGTATAGGTTTAGTCTATAACCGACTAAACTCTAGCTTTGATACCACAAATGTAACACCCCATTCTCGGCCTGGTCGAGAACCGGGTGGGAGTGTGTTACCAGTGAGCGATGCGGTGATCGGTGCGATAAATCTTCAACTTACTATCAACATTTAGTCGATGTTACACAAACAAAACATTACCAATATACATATTAGTCCAATTCAATCATAAGAAGACCACAATTAACCATTTATGACCATTTTATAACTTTTACAAGTTTTAGGGGCCGTTTTGTAAATCTTACAAACTAGAGATCCTTTGATGCATTAAAAAATTCCACAATGAAATTCAGTGCAACATTGATTAGCCTACAAAATTTCATGCATAATGGTGATCATTTACCCATTCAATTTAATCATCCAAACTATAGTGTCCAAACTGCAAACAATGCAAACTGCACAGAGCCGTTTCGATACTGGTAGACGATGGTCAACCTTTTTGACTTTTCCTCTTTGACCGTATCAATACAGGTAAGCCTCGTATCGATACGGGTTGACTCTCTTTGACTTTGACTTTGACCCGTTTCAATACGCTATGAACCCGTATCGAAACGAAGGTTTCCGGAGACAAAATGTTTTGGAATGACCCTAAACTGTTTCGATACACCCTGACCCCTGGGCTCAATTATGTTTACCCGTATCAAAACACCATCACCCGTTTCGATACGGCCTAGCCTGTAATGACAGATTCTTGCTAGTTTTTTATTCATTTGACCTTATCAAGAAATGTCCAAATATAGTGAAACTTTACACACAACATTATAAACATAAATTCTACTAGCATGTCAAATTTTACAGCCATATGAATCCATTTACCCAGTTTTTACCTTTTAGTGCCATAACATGTATTTAGGGCCATTTCATGTTACATAGGAGACTCATCTTAAACATTCCACACATATGAAACTTCACCATAACATAAGCACATCAAAAGAGACTTAATAGACTTATACATAGACTTTGCCACCAACTAGGAGTTCAAAGGGTCAATATACATTACTTAGAGCTTGATTGTGACTTGTGCTACGCTTCAACTTCTCCAATCTCGATCCTAAAACTTGACTAACCTGAAATGGATGCAATGAGATGCATTAGGTATACTTTGCCTAGTGAGGTAGTCATAAAGAATAAATGACGTGGATGCTATATACCATGCTTCAATGATAGTCACAATATTCATTATGCAATAACAGAACATGTTCCACATTCATAATAAATACATAGCATCTTGTCATCAATAGCAATATCATGATTTCATACCAACATTATCAATAGTCAATAATTCCCTTGGATCGATTCATGGTATATGGATACACAAATTCCACCTCCTCGCCAAATAAATAAATGGTCATCTCAACGACATCGCCAATAAGACCAATACTCAATACATCCATTCGCCTCATCAAATCAATATATATCGTAGCCCTAGGACCATAGTCTACCCATACACTGAGCTCATGAATTCTATGGCATGTCAATTGTATCCAATACTTCAAATCCAAGGTCCAATAATCCATAGTTCAATATACACGATTCATAATAATATTTCCACATCAATATAATTAACAATAATTCATGTCAATGATTTAATGATTTCCATGACAATGATAACACTAGCATGGATAATGAATCGATGCAATACTTACCAAAACTTACCAAAATGTCTTACAATAATGCTTCATGTAAAGCCCTTGAAGTCAGTTGTTAGTAAATCAATAAACAATAATTCAAGATGGCACCTAGCCACTCTCGAGACTCCGACCACACTCACCTTGACAATCCGAAGCTCCTAAGTCTCTTGGATGGCGATGCCCTTTATCCCTAGATTTCTATGAAGGCGATGAATTAATCTTTTCCACTTCTTGGGCTAGGAAAAACAATAAGGAGTCATTAGGATCAATATAACAATATCGATATTTTAATAGCCATTAGCTATAGACAAATCTTATCTTTAAGCTTGAAATTGATCATCTAATAATCAAGGGAATTGTTGTTTGACTTAGGGCTTCACTTACCCGATCGATAGCTATAACTTGGTGTTCTTTAAAAAAAAAAGCCTAAGCTTAAAGTTCACAAATTGAGAGGTGTTTGCTTGATCTTGGTGGAGAAGATGACAATGGTGGTGCTTGCTTATTATTTTTGAACATAAGATGGGTGTTTATCTCGATGAAACTAAAAACAAAGATGAGAGCTTTCCTTATATAAAGAGCCAAAGCCTATTCCTTACTCCACCTCCCACTTAACCAATAAAAAGATTTCCTCCTAGAAAGGGTTTGCTAAATCCAATGTTTATCTCTTCAAGACAAAGGATGAGAATCGGTTTCGGTAAAGCTCAACAAAAGATTAGATCCTTTTTCAGTTTCTTTTATTTATTTTAACCTCTATTATATCCCCACCTCCTTTGCAACCAATGAAAATGTTTCCCTTAGCAAAGGAAAAGCTTAAGAAAATAATATAATTTCCAACTTTTCTTTATCCTCTTCCAAATTTAACACATAGGTGACCTCTAGTCATTTCACCTGATCATATTCACGTGAGAAGGGCAGCCACTAAGCAGGTGAGTCATCACCTTATCTTTTCCTCTCAATTTTTTTAAATATATTCGAAATAGGGGACCCATTTCGAAATGCGTGGATCCGTATCGAAACGGTCATACATAAGTCAAGAAGTTAGTTAATACGATTATGACCGTATGAGAACGCCTTATCCTTGTTTTGAAATGCCTCAACTAGACCGTTTCGATACGAGTCTGAGTGTATCGAAACACCTAGCTCAAAAACCATAACTTAAGCATTCTCAAAGTAATCCTAACTAAGAACTTGGTTTACTTAAGGTCCTATAACAACATAACAATATAATCAATAATGAGAAGTTGATATTTCAATATTTTAATACCATCACTCCGGTCATCAGAATCCAATTCCGACTAAACCTATTTTCAGGGTGTTACATATTATGTCATGTTTGTTAAATGGATTGTTTGTTACGTGACTTGGTTGACCATGTTCTTTACCTGGTAAATTAAAATGAAAATTGGTCAAGGAATAATTGTTATCATACTGATCTCAATTCTTAATCCAAATGGTTGCCTAGAGTTTGATATTTTTATACATGAGTTTCGAATAGTGTTTTATGATCTAAATAACCATCTCAATTGAATGGTTGCAATATGTGATGAGTTCTAAGCTAAGGTTTTCGATTGGGTAATAAAATGGAAAATTAATGATAAAAGTATCCATGTATGTATTGTAATATAATTTTAGTATGAGCTTTAATTGTGATATTCTGATAGTTACTGGATCTTCAAGTTATGTTAGCATATCTTGATTATAATATAAGGATTAATTTGCTTTGGAGTTAGTTAAATACACACCTTGAAGTTTGATTAATAATTGAAATATGGGCTTAAAAGTATAATGAATAATTATAGCTAAGCGATTAAACGAAGTTACGTAGTTGAATGAACCTACTATCATAAGCTTGACATAGAAATCAGTGTATATTGACAATGGATAAATTTTAAAAAGTTTTAAAATATTGTCCATTTTCATTGATCAAGCTCTAACTTGCATGACAAGTTATGATCAAGAAATTGCTTTTAACACTCCAAGCTTGGTTTACTTATAATCCGGGTTTAGGGTGTTATAATTTGGTATCAGAGCATGGTTTAGTCGATTCTTGGACTAAACCTGGACTCACTGCGTCTTCATAAGTCATTGTGCCACCTAGGAGTTAAACTTTTATTTGTTAATTGGACATTCGACTAACGTGATTTGTTTTTTCTGTTTGAAAGAAAGAATATTTATTAATATTTTGATGCTGTCAATGATAGAATTTCAAACTTTACTTCCTAAGTTGGGGGGAATTTGAGGATGAACTTCCTTTAGGGGGAGGGAATTGTAATACCCACAAAACCAGTTTAATAGTTTTACTCCTTTAAGAGATCAACTAGTAAAAGAATACCCTGTCAAATTTGAAATTTTGAAGCAATAGTTTTAATATATTAAATATCGACTTTGGAGTATGTTTAAATGGACCACTAGTGAAATTTCAGTAGAAGCATCACCCACTAGAGTAATTAAATATTCGAAGGACCCATTTAGGGAACTTGAGATATGCTAGCTGAATTGGAATAAAAAAAATAAATGGATAACATTTTAAGTGAAGGGCTAAATCGAGCATAAAGGAACTCTAGGAGTTGCATGTTAAACTAGAAGCAATAGAAGGACTAGTACACATATCAAATTTGTGCCAAGGCATCTGTGAATTGGTTAGGGGGGATAATACAACTATTATCCTCATCTTCTCTATGTGGCCGAAACCATGAGCTAGAGAGAGAGTTAAAAGAATTTGAGAGAAAAAATCTCTAGTGTGTTAGTATCAATGGGAAATTCTTGAAGACACCTTGTTGATTCGGTGAAGGAGGGTAAGGATTCTTTCTCCTTTCCTTAAAAGTTTGTTTAAGATATAGAAAATTATCATGATCTTTTCCTTAGAATACTTGTAGATAGATTTGTTGTTAAGTGCCTTATTATAGTGACTTAGCTATGAAATTCTTTGGTGCTAAATGCTATTAGATTGTTGAAAAAACAATTCATGCTAGGAATTTGTCATTAGATCGATTAAATGTATTGGCAATTGAAACTTGAAATTGGTTGTCATTGCTTAGTAGTAATGAATTTCAGTTTGTTGTGGACCAAAATGATTCACCAAAGGACTAAATTGATCATAAGATGATTGTTTTAAAACCGACTTGGATTGGTAAAGAAATCAGGGGGCTGTTTGTATTTATTTTGGACTGTTTTTATAACTAAAATGGACTGCTTGGAAACCTGTTTTTAAATTGGTTGGACAGCTACTAGAATTATTTGAAGAACCGAACCATTGCTGGAACTCCATTGGTTGTTTCGACTGATGTACATGTCAATTAGTATGTTTATGTGTAATTATAAGTGTACTGAAAAGATTAAATTGTGGACTGTTACGGTAAATGGGGGTCCTTTAGGGACTGTTTTAGTGTATAAAAATGGGACAAAATTATGAATTGGATATGAGGATTTGGATTAGTCATTGTGGACTGTTTTACATATATAAAATATTACATGACTGTTTTGATAAATTTTATGGACTGTTTTGGGTTATTAAAAAAACAGGGCAAGGACTAAATTGTGTAATTGTGGACTTCTTTGCAATGATATACATGTTTATAGACTGTTTTGTGGATATATGTGTGTGCATATGTATGCTAAGGACTGTTTTAAAAGTTGAGTAAATTGATTTGGTAGTAATGATTTGATATTTCTGTTTGAGGAACATATCAGGATAAGGAAGAGTAGAAGGAAAGAGTAAGATGGAAAAGAAAGAGGTGATTGTGGTTCAGTTATCCCATAATTTCAGGATAAGAGGTGAGTGTAGTTAGTTTGTCTCGGGTGACACGGTGTAATTCCGAACCTTGTTTTAAATGATGTTATGATTCATTATATTACAAGCATAAGGATATGGCTCACATAGAGCATATCATGTAAAAGCATTCATGGCGTGGCATCATTGATAAGTGTTTTAGTTATGTATGCATCACATAAATATTCTATGCTTTGCTATGTCATGATCGTATTATGATTGAAAGGAATGAAATGAGTACATTTATACAAAGCTTGAAAAAAACTACTAACCAATGAGATAATAAGAATTCCGATGGAAAATTGAACAACAAATTTTAAACCACTAAACTCTAAAGTTCTAAAGGAATAAGAAGCTCAACTTGTTCTATAAGTTATTGAAAGAATGAATAAGTAAGATTACTTGTACAATAAGATACTTCCCCAATATCAATTATAACATAAAATACTTAAGTTGCCTAGAATGGAAGTCCTTGTATACATTGGTATGATGCATGGTATATTGGGACTACGGTCCATGAGCTACGACTCGGGGACGCCCCCATTATATGTGATATGCTTATTGACGACAATATGAGGTAACGGGGGAGTTGTACGGAGATTGGCGACAATTTGGTTGGATAATGAGAAGTTTAGGATTGTTATGATTTGGATATTAGACATTGCTATGTGCTTTGAGCTAAGTATCGCTTGGACTTATATGGTCAAACACGGACCAATGTCATTCATGACCAAATGTAATCCAAGGCAAACCTTATAAAAGGCATCAACTATAAATGAGGCTAAATAAGAATTCTAGGAAAGATATGATTATACTATGAAATGATAATTGGATCTTGTGAGCATATGTTATGATTGGCTCTTGGTGAACATGTGGTATGATTGGATCTCGATGAGCATATAATATAAGTTAGACAAGAGATGAATAAGTGCCCTTATTGTATGTGGTAACAACCATTGAATTGAACCATTGATAAATACTTGATAAGTTAAAAAAGAATCCAAAAGCTAATGAGTTTTCGACAAGTCTCAGAAAGACTTCAATCTGATAAGTCGAACTTTGGTAAGATCGATATGTTTTAAAATAAAGCTTGGAAAAGCTATTGAACACCATAGGCTTACAATAGTTAAATTAAGACATAATAATAAATGCTAACATATGGTTGTATATCTTGATGTGTATGCTTTGTCATTATTGATGTCACTACCTCACTTAGGCTATATAAGCCTAATGCACTCGTCTTTCATGCATTGTAGGTTACTTTAGAAGTTTATAATTGATCGAGTAGAAGAGTGACCAGTTATACTTAAAGACCTTGTTCATTGTCTAGTTCTTTTAATATACTCCTAGGATGGTGGCACTTTATATTATCTAAGAATCTAGTTTTATCATTTTGACATGTAAATATTAAGGAATAATGTTATCTAGGTTAACCTAAATTGGTTGTGAATATCTAATATGGTAGAATTAATGATTTTGAATAGTATTTTAATTGTCTATGATTGTTTGTTGGATATTTCAATAGAAGATTAATGAATGGTTTCAAATATGATGTTAGAGGTTCGATTAATAAGTAGATTATGTCTTGAGGAATTCGATTGGTTTCTTAGTCATCAAGTTACATTGGAATGTAATCTAAATCATGGTTTGTAATTTAAGTTATATTAAAATGGTGGTATAAGGTTTTTTTGTAATACCCAAACCCCAGCCTAGAAGTTAATACTATTCTAGGAGAACATGCATCTAACTTGTCTAGCAAGTTAGATAACATATCTGGAAAGTACTCACTAAGAAACCTTTAAAAACAAAACAATCAAACATACATCAAGGAAATGAAGTCAGAATTCCATAGATGGTTCAATTTGAACGTGCATGAAGCTAAGGAAGCATTCACATAAATAATAGGATATCATCAACAAACAAAACATTTGCAAAACATGCTCATTTAAGATACATTTAAATGTTTTCTACATAAGATATACAAATTATAATGCCATGAACTAGTTAAGGTCATAGAGAATATTATCCTCTAGTTCAGTTTGAAACTTGTAGCAAGAAGTGTATTCTAACAACTCATCTTACCTAAAAGTTTATTTAAGTACCAAATTAAGGCTAACAAAATAGGTGTTTACAAATTATGCTTCATAGATACAAGTTCACTTGAACATTGAAGAGTGTATCATCCTTAAAGGTTAACATGAGTTTCTAAGGTTACCACAATTTAGCCTTCGATTCTAAGGAATCCCTAAGATCATCTAAGTCATTAAATTCACCAATCATACACTTCCGCAAGGTATATATAACCATCACATAAAGTTGATCAAAGCAGTCGAAGCTAGTCATCTTACCAATCCAAGATAAGCAAACCATGAGCAACTTCAGGATACTCATATTATATAAAAACATTCAAGGTTTGACATTTATGTATATACAATGCCCCCCTTCAAAAATTAAAAGATCATATCCTAATGTTCAACCTAGTGCCACCCCCTAGGAGTTCGAGATACGCAAAACAAAACATGCTCTCTTGTGCTTTTGTTGACCTTGCCTTGATTCCCAACGAGCTCGTTAATCTACTGTTCCTGGAGAGAAAGAGGGTGAGCGGTCATAATATTGTACGAGAATCATAATAAAGTTTGGTGGCTATTGTTATAGGAGAACTCGGCCAATGGAAACACCTTTTCCTAGTTGTTTCCAAAGTCGAGTACACTGGCTCAAAGCAGGTCTTCCAAGATTTGAATGACTCGTTTAGATTGGCCATCTATTTGAGGATGGAAGGTTATTCTAAGATTTGTTTTGGTTTCAAAAGCCCTTTGTAAGGACCTCCAAAATTGGGAAGTAAATCTAGGATCCCGGTCGGAGATTATTGAAACATGTATACCATGTAGCCTTATGACCTCCCTAATATAGAGTTCAGTTAGCTGCTCCAAATTCATACTCACCCGAACATGAAGGAAATGAGCCGACTTCGAGAACCTATCGTTAATTACCTAAATAACATCATTCTTCTTAGTTGTCCCTCTTTGGTCATTCTAGTGGAACATGAATAAAACAAAGAACAAAAGGACACTGATTTTCACTGATTACCAAACCTCAATGCCTGAAAAGATAGACGTGTTCCATTCTCCATATGCTCAAACAGATAGGCAAATTCTATTCTACTTATGCTTGAATAGATAAGAAAATTCCATTCTTTAGATGCCCGAATGGATAGGCGGGTTCTATTCTCCTTATGCTTGAATTTATAGGCGAGTTCCATTCTCCAAATGCCTAAACGGATAAGCATATTCTATTCTCCATATGATTGAATATATAAGCAGGTTCCATTCTCTAAATGCTAAAACAAATAGGTGGATTCTATTCTCCTTATGCTTGAACAGATAAGCGGGTTCCATTCTCTGTATACCCGGATGGATAGGCAAGTTCTATTCTCCTTATGCCTGAATAGATAAGCAGGTTCCATTCTTCATACACCCGGACGGATAGGCGAGTTCTATTCTCCTTATGCTTGAATAGATAAGTGGGTTCTATTCTCCTTATGCTTCAATTGATAAGCAGGTTTTTGTTGCTGAAAAAGCCTTCATATACCTGTGAAAAATGCAATACACAATGCAATTGATCATGCCCCTAGGGATGCCTAATACATGAATGCATGTCAAGCTTTTTTTGGTTTCTTTTAAAATTCTTTTTTTAAATAATAGGCCTCATTAAAAACCCCTTCCTAATGAAAGGGGAAAAGAGTGCCCAAACTAAGGTTTTATTAAAACTATAATCCCAAGTTCTTACATAAAGGTCTCCCCATAAGCCAGTTTCTCGTAGGAAAATGACAACATACATTAAACCTTAAAATAAAACTAAGAAACGAACACAATCTATCTAATTCCTTTTTAGCAAGGGTATCCACCTTCACATTGATTGTGCGAGGGATGCACCGAATGATAACTCCATTTTCTATCACCAGTTTCTTGATTTCTTGGACAATGCCACCGTACGCTAGAGGGGATTCCAGTACCCCCAAAAGCCATTGAGTTACCTGCCCGCAGTTAGTTTCAACTATGAGGCGAAAGATGCTAGCCCACCTCGACTCCATGAATTTGAAAATCCCTTTTTAACTACCATCGGCTCCAATAATGCGACAGGGCAGTTGCCACAAGGTTCTGAAAAAGACAGCAGCGATTGCCCTTTACCATCCCTTAACAGTCTTCCGATCCCACCTTTAGAGCACACTCTCGATGAGGCACCATCCACGTTCATTTTAAGAAAACCAGTAAGGGGTGGGGACCATTTTAACCTGGCATTTAGAGGAGCCATCTGTTTACAGAGAATGGAAGCCTGAGAAGGGTCCGCAATCAACGCATCTAAAGAAATTCCATCTCCAGGGTATTTCGCCTTTACCCAAAATGCAAATCTCATTTTAATTGAATATTAAAGGTATATCCAGTAAATTACCTTGTCCTTGAAAACTATCTCGTTTCGACACAACCATACTAGCCATATTGTTGCGAAAGGAATGAATGAAACCCAGGGTTTACTTTTCGAAGAGACAAACCCACTCCAACTTTCCATAAATATTACTGGATTCGACGGGAGCGCAGTTTGAATGCCCATCCGCCCGCAAAGTTTGCACCAAATTCGCCAAACCCATACGTAGGTAAAAATAGGTGGGAAACAGTTTCAGGGTGAGATTTACATAAAGGAAATATGTCATCATTTAGAGAGAGCACCTCCCTTTTGCGTAACTCAATCTTTTAAAATTCTTTTATTGTAATTATGTTTTTGTCAGGCAGCGGACGCATAAAATATGAAACTCTGGAAAACCTGAATTGTATCATCTCAAACATTTCCCCAACTCTAACAATAGACAATATACGCCTATGAAATCCTTCCACTACTGTACATAGAGTGATGCTATTAAAATCACAATGCAGGAAACTTAGCATCATACCATCTTAAATTGTTATGTCGGTGTCTTTTTAAAATCTTTTCCTTTCCTTGTACCTCTTTGCTTCATTGAAAACATCTAATCTTTGCTCACTTAATCTACTAATCTTGTACTCTTTGATTGGAAGAATATACTTCTTTGTCTTTACCATTCTCATTCTTTGTACCTCTTTGCTTCATTGAAAACATTTAACCTTTGTATACAAACGTCCTAAGACCTACTTTCATTGTAGTTGATACATCCATATTCAGAGACAAGCCTCCTTGAGTGCCTCTGGAGCGGGAATGAAAGTCCTTGTAAAATTGTTTTCATTATCATGGAAGAAAGACTGGTGATCAGGAAGGCACCCCTATTTCGTATCGTATTGCTTTAAAGACATTAAGATACTTTTAAGGCTCTTTGAAAATTCTCAGATTCTTGCCTACATGGAATTCTTGCGTGAGAATCTTTTGCAGTGAAACTTATTTCCACTTTGAATGCCTTAGATATTGATACTGCATGCCCCCGAGTTCTAAACTTAACCATGAAAAGCCTCATGGTCTTGTACTTTTTAAAACTTTTTCAAAGTAATGCTAAAAATCTTTTTGTATGTTTTATGTGGTATAAAATCTATTAATTCTCATTTCAATGCAATATGCTTTTGAAAAGAGATGGGTATCAACAAAGAAGATCAATAAAAATTATTCATATTGTGGCAAACAGAAAAGAAATCACAAGAACAAGTATTCAAATATCAATGACAAAAACTTCTCCTGACCAAAATGCCGTGAGATGACTTGAATGCTACCCATGCCAAGCAGACTTTGAAAATAAAGGTGATGGTGTGAGCGGATCCATCTATGTCATGTCCCCTAGAGTATCTCTTGCCAAATCAACTACCTGTGCTGCCCTTTGCGGGTTTTCAACTCAAATTCTTCTTTGGTTTCAAAACGCCCTTTACGAGTTTTCATTTTGAACCCCATTTATTATTTTACTTTTTATCTTCTTTTTTCCCTTTTTCCTTTTCCTTTTTTCTAAACATAATACTTCTTGACTGAATCTGAATTTATTGGGCTCTTTAGTTCATCTCCGTCCATCTCAGCCAAAATCAATGCCCCACCTGATAAAAACCATTGTTACAATGTACGGTCCTTCCCAATTAGGCGTCCATTTTCCTCGAGAATCGCTCTAGATTGGAAATTTCTTCTTTAGTACCAAGTCCCCTTCCTAAAATTTTCTTGGTCTAACCTTCTTCTCATGAGCCCTTATCATCCTTCTCTGGTACACCTGACCGTGGCACAAGGCTTTCTGTCTTTTCTCATCGATTAGGTTCAACTGATCATACCTTGTCTGAACCTATTCTGCATCGTCTAACTTTGCCTCCATTAAGACACGAAGGAATGATATTTCAACCTCAATTGGTAACACTACCTCTACTCTATATACCAATAAAAATGGCATTGCCCCGGTTGATATTCTTACTGTAGTTCGATATGCATATAAGGAAAACAACAACTTCTTATGCCAGTCTTTATAAGTGTTGGCCATTTTTGCAATGATCTTCTTAATGTTCTTATTTGGAGCCTCTACTGCCCCATTCATCTGGTTGTCTTCCCTAGGAAGACATTTGAAGGTGATCACATCAAATTCTTCGGTCAATTTGAGCACCAACTTGTGGTATTCTACCAACTTTGCATCCTTCGTCACCCATTCCCCTCGTATTTGGTAAATAACCAACGTTGAATCCCCAAATACCTTCAAGTTACGTTTTTCCTTTTGAAAGACTCCCTTAGACCCATTATACATGCCTTATATTCTGCCATGTTATTAGTGTAGAAGAACTTCATCGACTAGTGAAAGGGTAATAATTTCCTTCTGGCCAAACTAAAACTGCCCCAATTCCACGTCAAAATACATTTGCAGCACCATCAAAGTTCATGACCCAAGATTCTATTGGAGCCTCATTATCTTCTGAGATGCAATAAGATCCTCATTAGGGAAATTAAAATTTAACACCTCATAATCATCACATGCGCGACTTGCCAAAAAGTTAGCTATGGCACTTCCCTTTACAGCTTTTTGACTCACATACTGGATATCAAACTCTGACAACATAATCTGCCATCGCACTAACCTTCCAGATAAGGTCAGGGCTTCCATCATGAACTTCAGTAGATCTAGTTTTGATATCAGCCATGTAGTGTCATATAGCATATATTGCCTAAGCCTTTTAGCTACCCAGACTAGTGCACAACAGAGTTTTTCAATTGAGGAGTACCTGGTTTCACAATCAGTGAACTTTTTGCTCAAGTAATATATCATCTTTTCTTTTCTTCCAATTTCGTCATGTTTCCTCAGTATACAACCCATAGAGTTTTCATACACCGTTAGGTATAGAATTATTGGTTTTCTAGAAACTGGCGGGACCAACACATGAGGATTAGATAGCTACTTCTTAATTTTCTCCAAAGCCGCCTGGCATTCTTCATTCCATGTGCCTTGGTTATTCTTTCTAAGTAGCCTGTACATTGATTCACATTTGTCTGTCAGCTGGGAAATGAAGCGGGCAATGTAGTTTAATCTTCCCAGAAAACCCCAAACTTCCTTATGTGTTTGTGGTGGTGGAAGCCCATGTATGACATTAATCTTGTCTGAATCAATCTCTATTCCTTTCCTACTTACCACAAAGCCCAATAATTTTCCGGATGTAATCCCAAATGTACACTTATTTGGGTTAAGTTGTAACTAGAATTTCATCAACCTTTGAAGGATTTCTTCTAAATTTATCCATCAACCTTTTAAAACAGTTTTCATTCATGTATATTATCTCAACTGATGAGAGCATCTCGGTGTCTAACAATGACTGGATGAAATGCTGCATGGTGGGTTTGAGGCAAAGCTCCTTCGATTTGGATCTAATCCAACAGTGTCTCCATCATGATGGTATAATGGCGAAGGTGGTTAAATGGGGTGGGCAGATCAATTCTATAATTCTAATGTTTGAATCTATCAACGTGATGCAACAGACGTGGGATTCCAAAAATGAAGCTCTTTGTTTCTGGTTTTAACATATTGCCTCACTTCTTCTAAATGTTTCCCCCATCTCTATATGAGTGTAGATTTAGTTGGGGTTCCACTATCGTGTTGGTTTGATGATTTTTTCTCCAGAATTGGAAACCGCTAGGGGGTGTTTGTCTACACTAATAAGAGTACTTCGAAAAAGGATCAGTTAGATAAAGCGTGTATGCTTCTAAGAGTGATAAAATCTTTGGATATTCCTAAATCGGTATTGGTTAGGACCATGGGGTCTATCTTTTGAATTGATATATATTGGTATATTTAGCTATGAAGATCGATGTGGGTACTAAAAACTTTGCGAATATTTGGCATGACGATCCGGTTGATCATGCTGAAGATGTTGGTTTTTTCCAGCTAGATAATCAAAGTTTGAATCCTAGTGTTGTTGGTCATCCGGTTAGTGGGTCTCCGTCGCGCAACCTTGATTGTCTTTAGGACTCTTTGGCTTCCCCAATGAATGAATTAAATGATGGTTCAAATCCCATAAATAAGTCAATTTTCGAGCATCCTGCGGAAAATAATAATGTTAGCTTAGAAAATGGTTGCATGTTGGGTAGCATTGGGCTGGATCTGGGAGGGTCTAGCCTAAGGTGGGAGATGGTTCAGATAATTATGGGATTTCGGCTGAGAATGGTGAGCCAAATTGCAAAATGGATCCGATTTACAACAATCCCCTAGTCTCCAATTCTAATCAAGTTGGTCTTGGTAGGCCTAGCAAAACCTTGGATTTTAACAAAAATCAGGCAATAGAGAACATATTGGGTCGTGTCTCGTCCGACCCAAACTCCACTTCCTTTATTTCTAGACAATATGGGGAATCTGATGAAATTGTTCTTGATAGCTTGGACGGAAAGGAGAAAACTACATGGGAGTTGGGTTTAGTGCGGGATAAGTGCTGCAACCGATCTTCTAATTCTGCACCCAATCTTTTTAATGGCTTCTATAGGGCTAGTGTCAGGAAGATCTTGAGGAGGCAGGTTCGTGATTCTCTTGAGGAGTTCTCTGATTTATCTAAAAAAATCTAATCTGGGTTTTGGTTCGAACGACAATATATCGCTTGAAGAATCGGAGGTGGAGGTTGTTTTTAAGGTTAGTAATCTATTGGGATTTTTCTTTTAAAGGAGGAAAAGAGGCTGTTATCAAGAGAGTTTGTGAGCTAGAGCAAGAACTTTGCCAGGATTGTTAAGTTTTGATCTAGGTTTCTAAATTATTATTATGAATCTCTCTATAGTTTCTTGGAATATTCAGGGTATTAGAAAAATAGAAAAGAAGAGTGCTGTGAAAAATCTCATTAAAAAAAGTAAATCTAATTTGGTGTTTATTTAGGAAACCAAATTGGGGGATGTCATCTTCAATTTGTTTAGGAGACTTTGGCCTCAACCCAACGTTGAATTTGCATTTTCTCCTGCACATGGTTCGTCTGGAAGACTTTTATGCCTTTGGAAATCTGATTTTTTAAGGTCTCTGTTCTTGTCATTAGGCCGAGATTTATCGCCTTGATAGGAGATATTCCGTCCAAGGATTTTAAGTGTGGCCTGGTGAACGTGCATGGACCGGCGGTGGACTCTGAAAAGAGAGGTTTCATAACTGAATTACTGGATTTCCTCAGAAGTCAGCAAATCCCCTGGTGCTTAGGGGGTGACTTCAATTTAATCTTTGATTCAAAAGAAAAATTGGGTTTTCTTTCAATCAACCATTGGTTGATCTCTTTTGCTCTTTTGTTTTTGATGTTGAAATTAAAGACTGTAACACCCCCTTCCCGGCCTGGTCGAGAACCGGTCGGAGTGTGTTACCAGTGAACGATGCAGTGATCGGTACGATAAAATTTCAACTTATTAGCAAAACTTAATCAATATTATACAAGCAAAATTACCAATATACATATTAGTCCAATTCACTCATAAGAAGGCCACACTTAACCATTCAGGACCAATTTATAACTTTTACAAGTTTTTGGGAGTAATCAGTAAATCTACTAAATTATAAGTCCTTTAATGCAATAGACTACACCACAGTAAAATTCAATACAACATTAGCATGTTTGCAAAATTTCATGCAAAACGGTGATCTTTTACTCATTCAATTTAATCATCTAAACTATAGTGACCAAACTGCAAACAATGCAGACTTCAGATTAAGCCTTTTTAACCACTTTAACTAACCCTGTATCGAAACGCTCAAGGCCATTTCGATACGGGTGGACGATGGTCAACCTTGTTAGCTTTTCCTCTTTGACCGTCTCGATACGGGCAAGCCCTGTATTGGTACGGTTTGACTCCCTTTGACATTGACTTTGACCTGTTTCGATACGAAAGGAACAGTATCGAAACGGTTGAGCAAAAGTCCAAAAGTTAGTTAATACCGTTGGAATTGTTTTGGAGCGCCTATAAACATTTCGAAATGCCTTACCTAGGCCGATTCGGTACAGGGCTGATCGTATCGAAACACCTAGTTCAAAACACTAATTTGAGCATCAACAAAGCAATCTTAACTAAGGACTTAGTTAATCCGAAGCTTTTTCGGTGTTTTAATTGTTGGTATGAGAAAGAAAGCTTTGTAGACACGGTTGCTAACACCATTACTCTAGCCAAGAAGAAGAATCCGAAGATTAAAATTGGTTGACTGATCAAAGGGGTCAAAGAGGCTATAAAAGATCGGGTTGGTAAAGAATCAAATAATCCTGGTAGGGTCATCGACAAAAATCCTTGAGTTTAAGATAGAATTCAGAATGGATGTTCTGATCCAGCTCTTAATAGAAGAATCCTTGAGTTTAAGGCTTAGTTAAGGAAGGAATACCAAAAGGAAGAGAGTATTTGGCTACAAAAGTTTAGACTTGGATGGTTTAACGAGGGAGACAAAAATACAAGTTTTTTCCCATACTATCGCGTCGAACAGAAGGAAGGTAAATGCATTCGATAGTTTGGAATGTGGTGGTGAGACGATCTCAAATCCAGTCCGAATCAAGGAACATGTGTTTGAGTTTTTCTCCAATGCTTATAACAAGAACTCTTTGGGTGTAGTAAATATGAATCTTAACTTCAAATCTATCAGCGCTCAGCAAGCTGACTTACTGGAACGTGAGTTCACTAAATGTGAAGTGTGGGAAGCTCTTGCTTTTGCTGATAGCAATCGGGCCCCAAGGCCTGATGGTCTTAATTTGGGGTTTTTCAACAAAAAAAAATTGGCCGCTCCTCAAAGTGGACATCATAAAGTTCTTTCACAACTTTTATCGTGGTCAGAGTTGGGAATTCACAATCAATCATTCATTTATAACCCTTATTTCGAAGCTAGCAAATCTAGAGTCATTTGAAGAGTTCCGACCTATTAGTTTGGTCGGTGGGATGTACATAATCATGTCAAAGATTCTTACGAGAAGACTTTGCGCATTTATCAGTGATGTTATTAGTGAGTCGTAGTTTGATTTTATATCAGGTAGACAGATTTGGGATTGCTCACTTGTTGCTAATGAGACAATTGATTTAATCTTAAAACCGGGGAGAAGTGGGGTGGCCTTTAATATAGACCGTCATAAAGCATATGATTCGGTTTGCTGGGATTTCTTGATCAAAATTCTTAGAGCTTGCGGTTTTGGTGAAAAATGGTGTAGTTGGGTTTTTAAGTGCATTTCTACTATAAATATATCGGTTCTAGTAAATGGGGTTTCTAGATTCTTTTAAGATATCAAGAGGGCTGAGGCAAGGGTGCTCGTTGTCTCCTCTTCTATTTAATTTTGTCAAAGAAGCCTTAAATCTGATGCTCCTTAAAGCTATTAATCTGGGTTTATTTTTCGGGCTCTCAGTTGGTCAAAATGAGGCCGCTGTTGAGATATCTCATTAGCAGTTTGCCGATGATCTGCTCTTTTCTTTGTGGGGACTCGAAGACTTAGGTTTGAAACGTCAAGCATGTCCTTAGAATTTTTGAGCTTGCCTCCATACTAAAATTGAATTTAAAGAAAAGCAAACTTCTGGGGATTAATGTGGATTCTTCAATGTGTTGAGTGTGTAAAAGTTCTATTATTTACACCCTTTTAACCCATATTTCTGCTGCATTCAAGCATCATTGCATTGCATTTAGGTCAGTTTACAGCAAAACATCACAAATATATAAAAGGCACGGATTCTACTAAAAGATGGCTTATTTTGCAGGTTTCTGCCGTCGTAGACGGTGAAGGCAGGCGTAGGGCAGAGAAGCAGGAGAGCTGAACTGGACAAGCAGACGAAGAGGACGATGCTGCCATGGATCTGCCATGACAGGAGGACGACAACAAGTTAGTGGAGGAAAAGCAAAGTGGACCTCGATAGATAGAGAAAATTATGCTCATATGTCGTGTGAAAACCATATATTTTTCCTAGCCCTGGATCAAAAGATATGTCAAGCCAAAGATCAAGGAGAGGAAATCCCATGAAACAAGGAGGGCGGCTGAAAAGTAGGATACTTGGAGATTAAGTCTTTATTAGAATCTTACTTTTAATTAAAGTTCTAATCCTTGTTAACTTAGAATACTTGAGCTCAAAGCTTATATAAGGGCATAGATTTTAACCTAGGAGCATCGAATACCCCATAACCGATAACTAAACCTTTCCGCCGTCTACTCGCCGCCGACATGTTCTAAATTTCCCCTAGGGCCACGGGTTGTTTTGTAAAGTAGTTGCAAGGGTTGTTTTGTATTAGGATTTTCCAAGTTCAATAAAAATAAACTTCAAGTTCTCTTATTTTGGTTTTTAATATCTTGCAAGAGCATCGGGAGAGCATTGTGAGGTTATCCATTTACTTAGCATCGGGAGAGTTAAGTATACGAAAGAAATAAGAGCAAGTTCTCTAGTTTATAGTTGAACTATCTTGTGCCTAGGGATAGGGCAAGGTTAAGTGGCTAAAAGAAGAATTCATACACATCGGTGTTCATCCTTCGATTCACGCCGGGAGGTATCATCAAGACGTGATCATCGACAGACTTGGACCTAGGGATAGGCCAAGGCAGATCTGGGATTCTTGCCAAACTTGATGTACGGAGTTGGTGTGTCTGCTGCCGCGACGACCAACGGACAGCTGCCACGACAGGTGCTGCCGCGACAGGCGCGACGACAGAACTGGAGTTCCTAAGCATTGCAATACCTGCACTACCGAGCAATTCAATACCAGCCCATTCTCTCTATCTTGATATCTCAATTCTTTTATTTGCGTTTTCCTTATTATTTTCGTGACAATTCTCTTAATTATTTTCTTTACTTCGTGTAGCGAAATAAGGTGAAGCTATTAGCCCAATCCCTGCGGAGACGATATCCGATACTTCGTATCACTTTACTACTTGCGTCGTGTACACTTGCACTACAAATTGCGATAGACTCTTTTACACGCAACAAGTTTTTAGCGCCGTTGCCGCGGATTGGCAACATAACTACACCTTTCTTTTATTGCACTTTTCATTTTTTTTTCTTTTCTTTTTCTTTTTCTTTTCTTTTATTTTTCTTTGGTGCTTTCAATTCTTTCTTTTCACGAGGTTTTCTTGTTTATGCGCAGATCTAAAAGAGGTGAAGATCCTGAGTATAAATTAGATCCAGAAATCAAACGTTCCTTCAATCTCAAGAAACAACTTCGCCACCTTTTAGCCAGGAACGAGTACCTTGAGGAACAGCTAGAGCAGATGGCCCGTAATCCGCCCGCTGGTGGAGGTATACCGCCTGTCGGCGACCCGCCTGCGGCAGATGGACGACGGTCCTGTCGTGACTACATGTTAAACGATCATGTAGAGCTGGAGACCACGCTGCCGGATATTGAAGTTGATAACTTTGAGGTTAAACTTGTCATGTTTAGTATGATCAACAATGCCGGGCAGTTCAGTGGTGCTGTGACAGAGGATGCTAGAGAGCATCTCAAGACGTTCCAGGAGATCTGTGGTTCGTTTAGACTACCAGGAGTTAATCCGGAGATACTGAGGCTTCGGTTATTTCCCCATTCGCTGAGGGACAGAGCTAAAACTTGGTGGAATAAACTTACGCCGGGTTCAATTAGAACTTGGGCAGATTTATCTCGTGAATTTTTATCTCGTTTTAATCCTTCGCATTTATCTGAGCGATTACGTAACGAAATTGCTACTTTTCAACAGGAAGACGACGAGCCAATGGACGAGGCCTGGGACAGATTTACTACTCTTCTTCAGAACTGCCCAATGCATGGATTCCCCGTCTGGAATCAGGTAACAAAGTTTTATAATGCTGCCAACTTACAAACTCGCATTCGAATTGATTCTGCAGCAAATGGACTATTATTGGATAAAGATCCGGACGAGGCATTGCAAGTTTTGAAAAATCTAGCTAAGAATGAGGAGCAGTTTCTGACAACTAGAAGAGGGGGTAAACGGGTACTTGCTGTCAAGGACTATGAGGCCGACAGCACTATGAAATCACAGGTAGCGTTCCTTACTAAAGCAATGAAAAGGTTATTGAATGAGGATGAATTACAAGGATTTGCTGTTGAGGAAGTTTGTAATATCTGTGAGGGAAATCATAGTCGGGATGAGTGCCCAATACAAATAGAAGAGGGAAAATATGTTGGAAATTACAAGCCGAATTATAATTCCAACAATTATAATCCCAATTGGAGGAAGAATCCCAAATTTTCCTGGAGTAATCCTAATAATGCCCTGAATCCGCAAGCACACAATCAGAATCAGGGAGGACCTAGATTGCTGACGCGACAGCAACTGCCGCAGCAACTGCCGCCGCAGCAGCAACAGCAGCCACCACCTGCCACGAGCAGTATATTGGAACAGACTCTGGCCACCTTTATGTCTCAGACCGGTACGTATATGGAGAATATGAACTAGTTTGTCAAGAAGACAGAGAATTTCATAGATAAAACAAAGATGAGGATGACAAATCATGAAGCTACTTTGAAATCTCTAGAGACACAAATGGGTCAGGTTTCCCAACATATTAAGCCGAGGCAAAATGGAGGATTTCCTAGCAATACTGAAAATGCTAGGCCGCCCACACATGAGCAGTGTAAGGCAATTACTACTAGGAGTGGGAAGAAACTACCAGGGCCGGAAAAAGAAGCTGAAACAGAAAAGGAACCTGCCTTGGATAAACCTGCCGAGGAAGCTGCCCCGACAGGTGATAAACAGACTGCTGCCGATGAGCCTGTCACGACAGCAGAAGCGACAGAGGAGAAAAAAGATGATTACCGTCCTCAGATTCGCATGCAGTGGGAAGGACGTATTGCTGATTATCGTCCCCCACCTCCTTTTCCTCAACGGATACAGCAAGCTAAGCAAGAATCTCAACTTAAAAAGATTTATGATATTTTTAAGCAAGTTCATATTAATATTCCATTGTTAGATGCTGTTAGGGAGATGCCCGATTATGCTAAATTTCTCAAGGATGTTATGTCGAAAAAATATAAACTTGGGGAATTCGAAACGGTAAAGATGACAGAAGGTTGCATGAGTATTCCTTATCGGCAGCCACCCCAGAAAAAGAAGGATCCGGGGAGCTTCATCATACCTTGCGTAATCGGAAATAAATTTGTGGGTAAGGCACTTTGTGATCTTGGTGCTAGTGTTAATTTAATGCCAAAGTCTGTTTTTCAGAAATTAGGTATTGGAAAGGCACGGCCCACGACAGTAACTTTGCAGCTGGCAGACCGCTCTTATGTTCATCTAGAGGGAAAGATTGAAGATATTCTGGTAAGAGTGGATAAGTTTATTTTTCCTGCTGACTTTCTTGTTTTAGATTGTGAGGCAGACGAAAACGCACCAGTCATCCTTGGGCGACCCTTCTTAGCCACGGGAAGATCACTGATTGATGTGGAGAAAGGAGAACTCACCATGCGAGTAAACGATCAAGAGATTAAATTGAATGTTCTCCAAGCGATGAAACATGCTGATGTAGACGAGGAATGCAAGGCTATCACTGAGGTTACCCTTGATCAATCCTGCATCAAGTCGGGCTGTCACGATATTAAATTTGGTCACTGCCGCGGCAGCAACCTACAGGACTATCACGACAGCAACGATGACAGCACCGACGACAGCAACTCCTCTGACTCCGATACATCTGATACTGAAGATCAGGAGGAGGTAAACTGGTTAGGCAATCGTCCAGGTAAGTTATTCAAACCTTTGAATTATACTTCGGATAACCATTTAATCCAAAAGCCATCTACTGTTGAACCACCTGCCTTAGAACTTAAGCCCCTGCCAGGGCAGTTAAAATATGTTTTTCTTGGTTCAAATGACACACTTCCCGTAATCATCTCTTCTAAGCTGCTGCAGGAACAGGAACGACAGCTAATCGACATGCTAAGGCAGCACAAAAAGGCGATTGGATGGACGATAGCAGACATTCAAGGCATTAGTCCGGCGTTATGTATGCACACAATCCTTCTAGAGGAAGATCATAAGCCGACTATTGATGCCCAAAGGCGGCTAAACCATGCGATGAAAGAGGTAGTGCGTAAAGAGATAATAAAGTGGTTAGATGATGGTATTATGTACGCCATCTCCGACAGCAAATGGGTAAGCCCGGTGCAATGCGTTCCAAAGAAAGGAGGAATGACCGTGGTAACCAACGAGAACAATGAGTTAATCCCAACCAGGACTATGACCGGTTGGAGGGTTTGTATGGACTATCAGAAGCTTAACAAAGCTACCCGAAAGGACCACTTTCCTTTACCCTTTATTGATCAAATGCTTGATAGATTAGCAGGAAAACCTTACTATTGTTTTCTTGATGGTTATTCAGGTTACAATCAAATTGCTATTGCACCAGAAGATCAAGAAAAGACGACTTTCACATGCCCCTACGAAACATATGCTTTTAGGAGGATGCCGTTTGGATTATGTAATGCACCTGCCACCTTCCAAAGGTGCATGATGGCTATATTCTCCGACATGGTAGAGGACTTCCTGGAAATTTTTATGGATGATTTTTCCGTCTTTGGAGACGATTTTGAGAGCTGCCTCAGCAATCTACAAAAGGTACTTGAAAGATGTGAAAAAGCTAATCTTGTTCTAAATTGGGAAAAAATGCCACTTTATGGTGGACGAAGGGATAGTCCTAGGCCATAAGATTTGCTGCCGTGGGATAGAAGTCGACAGAGCTAAAATAGAAGTGATCGAGAAGCTACCGCCGCCAACAACAGTCAAGGGCATTATAAGTTTTTTAGGGCATGCTGGTTTTTATTGGAGATTCATTGCAAATTTTTCAAAAATCACCAAGCCCCTATGCCATCTCTTAGAGCAGAACCGACCCTTTGACTTTAATGAGGAATGTACTGAAGCATTCAAGGTTCTGAAGGAAAAACTAGTGACAACCCCCATAGTACAACCACCAGACTGGACACAACCATTTGAGATTTTGTGTGATGCTAGTGACTATGCTGTCGGGGAAGCACTTGGGCAGCGCAGAGATAAGCTGTTTCATGTCATATACTATGCCAGCAAGACATTAAATGACGCCCAAGTGAACTACACTACCACAGAAAAGGAGCTGTTAGCTGTGGTGTTCTCCATCGACAAGTTTCGTTCTTACATACTTGGGACGAAAGTAATAGTGCACACAGACCATTCTGCCCTGAAGTATTTGTTCGCAAAGAAGGATGCAAAGCCTAGATTGATACGGTGGATCCTGCTATTGCAAGAGTTCGACCTTGAGATCAAGGATAAAAAGGGGACAGAAAATCAGGTGGCAGACCACTTGTCAAGGTTGGAGAAGGGACAGAGTCTACCAATCGACGAGACAAACATACTGGAGACCTTCCCAGACGAGCAGCTCTTTGCTGCCGCAATCGCTGCCGCAACAGCCATGGCGGCAGGTAAGTCTTCTGAACTCCCCTGGTATGTTGATTTCGTTAATTTTATAGTTAGCGGAATACTTTCTTCTGATCTTAATTATCAAGCCAGGAATAGGTTCCAAAATGATGTTAAGCATTATTATTGGGACGAACCTCTTCTTTTCAAACTATGTGCAGATCAGGTTATAAGGAGGTGTGTACCACAAGAAGAACAAGAAGACATTCTCCATCACTGTCATGCTTCACAATATGGAGGTCACTTAGGAGGCAACAAAACTGCTGCCAAGGTGCTGCAGTCAGGGTTCTACTGGCCGACACTATATAAAGATGCACAGGACTTTTACAAGAACTGTGACAGGTGCCAGCGGACAGGTAACATCTCGAGGAGAAACGAGATGCCACTGCAGAACATTCTAGAAGTCGAGATCTTCGACGTTTGGGGGATTGATTTTATGGGACCTTTTCCATCTTCATGTGGAAATTTATACATCCTACTAGCAGTGGATTATGTCTCTAAGTGGGTTGAAGCCATCGCCACTCAAAAGAATGATGCCAAGACAGTCCAAAAGTTTTTGCAGAAAAACATTTTTTCTAGATTTGGCATCCCTAAGGCGATTATCAGTGATGAAGGGAGACATTTTGATAATAGGGTAATTGCTGCCGCCTTGAAGAAATATGGTGTCAAGCACAGGATCACGACAGCATACCACCCACAGACCAATGGACAAGCTGAGATATCCAACAACGAAGTTAAGAACATTCTTGAAAAGATGGTTAAGCCAACTAGGAAAGATTGATCTTTACTCCTTAATGATGCATTATGGGCATATATGACAGCTTTTAAGACTCCATTGGGCATGTCTCCATACAGATTGATTTATGGAAAAACCTGTCACTTGCCTGTCGAGATCGAGCACAAAGCATATTGGGCAATCAAGGCAGTGAATATGGAGTTGGACAAGGCAAGCCAGAAAAGGCTATTAGATCTGAACGAGATTGAAGAATTACAGACAATGGCCTACGAAAATGCAAGAATTTACAAGGAGAAGACTAAGAAGTGGCATGACAGGAAGTTGCTGCCACGACAGTTCTGCCCAGGGCAGGTTGTGTTGTTGTTCAATTCTAGACTGAAACTCTTCCCAAGAAAGCTAAAGTCTAGATGGTCTGGCCCGTTTCAAGTGGTACAAGTTTTTCCCCATGTTGTCATCACTATCCGATCATTAAAAGACGGGCACCAATTCAAAGTCAATGGTCAGCGCCTCAAGCATTATCAGGGGACTGAAGCCCCAGGAATACAGGAAGTGGTTACTTTAGGAGATGCCCCACAAGGCATCCCTAATTTAACCTAAATTTATTTTTATTTATTTATTTTTATTATTTATTATTTATTAGGAAATTAGGTTTATTTTATTCGAATAATGTTTTTATATTTTCTGTTTTTAGGAAATAAAGGAGTCAAGAAGAAAAGGAGAAGTGACCCAAGCCCACCATCCATCCATCAGCCCAACAGAGCCCATTTATTGAAGCCTGTCATTCCAGCTACTGCCGCAGACATGGATAAGACAGGCTGTCAACAGACTGACACGGCAGACGCAGAAGCGTGTGACAGACGCGTAACAGACGCATAATTACGTGTCAGACGCTTCAGACACGCCAAAACTCATCAGTCGCCCTGTTATTCACGCCTGCCGTTACAGCATTAAACGGGCAGCAACTCGACCGCTATAAAGCCCCGTTCTCATTTTCATTTTCCTCACTTCTGCTTATTCTTACTTGCTTTCTCCTCTTCTTTTTATTAGTTTTCTTTACTTTCACAACCCTTGCAACTAAAATGTCTTCCAGACGTACCCGCCGTTGTGCTGCTTCAACCTCTTCAGCAGCAGCACCCACACCGCAGTCGTTCGCAACCAAAGAATTATGGGAGGCAAGAGGATTCATCTATGTCCACAAGGCAGCAAACCTGGGGCTCCGACCATTCATCGCGAAGGCGATAAGGACTCAGCTATGGGAGCAGTTCGCAGAACAACCTGCAGAACTAAATGATACTTTGGTGAGGGAGTTCTATGCTGCCATCGACAGCAGGACATCAACATCAGTCACTGTCCGAGGGATAGAGGTACCATTCACCACCGATAGTATCAACCATATGTATGGCCTCTATTTTGGTCCCAACGATGATGCCCACCAGCAGTTCGTGGACACCCTCGACCCTGCCGCATACGGTGCTGTCATGGCAGAGGTGACAGAAGAAGGAACGCAGTGGCACATGAGCAAAAAGAACCCCAACTCTGTCAAAAGGGGGCAGCTGCTCCCAGAAGCCAAGCTATGGAATGCTTTCATCAAGAAGCGTATCCTGCCGTCCTCCCATCACACAACAGTGGATCAGCAGCGGCTCGCCCTTATCCATTCGATCATGAACGACCAAGTTATCAACTTGGGCCGTTATATGAGGGAAAGCGTCTTGGACTGCACATTTCGATCAACCTCCCACCTCTGCCTGCCATTCATGATCACATCTCTCTGCCGTTGCGCTGCTGTCCCAGAGGCATCCACCCATAAAATGGTCCAAGGACGAGGCTGGACCGATAACAACATTACCAGCCTCATGGAGCTGATAGTCGCAACCCCCCTCTCCTCATTCAACCCGGCTGCCTCCCCAGCAGAATCATCCGAGGAACCTGCCCCTGAACCTACCGCCGCCACCACCCAGACAGACCAATCTGCCCAAATTCTTGCTGCGATACAACGAGTGGAAGACAGACAGATGGGGCTGATGACATTCATCCAGGATTTCGCCAACTAAACGGTAAATTTCATTACCAATACTTTACATTATCCCGATGTTATTTTCCCCACTTTCCCTACCCACTATTTCCACATCCCCACCCATGTTCACACACCTACACCACCTGCCTCCCCACATGCACATTCTGCTGCTTCCACCCCATCACCTGCCCTGACGGCAGCTGGCAGTCCTCCGGCCGACACCTCCGCCCGAGGCACAAAGCGACCAGCCTCCGATGACAGCGAGTCAGAACCTCTTATTAGGAGGAATTTGGGAGTTCACGCCTGTCCAGAGGCAGAAACACGTGGCAGACAGAAAACTAATGCCCAAGGCCAGTACCACCACCAGCAGCACTTGGGATAGTGGCAGCAGCTCAGACATCCAGGTCGTGGAGCAACCTGCCCAGCCTGCCCCACCACCCAGACGCCGCCACCAGATTCGTGTCAGCAGCAGCAGTGAAGACAACGATTAAAATTTAAGTCTTTTATTTTCTTTCCATTACTGCCTGATTAATATATATTTTGTGATGTACCTGCCTTCATTTTATCTGTCATTTGCATTGAGGGCAATGCAACCCTCGAGTTTGGGGGTGGCAACCCTCCATTTTAATGGAGTCTTAGTACATTTTTAATTAATTGTTGAGTCTTTTATTTAATTAAGTTCTCTAAAAAAACTGTTGGCTTAAAACTTTGAAGTAAACTTACCTGTCATGACAGCTCTGTCGTGGCAGGATCTTTAGGACAGTTTAAGGAGAAGTTTAGAGCCTTTCTATAGTTCTGAAAAACTTAAACACCATTGTGACTGTTACATTGCTTAGATTTCTTTTAGCCAAACTAGAATAGGAAGCTTAGTACTTGAATAGCCCCTAGAGGTGCCTAACACTGGCTCTAGGAAAGAAGTTTAGCAAAAGAAACTCAAAAACCTAGAGGTGCCTGAAACCAGCTCTAGGAAGCTAACTAGAGGTGCCCAAAACTGGCTCTAGAAAAATTTAGCTTGAAAATAGAAGAAAAAGAAGCATGAAAATGTGTCTTCAAGAAAATAAACTTGGCATAAAAATTCAAGTTAAAAAGTTGAATATTCTAGTGAAACTAAGAGAGTCTTAGCATATAACTGTTCACAAGCATGCACACACTACACGAGGACTATAGTGAGATTCCGGACAGATCCTAATCTTTCCGACAGGTTGCTGCCGCCACAGAGAATGAGCGACTGATAAGGAACAGTTCACTGTTTGAAAGCCAACACAAAAATATTCATTTTTCTTTTAGGTCTTAATTGCTTTAGGGAAAGCAAAAACTTGAGTTTGGGGGTGTGTTGAGTGTGTAAAAGTTCTATTATTTACACCCTTTTAACCCATATTTCTGCTGCATTCAAGCATCATTGCATTGCATTTAGGTCAGTTTACAGCAAAACATCACAAATATATAAAAGGCACGGATTCTACTAAAAGATGGCTTATTTTGTAGGTTTCTGCCGTCGTAGACGGTGAAGGCAGGCGCAGGGCAGAGAAGCAGGATAGCTGAATTGGACAAGTAGACGAAGAGGACGATGCTGCCATGGATCTACCGTGACAGGAGGACGACAGCAAGTTAGTGGAGGAAAAGCAAAGTGGACCTCGATAGATAGAGAAAATTATGCTCATCTGTCGTGTGAAAACCATATATTTTTCCTAGCCCCGGATCAAAAGATATGTCAAGCCAAAGCTCAAGGAGAGGAAATCCCATGAAACAAGGAGGGCGGCTGAAAAGTAGGATACTTGGAGATTAAGTCTTTATTAGAATCTTACTTTTAATTAAAGTTGTAATCCTTGTTAACTTAGAATACTTGAGCCCAAAGCTTATATAAGGGCATAGATTTTAACCTAGGAGCATCGAATACCCCATAACCGATAACTAAACCTTTCCGCCGTCTACCCGCCGCCGACATGTTCTAAATTTCCCCTAGGGCCACGGGTTGTTTTGTAAAGTAGTTGCAAGGGTTGTTTGTTTTAGGATTTTCCAAGTTCAATAAAAATAAACTTCAAGTTCTCTTATTTTGGTTTTTAATATCTTGCAAGAGCATCGGGAGAGCAGTGTGAGGTTATCCATTTACTTAGCATCGGGAGAGTTAAGTATACGAAAGAAATAAGAGCAAGTTCTCTAGTTTATAGTTGAACTATCTTGTGCCTAGGGATAGGGCAAGGTTAAGTGGCTAAAAGAAGAATTCATACACATCGGTGTTCATCCTTCGATTCAGGCCGGGAGGTATCATCAAGACGTGATCATCGACAGACTTGGACCTAGGGATAGGCCAAGGCAGATCTGGGATTCTTGCCAAACTTGAAGTACGGAGTTGGTGTGTCTGCTGCCGCGATGAGCAATGGACAGCTACCGCGACAGGCGCGACGACAGAACTGGAGTTCCTAAGCATTGCAATACCTGCACTACCGAGCAATTCAATACCAGCCCATTCTCTCTATCTTGATATCTCAATTCTTTTATTTGCGTTTTCCTTATTATTTTCGTGACAATTCTCTTAATTATTTTCTTTAATTCGTGCAGTGAAATAAGGTGAAGCTATTAGCCCAATCCTTGTGGAGACGATATCCGATACTTCGTATCACTTTACTACTTGCGTCGTGTACACTTGCACTACAAATTGCGATAGACTCTTTTACACGCAACACAATGCTGCAAAATTTGGCAAATTAGGTTGGATGTTTAGTTGATAATTTTCCATTCAGTTATATTAGGCTTCCCCTTGGTGAGAAAAGGAACTCTGTTGCCCTTTGGGAGCCGGTTATTTACAATTTCAATAAAAGATTAGAAGGTTGGCAGCCTAAATTACTCTCTTTTGGAGGAAGGGTAACTCTTATTAAATCAATTTTAACGAGCTTGCATGTTTATTTTTTGTCGTTATTTCGTATGCTTGTCACTGTTTCTGATCGTCTGAATAAATTGATAGCCAAGTTTCTTTAAGGAGGTGACTCGGTTAAGTAAAAAATCCATTGGGTTCAATTAGACCTTGTATGCAAACCTATACAAGAATGAGGCCTTGGTATTGCTAATTTGGTCCTTATTAATAGGGTGCTACTTTGCAAGTGGGTATGTAGGTATGGCAATGAGCTTGCTAGTCTTTGGAGGCGAGTAGTGTCGAGAAAATTCTAGAAGAATGGATATGATCTCCTACCAGTAAAGGATTCCTCTCGAAATGGCTCTTGGATCTGGAATTATATCACTAGTTCATTTCTGAGCAATGATCAGTTTGGTGCATGTTGTAGATTAAATATGTCTCTACATGTTGGCGATGGGAGGCATATATCGTTTTGGGAGGTTGTTTAGTTGGGTGAACTGTCCCTCAAAGTTAGGTATCCCTGAATTTTTGCATTAAGAATATTGAGAGAGGGTATGATCACATATTTTGGAGTGAAAATAGAGAAGGGTGGGTTTGGAATATTCCCTATGTGTAGGGAATTGTTTGAGCGTGAGCTCCAAACCTGGAATGAGTTCATGAGCAGGTTGAAGTCGTTTAGATCTAGTGAGTTGGGTTTTGACTGGGTTCGTTGGATGGGATCTTCTGATGGAACTTTCTCTGTTAAATCTCTTAAATGGATAATTACATGTTTATAACTATTGGGATAAATTGCTTGGATGATTATTATATCATGTTTGATAAATGGATTGTTTGTTATGTGACTTGGTTGACCATGTTATTGACCTGATAAATTACAATTAAAATTGGTCAAGGAATAATTGTTATCATACCGATCTCAATTCTTAATGGTTTCCTAGAGTTTGATATTTTTAGACATGAGTTTTGAATAGTGTTTTCTGATCTAAATAACTATCTCAATTGAACGGTTGCAATATGAGATGAGTTCTAAGCTAAGGTTTTCGATTGGGTAATAAAATGGCAAATTGATGATAAAGTATACATGTATGTATTGTAATATAATATTAGTATGAGCTTTAATTGTGATGTTCTGATAGTTACAGGATCTTCAAGTTATGTTAGCAGGTCTTGATTATAATATAAGGATTAAGTTGCTTTGGAGTTAGTTAATTACAAACCTAGGAAGTTTGATTAATAATTGAAATATGGGCTTAAAAGTATAATGAATAATTATAGCTAAGCGATTAAATGAAGTTACGTAGTTGAATGAACCTACTATCATAAGCTTGACGTAGAAATCAGTGTATATTGACAATGGATTAATTTTAAAAAGTTTTAAAATATTGTCCATTTTCATTGATCAAGCTCTAACTTGCATGGCAAGTTATGATCAAGTGATTGCTTTTAACACTCCAAGCTCGGTTTACTTCTAAGTCAGGTTTAGGGTGTTACAATTTCGTATCAGAGCATGGTTTAGACGATTCTCGGACTAAACCTGGACTCACTACGTCTCCATAAGTCATTGTGCCACCAAGGAGAAACTTTTTTTTGTTATTTGTGACTCTCGACTAACGCGATTTGTTTCTTTTGTTTGAAAGAAAGAATATTTAATAATATTCTGAGTTTTGATGTCATTGATAGAATTTCAAACTAAACTTTCTATGTTGGGGGAATTCGAGGATGAATTTCCTTTAGGGGGAGGGAATTGTAAAACCCACAAAACCGGGTTAATAGTTTTACCCCTTTAAGAGATCAACTAGTAAAAGAATACCTTGTCAAATTTGAAATTTTGAAGCAATAGTTTTAATTTATTAAATATCGACTTAAGAGTATGTTTAAATGGACAACTAGTGAAATATCAGTAGAAGTATCACCCACTAGAGTAATTAAATATTCTAAGGACCCATTTAGGGAATTTGAGACATGCTAGCTTAATTGGAATAAAAAAAGAAATGGATAACATTTTGAGTGAAGGGCTAGATCGAGCATAAAGGAACTCTAGGAGTTGCATGTTAAACTAGAAGCAATAGAAGGACTAGTACACATGTCAAATTAGTGGCAAGCCATGTGTGAATTGGTTAGGGAGGATAATACAACTATTATCCTCATCTTCTCTATGTGGCCGAAACCATGAGCTTGAGAGAGAGTTAAAAGAATTTGAGAGAAAAATCTCTAGTGTGTTAGTATCAATGGGAAATTCTTGAAGACACCTTGTTGATTCGGTGAAGGAGGGTAAGGATTCTTTCTCCTTTCCTTAAAAGTTTGTTTAAGATATAGAAAATTATCATGATCTTTTTCTTAGAATACTTGTAGATAGATTTGTTGTTAAGTGCCTTGTTATAGTGATTTAGCTATGAAATTCTTTGGTGCTAAATGCTATTAGATTGTTAAAAAAACAATTCATGCTAGGAATTTGTCATTAGATCGATTGAATGTATTGGCAATTGAAACTTAAAATTGGTTGTCATTGCTTAGTAGTAATGAATTTCTGTTTGTTGTGGACCAAAATGATTCACAAAAGGACTAAATTGATCATAAGATGATTGTTTTAAAACTGACTTGGATTGTTAAAGAAATCAGGGGGCTGTTTGTATTTATTTTGGAGTGTTTTTATAACTAAAATGGACTGCTTGCAAACCTGTTTTTAAATTGGTTGGACAGCTACTAGAATTATTTGAAGAACCGGATCATTGCTGTCCAACCAATTTAAAAACAGGTTTTAGTGTATAAAAATGGTAAAATGGGATAATTTAGGGACTGCTTTAGTGTATAAAAATGGGACTAAATTATGAATTGGATATGAGGATTTGGATTAGTCATCTTAGGGACCATTTTATGAACCTAAAGGAATCTAAGTGGACTGTTTTGTCAAGGGGAAAATGAGCAGAAACTGAAGTAAAAACAGTGGTAGAATTGGTGTTTATAAAGAAAAACATGGCTGTTTGATGAACATAGCTATAAGGGACTGGTTTGAATGTGTATAACTTTATCAAGGGCTGTCTTGATGTGTTTTATGAATGTATACCAATTTGAAGGATGTTGTTTTGATAAGGTAATGAGTGGGCTGATTATATGAATTTATATGTGAAAATGCTATTGTTGGGGGCTGTTTTGAACATGATCTTTAAACATTTGATTAGCCTCTTTCTGAATAAAAGAATCATGCTTGAATGAATTTCTAACTACATGGTTGGATAGAAGAAACTTATGGACTGATTCATATCGTTTAAGGGACTGTTCTGCTATTAAGTAAACTATTATTACACATCTAAATTATTTGGGACTGTTTTGTAGGTAGAGAAACTATCTTGAAACTGTTTTTATGAAATAAAATCAAGGGAGAGTTGTGTTACAAAATTCTGCTTTTGATTGAATATTAAGCATGTGGACTGTTATGAATACATGTATGTATACGTATGAAAATCTGGACTGGTTTTTATTGAATATTAAGTAGGTGGACTATTTTACATATATAAGATATTACAGTACTGTTTTGATAATTTTTATGGACTGTTTTGGGTTATTAAAAAAACAGTGCAAGGACTAAATTGTGTAATTGTGGACTTCTTTGCAATGATATACATGTTTATAGACTGTTTTGTGGATATATATATAAGTATTCTAAGGACTGTTTTAAAAGTTGAGTAAATTGATCTGGTTGTAATGATTTGATATTTCTGTTTGAGGAACATATCGGGAGAAGGAAGAGTAGAAGGAAAGAGTAAGATGGAAAAGAAAGAGGTGATTGTGGTTTAGGTATCCCATAACTTCGGGATAAGAGGTGAGTGTAGTTAGTTTGTCTCGGGTGGCACGGTGTAATTCCGAACCTTGTTTTAAATGATGTTATGATTCATTATATTACAAGCATAAGAATATGGCTCACATAGAGCATATCTTGTAAAAGCATTCATGGCATGTCATCATTGATAAGTGTTTTAGTTATGTATGCATCACATAAATATTCTATGCTTTGCTATGTCATGATCGAATTATGATTGAAAGGAATGAAATGTGTACATTTTAACAAAGCTTGAAAAAAACTACTAACCAATGAGATAATAAGAATTCCGATGGAAAATTGAACAACAATTTTTAAATCACTAAACTCTAAAGTTCTAAAGGAATAAGAAGCTCAACTTGTTCTATAAGTTATTAAAAGAAGAAATAAGTAAGATTACTTGTGCAATAAGATACTTCCTCAAGATCAATTATAAGATAAAATACTTAAGTTGCCTACAATGGAAGTCCTTGGATACATTGGTATGATGCATGATATATTGAGACTACGGTCCATGAGCTACAGCTCGGGGGACGTCCCCATTACATGGGAGTTGTACGGAGATTGGCGACAATTTGGTTGGATAGTGAGAAGTTTAGGATTGTTATGCTTTGGATATCAGACATTGCTATGTGCTTTGATCTAAGTATCGCTTGGATCTATATGGTCAAACACGCACCAATGTCATCCATGACCAAATGTAATCCAAGGCAAACTTTATAAAAGGCATGAACTCTAAATGAGGTTAAATAAGAATTCTAGGAAAGATGTGATTATACTATGGAATGATAATTTGCTCTTGTGAGCATATGTTATGATTGGCTCTTGGTGAGCATGTGGTATGATTGGATCTCGGTGAGCATATAATATAAGTTATACAAGAGATGAATAAGTGCCCCCGATTGTATGAGGCAACAACCATTGAATTGAACCATCGATAAATACTTGGTAAGTTAATAAGGAATTCAAAAGCTAATGAGTTTTCGACAAGTCTCAGGAAGACTTAAATGTGATAAGCCGAACTTTGGTAAGATCGATATGTTTTAAAATAAATCTTTGAAAAGCTATTGAACAACATAAAGCTTACAAAAGTTAAATTAAGACATAATAATAAATGCTAACACATGGTTGTATATCTTGATGTGTATGCTTTGTCATTATTGATGTCAGTACCTCACTTAGGCTATATAAGTCTAATGCACTCATTTTTTCATGCATTATAGGTTACTTTAGAAGTTTATAATTGTTCGGGTAGAAGAGTGACCAGTCATACTTCAAGACCTTGTTCATTGCCTTGTTCTTTTAATCTACTCCTAGGATGATGGAACTTTATATTATCTAAGAATCTAGTTTTATCATTTTGACATGTAAATATTAAGGAAGAATGTTATCTAGGTTAACCTAAATTGGTTGTGAATATCTAATATGGTTGAACGATTTATATAAAAAGTTGAATGCCTATAGGAATTAATGATTTCGAATAGTAGTTTAATTTCCTATGATTGTTTGTTGGATATTTCAATAGAAGATTAATGAATGGTTTCAAATATGATGTTAGAGGTTCGATTAATAAGTAGATTATGTCTTAAGGAATTCGATTGGTTTCTTAGTTGCCAAGTTACGTTGGAATGTAATCTAAATCATGGTTTGTAATTTAAGTTATATTAAAATGGTGGTATAAGGTTTTTTGTAATACCCAAACCTCGGCCTAGAAGATAACACTATTCCAGGAGAACATGCATCTAACTTGTCTAGCAAGTTAGATAACATATCTAGAAAGTACTCACTAAGAAACCTTTAAAAACAAAATAATCAGACATACATCAAGGAAACAAAGTCGGAATGCCATACATGGTTCAATTTGAACATGCATGAAGCTAAGGAGGCATTCACATAAATAATAGGATATCATCAACCAAACAAAACATTTGCAAAATAGGCTCATTAAAGATACATTTAGACGTTTTCTACATAAGATATACAAATTATAATTCCATGAACTAGTTAAGGTCATAGAGAATATTATCCTCTAGTTCAATTCGAAACTTGTAACAAGTGTAATCTAACAACTCATCTTACCTAAAAGTTTATTTAAGTACCAAATTAAGGCTAACAAAATAGGTGCTTACAAATTATGCTTCATAGATACAAGTTCACTTGAACATTGAAGAGTGTATCATCCTTAAAGGTTAACATGAGTTTCTAAGGTTATCACAATTTAGCCTTCGATTCTAAGGAATCCCTAAGATCATCTAAGTCATTAAAGTCACCAATCATACACTTCCACAAGGTATATATATATAACCATCACATAAAGTTGATCAAAGCAACCAAAGCTAATCATCATACCAATCCAAGATAAGCAAACCATGAGAAACTTCAGGATACTCATATTATATACAAACATTCAAGGTTTAACATTTATATATATATATATATACAATGCCCCTTCAGAAATCAAAAGATCATAGCCTAATGTTCTACCTAGTGCCACCCTCTAGGAGTTCGAGATATGCAAAACAAAACATACTCTCTAGGCAGAAGACTCAATAAATTGCCATCAATTCGAGAAACAAAATGCTAACATAAGCATCAACCATCAAGCAACCCAGTTCAATTCAATCCAAAATAGCATATACCACACAGGGTGCTATACACACATAATATCTTGATAAGCAAGTAAGGAATTCGAAATAACAAGCAATTTAAACTATGCAAGAAGACAGACTGCACTCACAAATTTTCCAAGCTAATCTTGATTACAAATAGCAATGCCCTTTTGTTTATCTTCCCCTGGATCAGTTCTTCTTTTGTCTAGGTCATACAACAATATTAACTCATCAAAATCAATCTATTGGAAATTCAACACACATAAGTTGTATAAACCTTTTAAAACAATTTCCATTCATGTATAATTTATTCTTTATAATTCAATAGAAAGCTACTCATTTAAACCTTCATATATTTCATTCTATAAATTGAAATTTCATGTTGTTTACACCAATAGAAAGCTAACTCAACTAGATTTCCAACCATATATGCCTTACCTCATTATTCTTTATAATTCAATACATATTTTAACTTAAAGTCACCCTTAATTCTGCCACCAGGCAGTTTGCACTGCTTTTGGATAATTGCCTCTACCAGCTGCTATAGAGTCCAAAATGCAGTGGGGTTTGTTTCAAATGAAACTAGACATAATCAAATTCCAGCCATATAAATTTCAGGTTCTAACTCCACCTATACAATTTATAGTGAATTTTCAAAGTGAATGCTATTGCAGATTTTCAAAACTGTTTTCCCACAAGACATCTAATAGCAGTTTTAACTGACTCTATAGTTACATGGATACAGGGAAGTTCTTATTGTCCATATACGACATCAAAAACAGTCCTAAATGATAACCAAACTGCCCCTAACATGTGTGTTTATAGATAAAACAGTTGAATAGCATATTAATTACCCAAGGCAGATTCATTTCGGTTCAATTTCGAACAGGACAGTTTTCATCCCTAGATAAAAATTCTTGAACAATGTCTTATGCTATCAATACATATAATTTCCAGCAACCCAAAACGTCGCATGGACCTTCGTTTCATAATGTTATTATGCAAGATGCTGGATTACAAGTCTATTCACTTCTATAACAAATCCTTCAGTAACAATTTCTACCAACAATTCTAGATTTCACAACATGCAGCGGTCCAAATCATCCCTAACAAACTATAAAAGAAAGGTAAGAGACAAAACATAATGAGCTTACCTTCTTCAAACATGCAAGAACGAATCAAGCTTCAAATTAACGGAAACCAGCAAGTTAAACTCCATGAATGACTCTCCCCTTTCTTTCACTATTTTCTTTTCACTCTCAGTCCAAGGGAGATTGAAGATGATGAGCTTGTTTTGTTATCCCTCTAAGGATGGTCACATGTGCCCAAACCTACAAGGCCACCATCTATTTCCCTTAATCAAGATTTACTTTACCATGCAAAAACTAAGGTTTGAAAGTTAAACATTATGGTCACTTTTATTTGATCTCTTTAATCTTCAATCTTTCAATTCAGTCCAACAACAACTATTTAGGTCTCTAGATTTTGATTGATATAAGAATTATATCATGACATTCACCCAAACTTAATTTAGGGTAAACAAGTGCGGATATTGGTCTCTTATGATCGATTCAAGCTCCCAAGTAGCTTCTTTGCTCCCATGATATTTCCACAGAACTTTGACTAAGGAGATAGTCTTGTTTTGTAATCTTCTTTCTTCTCGATCAAGAATTTGGATCAATTCTTCATCATAAGATAGATATGGGTTCAATTCTATTTCTTCAAGCTTTAAGATGTGAGAAGGATCAGACCGATATCTTCACAACATCGAAACATGAAATACATTATGTATTTTGTTGAACTCCTCTGGAAGAGCTAGCCAAAAAGCTACATGGCCAATTCTTTCGGTGATTTCAAAAGGTCCAATGAACCGAGAACCGAGCTTCCCTTTCTTCATGAATTTGAATATTATCTTCCTTGGAGATACCTTGAGAAACACTCTATCTCCCATATTATAATGAACATCTTTTCTTTTACGGTCAACATACGCTTTATGTAGATCGAAGGCTTCCCTTAATCGATTGCATAGACTCTAACTTGATCTTCTGTTTCTCAAAGCAATTGTGGTCCTAAGGGTTTACCTTCTCCTAATTCAAAACAACAAAGAGGAGTTCCGCATTTTCGTCCATAAAAGGGCCTCAAATGGTGCCATTTGAATTGAAGTTTGGTGGCTATTGTTATAGGAGAACTCGGCCAATGGCAATACCTTTTCCCAGTTCTTTCCAAAGTCGAGTACAGTGGTTCGAAGAAGGTCTTCCAAGATTTGAATGACTCATTTAGATTAGCTATCTGATTGAGGATGGAAGGTTGTGCTAAGATTTGTTTTGGTTTCAAGAGCCCTTTGTAAGGATCTCTAGAATCGAGAAGTAAATCTAGGATCCCGGTCGGAGATTATTGAAACAGGTATACCATGTAGCCTTATGACCTCCCTAAGATAGAGTTCAATTAGCTGCTCAAAATTCATACTCACTTGAACAGGAAGGAAATGAGCCGACTTCGAGAACCTATTGACAATTACCCAAACAACATCATTCTTTCTTAGGTGACATTGGTAAGCCACATACAAAATCCATTGTTATTTGCTCCCATTTCCATTGTGGGATTTTGATGGGTTGTAATAACCCTAGGGGAGATTGATGATCAACTTTCAACTTTTCACAGGCCAAACACTTCGATACAAAGTATGTTATAGCAGACTTCATTCCAGGCCAAAAATATAGGCTTTTTAGGTATCTATACATTTTCACAAAACCAGGATATATAGAGAAAATACTATTATGAGCTTCATGGAGGATTTCCTTCTTTGAGTCAGAATCATTACAGAAACATACTATATTTCGAAAATAGAGCAATCCATCTTCTTTCTGAACAAAGTTTGATTCGGATTTTTCATTCAACTTGAGTTTAATCTTCTGTAACTCTGGGTTCGACTCTTGCAACAGTCTAATTCTTGTTACAATCTCAGAATGAATTCGAATAGAAGCTAGAGTTCCTTGCTTCTTGCTCAATTTAAAATGGGCACATGTGGATGATGAGACTACAAAAATTTACAAGGAAAATTTTAAGGGTTATTGGAAGGCTTAATTCCAATGGTAGTAGGGGAGATTTGATTAAATCAAATTCTTACCACGGGAATGTTGTCGACTAAGTGCATCAGCCACAACATTGGCCTTCCTCAGGAAGACTTCAATGTGATAAGCCGAACTTTGCTAAGATCGATATGTTTTAAAATAAATCTTGGAAAATCTATTGAACACCATAAAGCTTACAAAAGTTAAATTAAGACATAATAATAAATGCTAACATATGGTTGTATATCTTGATGTGTATGCTTTGTCATTATTGATGTCACTACCTCACTTAGGCTATATAAGCCTAATGCACTCATTTTCATGCATTGCAGGTTACTTTAGAAGTTTATAATTGATCGAGTAGAAGAGTGACCAGTTATACTTCAAGACCTTGTTCATTGTCTTGTTCTTTTAATATACTCCTAGGATGGTGGCACTTTATATTATCTAAGAATCTAGTTTTATCTTTTGGACATGTAAATATTAAAGAAGAATGTTATCTAGGTCAACCTAAATTGGTTGTGAATATCTAATATGGTTGAACGATTTATATAAAAGTTGAATGCCTATAGGAATTAATGATTTCGAATAGTAGTTTAATTGTCTATGATTGTTTGTTGGATATTTGAATAGAATATTAATGAATGGTTTCAAATATGATGTTAGAGGTTCGATTAATAAGTAGATTATGTAGTGAGGAATTCGATTGGTTGCTTAGTTACCAAGTTACATTGGAATGTAAACAAAATCATGGTTTGCAATTTAATTTATATTAAAATGGTGGTATAAGGTTTTTAATTGATGCACATGTAACGAATCCATGAGATGTAATGCTTATAAGTAAATAGTATATTCTTGATAATTCGAATGAATGGTTCTTTGATAACAAGCATATAACTGGGTTTGTTAAATTAAGGATGGAAGATAAAATTTCTAAATTGTTTATTCGATTGTTGTTTATGTGATGTAAGGTAATGTGATTCATTAAGATAGTATTGAGGATGAGTTATCAAAAGAATTATAATTGAGATAAGAGGATATACAAATGTAGTTATTGAATAATTGTATATTGAGATTTGATAATTACATATTTATAACTTTTGGGATAGATTTTCACCCCGTTTTTTTTAAGCCAAAAAATAAATGCAAAAAAATAAGAGTCTATTTAGGTTAAATAAGGGTCATTTTTAAACCCATTTGTTTTAATAAAAACAAAAACCCATTTTGTTTAAGTCTATCCCAAAACAAAACAAAAACCATTTATTTTAAACCCATCCCTAAATAATAATTCATTCATTTTATAAGCTTATTCCCAGATATAAAACAAATAAATTAGCCCAATAACCCATTTGTTTTTAAGGTTTAAAATATACCATTAGATTAGGGGTAATAAAATCAAGGGACAAGGATTGATCAAGTAAAAATAAGGGAAAAGCAGCTAAAAATAGCAAAAAAATAGTAAAAAAAATTGGACGCGCGCAGCCACGCGACCGATTTGGAACGCCAAAAACCCAGGTTGGGCGGCTGTCGAGTGACGCCCCGCCGTCCTTGGGCCACGGCTGTCGTCGCTGAGGGCACCGGTCGATCCACCTTGTTGTTACTATTCCAACGGCACGTTCGCCGCTCGCCGATGTCATCTGTCGCCGCCGAAATCTGCAAAAAATCGAATCAAGTGGTCAAAACCTAGGCTATAATCAATGGAGAAATTCGTCTCCGAATCTGAACCAAATCGGGAATTTCTTGAGGGATTTTTCTGAGGAACATGCCCTCTGTCGGGTTTTGGCTCCAATTCATGGATTAATGGCCGAATTTTGCTTGATTCTCAAGCTCAAAGGCTAGTATAAATACCCCAAACCCCCTTTTGTTCATCACCACTTGAAAAAGAAAAAAAAGGCTTTAAAAATCCGAAAATTCTTGAAATCTTCTCTGAAATTTCTAGAAATTTCTTGGAGCGTGTTGGAGCATTGGGTCACTTTTTGGAGACGTTTGAAAGCTATTCGAGAAGGAATCATACATGAATTCTTCATTTCCGGTAAAGCCTCTTTCTTTTTTTTTTAATTTTTAGTGTGTTTCTCTTTTGTTCGTGGTTGAATTTTTATTTTTGTGTGTTTGTTCATGTTTTGGTAGGATGCGTTTTTTGAATTGGAGGATCGGTTCTAGAGTTTGGGTAATAATTCTGTTTTATTTTTTGATTAAATCTTCCATTTATGTCTTTAAAAAATAAATTTTAATGTTGTTAGAAATTAATTTTTTTAGAAAATTATTGAATTTACTCTTTATTGAAAATTTAAAAATGAAAGTAAAGAAATTTTGAAATAAAGGGCTTTGAAGAAAACTTTGGTTTCTAAAATAAAAAGTTTTTTAATTCTTAGGGAAATTAGAGAATAAAAGGTTTTTTTTTAAATAATAATAAAGTAAAGAAATGAAGGTGTAAAAAAATGAAAAAAAGATTAAAAATGAAAAAAAAATTCAAAAGACAAATAAAAACATTTCTAATAAAAGCTTTTTTAAAGAAAATAAATCACCAAAAGTTTATAATGTGAAATTCTAGAAATAGAATGGGTTTAGATAAAAAGTTTGAAAATGAAAAAGAAAACATAAAAGAATAAAAACTAAAAAACCCCTTTCAAAAAAATAGAAAACTATAAACATAAAAAGTAAAAAACTTTTCAAGTGACAAAAGGCTTTAAAATAAAAATGTTTCAAACATAAGATATTTTCTTGAAATAGAAATAAAAGTGTTTAGAGCGAATAATTTTAAAAAGTACAAAAAAAAGATTTCAAAGACTTAAAATGAATAAGAGAATAAAAATCCTCTTCAATAAAGAATAAAGAAAAAATCAAAAAAGTTTCAAGTTTGCTTTGATAGTCTTGTTTGTCTTTTAGAAATAAGTTAAACCTTAGGATTAGGTCCTTCAAGCTTAGATTAGAGATTTGGTTGTTGGAAAACATTCTTCACAAAGAATTAAACACACTTAATAAAATCAAACCCCTGAGTAGGAATAAAAGACTTAGATTCTTTTAGGTTAAATTTTGATTAGAAAAAATAAAAAATGTTCAACACATCAAATTTCCTTGTTGCTTGAAAAGTGAAATTAATTTAATGCGGTGACTTATCAAACGAGAATGACAGGTTAGCGCCAGAAATATTGGTGGTGATTAAAGTTCATTTCTCGAGCGATAAGGTCGTTTAAATAGATTGATATTCATTACTCGGATAAATAAAATCGAACCTTCATAAACTTGCAAAATTATAGTTTTGAAAACATTTTTGAAATCAATTAGGTACCAATTTTGGGCGTTGTGAGGGTGCTAACCCTTCCCAATGCGTAACCGACCCCGAACCTGTTTTTCTGGTTTTCACAGACCAAAACCGTTGTTTTAATAAAATAAAAATGTTTTATTAAAATAACTCTGCTTTAAAGTGACCCAATCACACTTTTCAAAAAGACTGGCGGCGACTCCGTGTTTTTTTAAGTTTTCCAAAAAAGTCGAAGATTGAAAGGGTTGTGACAGCTTGACGACTCCGTTGGGGACGTGTTTTTGTTTTTAAAATAAAAACAAAAGAGGGTCATGCCACAAATTGATTTTAAATGGTTTTCAAAAAGGTTTTTTTAAAAAATCTAATGGAATTTGCAAGTTCATAAAAGGTTTAATTTATTTGTCCGTTTAATGAATATAATTATATTTTACTCATTTAAGACTTAATTTCGAGCTCTATACTCGAGCTTTGTCTCGTTCGTTTAAGTGAGGGGAACACGCTTTGCTCATGTAAGAATATTGATTCTTCGTATGAGCCTAGAAAGTACCTTCGGGACTCATTCCCTTTGTCTTCGTAAGAATATTGATTCTTCGAGAAGGCACCGATGGTGAGTCCTCCTGAGTTGAACTCGATTCGTTTGAAGCCTGTGATGGGTGAGAATCGAGGGCCTTGCTACCCTTAGTAGGGGACATCAAAGACAACTCAGGTACCCTTTTAGAACTGAACCAAGTTTGAGAATCTAGAGCCTACCCCAATAGAGCCATGAAGAAAGCCGAAGGTGTTGAGTCTGGTCAAAGTCGCAAGAATAATCTGTGGAGACATGTCCTGGAATGTTGGAATGACTGCCCAAAATAATTATGCAATCATTTTAGACTGTTTCTTTTTCTTTTCTTGCTTTTAATCTTTGTTCCCTATCTTGTTTGTTTTGCATGTGCATCATACCATATCTAGAAGGGGTTTACTCTAGAAAATTGATAAAGCAAAAAAAATCTCATTATGGACAGAAGGCTCTTGAAGAATGAGGATGAGAATGCAAAAGTACGTCACTAATCAGAATCAGCGAGACAAGTTTGAAGCCAGCCTTGACGTATAAAAGTACAAAGGAGAAGCCAACCGAGTGACAAAGATGCACGCGAATTTAGAGGAAAAATATGATATTCAAAGGGTTGACTTCCTCAAGTTTCAAGCTACCGTTCGATATGTTGACCTCAAAAAAAAGCCCAAAACAGTGGAGGCATGAGATAGAGCAAGCTGTAGGGAAAGAAAAGGAACGCAATAAGAAGGAAATTCAAAAGTTCCAATGAGCTATGGCCGAAGAAAGAAAGAAAGGGAAACAAGTGGTGGAGAATGAGAAGGGCAAGCGGCTTTGAGAGAAAGAGAAGGAAAATTCGACTGCATGGAAAAGGAAGGCTCATGACAACAAGTTGTGTTTGCTAGAGTTATAGTCAGCCTATGACGTGGCCTATAAGAAGTTGAAGCAGAGTCCGACCTTAATCACTGAGTTAGAGGCCAAAATAGAGGACTTGAACTAGACAATTCACAAGATGTGTAACACCTCGAAAACCGGTCTAGTTGGAATTAGGTTCCGATGACCAAATATTTTGTATCGATAAAATAATTTATTCGATCTTATTTAGAATATTCGAGTAATTTATGGTTTATTATTATTATTAGATTATTCGGGTCTAGTAGAAATTAGATTCGAAACATATTTATTCGGTTTATTATTATTATTAAAAAGAAAAAAAATAAATAATAATGGCAGTGAGACCCACGGCTAATTCCTTCAAATTGAAGGAACTTGCCGTGGCATTCCCACATCAAGGGACATTCGGCACACCCATAAAGTGGGTGGCAAAGCTATGATTCCACGTGGACCAGCATAAGGGCATGATGCCCCAAAATTTGGCCACCACTCCCACATACGTGGAGCTTGGGAAAGCCTTTGGGGGACGACAATTTCTACTATAAATATGGGAGATATGTGCAAAGTACACAGCAAGATAAGAAAAAAAATAGTGAATTGCGTGGAACAAGGGTGGCCGGTTTAAGCCCTATAAATTGGGGAGATTATGGCGCAAGAGGTACAACAAGAATTAAGGAGAAAAATAATAAGGTTCAGTATTAGATTGGTTGTCCGATATTTTCGATATAGTAATATCGAATCTCTGCCGACGTCGGGGTAAGCTCAAATCCTTGGTTGGTTTAAGTTTCGATATCGAGTTTGATTAATATTTTCGTATTTATTCGATATCGTCTTGTCGGTTCTAACCGATTCTTATTTAATCTAGTTCAAGAAGTCGTGAAAGAACAACCGCCAACCAAGGAAAAAGGTGACGTTATAAGGGAACCCTAATATCGAGGTGACTGTAGTAGCGTCTCGGGTTAGGCAAGGGCCTACCCGAACATGTTATTATTTTTGTTATTACTAACCCTTGAATTAGGGGTTTTCATCATTGATCACATGTTGGTAAGTGAATGGTAAGCATTTCATTGACTCCATGATTTTTAAGCATGTTAGTTATTGTTATGAAATTCATTGCAAGCATTTACATATGATAAGTATGATATGAATAATTGAAATTGTTATTGTTACGATTTATGAAATATGAACCTTGGATTCGAAGTATCGGATACAATTGGCATGCCATAGAATTCATGAGCTCAGTGTACGGGTGGACTACGGTCCTAGGGCTACGACCTATATGATTTGGCGAGGCGGATGGATGTATTGTGTTTGGTCTTTGGCGATGTCGGCGGGATGACCATTTATGTGTTTTGGCGAGGCGGTGGAATTCGTGTATCCATATATTATGAATCGATCCAAGGGAAATTATGAACTCAAGATATTGTTTGCCATGAACCATGATATTAGTATATGCCTTGTTGTGAATATGAAATATGCCATGATATTGCATGATCAATGATGATTCTTAGAAGCATGTTATAAGTCATAATATGTATATAGTTATGTGACTACCTCACTAGGCAAAGTATGCCTAATGCATTTCATGCATCCATTTCAGGTTAAGAAAGTATTGGGATCGAGATCGGAGAAGTTGGTCGGTTGCACAAGTCACAACCAAGTCCAAGTAATGTGTTCTATCCTTTGAACTCCTAGTATGGTGGCAAAGTCTATGTAATAAGCTTAATATGTTTGTTTTAGTATGCCTAAGTGATGTTCTAGTGCCTTGGTTTAAATAAAATAGTGTTCTTATATTAAGAGTTTGACTTTAAAGATTATGTTTTTAGGCTAAATTGGTAAAACCGAGTAAAAGAATTCAAATAGCTATAAAACTTAGCAAGACAGTAGTTTTTACCCTTAGAAAGATGTGAGTAAAGTTTCACTGAAACTGGACTAAGTTTGCTAAGCTAAATTGATCAAAACCAGCTATAATCTATCATTTTAGGTCCCCCGTACCAAAACGGGTGATGACGTTTCGATACGGATAAGTACAATTTGAGTCTGGGAAGCATGGTGTACCGAAACGGTTGAGGCCCGTTTCGATACAGTTTTGCTACTGGAGACCCATGTTTCGAAACGAGTTTCGGAACGGGTCTAAGTCAAGTCAAGGTCAGTCAACCCGTACCAATATGGGTCAAGTCGTACCGAAACGGTCAAGAAGGAAAAGTCAAAGTTTTGACTCTGGTTAAACTGTACCGAAACGGCTTAGGGCGTTTCGATACGGGATGGCTTTCAAAGAAAATTCTATAAGGTTAAAGGGATTAATATGTAAATTCGGTAACTCATCAAGTATGAACATTGTTAAGAACCAGACCATAAGCCTAATAAGACCATTAAATTTAATAAGTCAAGTTGCGAAGAAAGTGTTTTTAGAAAAAGAAATAAAAGATTTCCGCATCGCATTGTTTTCCGGTAACGCTCTCCGACCCGGTTCTCTACCAGGCCGGGAAGGGGGTGTTACATTAGTGGTATCAGAGCCAGGTTTAGTCGGTTCTGGACTAAACTTAAGTATATTTGTATTGTGTGTTAAGTTACTTTGCCACCTAGGAGTTAATTTGTTGTGACTTGACAACTGATCCGATCTCTTTTTAATATATATATAAGTCTTGAACTAACGAAGCTTGTAACAATGAGTCTGCTGCTAATTTCTCGAATGGTGGCGAGGAAGTGCAAGGAGGAAATCCTCCGAATCTAAGAAACCCACCTGTTCAGAATGTAGAGTCTGAATCATCTGCCGCTCAGGCAGCATGCTATCAGAACATGGCTGATATGTTTCAGCAATTTTATGAATGTGATAGGGACTAGTCAAGTCGTGCAACCTACGCCACCTGTTGCGCAATCTCTTCGAGCCCCAATCGATAAGTTATCGTAATACTGAGCTTACACCTTTACTAGTCGGGACGATGATAATCCCAAAATAGCCGAGTATTGGTTAGACAATACTTTGAGGATTTTGGATAAGCAGTTAAGATGTTCGGATGAACATAAGCTTGAATGCGCTTTCGCATTACTTGCTGATGAAGCTTTAATGTGGTGGGAGACTATTATCCTTACAGTCCCGGAAGAATCAGTCACCTGGGAATTCTTTCTTAAAGAATTCAGAAATAAGTACATTAGCGAGTACTATCTCGTGGAAAGACGGAGCATCTTCCTCCATTTGAAGCAAGGAGGGAAACCAATCGAGCAGCACATTCATGACTTCTGTAAGTACTGCTGATATGGAGCCGAGTTCATACAGAAAGAAGAGGACAAAATGTTGAATGTTCATTGCTGGGTTGAGTGATGAGTTGCGGCCTATGTTTACTACTTTGGGGATCACAAATTTCCAGGATTTGGTGAATCGTGTAAAGGCGACCGAAGCTGCACAGAAAATCCCGAGGGAAAACATGGCTAGCAGATCCGAGAAGAGGGCGTGGAGTGATTCTCGACCTCCCAAATGGAACAAGAAAGGTAAATATCAGGGCTCGAAGCAGACCTCATACTCGCAGCCTTCCCGTACAGGGAATATTGAGAGACCATAGACTATTACTCAGTCTTGGTCCAAGGCGGCTTCTGTGGAAAGTACTGGAGGTTCTAACCGAGGTTTTCAGCATTTAGTTTGTAACTTTTGTCAAAAGCGACACGTAGCAGGGCAATGTCGCAGGCAGACATGAGTGTGCTTCTTCTGTGGAGAGCATGGACATTTCATTAGGGACTGTCCTCAGAATCCATCAAAGACAGTTTTTGTGCTAAGGGATACTTCATCACCTGCTCAGTCCTTTCGGGGAAAAGGGGCGAGACAAGGACAATCAGGAACTTCAGGAAGGCCAGGTGGATCTGGGAAGTAGAACAACAAACAAGAGTCAAAAGCTTCTGCACAAATGTATCATGTAAGGAGTCGTGAGGAAGATGATGATCCTGATGTCATAGCAGGTATTGTTATGTTATATTCATATTCTTTGTATATAATAATTGATCTTGGATCTGCACACTCTTTCATAAGTCTGGAGTTGGTGAGGAAGCATAAGATGTTTAGTGAACCTTTAGTAACAAAGGTTTCTGTAACAAATCCCTTGGGCGATTGTGTTGTTTTAAACCTACTATGTAAGAATTGCCCAATTATGATTCAAGGAATTCCGTTCCCTGCGGATTTATTGGTTTTGCCAATCCACGAGTTTGATGCAATTTTAGGAATGGATTGGCCTAGTAAACATCAAGCATGGGTAGATTGTGGCAAGCGGAAGTTGTATCTTCGAGGACTAAGTAAGGAAAGAATAACCTTGATGGAATCTCGGAATTCTATGCTGTGCACATTGACCATTGAGCCCAAGAATGAACCTCAGATTAATGATATTGATACGGTGAATGAATTTCTGGATGTCTTTCCTGATGAACTTTCGGGATTGCCCCCAACATGTGAAGTTGAATTTGGTATTGAAGTGCAACCTGGGACTGCACCAGTCTCTATTGCACCTTATAGAATGGCAGCTGTGGAATTAAAGGAGTTAAAAACTCAAATCCAAGACCTTATGAATTAGGGCTTTGTTAGACCCAGCTCTTCACCTTGGGGAGCTCCGGTCCTCTTTGTTAAGAAAAAGAATGGTTCGATGCATTTAGGCATTGATTACTTGCAACTAAATAAAGTTACCATCAAGAAAAAGTATCCTCTGTCGAGGATCGATGATTTGTTTGAGCAGTTAAAGGATGCTTTCGTGTTCTCTAAGATTGTTTTAAGGTCGGGGTACTATCAGATGAAAGTCAAGGAGTGTGACGTGCCCAAAACAACGTTTCGTACAAGATATGGACATTACGAATTCTTGGTGATGCCTTTCGGACTGACGGATGCACCTGCAGCTTTCATGGATCTAATGAATCGTGTGTTTAGGCCCTATCTTGATAAGTTTGTTGTTATCTTCATAGATGACATCTTGATTTATTCAAAGAATGAAGCGGAACATCGAGATCATCTTCGAATTTTACTCCAAACTCTAAGAGAGAAGCAGTTGTACGCAAAATTTTCTAAGTATGAGTTCTGGCTCACTGAAGTATTCTTTTTGGGGCATGTTATATCAGCTTCGGGCATTCAGGTGGACCCGAAGAAAATACAAGCTGTGGTAGATTGGCACCCGCCTAAGAATGTGGGGGAGGTTAGGAGCTTTCTTGGACTTACGGGATGTTACCGTAGGTTCGTGAAAGGATTCTCTATGTTAGCTGCTCCTTTGACAAAATTATTGCGGAATGAGGCACCTTTTGTATGGACTGAAGATCAGTAGCGAAGTTTTGATCAATTGAAACAAGTCCTAACCCATGCACCTGTCCTGACCTAGCCTGAGTCTGGAAAAGATTATACTGTTTATAGTGACGCTTTGCACCTTGGGTTAGGGTGTGTATTGATGCAAGAAGGTAAGGTTATTACTTACGCTTCGAGACAACTTAAGCCCCATGAAATGAATTATCCCACTCATGATCTAGAATTAGCTGCGATTGTTTTTGCATTGAAAATTTGGAGGCATTACCTCTACGGAGAGAAATGCTATCTTTTCACTGGTCACAAAAGCCTCAAATATTTGTTATCGCAGAAGGAGCTCAATTTGCGACAGCGAAGATGGATGGAACTTCTTAAGGACTATGATATAGTCATTGATTACCATCCGGGAAAGGCCAATGTTGTAGCTGATGCACTCAGCCGCAAACCTTTACCTGCTCCTCGAGCAATATTAGCTCATTTCAGACTTCGAAAACATCAATGTCTTGTAACTGAACTCCAAGTTCAGTCTACTGTTATTTCTTGAATTAAAGATTTGCAAGAACAAGACCCCGAGCTTCAAACCATTGTTTCTAAATTATCTGATAACCCGAATTTCAGAATTAATGCTGAAGGACTCTTATGTTTTCATGATCGGGTTTGTGTACCAAATGATGAAACTCTCCGTAGGGATATTCCTCTTGAAGCACATTCAAGTTCTTCCTCTATTCACCTGGGGTCTGTGAAAATGTACAAGGATTTACGTGAGCTTTTCTGGTGGCCAGGCATGAAGCAAGATTTTGTTGATCATATCTCGAAGTGTCTCACTTGTCAACGGGTTAAGGTAGAACATTGTGCTCCTACAGGGCTTTTACAACCCATTGATCCACCAAAGTGGAAATGGGAAAAGATCACTATGGACTTTGTTAGTGGTCTGCCATTAACCCCTGCCAAGCATGATGCTATTTGGGTTATTGTTGATCGATTTGCAAAGTCAGCTCATTTCATACCTATCAGAATGGACTACGGTCTTCCTAAGCTAGATGGCTTGTACATTAAGGAAGTGATCCGACTTCATGGTGTGCCTGAATCTATCATTTCGGATCGAGATCCTCAGTTTGCATCTCGATTTTGGAGAACCTTACAAGGAGCCTTGGGTACAAGAGTCAATCTTAGTACAGCCTTCCACCCTCAGACTGATGGTCAGTCAGAAAGAGTTATTCAGATTTTGAATAAGAAATAACAGGAAGAATAGCTTGAAATTAGAGGATGATGACTCACCTTATGTGTTGGACACCTAAGATGTTGAATGCTATTAGAAAGTGCAAGTGTCAGGTGAATACGAAGAGGTGAAAGGATAAGCTTTGCAAAGCCTTAAGAGAAGTTGTAATTGGTTCTTGGAAAGGTAGGAAAAAGACAAAATTTACAATCTATATATAGTAAACTCTAGCAAAAGTAAGACCAAAACCCACCTCTGTTTCAAGAAAGTGAAATAATATTTTCCTTGGGAAGTACCTACGTTCCTAAGTAATGTCAAATTCAACCGAGAAGTTAAGTGAATTAAAACAAGAAAGATTCATGTGTATCTCGTGCCAGGGCAATCATCCGATCGGACAGTGTTCAAAGGAAATTGAAGCTTGTTTCGATTATGGTAAGATTGGTCACCTCGCTCGGAATTGTCCTAAGAAATTCTCAAGAAGCGTCGACCCGTAAGTGCGAAGCGAACATGGCCTGAAGGTTTAGGAAAGGTGAATTCCTCATCTCCAGAAGATTCTAATCCCGAAGAGTGTTCGGATGAACAATCCGAAGCTACAGGTAAGAATTTCGAAACAGGTTTCGGAACGGGTCTAAGTCAAGTCAAGGTCGGTCAACCCGTACCGATATGGGTCAAGCCGTACCGAAACGGTCAAGAAGGAAAAGTCAAAGTTTTGACTCTGGTCAAACCGTACCGAAACGGCTTAGGGCGTTTCGATACGAGATGGCTTTCAAAGAAAATTCTATAAGGTTAAAGGGATTAATATGTAAATTCGGTAACTCATCAAGTATGAACATTGTTAAGAACCAGACCATAAGCCTAATAAGACCATTAAGTTTAATAAGTCAAGTTGCGAAGAAAGTGTTTTTAGAAAAAGAAATAAAAGATTTCCGCATCGCATTGTTTTCCGGTAACGCTCTCCGACCCGGTTCTCTACCAGGCCGGAAGGGGGTGTTACAAGATGCGAGATGACCATACATATGAGCAACTCCAAGCTAGTTTGATCGAGAATGACTTTCTGAAAGAGTGAATTGAAGAAATGGATAACCTTCTCCAAGAGTACATAACAAAGATCTTAGTTCTTGAAGATGTCGTCGAAGGAGGAAATGATTATTTGTTCACTCGCCTTAGAGAAAATGCTTGGAGGTTTTCGAGAACTAGATGAGTTCGATAGGATGGTGATGACACATGTCTAGGATGTGGCCAAGCATGTGACAATGTTGGCATCTGAAGCAGCAGCTCTTCGCCGCTACATTAAGCCAATTGGAGAAGTTGGAGTGAGGCTTATGTGGCTTATAGAAGAAATTAAGGAGTTAGGAGTTCGTGCTGAAAAATATTTGTAATTTGAAAATGATTTGATGCAATAAAGAACTTCCGCATTCAGTAAAGAGTTTTCTTTTATGAACAAAATCTCAATGGAATTAATGGCCCTTCGACTGCATTCATGCATTTGCACTGCTTTGTTTTCTTTGTTGTCTGTTTTTGTGAATTCATTTGTGCTTACATTCATTCATGACAAAAACTAAATTAATATAAAAATGACAGAATATTCAAAATAGATAAGACAACCCATAAGTATGGTACGCGTGCCCACATCCGAGCCATGAACACTAAAGAAAGGTTGTCAGCTTTGGAGGCAAACCAAAATAGCACTCAAGACAAGTTGGAGAAGATGGAAACTGACTTAAACAACAAATTGAGTCAGTTCATCAAAGGACAGTCAATTCAATAGCTGCCATGCTAGGATTCAAGGATCTAGATGCAGTTCAAAAAGGTGGAAAATTGATACATTCCCACGATTTCCCAGAATGACCTTTGGGAAGGAGGCTATTGCCAAAGCCAAAACATCTATCCATGTTGCTAAATCCTCTACTCGTATTCCACACGGAGAAGCTAATAATTACGAGGTACCTGACCTCGATGAAATTGTTGATAAGGTTAAGACTAAGAAGAAGTGGGAGGAAAGGTATGAGAAGTTAGAAGGCATGATCTAATCCTTCCAGGATGGAGTTGCTCAGTGTGGAATGGATGCCAAGGACCTGAGCTTGGTAACTGACTTGGTTGTGCCGCCAAAGTTTAAGGTCCCACATTTTGAGAAATACAATGGAGCCACATGCCCATCAACAAATTTAACCATGCATTGCAGAAAGATATCAATGTACCTGAACAATGAGAAGTTGCTAATTCATTGCTTCCAAGACAACTTACTGGGATCAGCTGCGCACTGGTATTCGCAACTGAGTCGGGTAAATATCAAATCATGGAAAGATTTGTCCAGAGCCTTTAGTGAACAATACAAACATATTTTAGACATGGTTCCAACCCATTTGGTTTTGCAAGGGATGGAGCAAAAGCCTCATGAGAGTTTTCGACAGTACGCACAAAGATGGAGGGACGTAGCAGCACAACCGTCGTTGCTAGAAAATGAAATTACACCAATGTTCTTGGAAACTCTAAAGGGCCCTTTCTATGATCGCATGCTCAATCATGCCACAAAGAACTTTGCGGACATGCTAATGAATGGAGAACTAATCCTAGAAGCTATGAAGAGTGGAAAGTTGGATAGTGGAGCAACAAAGAAGACATCTAAGAAGAGAGATAATGAAGTCAATGCTACGAATGTATACAACCCTAGCTATTCAATGGGCGTGGTGTTTAACAAAGCCAACACCCCAGTTGCAGCCCCGACAGTTGCAAACACCCCAAAATGAGAGCGAAGATATCAAGGGACCACAACCCTAGGGTCCTCCTGCTCGGGGTATCGAGACTATAGAACCTACTGCTCAGGCTGAGTGTTACAAGAACATGTCCTATATGTTCATGCAATTTATGATTGCTATGAGGGCTAAACAAGTCATGCAACCTATCACTCCAACTGACCAACACACTCGAGCACCCATTGATAAGATTTCATAGTATCGAGCTTACATATTTACTGGACAAGATGTTGACAACCCTGAAGTTGTTGAATATTGGCTGGACAACACCTTGCGAATTTTGGATAAGCAACAACAGTGCTCGAACAAGCACAAGCTCGAGTGTGCTATCGCGTTGTTGGCTGATTAGGCACTTCATTGGTGGGAAACTACCATATTGACAGTCTCTAAAGACACGATGACTTGGGAGTTCATCCTTAAAGAATTCCGCAAGACATATACCAGTGAATTCTATCTTGCTGAGAGGCGAAGTATCTTCCTCCACCTTAAACAAGGCGGACAACCGATCGAATAGTACATCCGTGATTTCTGCAAGTACTATAGATATGGGGCAGAGTATATAAAGAAGGAGGAAGAGAAGTGTCGAATGTTCATTGAAGGGCTCAATGATGAAATCGAGTTAAGGCCACCGAAGCCGCATAGAAAGCTCAACGAGCTGGTGGGTCTGGAAAGTCTAAGAAGATGTCTAGGGATTATTCTCGACCTCTGAGATGGAACAAGAAAGGGGGATATCAAGGCCCCAAATAGAATGTCTATCCACATCCCTCCCATTCTGGGAACATTGAGAGGCCTCAGTCCGTGACACAGTGTTTTGGGGCCGCAATGTCTATTGATAGAACTTGATGTTCAAATCGAGGAAACCAACATCCAGTTTGCAATTATTGTTAGAATAGGCACTCAGTGGGTCAATGTCATAAGAAGACTGAAGCTTGTTACTATTGTGGTGAGCATGGTCACTTTATATGTGATTGTCCTTTAAATGCAACTAAATCTACCACTACACCGACTACTGATGCTTCTCGTGCTCAATCCTTTCAAGGTAAATGATCAAAGCAAGGATCATCGGGAACTTATGGACGATCGAGTGGTCTAGGGAAACCCTTTAATAAGCAAGATTTAAAAGCTCCTTCCCAAATGTATCATGTGAGGAGTAGAGGAGAAAAGGATGAATCTGACGTCATTGCAGGTACCATCGAGCTATATTCACATTCTTTATATGCATTGATTGACCCTGGTTCTACTCATTCTTTTATAAGTACCATTGTAGTTAAGAAGTATAATATGTCTTCTGAACAAATAGCATCAAGAATTTTTGTAACCAATCCCTTAGGAGATTGCGTCACCGTAAGGGTAGTGTGCAAGAACTGCCCCTACACGGTCTGCAAGTAATGCAACAGTTAAGTTGAGTATCGATCTCACAGAGATTGTGTTGGAATTCAATTGCTTTGTTTGATTACTTGTCTTGGAAAAAAATTGTTTTGATTGGAAGTGGTTTTGAAAATGACTAACAAGAAAAGAAATAAAATAAAGTAAAGACGTTGGCAAGAAGAGTGTTTAAATGAATGATGAGCGTTGGCAAGGGATGCCTAGTTTTCACGTTATTCATGTTATGCCAGCCTTTAACAAATCTCGTCTTGGCATTGTTTGCCAAGAATATTTAAAGATGGCAATGCCTCTATCGATGGCATTACCCTAAATTAATTATGCAAAAACCCCTATATGTCTATAGTAAATGGTTTTTCATAAACTAATTTGATTAAGTATCAATCTTTACTCCTAAGGGGTAGATTTCACTACTGAAGTAAGTTCATCTACTTGAACATCTTGTTTCCAAGCATCTCTCCTTAGTATCCAGCAATAGATCGTTGTCACCCAATTCTGTTAAGATATTGAGAAGCAATAGGCCAACCATGCCAGCTTTCGCTTAGCAAAGTATTTAGAAAATGGTAATGCCAGCTCTCGCTTGGCAAAACATTTAGAAAACAGTAAAGCATGCCAGATAGAAAAAAATTGTCGAGACAATTCTGATTTATTAAAAAATAAACATTAAAAATAGCGTTCAAATGCAAACACCCCTCACGAACTATTAAATTAGTTCATGGTGAGGGTATCAACCATAAAACTTTCATCGTTTTGCAAGAACATCACCATGAAAACAATATAAAACAACTAAACCAAAGAGAATGGTGAGAATGAGGTCTCTCGATGTAGCCCTTCACGATCCAGGATCTTGGTCAAGCTGGTTGAACCACCTCTCCTTGGTGCAGCCGGTTGTAATCAATCCTCTCGCAAAATCTCCACCCATTTTGCTCTTCACAGTCGGTCTTTAAATAGACATGTAAAGGAGGCTAGGATAAACCTTTGCATTTGAAATTTGAACGCTCAAGGGATAAGGCTTGTGATCACCATTATCCAGATTTGAAGTGATAGGCTGATAAGCTGATCAGGCTAGGGCTGACGTCATCATGCCAACACTGCTCTAGCATCCCAGCTTGGCATGATTCTGCCAATTGCTCTCGGTAGTGCTTATCCGCTATTTTTTCAGAGATTGATCCAATTGCTATTTTCTCACAACTTGATCTGGTCCTATTTTTTCGGGTTCAACCTCTTCTTGGTCTAGCATCAAATGCCTCTTTTCTGCCAACCGGTGCTTGGCATTGCTTAGTCCATCTGTGCCAACAGCAACTCGACATTCTCCTTGGCAACGTTTTCTTTTTGCGCTAGTCTGTTTTGCTCTGTCAATTGTTGTACTAAATGTTATGCCAAATCTACAAAAATATCCCTTCACATTGGCATAACATCAATTCCTAACTTTTATGCAAATGCATGTTTTTATGATCTAAATGCAATTAAATGTACTTAAAAGACAAGAAAAAAACATATGAAATAGACATAAAAAAACAATACTTTTGGAGCGTCAACCCAAGTCCACTAGCAATTTCCAGTTCAATCCACTTTGGCAAAGCTATATGGCACTTGGTTTAGTCAATGTTGGCACCGATCATGTATGGCTTTGTTAATTCCACATTTAGACAATGACTTTGACTTAATTAAGTCTTCTTGTTCGGTTTCAAACATAATCAAAATTTCCCATTGCAAAGTCAGAAATTGAAGATTTTACTTTTACAGGCATCAGCCCTTGGCTTGGTATTATAAGCCCCACTGAGATATCCATTAGTATCTGTCTCTGCCATGGGCATGGCTACCACCATCCATTTCTATTGCTTATGTAGTTTCCTCTCCCTTTTTGCTTGTGCTAATTCCATCCACTTTAAGATATCCCGTTTTGACCCTGAGGCAACAAGCATTCTCTACGAAGGAGACGCCAGACCTTCTATTCGTTATGTTGAATTTAACGGCGTATGTTATATGTGTTGGGTTGGTTGAGTTTCATATGCCGCAAATGTGCCAATCTAGGACTCTCGTACGAATCAGGTTGCCGACTTCACCACTCATTTCTCCTTCATCATAGACAGCCTAGATAGACCTATATACGATGTCAGGCTTGCTTTCTTTCTTGCTCCCGTTGGATTTGAAATCCCACCCAATTCTGTAGGTGGGTTTCTCGGCTTATCTAACACCACAACAAATGACTTGTCAAGGAACCATATTGTTCTAGTGGAGTTAGAAACTTTCTCCAACTCTCTGTGGGATCCTCTGTTTCAGCATGTTGGGATCAACACGAATTCGATTTCCTCAACTAACTCCTCCCCTTGGAATTATTGAGGATACTTGTACTTCTAGATGGTTAGTAGAGTTATTTATTTTCTGTTAGGGTTTTTAGGGTTCTTGTAAACTTGCCTATATAAGGCATGCATGTTACCTTTGTAAGTTAAGTTTTGGATAAATAAAAATCCTGTTAATTCACATTTGTAATATGGTATCAGATGCATTAAGCATTGCTTCCAAGATTCAGTTTTTCTTTTCTCTTTGAAGGTTTCTTTTTACGTTTGAAGGTTCCTTTTTCTTTTCTTCTTCAAACTCCAAGATTCTTTATATGCGTTTTCACCATTCATGGGGGATATTAGCTTGAATGATCAATTCAATAATGGTGCTAATCCTTACTATCTTCAATTTACTGAACTTTTTGGAAAACTTGGAATTGTACATCAATACTCTTGTGTTGAAACTCATCAAAAAAATCGATTGTTGAGAGAAAGCATCAACACCTCTTAAATGTTGCACGAGCATTATTTTTTCATTCTAAAGTTCCAACTAGCTTTTGGGGAGAGTGATGGCTTACTGCCACATATATCATTAACAGATTGCCTTCTCTTGTGCTTTCTAATAAATCTCCATATCAATTGTTGTTCAACAATCTTCCTGATTACATGTTTCTTAAAGTTTTTGGGTGTCTTTTCTTTGTTTCCACGTTGCGTGTTGGTAGAAACAAATTTTCTGAAAGGGCTTTGCCTGGAGTTTTCCTGAGTTACTCCCCTGGTGTTAAAGGTTACAAGGTTTATATTTTTAAAACTAAGAACATTGTTGTTTCTCGTAATGTCGTTTTTCATGAGAAGATGTTTCCTTTTCATAAAATAACAACTGATAACATTCTTCTTGATCATTTTTCTAATTTTTTTACCTGCACGTGTTCATAGTGATGTGTCACAGAATTTACAGCGGGTGTTTGATGATGGTTCTCCTCTTACCTCTACCAATTCTGATGTCATTCAAGATTGTCATCCAAGGATTGTTTTTAATAACGACAATTCTGATGAGAAAAATTCTCTTAGACATGAGTGTTCTCAGGATGACAACATTCTCCCTGGTCTTACAGCTCCAAGTTCTGAACATCAAGTCTATTCTCCTGCAGTTGAAGTTGATCAAATTCAGCTTGATAACGTTGGCAATGATGAAATTGTTCAAGATCAGCCTACTGGTGTTGGCAGTGATGGAGTTGGCAATGATGGAATTGTTCAAATTCAGCCCAATGTTGTTAATCTTGATGGTGCTGAGGTGCTTAAGCCTAGAAGATCTTCTAGAACTATTTAAAAGCCAACATATCTTAAAGACTATCATTGCAACAGTCTCTCTCATGTGCAATATCCTATTGAGAATCATGTCTCAAATGTGCAGTTATCTACTCAATATGAAGCATTTATAGCTAATGTTACTTCTACAACTGAGCCTTCTTTCTATCATCAAGCTTGTAAAGTTCCTGCTTGGCAGGCTGCCATGCATGAAGAATTGTCTGCCATGGAAAATTTACAAACATGGTCAATAGTGCCTTTTCCAAAAGGAAAAAAGGTAATTGATTGTAAATGGGTATATCGTATTAAGTACAACCCTGATGGCACAATGGGTAGATTCAAGGCTCGTCTAGTGGCTAAAGGTTTTACACAAGTGGAGGGCATTGATTATGTTGATATTTTCTCTCCGGTTGCAAAAATGACAACATTCAAGGTGTCGTTATCCTTGGTTGCTTCAAAAGGGTGGCATTTGCTGCAACTCGACGTTAACAATGCATTCTTAAATGGATTGCTTGATGAAGAACTCTACATGAAGCTTCCTCTAGGATATCACATTGGTTCACATGACTCTAACCTTGTTTGTAAGCTACACATATCTATATACGGGCTCAAGCAGGCATCCAGGCAGTGGTTCAATGTTTTTTCTGAGGTTGTTTTAAAACTAGGTTTTCAACAATCTTCAGCTGAACATACTTTATTTGTCAAAGGTTCAGGTGATGACATGGTAGTTCTTCTTGGGTATATGGACGACATCGTTCTTGCAGGCAAGAACCTATCCTTAGTAGCTGAAGTTCGTTCTTCTCTTCAACATCATTTTAAACTCAAAGACTTAGGGCAATTACGATATTTTCTCGATTTTGAAGTTGCTCTAAATTCCACTGGAATTTCCCTGTCTCAACGCCATTACGCTTTAAAACTTCTTGAGAACACTAGTTCATTGGCTAAGAAACCTGCTTCTACACCAATGGCTCCATCACTGAAATTGAGTGCCACTGATGGAGAATTATTAGAGGATGCTCAACTATATAGATGTTTGATCGGTCGTCTTCTTTATCTTACTCATATGAGACCCGACATCACACACACAATTCATTTACTGAGCCAATTTGTCTTTGCTCCACGTTAGCCACATTTGTTGACAGCTCATCACCTTTTATCATATATGAAATAGACACCTGGTATAGGTCTTTTCTTCTCTTCAACCTCTTCAGCACAACTTACTGGTTTTGTTGATCCCGATTATAACTCTTGTCTAGGCACTAGAAGATCAATCACTGGTTACTGTACGTTTTTAGGAGACAACATTTTCTCCTGGAAATCAAAGAAGCAACATACAGTGAGTCAATCATCTTGTGAAGCTGAGTACCGGGCAATGGCGTCTGCAACATGTGAGCTGGTTTGGATTGCTTCCCTCCTGTAGTCATTTCATATTGTTGTTCCATCAACTTCTTTATTTTGTGACAATTAATCAGCTATACATCTTGCACAAAATCAAGTATTCCACGAGTAAACGAAGCACATAGAGGTTGATTGCCAATTCATTCGAGACAAGATCAAAGCTGGGTTTCTCAAACTTTTTCATATTCGAACTCACAACAAAATCGCTTATATTTTCACTAAGGCTCTTCACAAGCATGCTTTCGATTCATTTGTTATCAAGATGAGATTGCTAAATATTCATCGTAATCCATCTTGAGGGGGGAATATTGAGGATACTTGTGCTTCTAGATGGTTAGAAGAGTTAGTTATTTTCTGTTAGGGTTTTAGGGTTCTTGTAAACATGCCTATATAAGGCATGCAGTTTACCTTTGTAAGTTAAGTTTTGGATAAATAAAAATTATGTTAATTCACGTTTGTAATAGGAATTTCAGTTTATACGATGGAAAAAATATCGATGCATGGATTTCTTACAATGCCTCAACTAACAACTTGAGTGTCACATGGACTCAAAAAACCAATACTGTTTCTCAACAGAATTTCACTCTTTCCCATCGTGATCATCTCAGGGATATCTTACCATATTGGGTCAAGGTTGGAATTTTTGCTGCTACCAGTCATTTACCAGAGCGAAATTGACTTCTGTCTTGGGAATTCAACTCAAGTTTTGAAATAAATTCAACTGAGGGAATGAACAAAAGGAGCCAGAGGACTAAACTCATAGCAGTTTTAGTAGTTATGCTGAGCATTTTAATGATTTTGGTCGGCGTATAATTCATGTTTATTCTGAGATGGAAAAAGGTGAAAGAAGAAAGAGAAGAGAGAACAAACTTAACTTCCATCAATGACGACCTCGAAAGAGGAGCAAGGCCGAGAAGGTTTTCTTAAACGGATCTCGTTGTCATGGGCGTATACAGGCCTGGGCCTACCTAGGCCTTGGCCCGCCCTATGCCCAATTTTAAATTTTACAAGAAGATTAAAAGTAAAAAAGCTAAAGTATTTTGTATCGTTCTTTTTTTAGTTTTTAATTTCTTGTTCTCAAAATCAGAGTGAAAATTAGGGGTTTTATCGTTCTTCTTATTTTTTTCAGTTTTAAAACTCTTGTTCACATAATCAAACTGAAAAGTATGGGGGCTTTATCATTCCTTTTCATTCAATCAGGTAAGCTTTCAAATTTTTTTCTTCTAATTTTTGTTAAGTCTTCTCCTTTTTTAATTTAGTTTTTAGATGTGTTTTGGTACGGTGAAAAACAATCTCTAATTTTTTTTATGTTTTCATGCTTCTGTTCTTTTTTCAGTTTCCATGTTTATGTTCTCAAAATTAAGCTAAAAAGTGAGGGCTCTTATCACTCCTTCTAATCGTTTCAATCAAGTAAGTTTTCTATTTATTCTTCTATTTTTGTTCTAGTTTTTGTTAAGTTTTCTCCCCTTTTTAATTTCGATTTTATATATGATTTGGTTGGGTGCAAAGCAAACTTTAATTTTTGTTATGTTTTATGTTTATGTTCTTTTTTCAGTTTAATTTTCATGTTTATGTTCTCAAAATTAAGCCGAAAAATGAGGGCTCTTAATATCATTCATTCTAACTGAGATAATTGAATCAAAACTAGGATAATTTGTGATTATTCATAAAGCCAATTGAAGTTAATTATTATAACATTAGTGATTCTGTGATTGGCAAATTCGGTTACTGGTTTTGAATTATATATATATATATTGAAAGATAGTTTTATGATACAATCTATTTACTTGAATAGTTGAATTAGAATTACTTATAAAAATTAACTAGAATTCATCTAAATTAATAAAAATATGAACTCTTCATGTAGATAAAAGGAATGTTTGTAAAAGTCAAATTTGTAAAGGGAATGTTTGTAAAAGTCAAATTTGTGCCAAAATAAACTAGAATTCATCTAAATTAATAAAAATATGAACTCTTCATGTAGATGAAATTTCCATTCACAATGCAGAAGCTTTAATATACAATAACATAACATTCTTGGTGTATGAATGGGTGCATCAAACTCCCAATAATCCAAGATTTCCATTCATCTAAATTAGTGATTCTGTGATTGGCAAATTTGGTTACTGGTTTTGAATTATATATATATATATATATATATATATATTGAAAGATAGGTTTATGATGCAATCTATTTACTTGAATAGTTGAATTAGAATTACTTATAAAAATTAACTTTCTTGTAGGAATAGAAAAATATCAAAATTATCTTTCTAGAATGAAAGTGTTGCTGTTAAATGACAATAAAATTAACCATATGATTGTTGTTCTTAGTTTCTTCTAAATTATGGACTATAATTTATATTTTTATTGTGCCTTTGTTATCATGGTTCTTTGTTAGGGGTGAAAATAGGATGTTAGGTATGAACCTTGATTATCTTGCTTATTTTGTCTAGGTTGAAATATGAAGAGAAAGACAATATATTCTTATTTTTCAAAACTGAAACCCACTCCAGAATCAAACATTAATGCTCCTACTGAAACAGTTGTTGATGCAACTCAAGGGACATCTACTCAGGTTTTAGATGAGGAACCTTCAAACACATGTAGCGATAGGTCTACAATTAATATTGATACTCCTTTTATGCGTGATCCAGCTTTGCGAAGCCAATTAATAGTTATCCGTCAGAAGAGCGAGAAGAAATTATAGAGAAATTCATAAATTATGGACCTTATCAAATTCTTATGCCCGAGTATCCTAAATCTGGTCTAGATGATCATCCTCAACGATTTCAATCCAAATGGTTCAAAACCATTAATTGGCTGGAGTATTCACCGACTACTGATGTTGCTTATTGTTTCTTGTACTTTCTTTTTGAAACGAAACCATTTGGAAAATTCGGTTCATATACTTTTACAGCACAAGGATTCAAAAATTGGAAGAGGATTTGAGGGAAAATTTGTGCATTTGAAACGCATATGGGAAAAGATATTAACTCAGCTCATGGATATTATGTGCAAAGTTGGAAAGATTTCAAGAACCTAAAAATTCATATTGATACTTTACTTGAAAATCTAACTCCAAAACAGAATGCTAATAACCGTTTACGGTTAGGTGCTTCAATAGAAGTTGTACGGTGGCTCACATTTCAAAAATGTGCATTTAGGGGGCATGATGAGAGTGCTAAGTCGAAAAATCAAGGAAATTTTCTAGAGATGTTGAAACTCCTTGCTTCTTATAATAAGGAGATACGAGATGTTGTGCTAGAAAATGCTCCACAAAATGCAAAATATATAGCTTCATCCATTCGAAAGGAAATTTTGCACATCTTTGCTCAAAAAGTGCAAAAAGAAATTCGCAAGGAGATCAATGATTCAAAATTTTGTATAATTATCGATGAATCTCGAGACATATCTAAAAGAGAACAAATGGCTATAGTCTTAAGATTTGTTGATGGAGATGGTATTGTGTGAGAACGGTTTTTACAGTTAGTACATGTCAAAGACACAACATCAAAAACTCTCAAAGAAGATATTTCTACAGTTTTATCTAACCATGAGTTGAGCATTGCAAATATTCGAGGTCAAGGATATGATGGAGCAAGTAATATGCGAGGTGAATGGAATGGTTTACAAGCTCTATTCATGAAACATTGACCTTATGCCTATTATGTGCATTGTCAAGCACATCAACTGCAGTTAGCTCTCATTGCCGCTACAAGAGAAGTATCTGAAGTTCATGATTTTTTCAAAAGATTTGATTTTTATTGTGAATGTTGTCAGTTCTTCTTCTAAGCGTCATGATGAATTACAAGATAGCCAAATAGCCGAATTGGAGCAGTTAACTAAAATTGAAGAGATAGAGATTGGAACGGGGTTAAACAAAATTGGCACTTTGCAACGTCCTAGAGATACTAGGTGGAGTTCTCATTACAAGTCAATTTGCAATGTCTTAAGGATGTACAATGCGACTCGTTCTGTCCTTGAGAAAATAGCCATTGATCGTCGAGCCACATACTCTCAACGTGGGGATGTTAATTATGCTCTTAAAAAGTTGTTGACTTTTGATTTTGTATTCATTTTACATATGATGTAGGGACTTATGGGATACGCAGATGCACTTTTCCGAGCTCTGCAATACAAGTCACAGGATATTCTAAATGCAATGGATTTAGTTGCTGCCACAAAGTCTTCAATTCAGGAATTTAGAGATAGTGGTTGGGAAGGTCTTCTACAGAAAGTACTCTTATTTTGTAATAAGCATGACACTCTCACTCTGGTTCCTGATATGAATGCTACTTATTCTGATATAATTCGGTCTCAACGTAATAAAGACATCGTTTCAGTGTAGCATCACTATAGAGTGGATGTGTTTACAGCCACTATGGATCAACAACTGCATGAACTAAATAGTCGTTTTAGTGAGCAAACGACAGAGCTGCTTATTTTGAGTATGGCTTTGAATCCTTCATGTGGTTATAAGCACTTCAATATGGAAAAATTTTGTCATCTTGTAGAGAAATACTATCCCAAAGACTTTTCTAAACATGAAAAATATCATTTGAAGTATGAACTTGAGCTATTTTTTCGTGATGTTCCTAATCACGTGGAGATGAAGAATTTGAGCACCATAACTCAATTATGTCGAAGTTTGTCAGAAAGTGGGAAATCATTTTCATATCCCCTTGTTGATAGATTGATTCGACTTATTTTGACTCTTCCCGTTAGTACTGCAACAACTGAAAGAGCCTTTTCAGCAATGAAAATTGTCAAGACAAGTCTACGAAACAAGATGGAAGATGACTTTCTTTCGGATTACTTAATTGTGTACATTGAAAAAGAAATTGCTGAAAATTTTACCATTGACTCGATCATAGATGATTTTGATTCTATGAAAAGGAGGAGAGTTCAACTTAATCAATGAAGATAACATATTTTGATTTGTATGTTTTTTAACTATGTAATCATATTATTTTTAATATATATATATAAATCATGTTATATTAGCTTTATGTTTTATATACTGGCCCAGCCAATATTATTTTCCTGGATTCGCCACTGCTCGTTGTGGCTACCAACAACTTCTGAAGCCATGGGAAGTTGGGTGAAGGAGGATTTGGAGCCATCTACAAAGGGTATTTCAATGATACAGATATCACAGTTGCGGTGAAGAAAATTTCAAGGGGCTCAAGACAGGGGAGAAAGGAATACGTTACAAAAATCAAGATCATTAGCCGATTGAGACATCAGAATTTGGTGCAACTCCTAGGATGGTGCCATGATGAAGGTGAGTTTCTTCTCGTCTATGAGTGCATGTCAAATGGTAGCCTCGACATCCACCTCTTTGGCAAGAAAGTTCTTATCAACTGGTCTGGTAGGTACAAAATAACTTGAGGCTTGGCATCTGCATTGCTATATCTTAATGAAGAGTAGGAGCAATGTGTGGTTCACCGCAACATCAAATCGAGCAATGTAATTCTAGATTCTAGCTTAAATGTGAAGCTTGGTGACTTTGGATTAGCTCGGTTAATGGACCATGAGTTAGGGCCTTTGACCACATGATTGGCAGGAACATTAGGTTACATGGCCCCAGAACATGTAATAATCGGTAGGGCAAGTAAGGCATCTGATGTGTATAGCTTTGGGCTAGTTGCCTTGGAGATTGCTACATGCAGAAAATCAGTGGATATCGTGGATGAAAATTTCCATCTGGGATTGGTAGAGTGGGTTTGGCATCTTTATGGAATTCAGAACCTTTGTGCAGGTGCTGACAAAAGGTTGCATGCGGAGTTTGATGAACAACAAATAGAGTGTCTGATGAATGTTGGGATGTAGTGTGCGCACCCTAATAGTAGTCTAAGACCTCGATCGGGCAAGCAATTTAGGTTCTTGATTTCGATGCGGCACTGCCAACTCTCCCATCGGAAATGCTTGTTCCTACGTATCAATATCATCAACCTATATCACCAAGCACTAGAAGGCGCAGCAACATTGAACCTTTGATGACTAATTCCACCCTCAGGACCGAGCCTTAAGCCACCCATCACACTTTTGTAGTGTAACATGTCTTCATGTCTGATGTCTACAATTGATTTGTTTTGTTTTATCAACCTTAATCAACGGTTGAAGAAAGGAAGTGACTTTGAGTATTGATTTGTTAGTATTTGATAACGATCCATTTGGGACTTTGTACATTCTCACTCGATAATTACCTTAGAGGTTGTCTATTTAGCCTCCATCGCTCCCAATCGTAACGACCATCGGAAGTTGTAGGTACTAATAAATACTCAATCCATACCTAGAAAAAAAATTACTCGACTCGTAATTTTATAAATATGACTAGACTCGAAATAAATTCAAAGTTTGAGTTATAAAATGAAATTTTGAATAACTCGAAATTTTTAGTAATATGTGCATTAAACATCAACTCATAATTAATATTATAACATTATAAGAGAATTTGACTATACTCGAATATAATAACGAGATTATTCAATTAAGTCGAATGAATTTATCAATCGTTATTAAATGGACATGTCTAGAAACTCATAATCAAATATGATGCAAATAATTAAAAATGGTTAATAAACAATTGGATAGTCACGTTAAATAAAAAATATATAAAACGATAAATTGAGTATTGCTCAATTGATTTTGTTGTTTTCTTGGTGATATAATATTTCAAAATATGAAGAAGAGTATGGTAGAAAATTAATATAGTAGAAAATTAGGGATTGAGTTAGATGAAGAAGAATATGGAAGATGGTGGAGGGGAGAAGAAAAAAATTTAAATATGGAGGATTAAATGTGTAATTAGACAAATTATTTTTATTTCAGGTGGTCAAAATAGTAGTAAAGTAATAGTTTAGAGACTATCTAGGTAATTTATCCTTCTTTTTATTGTGTCATATCAGCAAGCCGTTAACGTTTAACGACAACAAACATCTTAGTGACCAAAAATTAACAGATCAAAAATATAAATGACCTTATCGGTCGAATTTAAAAATCAACGACTAAAATTGTACTCAGCAAGAACATAAGTGACCATTTCATGCTTGCAGCAGTTTACCCAATATATAAAGGGTAATCTTCACCAGTGGTCCCTTTCGTTTAGGGTGTGTTTTATTTTGGTCACCAGAATTCAAAAACGATTATTCTGGTCACTTACGTTTAAAATCGTTTCTATTTTGGTCCCTTAGCCGTTAGTCTCCGTTACTTTAAAAAATTAGTTTCTAATTTAACCCCCAAACTTTTAAAATTTTATTTTTCACCCTGTTCCCCAAAAATTATAAAACTAAAACCCTATAAAATTAAATCAATGCTATAACCCACCACTACAACCCATTTCCCAACATTAAAAATTATGTGCAAGGTATGTGCCTCTCGTGTTTTTGAAGTAAACAGACCCCATTTTGCTTCCTCTTAAGGAATTCGATTGAGTTTCCGCCCCTGTTGCAGACATCTTGGTGCCTCCATGAGTGATGATAAACCTGAAGAGCTGTTGGGTTCCAATGGTTCGGTGTTAGATTTCCCTACAAAAAGGTCCTCTTATTCCTGCATACAGAAGAACGGCAAAGAAGTCTTTCGCTTCGCCGTGCGAAGTGTACCACAATCGATCAAATCTGCCTTGGAGAAAGCTGGTCTTGTTTCATCCAGCGTTGACTGGTTATTGCTCCATCAGGTATACATGATTTAGTGTACAATTGATTCCGGTCATTACCCCTACGCATCAGCAAGCATTGAGGTTGTTACACAGACTATCTGACGGGTATGATTAATGCAGGCAAACCAGAGGATTATCGATGCGGTCGCGACACGGTTAGAGTTCCCGTAGGAAAAAGTGATTTCGAATTTGGCGAATTATGGTAATACAAGCGCCGCATCCATTCCTTTGGCATTGGACGAAGCTGTTCGAAGCGGAAAGGTGAAGCCAGGCCACACAATCGCAACTGCAGGATTCGGTGCAGGTTTAACTTGGGGTTCTGCAATTATTAGATGGGGATGAAAGAGTACCCTTGAGCCAAAGTAACCATGTTTAAAAGAAGGGAAAGTTCTTATGAACACTTCTCTCCAGTTCCAACACTCTGATTCAAAAATACACAGAATAAAATTAGTTGAAGCTTTTAATCTTGGGGGAATGGGTTGTAGTGGTGGGTTATAGCAATTGATTTAATTTTATGGAGTTTTAGTTTTATAATTTTTGGGGAAGATGGTGAAAAATAAAATTTTGAAAGTTTTGGGGTAAAATTAGAAACTAATTTTTTTAAGTAATGGAGACTAACGGCTAAGGGACCAAAACAGAAACGATTTTAAACGTAAGTGACCAAAATAATCGTTTTTGAATTCTGGTGACCAAAATAAAACACACCCTAAACGAAAGGGACCACTGGTGAAGATTACCCATATATAAATATATGTAAACTGAAATTCACCCAAATAATTTTTTGTAAACTAAACTCAAAAGAGGCGCAAAATGACAAAAGAAGCCCATTCTAATTAGTTTTTAGACCTAAGTATGTTAAACAAATGCCACTTTGATATCAAATTTGTCAAAAATCAGGAACAAGTAACATTGGTTTTTTTTTACACGTCCCGTGATGATTTACCCTGATGAGTTGTTCAAAAAAAACTCATGTATCCCTTTTAAGTAAAAAAAAAGAACAACTTGTTATTTATTCATATTATATATAAGGTGCATATATCCTTATGATATGTTTAAGGAATATATATGAAAATTGGGCAGTTCTGCTGTAAGGCGGTTAATATACGGCTGATATACGGCGTGACCGGTTAAATAGGTGATCGGTTAAAGATAACAAAATCGGTAAAATTACTTATTTTGTTGATAAGAGTATCAACATATTCGGTAGCACCTATTTTGTTGATACTTTTGAGTAAATTACTTATTTTGTTGATACTTTCGAAAGTATCTATAGTTTTTTAAAAGTATTGATATTTTTTTGAAAGCAATGTAACCGGTTGAAAAAAAGTATCGAAAAATCGATACAAAGGGCTCGAAAGTATCGATTCTGTTTCCACAGTATTTAGTAATTAATTGACATAGCATTCTTGACACAATGTACTGATACTTTTGTAACTAGTTATATAATTTTATCGATACAAAGGTCTCGAAAGTATCGATTTTGTTTCCACTATACTAATAAAAAGTATCGATCCTTTAGAAGAAAATTTAACATAACCGGTAAAAAAGGCCAAATTGGTTACATTATTAATACATATAATGTAACCGGTAAATCGTTACCGGATTGTTTGTTTGGTGTAGATACTTTTGTAAGAACATGTACAAAAGAATCGGTACATAGAAACAAATTTGACATAACCGGTTAAAAAAGGCTAATCCGGTTACATTATTAATACATATAATGTAACCGGTAAATCGTTACCGGATTGTTTGTTTGGTGTCGATACTTTTGTAAGAACATGTACAAAAGAATCAGTACAATAGAAATAAATTTGACATAACCGGTTAAAAAAAGGCCAAACCGGTTACATTATTAATACATATAATGTAACTGGTAAATCGTTACCGAATCTGAATGTATATACAAATATTTCATAACATAACAGAATGTTGAACAAGTCAAACATCAGAGACCAACAGAATATTACAATGATATATCATCAGACCATATCATGTATATATTTCAACAAATCAACACACTTGCATACAGAGCACTGTAAACAGAAAACACTGAAGAGAACACACCTCAAGTAGCTAACACTCAATGTCGATGGTGACGTCTCCCACGCTCAACTCTATCTCTAGGTCGGACAGAATCATCTCCTATAACAATTAAATACACCATCAAAGATACTACTACTATGCCAAGACACTGATAATATAGATATCGAATATATTAACAATTAAACTCACGAGCAGATCCCGATGTCTAAGCAAAAGGAGGTCGTCCAGGTGGAGGAGGAGGAAGGATCTAATTATTTGATTCAATGTCGTCTGCAAATACGGATAATGCCAATTAAATTTCTGATATTCCAATCTTTAAATACAAGAATAATCGAATAAAAGAGATCAAAACGGTCTTTCGGGTTCGAATTTGGAGAAACGGGCAGCGAAAACGGAATCAAGACGTCGAAAAATATAAAATAACCCTTTTCTAAAAAAGTCAACGGTCAACGGGTCAACGGTTAATGCTAACGTCAGCCGACTCTTTATAAGAATGACCGGTTCGGTTCTGTCAACTCGGTTCAGTCTTCTGGACCGATTTAGACCGGTTCAAACCCAAAACCCCCAATTTTTAACTTTTTCAAAATTAGGGCACACCCCCTCCGATTTTCCCACCGCCGGCGAGCCTTACACTCAAATTCCGGCGAACACTAACAACCCCAAACTCACACCTTCAACTCAAACCCCTCTCAATCACCATTTACACACACATGAACCCCAAACTCACACCATTTACAAAAAGGCAACTCACACAAAAACAAACGAACGGCTCAACGTCCAAATTTCCGGCGAACAATGGCTGGAAGGAACGGCATCGTCGGGTTTTGATCGCAAGGTGGAGAGGAACCAATTGTCGGTTTCGGAACGAAGAATGGCCGACGTTTGACCCTTGGTCGTACGGAAAATGGAGAAAAGGGGTTGGGTTTCTTTTCTTTTGCTGAAACACGAAGAGGGGGGAAACGGCGCACAACTCTAAAATCTGAAATGGGATTCAAAAGAATACAAATACCCTAATAAATGGGTAAATTAAAAAGCGTGCCACTAAACTTTCTAGGGTTTAGAAAACGGCACCTAGATTTTACAACCTTTGAAATTTGGTTACTGAAATTCCGAAAATCCCCAATTTAATCACAAAAATTCAATTAGGTCCATAACTTAAAATTCCCAATTATTAGGGTTTTAAACTTATGGATTTCAATTAAATTAGGGTTTTAAATTAGGCCAAAAATTGGGGTGTTACAACTCTCCCCCTGTTAAAAAGAAATTCCGACCTCGAAATTTTACCTGGAGTAAAAAGATGCGGATATTGAGCTCGGGTGACAGTATTGGGATTCCACGTAGCCTCATCATGACTACGACCATGCCACAGGACTTTGACCATATTAATGGTCTTCCTTCTGAGAACCTTTTTATCATGAGCAAAAATCTCAATAGGCTCCTCCTCAAAACGCAAATCAGTACGTACCTCAATATCCTCAATAGGCACAACATGTGACGGATCAGGATGATAACGTCTCAACACTAAAACATGAAAGATATCGTGAATACGCTGAAGCTCCGGTGGTAGCTCTAGCTGATAGGCAACTGGTCCGACTCGACGAAATATCCGATAAGGGCCAATGTAGCGAGGACTCAGCTTGCCCTTCCGACCAAACCGAAGTACCTTCCTCCAAGGAGATACTTTCAAGAAAACCTCATCACCCACCTCAAACTCAAGATCACGACGTCTCAAATCGGTATAAGAGTTCTGGCTGTCAAAAGCAACCTTAAGCCGATCTCAAATCAATCTGAAGCCTGCTCAGCCTCGTGCACAATCTTCGGTCCCAACAATATGTGCTCATTCAACTCAATCCAACCAATAGGTGAACGACGCCTACGCCCATACAGAGCCTCATACGGTGTCATCCTAATACTGGCCTGGTAACTGTTATTATAAGTAAACTCTGCAAGCGGCAGGGAATCGTTCCAACTACCTCTGAAATCAAGAATACAGCCCCTCAACATATCCTCAAGAATTTGGATCACACGCTCAGACTGACCATCTATATGCGGATGATAAGATGTACTGAAGTTCAACCGAGTACCCAAAGCAGAATGAAGAGACCCCTAGAATATTGCAGTGAACCTCGGATCTCTATCAGAAATAATAGATAACAATACCCCGTGAAGTCGAACAATCTCAGAAATATAAAGCTGAGCTAACTTACTTAAAGAATAGTTAACTCAGACAGGAATGAAATGTACGGACTTCTTCAGATTATCAAAAATAACCCAGATGGAATCCTTCTTCGACGGAGTCAAAGGAAGTCCACTAACAATGTCCATAGTCACGCGCTCCCACTTCCACTGAAGAAACCTCAATATGCTGTAGCAACCCAGACAGACGCTGATGCTCTACTTTGACTTTCTGACAAGTCAAGCACCTCGATACAAATCCAACGACGTCCCACTTGAGACCTTTCCACCAGTTCCTCTCACGAAGATTCTTATACATCTTGTCACCACCAGGGTGCATAGAATAAGGATTGTCATGGGCCTAACGAAGAATAACCTGTTTTAACCCAGATTTCCTCAGAATACAATATTGGCCACGAAAACATAATACCCCATCCTGATCGATAAAGAAATCTCAAGATGTACACTCGTGTACCTACCTGATATGATGCATCAAAAACGGATCACTAGGCTGCTCAGCTCGAATATCAGAAATCAATGTAGGAATAACCCGAAGTTCTGCCAACAGACTGCCATCGTCGTACAAACTCATCCGAGCGAACAAAGCTCTTAGATCTGAAATGGCGTTACGACTCAATGCATCAGCAACGACATTAGCTTTACTCGGATGATACTCAATCTCACAATCATAATCCTTGAGAAGCTCTAACCAGCGACGTTGTCTCAGATTAAGCTCTTTCTGAATGAGGAGGTATTTCGGACTCTTATGGTCTGTATAAATATAACACTTCTCTCCATAGAGATAGTGTCTCCAGATCTTAAGTGCAAAAATAACAGCAGCAAGCTCTAGGTCGTGGGTAGGATAGTTACACTCATGTGGTTTCAGCTGTCGGGACGCATAAGCCACTACCTTCCCGTCCTGCATCAGAACACATCCCAATCCGGTGTACGAAACATCACTGAAAATTGTATAAGCCTTACCAGGCTCAGGCTGAATCAAAACGGGTGCTTCAGTCAACACAGACTTAAGCTTCTCGAAGCAGACTGCTGAGCTTCAGTCCAAACGAAGGGAACATCCTTCCTCAGAAGCTTAGTCAACGAAGTTACAATAGAATAGAAACCCTAAACAAATCTCCGATAATAACCGGCTAAACCCAAGAAGCTTCGAACCTCAGGAACATTCTTGGGATGCTTCCAACTCATAATAGCCTCAACCTTCATCGGATCAACCTGAATACCTTGAGTAGAAACTATATTACCCAGAAACATAACCTCAGAAAGCCAGAACTCACACTTACTGAATTTTGCATACAAATGTTTCTCACGCAGAGTCTGTAACACAATCCGAAGATGTTCTTCTTGCTCTGCCTCAGATATAGAATAGACCAGTATATCATCAATAAATACCACAACAAACTGGTCAAGATAGGGTTGAAACACCATATTCATCATATCCATAAAAGCGGTAGGGGCGTTAGTCAACCTAAAAGGCATCACAAGGAACTCATAGTGACCATATCGTGTCCAGAAAGTTGTTTTGAACACATCAGAATCCTTAACCTTGAGTTGGTAATAACCAGATCTCAGGTCTATCTTAGAGAATATCGTGGCTCCCCGGAACTGGTCAAACAAATCATCAATACAAGGAAGAGGATATTTGTTCTTAATCATTAGCTTGTTTAGCTTCCGATAATCTATACAGAGTCGAAGTGTCCCATCCTTCTTCTTAACAAACAGAACAGGAGCTTCCAAAGGAGAAACATTGGGTCGAATGAAACCTCGATCCAACAGTTCTTGCAACTGAATCTTCAACTCTTTAAGTTCATTTGGTGCCATCCGATAAGGTGACATAGACATAGGAGTTGTACCTGGATAAACCTCGATGCCAAACTCAACCTTATCCCGTTTCGGCGATACTCCAGGTAATTCTTCCGGAAAAATGTCTGGAAAGTCTTTCACAACTCGAATCTTATCTAATCTAGAATCAGACTGTCTCAGATCAAGGATATAGGCAAGATAAGCAATAGAACCTTTCATGATCATTTTCTCAGCTTTAAGAGCTGAGACGATGTTACATAGGAACCCTCTGCGCTCACCAATCAGAATCACCTCACGTTCATCAGAAGTTCTCGGTGTAGCCCTTTTCTTTTCATAGTCTAAAGTAACACGGTGTGCAGACAGCCAATCCATACCCAGAATGAGATCGAACTCCCCAAAAAGGTAACTCCATCAAATCAGCTTGAAAGATCTCCCCTTGAATCTCAAGAGGACAATTCCTGTAAACTTTAGTAACCTCAATTGGATTACCCACTGGATTGTGTACAGTAACAGTACTAACGGTATCCTCAACAGAAATCTCAAGACCCCCAGACACAGAACTCGCAACATATGAATGAGGCGAACCATTATCTAGCAGAGAAAAATATGTAATAGAATGGATAGAGAATGTACCGGCAATAACATATGGCTAATCACGATCCTCATATCTCCTAGTAGAATAAACTAACCCCGGCTGTCTGGCTCCTGATCCTGCTGATCCTCTACTCGGAGCTGGTCTACCTATACTAGAAGAGCCTTAAGTAACATATCTAATATGACCTCTTCCCCTAACGGGAGTCTGTACTGATGCCTGAGACTGAGTGGTAGTAAAAGCTGAGGGAGGTGGAACCGGACAATCTCCGAAATGATGCTCGAATGAACCACATCTAAAACAAGCTCCAGTCTGCCTCCTACACTCGCCCGAATTCCACTTCTTGCAAAAAGGACATTGTGGCACCCCTCGAGTACCAGTCGAACCACCAGCACTAACAGTCTGAATAGAAAGAGTCACTGGTCTAGCTCTCGAATAACTCTGATAGTCTGACTCTTCTCTGACCCTCTTCATAGACTGATTCCCCTGGCTATGATGAACTGGCACTGACACTGGTCTCTTCCTTCTATCAGATCCATGTAACTCAAGTTGTCTCAACTCTGCCTCATTACGCTAAGATGTCCTAGCTCGTCGAGTAATGTCTTTTTATTCCTGGTCCATATGTAAAGCAACACCGGCCTTTATCGTAGGACGCAATCCCTTTAGAAACCAATCACACTTGTCTTTTTCTGTGGTCACTAACCTTGGGACGTACTGAATCAATCTCATAAACTCGATCTCATAGTCATTAATAGTCATATCGTTCTGTCTCAGATTCATGAAATTATCTCTGCACTTAGCTATATAATCAGCTCCGACATATCGATCACGGAAAGCCTGTCTGAAAATGATCCCAAGTAATAGTACTAGCTGGAGTTATAAGCTCCTCAGCCTCCCACCAATTATGGGCTTCACCCTACAGTAGTGAAACAACAACCCTGAGTTTTCAGTCAGTAGGATAATCCATCTTAACAAATAATCGCTGAAGCTTCTTCAGTCAGTATTCTGCATCTGCCGGGTCTGTACCCGTCTTTCCATCAAACATAGTCGTCCCGATAGCAAGAAACTTTGTAGATATAGGTCTCCGAACACTCTCAGACTGACAAAGGTATCTCAATAACTCTCTCTGAACAGTCACAACATATGTGCCCACTGTCTCGCTATCCCCATGAATCACGATGACCACAACTCTGAGCAGGCTGAACATGTGGGTCTCCTCCACCAGTTTGCTGAGCTCCTGCCTGCTGAACTCCTGTCTGATCCACGAGTTGTTCCTCCCCATTCGCACCCTGGACCTCATCCCGATTTTGTATCGAACCCTCAAGAGGTGGAACGTCACTATCTGCAGTCACGGTACGACATCGGCCACGACCTCGACCGGCCGCTACTCTAGAACTTCTCTGAGGTGGCAAAGTAGTATATCTGTAAAAGACAGAATCTTAAGATTAAATTCGGTACTTGGAGACCTTATTCAGAATAAGTATAAATATATTCATAACAGATCATAAGTTTATCTGAAATTCCCGTTTTACCACAAAAAAACATTTGATAATGCATGCAAAAATTTATTTTCGATTTAAAATTGATTTATATCACTCAGGCCGAGTGTTGAACCTGGCTCTAATACCACTAAATGTAACCCCCTAAACCCGACCCGGAAGAACTGGGTCGAATATAAGGAGTCAAACTCAAAGCTTGTCCCTCACACAAGTAACCTGATTCAAACATTAATTCCAAAATAGATAATAATAGTATCACATATTACATATTGATAAAATATTCCTAAAAATATTAAATACTCAAAATATGCATGCATGATAAAACGTAATAACCTCAGATAAAACATCCAGAATGTGAAATTATATACAATCCGATAAAACATATAATAAAAATAAGTCCAAGTCTCATACTAATAATAATAAATAAATAAAGCTGGAAAACGAGGTCCTCCAAGTACCGTAGCCTAGACCTAAGTATCTAAAAATAGAAACTACGGGGGAGTCAGCGATAACACTCAGTGTGTCTCTACAGTGCAACAGAACAAACAAAGTCATTATAACATCAGAGACAACCAAACATTATCAGAATACAGTTTTTCCATCATGAATCAATTCAAACACATAAGCAAGTATGAAAGAACATGCAACACAATATGACATGCACCCAAACTACATCACCATCCGAAGAGTAAGGTTCCCCAGAACCACTCTCTACCTCATCACCATCCGAAGTGGAATCCAGCCCGTAGGGCGAAACCACTGATCCGAAGTAGACATTATCCCGAAGGATGAAGCTACTGAACTTTCCCATACAGAGTCCCACCCATGATGAGATGACATAAAATCCGAGTTCTGAATTTGAATGCATTGTTTATCAACATAAATGCATAATCATATAATCTGAATCTGAATGTATATACAAATATTTCATAACATAACAAAATGCTGAACAAGTCAAACATCAGAGATCAACAGAATATTACAATAATATATCATCAGACCACATCATGTATTTATTTCAACAAATCAACACATTTGCATACAGAGCACTGTAAGCAAACAACACAGAAGAGAACACACCTCAAGTAGCTAACACTCAACGTCGACGGTGACGTCTCCCACGCTCAGCTCTATCTCTAGGTCGGTCAGAGTCAGCTCCTATAACAATTAAATACACCATCAAAGATAATACTACTATGCTAAGACACTGATAATATAGATATCGAATATATTAACAATTAAACTCACGAGCGTATCTCGATGTCTGAGCAATAGGAGGTCGTCCAGGTGGAGAAGGAGGAAGGATCTCAGTATCTGAGTCAATTTCGTCTGCAAATACGAATAATACCAATTAATTTTCTAATATTCCAATCTTTAAATACAAGAATAATCGAATAAAAGAGATCAAAATGGTCTTTCGGTTCGAATTTGGGGAAACGGAATTAGGACGTCGAAAAACATAAAATAACCCTTTTCTGAAAAAGTCAACGGTCAATGCTGACGTCATCGCTGGCATCAGTCGACTCTTTATAAGACAGACCGGTTCGGTTCTGTCAACTCGGTTCTGTCTTCTGGACCGGTTTAGACCGGTTCAAACCCAAAACCCCCAATTTTTAACCCTTTCAAAATTAGGGCACACCCCCTCCGATTTTCCCGCCACCGGTGAGCCTTACGCTCAAATTCCGGCGAACACAAACAACCCCAAACTCACACCTTCCACCCGAACCCCTCTCAAACACCATTTACACACACCCGAACCCCAAACTCACACCATTTACAAAAAGGCAACTCACACAAAAACAAACGAACGACTCAACGTCCAAATTTCCGGCGAACAATGGCTGGAAGGAAGGGTTTCGTCGGGTTTTGATCGCAAGGTACAGAGGAACCGATTGTCGGTTTCGGAACAAAGAATGGTCGGTGTTTGGCCCTTGGTCGGACGGAAAACGGAGAAAAGGGGTTGGGTTTCTTTTCTTTTGCTGAAACACGAAGAGGGGAAAACGGTGCACAACTCTAAAATCTAAAATGGGATTCAAAAGAATACAAATACTCTAACAAATGTGTTGGGATTGTAGCACGCTCGGATCGATCTTCTAAAATCGTCAAGAGGGTTGAATTGAACTCCCGAAAGAATTGGCTAAAACCGATAAAAATAATAGACAATTTGCATAAGGATTTTAGAGTGGTTCGGCTTTCTAACCAAAGCCTACATCCACTACCTTAGCACACCACTAAGGATTTCCCAATTCACTACTACGAATTCTTCCTTTTGAGGCCAAAGGGATAACCTTACAACACTATCTTTTCAATGGCTAAGATAGAACCACTCTAGTTTTTATCTTAGGCTAAACTAGAACCTCTCCCTTTTACAAGGTAATTTGTGTAAACAATGAAAGCCTCACAAGGTGGGTGTTTACAAGAATTAAGCTCACAATAGTGTAAAGAATAAAACAATAAAAAAACACTCTCTATACAATATATACAAGAGAAATGAAGAATAAAGACTTAAATGCTATTTCTCTTGATCATGAAGCTTGGATATTGTCTCTTACCATCTTCAAGTGTCCCAAGGTCGCTTTTATAGTGTGGAATGATATTCTAGCCATTTATGGCCGTTAGAGATGTTTTGGAGCCGTTGGGAAGTCATAAAGTCGAACTTTAATTTCTCACCTACACAGAGGTTTCGAAACCTTTACCAGAGGTTTCCAAACCTTAAGAAGGAATTTGAAAAAACTAGCCGTTACAAGGCCAAGGTTGTAACCCCCGTAGCCCGGCCTAGACGGTTGACCCGAACTACGAAGATTACACGGGGAAAACCAAAGTCAACTCGAAAGTCAACCTTGATTAACGACCCTTTTTTTTTCTTTTTAAACTTGTATAGATGCACATTTAACCTAGGCATACTCTTGAGATAAGCTTACTCAAAAATCATAGCAATCGGAAAACAATAAGGGACCCAATTGCACAAAATACGAATTTAGGGACCAATTTGTAAATTCTGAAAATTAAGAAGAATTTACCAATTTTTAAGTTACCATTATGAAATTAGTTATGTTTCATGCTTCTCTGCCAAATTTCATCTCAAACGGACATCTCAAACTCAAGCAATTGCACATACAAGAATCAGGACTAAAACGTAAAGCTTGCAAACCTCAAAACCATTCAAATTTTATGCCCAACGGTCAAGTGTTCCGAAACGGGTCTAGGCCGTTCAGGAACACCCCTTGGCAGTAGCCAAAGTGTTCAGAAACGGGTCTAGGCCGTTCAGGAACACCCTGGCCAATTCAAGGGCCTGTTTCGAAACAGGCAAGGGTGTTTCGAAACACCCTGCCCAGAAACAGCAGATAGGCCTTTTTAAACGCCTTTAAACCCCATCAAACATGCTCCAAACCACCCCACATTAAATCAACAACATGCTAAGCATCATACCTACCAATTTGCATCAAAATCTAGATACAAAACCACCCCTAGGTGCACCAACTCATTCAACACATCCAACACTCAAACATGCTTTTTAAACAAGAAGCATAGCATAACGACTTAAGAATAAGAATACTCAAACGTTGCAAGCGTTAAACCACATAGTTCAAAATCATAAACCAAACTTGTCCAACATACACAATCTCATTAAACATCAACATAAGAGATTCTCCCCCATTGCCTTTATTATCTATAGCTATTAACCGAGACATACATCTCAAGTGGAGCTCTTCTTGAATCCCTTGCTTATCGCTGTCCCAACTTCAAATATCTGCATTGATGGACAAAAAGGAGCGTAAGCACATAATGCTTAGTGAGGAATGCTCAAAACCAAAACACCATCAATGCAGCGAGTCATAAAACCTCTTTTAAAAGCAACACAATTCGATAAACCAAAGCAATGTTTGAAAACCCTTTTTAACAACATGCTTTAAATCATGCATTGCTCAAACATGAAACCAACCCTTAGCTTAGAAAAGCTAAGTAATTCACTTCAAAGCACAACCTTGCAAAACCATCAATTTAACCATTCCATGCATGAATATCATATGCAAAGTTAAATACAAGATCCTTGGAAAACACTTCCACTTCACATCATACTTTTCTCATACATTGAAAATCATTTCAAAGCAAGAAACCTTTAATAACCACTTACTCATTCAATCTATCTCATGCATTAAACAAATGCAACATATGAACCACAAAGTCAATATTTGCATTACATGCCTTTAAAAACAAGTCTTCGCAAGACTTCAATGCACTTAAGAGATTTCATGCACACATGCACCATTCTCAATAGAAAATAAACACTTGTTCAAGCTAACAAGTAATACATGCATTCTTGGTACATTACACACTTCTCATGCAACCATGCATCATTTCAAGCATCTCATGTTTCATTACACTCAAGAACATTATATTGGCTTCCAAGTGATAAACCATATCCACTTTTCAACTCAACATCCAATCGGATACACGGATCACAAGCGTTGTCCCTACGCTTCATACACACTACCAATCTCAAGGTCCCCAAATGTAATTTTAACCACCATTTTGACCTTACCATACACAAGGTCCTCATATGGAATTTTAACCACCATATGACCTTAACATTCACAAGGTCCTCATATGGAATTTTAACCACCATATAACCTTAACATTCACAAGGTCCTCATATGGAATTTTAACCACCATATGACCTTAACATCACCCATTGGTAGTTGTATAACATCACTAACGAGATCCGGGACATGCTACACAAGATCCACACATGGACTTTACACCACCATTGTGATCTTAACAAGCACAAGGTCCTTAAATGGAATTTTAACCACCATTATGACCTTTGCTTACACAAGGTCCTCAAATGGAATTTTAACCACCATTATGACCTTAACACAAGACCCACCCATGGAATTTTAACCACCATGGTGTTCTTAACCATCTCGTTAGTGTACTTGGTTGGAGTTACCGGTTCAATCACAACCACTCCACATCCAAGGCGACTTTATTCACGGTGCACCCAATCCTATAGCCGGCTAACTATATCCGATTAAAGTAACCAAGAACCACTTACATCACTTGCCAATATAACCATCTTACCACATTAATCCATTGTTTTACAAGCATAACCAAAATGCCAAAACCACCAATTACCATCATCAATCCACTGTTTTTGAAGCATTACACAAAGCCATTAAACAACATGCAACACTATGCATCAATTCCACAATTCCAAAGTACAAAACCAAGGATCTCTTACCTTGAGCATCCTTCACACATGGCTTTCAAAACCAGCATTTAACCATGCTAAAATATACTTTCAAAACAGAATTTAAAACATGCAAATCACATGCATTGCATCCAACAATCACAAGTGCTTTAAAAACCAATTCATAACACAAACCAAGAGAGAATTTCCATTTACTTACTCTTGAGCTTAGCTAAGTTGTTTAGACTTAAACTAAGCTCTCAAAACCTTCAAACCTTGGTTTTAAAGCTGAAAACCCAACTTCACTCACCGATACACAAAACAAGGCTAGCCAACAAGCCTTTCAAGCATTCGAAACCTTCAACGCCACCTCTATTGCTCACAGATCATTCTCCCCTGTTTCAAGCACATAACAACAGAGGATTAATGCATCATTATGCATTAAAAACACCAGTCACACAACTCAACTCGCTGCTCTACACAAATCCAACATTTCGACTACCAAACACAACCGAAATCACCTCCAAACTCTTCCAAAACTTAACCCAGCCAAGATCCATCACTTCTAACCATTTTTAAACATCAATTAACATCCAAAATGATCCCAAACACATCCATATACCTCCAGCATTAACAAAACACCAAGATCACCCCAAAAACCACCATTTTCACAAGTAAAAACTTAGGAAAATCAACCTATTCGGGATTGCATTGATCAAACCTCAATTATACATCATTTAGACATCCAAATTACATCAAAAAGACATCTCAAAACAGAGCCTAATCAATTATTACGAATTTCTTCAAAATTAAATCCAAATCTTGCATTTTAAGCCAAAATCAAGATCTCAACATCAAAACCTTTAATAAAACTCAAATCAAGGATTGAGAACTTGGGAATTTCAGTAAAGAACTGAGAATTTAGAGGAGAAGGACGTTCATACCTTTAAACTTGAGTTTCTCCCTTTTTGGAACCAAGATTCTTGAAAATTCAATAAGCTAATGCCAAGGTTTTGTTGTAGAATTGATTAGAGATCAAATGAGGATTGAAATCTCATCTTTAGTTGTCAAAATCAGAGGGAATTTTGCTGGAGAAATGTGTTTGGGTTCAGAGAAAAGTTGAGAGAAAAGGAAAATGGAAATTTGGGAAAAGTTAGTTAAAAATGACAAAATATCTTTCCTTCCCTTTTACCTTTAATTTAAAACCATTAATTAATTGATTATTATTAAGAAAAATCTGGAGAAACTCTTTTGGGTAAATAGCTCCTTAAAGATTCAAAGTTTCAATCCTTTTTAAAACAGTCACCCAGTTTCCAAAAATTACATTTTGGTCACTAACCCAAAATGTCACACTTCCAAACCTCATTTTGTAAAATTGATTTCATCATTCTCTTATATATAATAAAAGAGGATTTTAAGACATTTTTCCATATTTTTATTGCAACCCGAACTAGGTTTTCCTAAAAACCACCTTTTATATTCGAACCGCACTCTGACCAGCCCGGTCCAAACCCAAAACTTCTAAGCCCAAAATTGGGGTGTTACAAAGGTTTCGAAACCTTAATAGAGGTTTCGAAACTTTCACTTAAAAACCCAATTTTGGCTAATTTTTAACTTTTAAATGTATATTCGATATAGGTGCAAAGTCAAAACATTTTAAACATATTTTTCAAGTTTTAAGGACTTTTGAATTATTTTTGAAATCTTTAAACAAGTCCAAAACATTTTTCACATAATTGTTATATCAAAATATTTCTCAACAATCTCCCCCTTTTTGATATAACAAAACTTCTTTGAAAAATTGTTTTTGACAAAAGCTCCCCCTTAATTTTTCACTTACTTCTCCCCCTTTTTTGCTATATCAAAAATAATTCAAATATTTATAGTACATACTAACAATGGAGAGTAAGTTAAAAAAAAGTTTAAGTACAAAACATTTGAAAAATAAAACTCCCCATTACTAAAGCATTCCATTAAATTTTTAGCACGAAACTTGACACTTAAGAGATTGAATTTCACCATTGAATCAAATCAATTTAAAACACATGAAATTAAATTTATCCAAGACTTTAAAACTTTATGCAAACATATGAATGAAACAATATGATTCATATGCATAAAGCATCATAAAATGTCATGCGCTTATAAATATAAATAAGCAATGATGCATGGACATTATCATCAAAATAGCTAACCAAATGATTTATAATCCAATGCATTAAGATTATAGGTTACCCATCTTCTTCACTTGTGTGACTAGAGCATTTTCACATCTTTGTTTTTCTTGCTATTGCTCCAACACACCTACAAAAGACAATTACTTGGATTTTGGTATCCAAATTGCTTTGGATCCATTTACATTAGTCACAATGTCTTTAGTTACCTTGAGAACCCATACTTGTCTAATCCTATAAGATTTTCTCTTCCTAATAGGACAAGTATGTAAGGAATGACCATGATATTGGCAATGTGAGCATTTTGCCATTATGTGACAAGATGAATTATTGAAAATAATTTCCTTTTCTTTTGTTAAGCTTTCAAGCTTAACTTTTAAATCAAGATTTTCTTTTTCTAAAACATATTTGCTTGTTTTTGAAAATTCTAAATCATTTTTCAAAATTTCATTTTGGTTTTCAAAATCCACTTTTGTTTTTAAAAGAAAATCATTTTCAATTTCGAGTTTTGAAATCATTTTCTTAAATTTGGAATTCATGGTCTCAAATTCCAAAAATAATTCATCGAAAGCATCTTGCAACTCATCAAATGTATAAGAATTTAATTCATTTGAGTTAGAAGATACCTCGGGCTCATCGAGAGCCAAAACACCATCCACCTTTGGATTGGAGAGAAGGTTTGCACATAATTGATCATCATTTTTCTTTTCTCCCTTCTTGTTGCCATAAAGCTTCTCAAGTTTCTCCCATAATTCTTTGGCACTTTTGCATGTGGAGATCTTCTTGGAAACTTTTTCGTTAAGGCCACAATAGAGAATGTGCATCGCCTTAGAGTTTAGCTTTGCCTTCGTGTCGTTGGCACTCCTTTGCTTTTTCTTCTTCTTTGGAGCTTCCAAATACCCATCTTCGATGATGCCCCAAACCTCATAGTCTTGAGACTTGATGAAGTATTTCATGATATTTGCCCATTGGAAGTATGATTCTCCTTCGAAGAGTGGAGGACACGAGATAAAGCGGCCTTCTTCAAATCTTGCCATTTTCTTGAACGATGGACTTCGAGCGTTGGATCTTTACTCCCGGATGTTAGTCCTTCGATGGAGACGAGGCTCTGATACCAATTGTTGGGATTGTAGCACGCTCGAATCGATCTTCTAAAATCGTCAAGAGGGTTGAATTGAACTCCCGAAAGAATTGGCTAAAACCGATAAAAATAATAGACAATTTGCATAAGGATTTTAGAGTGGTTCGGCTTTCTAACCAAAGCCTACATCCACTACCTTAGCACACCACTAAGGATTTCCCAATTCACTACTACGAATTCTTCCTTTTGAGGCCAAAGGGATAACCTTACAACACTATCTTTTCAATGGCTAAGATAGAACCACTCTAGTTTTTATCTTAGGCTAAACTAGAACCTCTCCCTTTTACAAGGTAATTTGTGTAAACAATGAAAGCCTCACAAGGTGGGTGTTTACAAGAATTAAGCTCACAATAGTGTAAAGAATAAAACAATAAAAAAACACTCTCTATACAATATATACAAGAGAAATGAAGAATAAAGACTTAAATGCTATTTCTCTTGATCATGAAGCTTGGATATTGTATCTTACCATCTTCAAGTGTCCCAAGGTCACTTTTATAGTGTGGAATGATATTCTAGCCGTTTATGGTCGTTGGAGATGTTTTGGAGCCGTTGGGAAGTCATAAAGTCGAACTTTAATTTCTCACCCGCATAGAGGTTTCGAAACCTTTACCAGAGGTTTCCAAACCTTAAGGAGGAATTTGAAAAAACAAGCCGTTACAAGGCCAAGGTTTCGAAACCTTCATAGAGGTTTCGAAACCTTTATGCCAAGGTTTCGAAACCTTTGCTAAGGTTTAAAAAACAGAGGCATTCTGCCCAGAAAGGTTTCGAAACCTTAATGAAGGTTTCGAAACTTTCACTTAAAAACCCAATTTTGGCTAATTTTTAACTTTTAAATGTATATTCGATATAGGTGCAAAGTCAAAACATTTTAAACATATTTTTCAAGTTTTAAGGACTTTTGAATTATTTTTGAAATCTTTAAACAAGTCCAAAACATTTTTCACATAATTGTTATATCAAAATATTTCTCAACAAAATGGGTAAATTACAAAGCGTGCCACTAAAATTTATATGGTTTATAAAACAGTACCTAAATTTTACAACCTTTGCAATTTGGTCACTGAAATTCCGAAAATCCCCAATTTAATCACAAAAATTCAATTAGGTCCATAACTTAAAATTCCCAATTATTAGGGTTTTAAACTTAGGGATTTCAATTAAATTAGGGTTTCAAATTAGGCCAAAAATTGGGGTGTTACAGGAAATGTATGTTGTCGAAACCCTAGTTTTTTAGTAATGTAGTATTTGGAATTTGGGGTTAAGGTTTTGGGTTTAGGGATTTTGAAGTAAATAGGATTTCAGATCGATTATAGGTCGAAATTGTAATTATAGGTAGAAATTGATATTGTCGGTAGAAAATGAATATCGATAATTTTTTCAGAGAACTCAAGCAGTTACTATAAGATAAGTTATTTGTCGATTTGTAAATTGGATAAAATGTATATATATATATATATATATATATCCACCCATTTGATTTAATTTAATTTTGAATGTTGAAAAGGTTGACAATGCATCATGAAAATGTTGTTCGTGAAGATGACATTGAAATGGATCCGGAGAGTATCGAAACTGATGAAAATCGAAAGCAACCAATGGGTCGATATATGTACTTCTAGTAAGTATCAATGTATTTGTGTACTTGTTATTGAAATGGTAATTGGATTAAAGTATTTAAGAACATTTAAAATTTCCTATCATGATAGTATGAATGAAGTGCAAAGGATGAAGGAATGTGGTACTTACAAAAGTGATTCGGTATGTAAACTGAATTTATAATGAGTATTATTTAGCTTTAATATTTTGATTAAGAAATGTTTATGCATGAGTTTCAGGTGATAGAAGAGGTGGTGAAGAAATGACACTCGATGGGTGATACTGAGAAGGAACCATTTATGAAGTTGCTCAAAAAGGCGAGAGAAAAATATTCAGCTTCGAGGAAAGCACATGAAAACGTTGAAAAGAAGGTATTCGTTAAACTTGTAAATACTGTGATAAATGATATATAAAAACTTTAACATTATATGTAAATCATTTAGGAAGTGTCGACAAGGTGTAGTAGAAAATGAGTTCACCACATAATAGAACACTTGAAAGAGAAGGATAAAGCCAAAGTGTTGGAAGAAATGGGGTTTGGATCTCTGATTGGATTGAAGGACCGACCAATTCAAAGGGAATTGTGGCGATTGTTGATGGGAGAATTTGATTTGGAAAAGTTTGAAGTTCGCTACGGTAAATATTCTTTTCATTTTGGTGTCCGATGTGTTAAAGCCGTATTGGGGCTAGAAAATAAAGGGAAGAGTGTGCAAGAAGTAATTAAGAGGGAGGACTGGAAAAAAACTTGTGAACAAGTATGGCTTAAAGTCCAAGGTGACATATACTGCACTCGAGGACGATATTAAAAGCGACAAGTATGATGGGGATCATCTGAAGGCACATGTACTATTATACCTTGTCGGATTATTTCTTTGTCTAACGGTTGATACATCCTCGAGCAAGGAATATATGAAGTTGATTTGCGACGAAGGGTTGAAAGGTGAATTAAATTGGGCTTCATTTGTCAATGAGAAATTATTTGATGCAATCAAGAGCTTTCAGAAGGCCAAAAACCCCACATACCTCAAAGGGTGCATAGCTATCTTAGAGGTAAATGAGTTGAAGGATGTGTTGGTTTAGAAAACTTTGTAAGTATAGTTATTATAGAAAATGATAAAGTTTATTATAAATGCATGTTGCATTGTTTGATTTTTGGTCTGATTCTTCAAGTGTGTTGACCTTCCAAACAACCAGAGTGACACGCATCATTGCATGAGGCAAGGAATAAGTCGCCCAAGTGATGGCAAAGTTAAAGTTGGAAAGACCAAAAAAGAAAGTAAGGGTAATAAAAGTATTTATATATTAGTAAAGACTTAAAAAAGATGTTCTAATATTGTAATTTATTTTTGAAGGTTATTGGCGAGGAGGGAGAGGAGAAGGTAGAAAAAGGTGAAACAGAAGGAAGAATGGGGAAGTAAATATGACATTTTGATGTTTGAGTTGGTGGAGCAGAAAAAAGTCGTTTCTGATTGTTTGCAAAGACAATCCAGAATCGGAGAGGCAATTGAGAGAATTAAGGGGGAAGTAGGGGAAAGGTTGATGGAGTGGTGAAAGAAGTGGTGGAATTGAGGGTGAGTTGACGGGGGTGATTGGATTGGTAGAAAAAAATGGATGAGGGGAAAATTTTAAGTTCTGAAATGAAACAAATGAGGAGTTATGTTGAGAAAAAATATGATGAACTTAAAAAATACGATGAAGAAAATGTAGAAGAATTAAGTATGAGGAAGGAAAATATTGATCATTCTGATCCAGATATGAGGACACCAAATAATGTCATAGATGCAGATCTAGATTCAGAATGACGTGCACCAAAGAAGAAGTAGAAGGTAAAATGAATAAAAGAAATTGACATCCATTTTGATTATCAATGTTGTGGCTAATATCTATAAACAATATCTTAGGTTGAAAAGGTCAAAATACCAAAAGAATTTGGTTCAATGGAGGCTGCAATGTGTGAGTATGTATGGAATAGTGGGTTAGAAGATAGGTAAGTAATATATATTGCTTTGTGAGTGATATTTAAATATTTATGTGAAAAAAATAATCCAAAAAATTGCTTATACAGGGATGTTGTCATATATTTTGGAAACCAATACGCCACAGTAGGCGACATTGCGACGTTAAAACCTAGTAAATGGGTTATTGGTCAGGTTATTGATTTGGTCGACTGGTTGTTGGCTGACGATTTGATGAAGAAGAGATCAGGGAACTGGAAGATTTGCTATATTCCATACAACTTTGTGGTAAGTTAAATTTATACATGTTGAAAAGTTGTGTTATGGCAGGTCAATTAATAGTGATTGTTTTTAGAAATGCAATCATCGGTGTTAAAGTACAATCCAGATGTGGACGAAGTTGTAAGCTTTTGGAGTGGCATAATGTTAGACTATAATAAAATGAATGATTGTGACACAGTAAGATATTTTTGTGTAAATATTGTTTTGTATTTAAATAATTACAATAAATGTTCTAATTTCTTGTCTTGGGTGTGACATTTATATTAGATCTTCTTTGCAATAAACGATAGAAACAGTCATTAGTATCTGTTGGTGTTGGATATGGTTGAGCGTGTAGCAACGGTTCTTGATAGTCTATATTCATCTCGCCAGCATAAGACAAGAGTGTAAAATTACAGGCAATTGGTATGTGTCGATAAATTTTGTAATTTATAATGCATAATTTCTTTGTAATCTAATTTAATAATTTTTTGACGCAGATGAGATGTTTAGATAAATATAATAAGGACGCGGGGTTTGTTGATGCATTTGGGAAGATGAAGGTCCCCATGATGGATTTAAAATTAATGGGCCGTAAGACGAAGGAGCAAACGAACGAGTATGAAATTTGATTATTTAATAAGTCAAATATTTATCATGGTTAACTATTTTACATTTGTGGCAATCAATTGTTATAACAAAGATGATTGTGGAATTTATGTGATTATGTGGATGGAAGCGATTGTTGATGGGAGGTCAACAGATGATTTGATAAGTGGTCTGAAAAGGACTTTTAAAATAAAATTTGGGTACTCTTACATTGAATGATGTGGTAACAAAATGTTCTAATGTGAATGTATGTTGTTAGGGAATGGGATTGTATGAGAATTTTAAACGATCTCATAAATCACGAAGGTAATAAAAGGAGAGATGAGTTGACAAATGCTTGCGTGAAACATATGAAAAGTAATTCTTATAAAACTATAAATTCCATAATTGTTATGAAAAGATCTCATAATTGTTGAATTAACATAATTTTGTATGTACTTATTGTAGATAGTTAGGTTGTTGTAAATTATGTTAACATAATTTTGTATGTACTTATTTAGAAAATATTTTGTTAGATGTTATGAAACTATAAATGTCATTTGCATACTGGGAACAAAGTATAAATTTTAGCATCAAATTATACATGTTGGATGTACTTATTTAGCAAATATTTTGTTAGATGTGTGGGATACATACTAAATGTTATGAAACTATAAATGTTAGCATCAAATTATCGATACATTTGAAAAAAATGGATTGCCATAGCTTACTGGAATATAAGTATCCATACTTTTGTCCCGCTATAAAAACAAATTATCGATACTTTTGAAAAAAATCAATGTTTCCGGTTGCAATTTGCCTCAAAAATATCAATACTTTCTTCCCACTATGATAAAAATTATTGATACTTTAAAAAAAAGGATTACCATAGCTTACTGGAAACAAAGTGTCGATACATTTTTCCAGCTATGATTAAAATTATCGATACTTTTGAAAAAAATCAATGTTTTTGGTTGCTATTTTGCTCGAAAATGTCGATACTTTCTTCCTTCTATGAACAAAATTATCGATACTTTTAACAAAAAGGATTGGCATAGCTTACTAGAAACAAAGTGTCGATACTTTTTTCCCGCTATGATTAAAATTATCGATACTTTTGAAAAAAATCAATGTTTCTGGTTGCAATTTTTCTTGAAAATATCGATACTTTATTCCCTCTACGAACAAAATTATTGATACTTTGAAAAAAATAGATTGTCGTAGCTTACTGGAAACAAAGTGTCGATACTTTTGTCCCGCTATGATTAAAATTATCGATACTTTTGAAAAAAATCAATGTTTCCGGTTGCAATGTTACCGTTTTCATTATTGACTACATCAATGTTACCGGTATACTTGTCAAAGTATTAGGTAGCGCTCTGACTTTGAAATTTAGGCGCGATTTCTCTTTAACCCATCCCTGAACTTAAATCCTCATTTTCCTAATTTTATCGATACAATACCAGAGATCTCTTCCACTCCAACGATTACCACCGTTCAGAGAAATTGCACCGTTCAAGATGCTTATAAAATCAACTCTGACGATTACTACGATCAGATTTGCAGGTAATGTAATGGTTTTGTTTCGTAATTTAGGGTTAGGGATTTGAACGTTTTGTGAGTAATCGTTCTTCTTTTGCATATAACAGTTATTCTAAAGCAAAAAAATGGCGCCCAAATGTTTGAGACGTAGTTCTTCTCAGTTAAAGTCCTCTTCTTCTAATTCAAGGTATGCTGCTCAAGTAAGTTCTTCTCAAGCAAGTAATTCATTTGATACACAAAACTTTAGAAGCAAGGAAGAGAAACTGAAATATGATCGGATTTTCAAAACAATAAAGATTCGTCCAGAACATGTTATTGACATGGACTTCTTCTTCGATGAGAAAAACAAATTTGGTTTTAAACAGACATTTACAGATTGGGGATGGCTTGAATTGCTTGGTGTAAAACCAAAATATTACCCCAATCTTGTTAGAGTTTTCTACAGTAATGCTACATTACACTGCCGGCCTAATACAGACGAAATATTAGGAATTAATACTTATGCCATGGGGAAAGATATATATATATTCGAGATCTATTGTTGATGGTATAGGTGTTAAGAATAAAGAAGATTCCAAACGAGGAATCCATGCATTGGGCAGTTCCTTAGTAGGGTGGTAAATCCGTCCCATGCCTCGTGCATTGGCTCGTCATCTTCCTGTTGAAAAGTAGCAATTTCATTACGTAATTGCTCAGATAAATGTGAAGGATTAAAACGAGACAAAAATTCACAAGTTAAATCTGCGCAAGTTCGAATTAAACCCAGCGTTAATTTATTCCACAAAGTTTTCACCCTGTCCCTCAATGAATGAGGAAATAACCGAAGCCTCAGTATCTCCGGATTAACTCCTGATAGTCTAAACGAACCACAGATTTCCTAGAACTTCTTCAGATGCTCCCTAGCATCCTCTGTAGCAGCACCATTAAATTGACCAGCGTTATTAATCATGCTGAACATGACAGGTTTTAGCTCGAAATTTTCAGCTTCTACGTCTGGTAGGGTGGTTTTTAGTTCTACATGATCATTGATCATGTAGTCTCGGCATGATCGGCGTGCGGCAGCGGTATGAGGATCGACAGGTTGTTCGTTCCTCCCATCTCCGACATGATCTTCAGGACCCTAGGGATTCCCTTGGTTGTTCCTTCTTTCTTCGTGCCTTTCGTTCACCAATGCTTCTAATTGTTCCTCCAAGTATATGTTTCTTTCTACGAGGAGGCAGACTCTTTTCCTGATATTGCACGTTCATTCGATTTCAGGATCTAACTGGTGCTCAGGTTCTTTTCCTCGTTGAGATCTGCGCATAAGCAAACAAAAGACCTTATGAAAGGTACAGGTTGAACAATCCAAAAACTTGTTGCGTGTAAAAGTGTATATCGCAATGTAGTGCAAGTGTACATGACGCAAGTAGTAAAGTGATACGTAAGTATCGGATATCGTCTCCACGGGGACTGGGCTAATAGCTTCAACCTTGGTTTTCTGCACAAAGGGGAAAAGAAATAGTTTAAATGTTGTCACGAGATAATAAAGAATACTGAAATAAAAGAGTAAAGAATTCAGGATAGAGAGAATGGGTCGGTATTGAATTGCTCAATAGTGTAGGTGTTGCAAAGTCTAGGAATCTCTGTTCTGTCGCTGCGCCTGTCGTGGAAGCACCTGTCGCGACAGCAGTCTGTTGTTTGTCGCGGCAGCGATCACACAACTCTGTACTTCAAGCTTGGCAATAATCCATGTTGTGCCTTGGCCTATCCCTAGGTCCAAGTCTGTCGATGAACACGTCTTTGATGATACCTCCCGACGTGAATCGAAGGATGAACACCGATGTTGTTGAATTCTTCCTTAGCCACTTAACCTCGTCTTATCCCTAGGTCCGAGATAGTTCAACCATAAACTAGAGAACCCGTACTTATTCCTTTCGTATACTTAACTCTATTGATATTAAGTAAATGTGTAATCTCACAATGCTCTCCCGATACTCTTGCAAGATGTTGAAAACCAGAATAAGCAAACTTGAAGTCTATTTTATTGAACAGAAAAATTCCTAAAACAAATGCAATCCTTGCAACTACTTTACAAAATCAACCCTTAGCCTTAGGGCAAGTTTAGAACATGATGAGAAGGGGAAAATGACTAGGGTTTTGGGAAGAAGGCTAGAGAGTAAGATCTTCTTCCCTAGGTCGAATTACATGCCTTTATATAGGCCTTGGGTTCAAGTTTTCTAATATGGCAAGAATACAAGTTTAATTTAAAGTACAACTCTATTAAAGACTAAATATTCAGAACATATATCTTTAATTCGTCCTTCCTTCTTGCTTGGAGTTTCTTCCTTGAACTTTGGGCTTGGCCTTCATTTTGATCTAGGGCTTGGAAAAATATAAGGGTACTCCACGACAGACCGGCTTAATTTTCTCTTTCTGTCGAGGCCTACTTCACTTATTCTCTTCACCATTGCTATCGTCCTTGGCTGCCACGGCAGCGGCCATGGCAGCATCGTTCTCCTCGTCTGCAAATCCAGTTCCAGCTCTGCTTCCTCACTGCCCAGCGTCTACTTCTCCACTGCCTTCCATCTGTTATAGCAGCTACCTGCAAAAGCAACCAATTTTAGTAGAAACGGTGACATTTGATATAATTGTGATGTATAAAGGAAATCTAACCTAAATGCAATGAATTATGCTTGAATGCAGCAGAAATATGGGTTAAATAGGGGTAAAATATAGAACTTTTACACTCTCAACACACCCCCTCAAACTCAAGTTTTTGCTTGCCCTCAAGCAATTCAAACCTAAAAAAGAAATACAAAATTTTTGTTTGGCTTAAAACAGTGAACTTCTCCTTACCTACCATTCATTCCCTATTGTGAGCAACACCTTGTTGGATAATTCAGGATTCATCCGGAACCTTGCTATAATTCTTGTGTAGTGTGTGCATGCTTGTGAATAATTATATGCCAAGACTCCCTTAGTTTACTAGAATAGCTAAGCTTCTAACTTGAATTTTTATGCCAATTTTCATCTTTTGGAGGCAATTCTTAGGCTCCTTTAGTTTTTATTTAGACTCGATTCTATTTTCTCAAGCTTAAGTTTGACTAGATCCGGTTTCGGGCACCTCTAGCTAATTTCCTAGAGCCGGTTACAGGCACCTCTAGGTGTATTGAGTCTATTTTTCTTAACTTCTTTTCTAGAGCCAGTGTTAGGCAACTCAAGTTTTAAGCTTTTCTATTCTAGTTCACTAGCAGAGTTCTAGACAGTATAAAAGTCACAAGGGTGTTTAAGAATCAGAACTATAGTAAGGCTCTAAACTGCTCCTAAAATTAGCCTAAAGGCACTGCCACGACAGAGGCTGTCACGGCAGGTAAGTTCAGTTCAAAGATTTAAGCTAAATTTTCATTTTTTTAGCAAAAATAAATTAAGTAAAAGACACAATTTTTAAACTTAAAGACACTTCATTAATAAAGGGATGCCACCCCCAAACTCAAGGGTTGCATTGACCTCAATGCAAATGACAGAAATGAAAAAGAAAAATAAAAACAACATCACAAAATATAATAAAATGGCAGACATCAAAAATAAGAGAAGAAACTTAAATTTTCAAGTGTTGTCGTCGTCGATGTTGTTGTTGTTGCTGATACAAATCTGCCGGTGGACAGTGACTTTCCTTGTCGGTGTTGGTACTGATGTTGCTACTGCTGCTGCTGTCGTCAGATTTTTCTTTATCGGATGGATCGACTCCGGTGGACAGTGACTTTCCTGGTTTCTACCGTTTGACCGGGGTGAACTCTTTGGACAGATTCCTCTTGACAGAGGGCTCGTCATCGGACACCGCCCAAATTTCAGAGGAGGAGAAGCCAGCTATATACCTGTCGAGGTCTGACATGGGTTCATTTCTCTTGGCTCCCCTGGCAGATGTCTCAGTCGTGCGGCTGCCGCCTGCAGCTGTTGTGGCTGGGGTCGGAGTGGACGCGGCAGATGGCGTTCTCATAGTGGCAGCAGGGGTAGGGGTATGGGCAGGTGTGGGGGCAGCAAAATAATGGTCGGGGAAGGCAGGGAACAGTATATCAGGAAAATTAAGAGTAGTTTTAATGAAGTGTACCGTTGCTGTGGTGAAGTCTCGGATGAAACTCATCAGGCCCAGTTGTCGTTCTTCCATTTTCTGTAGGACAGCAAGTATTTGTGTTGAGGAGTCTGTTGGGGGAGCTGTTGCGGTGGGCTGCCTAGGTTCTGTGGCGGCAGGTTCGGTTTGGGTGGGCTCTGTCGGCTCACCTGTCGGGGCAGTGGGGTCGAAGGACGAGAGAGGCGTGGCAGCTTTCAGCTCCATCAGGCTGAAGATGTTCCTTTCCGTCCACCCTTTCTCTCGGACTCACAAATCTTCGGCAGCTTCAGGTACGTTGTGGTCGCGGAAGAGGGCAGTTATGAGGTATGGGAAGAAAAGTGGTCTTGACGGCCAGTATGCACAATCCAATATTCCCTCCCAAATGTATCTACCAACGTTAATTGGCCTCTCATTTAGAAATGAATAAATGAGGGCTAACCTTGGTTGGTCTACCATTGTGTTGTGCGAGGAGGGCATAATCCTCTTCTTGATGAAATCGTTCCAAAGCTTGGCTTCCGGAATGAGTTGAACTCTTTTAACCGTCCTTGGTTGTTTAGGATCAGTATTCCACCCGGTTCCTTCGTCTGTGAGTTCTGCCATAACAACATCGTAATCTGCCGGTTCCAAGCTCTCCACAAATCTCTTGTGGTCGTCTTCCTTTCTCCCAACATAGAACCTATAGAGGGTGTTGATGTATTTGGGCTCAAATGGTACCTCTTTTCCTCGGGCCGTTACTGATGTCGCTTCCCTGCTGTCGATGGCATCATAAAATTCTCGGACGAGAGTTACATTCATTTCCTCTGGCTGCTCGGCAAACATCTGCTACTGCAGTGCTCGGACTTTGCGGGCTATGAACGGTTGTAGCCCAAGGTTCTCCGTTCTGGTGGTGTAAATTAAACCTTTCTCCTCCCACATGTCTCTGACCTGGAAGGAGCTGGGAGTGGATGCTGTTGGGGTAGATCATGAGGCAGCACTACGGCGGGTATTTCTCATACTCATATTGCAAGGACCGTTGGAGCTGTAACGGCATGCGCGAATAACGGGGCCAGCTGTTACGCAGTTTCTAACGCGTCTGTCACGTGTTTCCTTGTCTGTTGCGCATCTGTTATGCGTTTGTGTGTCTGCCGTGACAGCGTGTTGACAGGCTGGATTTTCTGCGTCTGTCGCGACAGCTGAAACGGCAGGCTCCTAAGTTGGGATTTTTGGGTTAATGGAAAGATGGTGGGCTGAATTCACTTCTCCTTGTCTCCTTTATTTCCTAGAAATAAAATGAAAACTTAGTTCCTAAAAATAAAATAATTCTAATTACCTAATATATATAAATAAATAATAAATATTAATAAACATAAAATTAGGTTAAATTAGGGATGCCAGGAGGGGCATCTCCTAAAGTAACCACTTCCTGCATTCTTGGGGCTTCAGTCCCCTAATAATGCTTCAATCTTTGTCCGTTGACTTTAAATTGGTGCCCGTCTTTTAAAGATCTGATTGTGATGGCACCGTGGGGAAAAACTTGCACCACTTGGAATGGGTCGGACCACCTAGATTTCAACTTTCCTGGGAAGAGTTTCAACCTAGAGTTGAACAACAACACAAGCTGCCCATGGCAGAACTGTCGTGGCAGCAACTTCTTGTCATGCCACTTCTTTGTCATGTCTTTGTAAATCCTTGCGTTGTCATAGGTCATTGCTCAAATTTCTTCTATCTCATTCAAGTCAAGCAGCCTTTTCTGTCCTGCCTTTTCAAAGTCCATATTCACTACCTTGATGGCCCAGTAGGCTCTGTGCTCAATCTCGACAGGTAGATGGCATGTTTTTCCATAAATCAGCCGGTAGGGTGACATTACCAATGGAGATTTGAATGTTGTTCTATAGGCCCATAATGCATCATTGAGGTGTAGAGACCAGTCCTTCCGAGTTGGCTTAACCATCTTTTCAAGAATGTTCTTAACCACTTTGTTGGATATTTCTGCATGTCCATTGGTCTGAGGGTGGTATGATGTTGCGATCCGATGTTTGACACCATACTTTTTTAAGGCAGCAGCTATAACCCTATTATCGAAATGCCTCTCTTCATCACTGATGATCGCTTTGGGGATACAAATCTGGAAAATATGTTTTTATGCAAAAACCTCTGAACCGTCTTGGCATCGTTTTTCTGAGTAGCGATCTCTTCAACCCATTTGGACACATAGTCCACTGCCATAAGGATATATAAGTTCCCACATGATGCTGGGAATGGTACCATAAAATCTATCCCCCAAACGTCGAAGATTTCGACTTCAAGAATGGTTTGCAGTGGAATCTCATGTCTCCTTGAGATGTTATCAGTCCGTTGACATTTGTCACAGTTTTTGTAGAATGCCTGGGCATCCTTGAACAGTGACGGACAATAAAATCTAGACTGCAAAACTTTGGCAGTAGTTTTGTTACCACCTAAGTGTCCTCCATATTGTGAAGCATGGCAGTGATGAAGCATAGCTTCTTGTTCATCCTGTGGTATGCATCTCCTGATAACCTGATCTGCACAATATTTGAAAAGAAGAGGTTCGTCCCAATAATAATGCTTAACATCATTTTGGAACCTCTTCCTAGCTTGATAGTTAAGGTCAAGAGGAGTTATTCCGCTAACTAAATAATTAACAAAATCAGCATACCATGGGAGTTCAGAAAACTTACCTGTCGCCCTGGCTGTTGCGGCAGTGCTTGTAGCAGCAAACAGTTGCTCGTCAAGAAAGGTCTCCAGTATGTGTGTCTCATCTATTGGGAGACTCTTTCCCTTCTCTAACCTTGACAAGTGATCTGCAACTTGGTTCTCTAACCCCTTTTTATCCTTGATCTCAAGGTCGAACTCTTGCAGTAGTAGAATACAACGTATCAATCTAGGTTTTGCACCCTTTTTGGCGAACAGATACTTTAATGCAGAGTGGTATGTGTGAACTATGACCTTCGTTCCAAGTATTTATGAACGAAACTTTTCAATCGAGAACACCACAGCTAACAGTTCCTTCTCCGTTATGGTGTAGTTTACTTGGGCGTCGTTCAGGGTTTTGCTGGCATAGTATATAACATGAAAGAGCTTGTCTTTCCTCTGCCCAAGTGCTGCCCCGACAGCATAGTCACTAGCATCACACATGATCTCAAATGGTAGTTTCCAATCTGGTGGATGTACTATCGGGGCTGTTACCAGCTTTTCTTTCAGAACCTTGAATGCCTCAGTACATTCAGTGTTGAAGTCGAAGGGACGGTTCTGCTCTAGAAGATGGCACAAGGGTTTGGTGATCTTCGAAAAGTTTGCGATAAACCTCCAATAAAAACCAGCAAGCCCTAAGAAACTCCTGATTCCCTTGACTGTGGTAGGTGGCGGCAGCTTTTCAATTACCTCGATCTTAGCTATGTCGACTTCTATGTCGCAGCAGCTTACTTTATGGTCTAGGACTATCCCTTCATCCACCATGAAGTGACATTTCTCCCAGTTCAATACCAAGTTTTCTTTCTCACATCTCTCGAGCACTTTCTGTAGGTTGCCTAGGCAGTTTTCAAAGCTGTCTCCAAAGATAGAGAAATCATCCACGAATATCTCCAGGAAATCCTCCACCATATCGGAGAATATTGCCATCATACACCTTTGAAAGGTTGTTGGTGCATTACAAAGTCCAAATGGCATCCTCCGAAAAGCGTAAGTACCGTATGGGCAAGTGAATGTCGTCTTCTCTTGATCCTCCGGTGCAATGGCTATTTGGTTGTAACCTGAGTATCCATCAAGAAAACAGTAGTAAGGCTTTCCCGCTAATCTATCAAGCATTTGATCAATAAAAGGCAGGGGAAAGTGGTCCTTCCGGGTAGCTTTGTTAAGCTTCTGATAGTCCATACAAACCCTCCAACCGGTCACAGTCCTGGTTGGGATTAACTTGGTTTCTTCGTTGGTTACCACGGTTATTCCTCCTTTCTTGGGAACGCACTGCACCGGGCTCACCCACTTGCTATACGAGATGGCATAAATTATTCCAGCATCTAGCCATTTGACGATATCCTTACGAACCACCTCTCGCATAGCATCGTTTAGACGTCTCTGAGCATCAATGGTTGGCTTGTGATCATCCTCTAAGAGGATTTTATGCATGCATAATGTCAGACTGATGCCTTGGATATCAGCTATCGTCCATCCAATAGCCTTTTTGTGTTGCTGCAGCATCCCTATCAGTTGTTGTTCTTGTTCCTGCATCAACTTGGAAGAGATGATTACGGGCAACGTATCATTTAAACCAAGGAAAACATATTTAAGCTGCCCTAACAGGGGCTTAAGATCTAGAATAGGTGGCTTTACAATTGATGGCTTTTGGACTATTTGTTCATTCGAGGTATAGTTTAAGGGCTCGAATAACTTACCTGGACGATTGCCTATCCAGTTTACCTCCTCTTGATCTTCAGTATCAGATATATCAGATTCTAAGGAGTTGCTGTCGTCGTCGCTGCCGTGACAGTCTTCTAAATGGCTGCTGGGGCAGTGGCCAATTTTGATGTCATGGCAGCCCGACCTGATGCCGGGTTGGTCAAGGATAACTTTAGTGATAGCCTTGCATTCTTCTTCTGCATCAGCATGTTTTGTTACCCGGAGAACATTCATCTTGATCTCTTGATCGTTCACTCTCATAGTGAGTTCTCCTTTTTCCACATCAATCAGTGATCTTCCTGTGGCTAAGAAGGGTCGCCCCAGGATGATTGGTGCATTCCCATCTGCTTCACAATCTAAAACAAGAAAGTCAGCAGGAAAAATAAATTTATCCACTCTTACCAGAATATCTTAAAATTTCCCTTCTAGATGAACGTAAGAGCGGTCTACCAGATGCAGTAAAATGGTTGTGGGTCGAGCTTTTCCAATACCTAATTTCTGAAAAACTGATTTGGGCATTAAATTTATACTGGCACCAAGATCACAAAGTGCCTTACCCACAAATTTATCTCCGATTATGCACGGTATGATGAAGCTCCCAGGATCCTTCTTCTTCTGGGTGGATGCTTGTGCAGAATACTCATGCACCCCTCTGTCATTTTAACCATTTCAAATTCCCCAAGTCTGGATTTCTTGGACATGGCATCCTTGAGAAATTTGGCATAACCAGGCATCTCCTTGATAGCATCTAACAGCGGAATGTTGATGTGGATCTACTTAAAAATATCGTAGATCTTCTTAAGCTGGGACTCCTGTTTCAATTTCTGTAACCGCTGAGGAAAAGGAGGTGGAGGACGATAATCAGCAATACGTCCTTCCCACTGCATTCGGATTTGAGGAGGCTTAGGTTCTTTATCTTTCTCCTCTGTCCCTTCTACTGTCGTGACATGTTCATTGGCAGCAGGCTGTTTGTCGTCTACCGGGGCAGCGTTCTCGGCAGTCGACTCCAAGGCTGGTTCCTTAACTAATTCAGCTTCCTTCTCTGGCCCTGGTAATTTCTTCCCACTCCTTGTCGTGATGGCTTTACACTGCTCATGTGTGGGTTGTCTAGCGTTTTTAGTATCGCTAGGAAATCCTCCATTCTGCCTCGGTTTAATATGCTGGGAAACCTGACACATCTATGTCTCTAGTGATTTCAGAGTAGCTTCATGGTTGGTCATCCGCATCTCTGTTTTATCCATGAATGACTCATTCTTTTTGACGAAGTGATTCATGTTCTCAATGTAAGTTCCTGTTTGGGACATGAACGTAGCCAAGGTCTGCTCCAGTATACTAGTTGTGGCAGCTGGTGGATGTTGTTGCTGCTGTTGCGCTTGTTGTCAAGTCAGTAATCTAGGTCCCCCTGATTCTGAGTGTTCTGTGCTTGAGGATTCAGAGTATTGTTAGGGTTGCTCCAAGAGAACTTGGGATCCTTTCTCCAATTGGGATTGTAGTTGTTGGAATTGTAGCTCTGTTTGTTGTAGTTTCCAACGTACATCCCTTCCTCTAACTGTAATGGACAATCTTCCGAACTGTGATTCCTATCACAAGTTTCACATACCTCTTCAGCGGAGTAGACAAGTTGTGAATCTTCTTTCAAGAGCTTTTTCACTGCCTTTGTGAGATATGCCACCTGTGTTTTTAGAGAACTGTCGGCCTCATAATCTTTCACAGCTAGTACTCGTTTACCCCCTCTTCTTGTTGTAGGAAATTGTTCCTCATTCTTTGCCAAGTTTTTCAATACTACCATTGCGTCTTCTGGATCTTTGTCCAACGGCAATCCATCTGCTGCTGAATCAATTCTCATATGAGTCTGTAAATTGGCAGCATTATAAAACTTAATTACCTGGTTCCAAATGGGGAATCCATGCATTGGGCAGTTCCTCAGTAGGGTGGTAAATCTGTCCCATGCCTCGTGCATTGGCTCTTCATCTTCCTGTTGAAAAGTAGCAATTTCATTACGTAATCGCTCAGATAAATGTGAAGGATTAAAACAAGACAAAAATTCATGAGTTAAATCTTCCCAAGTTCGTATTGAACCCGGCGTTAGTTTATTCAACCAAGTTTTCACCTTGTCCCTCAATGAATGAGGAAATAACTGAAGCCTCATTATCTCCAGATTAACTCCTGGTAGTCTAAACGAACCACAGATTTCCTGGAACGTCTTCAGATGCTCCCTAGCATCCTCTGTAGCAGAACCACTAAATTGACCAGCGTTATTAATCATGTTGAACATGATAGGTTTCAGCTTGAAATTTTCAGCTTCTATGTCTGGCAGGGTGGTTTCTAGTTCCACATGATCATTGATCATGTAGTCTCGGCATGATCGGCGTACGGCAGCGGTAGGAGGATCGGCAGGTTGTTCGTTCCTCCCATCTCCGACAGGATCTTCAGGACCCTGGGGATTCCCTTGGTTGTTCCTTCTTTCTCCGTGCCTTTCGTTCACCATTACTTCTAATTGTTCCTCCAGGTATTCGTTTCTTTCTACGATGAGGCGGACTCTTTTCCTGAGATTGCACGTTCGTTCGATTTCAGGATCTAACTGGTGATCAGGTTCTTTTCCTCGTTGAGATCTGCACATAAGCAAACAAAAGACCTTGTGAAAGGTACAGGTTGAACAATCCAAGTAGAAACAAAAAAATAAAAGAAGTGCAGTAAAAGATAGGGTAAAGATATGTTGTCAGTACCCGGCAACGGCACTAAAAACTTGTTGCGTGTAAAAGTGTCTATCGCAATGTAGTGCAAGTGTACCCAACGCAAGTAGTAAAGTGATACGTAAGTATCGGATATCGTCTCCACAGGGACTGGGCTAATAGCTTCAACCTTAGTTTTCTGCACGAATGGGAAAAGAAATAGTTTAAATGTTGTCACGAGATAATAAAGAATACTGAAATAAAAGAGTAAAGAATTCAGGATAAAGAGAATGGGTCGGTATTGAATTGCTTAGTAGTGTAGGTGTTGCAAAATCTAGAAATCTTTGTTCTGTCATTGTGCATGTCGCGGCAGCACCTGTCGCAGCAGCAGTCTATTGTTTGTCGCGACAGCAATCACACAACTCTGTACTTCAAGCTTGGCAAGAATCCATGTTGTGCCTTGGCTTATCCCTAGGTCCAAGTCTGTGGATGAACACGTCTTTGATGATACCTCCCGACGTGAATCGAAGGATGAACACCGATGTTGTTGAATTCTTCCTTAGCCACTTAACCTCCTCCTATCCCTAGGTCCGAGATAGTTCAACCATAAACTGGAGAACACGTACTTATTTCTTTCGTATACTTAACTCTCCTGATATTAAGTAAATGTGTAATCTCACAATGCTCTCCCGATACTCTTGCAAGATGTTGAAAACCAGAATAAGCAAACTTGAAGTCTATTTTATTGAACAGAAAAATTCCTAAAACAAATGCAATCCTTGCAACTACTTTACAAAATCAACCCTTAGCCCTAGGGGAAGTTTAGAACATGATGAGAAGGGGAAAACGACTAGGGTTTTGGGAAGAAGGCTAGAGAGTAAGATCTCCTTCCCTAGGTCGAATTACATGCCTTTATATAGGCCTTGGGTTCAAGTTTTCTAATATGGCAAGAATACAAGTTTAATTTAAAGTACAACTCTATTAAAGACTAAATCTTTAGAGCATATATCTTTAATTCGTCCTTCCTTCTTGCTTGGAGTTTCTTCCTTGAACTTTGGGCTTGGCCTTCATTTTGATCTAGGGCTTGGAAAAATATAAGGGTACTCCACGACAGACCGGCTTAATTTTCTCTTTCTGTCGAGGCCCACTTCACTTCTTCTCTTCACCATTGCTATCGTCCTTGGCTGACACGGCGTCGACCATGGCAGCATCGTTCTCCTCGTCTGCAAATCCAGTTCCAGCTCTTCTTCCTCACTGCCCAGCGTCTGCTTCTCCACTGCCTTCCATCTGTTACAGTAGCTACCTGCAAAAGCAACCAATTTCAGTAGAAACTGTGCCATTTGATATAATTGTGATGTATAAATGAAATCTAACCTAAATGCAATGAATTATGCTTGAATACAGCAGAAATATGGGTTAAATAGGAGGTAAAATATAGAACTTTTACACACTCAACATAAGACATCATTGTAGAATAGACATAGTAACTCACATCATAATCATCATATGCGAGCCCGTACGACCATTCTGTTATGTTATCAAAAAATTATGTTGATGTAGGTTGTGTAAACGATTCCAAATTGAGCTTTACTTTAGGACATGTTACTTTGTTATGTCCCTCACCGTTGCAGAACCCGCATCGCCTACTTTTCTTCTAGACCTTATTCTTCTGAACTTCTTTTCGCCTTTCTTGTCTTCGTGTAGGGCCGCGAATGCCATTTACAACATTGCTTCAGTTGCTTGAATCTTTCAAATCAAACGAGTGTTCAAATTCGACAGTTAGCCTTTTCATCTCATCTCTTGCGGTTATGAAAGATGCATCAGTCTTCGATGCAATATAGCATAAACGACTTGATGTTGCACGTAGGGAAGCGAACTGTGTCATTTCCATAACTTATGGTGGTACATTGAAGTCAAGGAAACTTGGTGTAGAAGCCTTCACATCCTTAGTCCACCTACTTATAATAAAAAACTTGGGAAGAGATGTGTAATCCAAGTGCTTCAAAAGATGTAGTTGATGGCAACATGGAATTCCTACGATCTCGAATTTCCTACACGAGCATGTGACGATTTCCGAAACGACGTCAAAACATATTTGAAATCTCTTGCTCTTTTCTTTGTACTTTGACAAAACAAAATTTTGAGATTCATCTGATATGGACTGAATTTGTTCCTCAATCCAGTACAAGGTCTCCCGTTGCAGTTCTTTTTGGAAGATCCGAAATGATTCCCGCATATAAATTTCAGCAGCATGGCTTTCTAGGTCAATCAGTTTAGTGGTTTGGAAGGGCTTTGTCTAGGAACTTAAGTAATCCGCTTTCAACTCGTTGATACGCATTTTACTTATACCTTGTTCAATTGCACGAACAACGTCTACATATGTCTTCTTCTTTTTCGATGCAATTGAGAGTGAAGCATTCAAGGACTCGCACCTTTGTGTGGAGCGAATATTCCCAAAGAAATGACCGGTTAGATATGCTTGAGCCCATAAGTTCCGAGTATTTCCCTTCTCAATCACCCATGGATGTTTTCCGACATTGAATTCGAAGATCATTGCAGACCATTGAATATCAAATTCTTCTGCTGTCCACCAGGAACTCATACATCTAGAAAATGATGTGCTAAATTTGTTGTCACTAATGTTATCTTGTGCATTGCGAGAAAGATGCCAAGAACATAATATGTGCTTAGAAAAAGGGATAACACATTTGATAGCCCTCTGCATTGCCCTATCCCCGTCGGTGACAACTGAAAGAGGCGATTTATTCATCATGGCTAGTAAAAAAATTACGCAGCACCCACTCGAATGATTGAGTCGTTTCGTCAGCGATGATTGTAGCAAATACTATTGTGCTATGGTGATGATTGACACCGAAAATAGGCATAATTGGTCGTCCATACAAATTACCTTTGTACGTTGTGTTGAACACAATTACATCACCGAAGCAAGTGTAATCTGATCTCGATGTTGAATCAGCTCAAATAAGATTATACAATGCCTGTGATTCATATGTTGAGTATGTCATAAAAGAACCCGGATCATCTTCTTTCTTATAATCAAAGTAAGCAATTAGTGCATTCACATCCCCATTGGTGATTTCCTTTGCTTTACCTCTTTCAAGTGCATTGTAGAGGTCTTTATATGTAAATCCAACATTCTGATAACCCCCTGCCTGATTCATGAAATAATTCATTACTTGTGATGTCCCAACACCAACATCTTTCAATGATGTTGCCTCATCCACATCAGCCTCACTCACAACTCTATTTGAACGCATAAATGGTGTCATAACAGGTGTGCACAATGCATGATTATGTTCCTGAAAAGACTTACTTAGAACCCACTAATCATTTGTATTTGTTGTTGTGACCACGATTTTCGCCTTGCATCATGTTCTTGTGACTGGCATATGAGCACGTTGACGATAAAAATATGTACTTTGGATGACCGAAACTCTTCTTTTGAACAACAAAATTCTTGTGTCTTCACATTCCCTTCCGTATCCAGTCGTGTTGTTCCTCGACATGCACTAAAACCATGTTTCCTAGCGTATTCCTTGTAAAAATCCCAAGCTTCCTCATGTGAAGAAAAGAGCTGACCGAGCAACCGTTCCGAATCATCAACGGTAAATATTTCATGCCCTTCCCCGCTTGAATGAACATCGTTGGATAGAGTATCGTCCATTTGGTAAACATCATCGGTGGAAGTGGTCAAAACAGGAGTTGTGTGTTGCTTTCAATTTCATTAGGTGGTGGTGGTTGATGTTTGGCTACAACATTTATTTCTTAGGACACAGTTAGTTGTGCAATAAATTATAGTAAAATATCGATACTTTTAATATAAGTGTCCATACTTTTAATATAAGTACTTATATTTTTAATTTAAGTATCGAAACTTTTTATGGAAGTACACATACTTTTATAAAAACAATGTAACCGATGTTGCTTTCAATTTCATTAGGTGGTGGTGGTTGATGTCTGGCTACAACATTTATTTCTTAGGACTAAGTTAGTTGTGCAATAAATTATAGTAAAATATTGATACTATTAAAGTAAATACTGATACTTTTAATATAAGTATCGATACTTTTAATATAAGTATTCATACTTTTAATATAAGTACACATACTTTTAATTTAAGTACCGAAACTTTTTATGGAAGTGCCCATACTTTTATAAAAACAATGTAATCGGTGTTGCTTTCAAATTCATTAGGTGGTGGTTGTTGATGTCTGGCTACAACATTTATTTCTTAGGACAAAGTTAGTTGTGCAATAAATTATAGTAAAATATTGATACTATTAAGCTAACGACCAATACTTTTAATATAAGTATTCATACTTTTAATATAAGTATTCATACTTTTAATTTAAGTATCGAAACTTTTTATGTAATCGTTTGAAATATGGCTAGACGGTATCAATACTTTTAATATAAGTATGAATACTTTCGAGCCACATTTCAACCAGTTACAATGTTTTTAATAAATTATCGATAGTTGTGTAAAAGAGTATCGATACTTATTTGCTACCTATTACGTCACACTAGTAATCGGTTTGTTTAAAGTTATAATATTAATGTAAACGATAAAATGTATATAAATTAGGCGCTACCGAATATGTTGATACTCTTATCAACAAAATAAGTAATTTTACCGATTTTGTTATCGTGGGATTTCCAAGGCCCTATCAGCTAAACTTTAATAACAAACTAGGCGCTACCGAATATGTTGATATTCTTATCAACAAAATAAGTAATTTTACCGATTTTGTTATCGTGGGATTTCCAATACCCTATCAGCTAAACTTTAATAACAAATTAAGCGCTACCAAATATGTTGATACTCTTATCAACAAAATAAGTAATTTTACCGATTTTGTTATCTTTGTGTCGATACTTACCGAAAACTTAAGTTTGTCTGTTACCAAATCTTTTTAATATTTCTTCATGTTTTCTACCGGATACATTATATTATGTTAACATATCCGGTAATACTTTACCAAATTTGTTGTTTGTCTTATAATATTTCCGGTAACGTATTTTTTAGTTGCATATTAATTCGCCTTTCTCCCATGAAAATTAAAAGAGAAATGATTTATGATGGTGAATAGGAAAAGAATCAAGAGTGGTGCTTTTGTCATCAGAGGACTTGTTATATAAAGACAGCTTATAACATTATGGCTCGTGCACGTTTCTGATTCCCCCCTCTATATTTTTGTAACGATATATCACAGACTTTGCAACCAGAAAATTTTTTTAAAAAAAAAAAGGTTAACCATTCTCGAGCTCTTTGGATTTTTCTTTCCTTGTATGGTGAATCTGGTAACCCCCTTTCCCATTTCTGGGACTCTTCTCTTGAATGTTCTCAAAGCATGTTTGGTCGATTTACAGCTCCAATGGAGGTGATGGAAAAGAGGAGAGAGCTTGTTTTATGGATAATGGTGACCGTTGAATCATTACTGTTTTTATGCGCATGTTGTGCTGAAATCCCACCCAGGTTCTTCTTCTTCTTCTTCTTCTTCTTCTTCTTCTTCTTCTTCTTCTTCTTCTTCTTCTTCTTCTTCTTCTTCTTCTTCTAACATATTTTCACTCTGTTCTGCTTCTTCATGTTTTCTCCATCTCACGAGTTTGTTTAGGCCAATGGGTTTGGGACACCGTCACTTTTTCACACATAGGGGGTGGTTGAATTGTGACCCGTGACCCCAAGTTCTAACAAGACTCTAATTCCTCATTTACTTTGTTGCAATGCTTTTATTTGGGAGTGGGACCTCCTCTTTTGTTCACATCAACATGTGACTGCATGGTTTTTTTTTTTTTGATCAAACATGTGACTGCATGGTTTGCTTTTGTCCCTTTCTTGTATCACAATTTCTAAATTCTAAGCTTACTTTTGATGTTTGAATTGCAGAAAAGTCCTGTGGGATGGAGACTGTAACCCTCATATCCTGTTAAAAAGAAGTGAAGAGACAGTAAGATCACATTCCCCCTCTAAATCTAACACTTTCAATTTTGTTGTTTTTGGTAACAAGAAAAAGGATCTTTCTTCCAGGTGATTATCGATAATGGACTTGTTGAAGTCACCATCGAGAACCCATCTGGTCATGTGATGGGAATAAAATATATGGGGATGGATAATGTGCTTGAATGTGGAAACCCAAACTCCAATAGAGGGTATACAGTATACAGTATACTATTACCTTTTTAAGTTTCAAACAATTTCCTCCATTGCTTACATTTTCCTTTCCAGCTACTGGGACATTGTCTGGGATGATAATGCCTTTGACAAGTGAGTTGAGTTCCCCACTCCCACCATTTCTACCTTTCTACATGCATATTTCTTTAATTAACTGCTTCTTTTCATGTTACTTCCCAGAATGGAAACAAAACATGTCAAGGTCGTAGCACATACTGATGATTTAGTAGAGCTTTCCTTTACCAAAAAATGGCATTTTACAACAGACCACGGCAAGGCAGTTCCCTTGAACATTGACAAAAGGTGTGAATCCTTCCCCAAGTTTGAATCTGCTGCTTAACCCTTGTGCTTATTTTTAACATTCTTCCAGGTTCATAGTCCAACGAGGCGTTCCAGGGCTATACATGTATGGCATTTTAGAGCGCCGGCATGATTTTCCGGAAGCTCAGATGTATCAATTAAGGATTGTCTTCAAGCTCAAGGAGGACAAGTAAAACAAAGATGAACCCTTGAGAACTATATAACATCCAAAATCAATTAACGCAGTTGTTTCATGTGACATTTTGAATCAGGTTTGGGTTCATGGCATTATCGGACACCAGACAAGGGATCGTGCCTAGGGGAGGAGATCGAGATAGTAGTCGAAGTCAGACGCTTGCCTTCAAGGAAGCTGTTCTATTAACCAATCCAACTAATCCACAACTTAAAGGAGAGGTATTCTCTTCTAAACACTACTTTTGAGGCGTTCAAAAACATGGGCTTCTTTTTGTCTGCATCTCTCCTTTGTCCGAGTAATAGCAAGTCCCGTGATAAATTGTGGGGTGCAGGTTGATGACAAGTATCAATATTCATGTGAAAACAAAGATAACAAGCTTCATGGGTGGGTATCCGATGACGATGCAGTAGGCTTCTGGATAATCACCCCTAGCAATGAATTCCGAACTGGTGGTCCACACAAACAGGACCTCACTTCTCATGTTGGTCCCATAGCTCTCTCCGTAAGTCTGTTTACAAAGCCAACTCAAACATATAAGCTTCCCATTCAGCTTCAAATGCTTGTCTAAAAGCTGACTGTTTATATGAACTAGATGTTTGTTAGTACTCACTATACCGGGATCGACATAGATGTAACATATAAGAAAGGGGAGGCTTGGAGAAAAGTTTTTGGTCCTGTTTTAATCTATCTTAATTCTGCTTCTTCCGTCGATGATCACCGCAACACACTCTGGAATGACGCTAAAAGACAGGTTTCTTAGCTGGTGGCTTGTTCTGGTTCAAATTATAATGTGCAGATAACTCTTTTTTTAACACCTTTTATGTATCACTAGTTGAGTGAAGAAATCGAAAGATGGCCTTACAATTTCACTCGATCACGAGATTTTCCTCACGCTGAAGAACGAGGAGAAGTTTGTGGTCAATTACTAGTGCGAGACCGGTATTTGTTTATTCATCACACATTCAATGCTTCTGTTCTACTCACTTGGTAAGCTTATCTTGGTTTTGTGGGTTCAGATGCTTGGATGAGGAACCAATTCAGGCCCAATCTGCCTTTGTGGGGTTGGCAGCGCCTGGAAATGCAGGATCATGGCAAACGGAAGGAAAGGTTAATATATAACTTGTATCTCACGTATAGTTCGAGTTTAACTAAGCTTGTTATATCATCTTTTGGGTTCCCAGGGCTATCAGTTTTGGGCTCAAACAGACAACACCGGCCGTTTCAACATTAAGAATGTCCGAGCAGGGGAGTACAATTTGTATGCCTGGGTCCATGGTTTCATCGGAGACTACAAATTGGATCTCAACATCACTATCCAACCAGGTGGGTACAACAAATCACATGTTTTGTCAGCTTAGCTACTCAATAGCCCATTTAAACTGGCTCTTGTTTGCTGAACGCATATGCAGGAAACAAGATCAACTTGGGTACCCTTATTTATGATCCCCCAAGAAACGGCCCAACATTGTGGGAAATTGGGATTCCTGACCGGACAGCTGCCGAGTTCTTCGTACCGGAACCCCACCCGGCATTTGTCAACACTTTGTGCCTAGATGCCGCCGACAAGTAAGCTCCGTCTAACTACATACCACACCTCTCAGGCTCAGCCCATTCGTCAGCTTGTAGTTACATCTTACAATGAACAGATTCAGACAATACGGATTGTGGGATCGCTACTCGGAACTTTATCATCACGGTGATCTCGTGTACACTGTGGGGGTCAGCAATTATTCTCGGGATTGGTTCTTCGCTCATGTTCCCAGGTGCCAACTTCAACTCACTGATTTCCTCAACATCCTCGTGTATTGTTTCAGGGTGTTGGAATTTTTACATTACAGGAACACAGGGAACGGTACCAAGTGGTCAACCACATGGCAGATCAAATACAATCTCCAAGATGTTAACGAGGAAGGAAACTACACTCTACAACTAGCCTTGGCGGCGGCTTCTTATGCTGAATTGCAGGTATACATCTCACAATACATTACATCCTCAAACCATTATTTGACTTTGTATGAATCCATTTAGCATTGCATTCATAGATTCGATTCAACGATCGAGAAGCAGTTGAGCCTTGTTTTACAACGAGTAGGATAGGTTACGATAATGCGGTAGCAAGGCATGGAATCCACGGGTTGTACAGATTGTATACTATTATTATACCTGGGAAAAGATTTCACCAAGGGGACAACGCCATCTTTCTAACTCAGACAAGAAGCCATGGCTCATTCGACGCAGTTATGTATGACTATATAAGATTAGAAGCACCTGCAGGCTAATTGATATAGGAATTTGGTTTGTATTCTTTCCTCTTGCGATTTTATCATGAGACGCATTAACAGAACAATTTTCCATTTACCTGCCTCATAGTGCTCCATAAAGTCTTTCCACAAATTTCAAAATAGGGTTTTGGTTGTCCAAATCTCTCATTCAAATCACACATAAAGGTTTTGTCAAAACAACCACTCGACGCAAAAAAAAAATCACTAAGAATCCTAATTTTATAAACTTGATTCAGCTCGGAAAAAATTAAATAAAGCTGTTTATTTTTTTTGAAAGGGAAACTATTATTATTAAAATACGATTCGAATAATAGCCTCGTTAAAAAACCTCCCAAAACTTAGGTGGAGGGAAAAAGTACCCCATCCGAACCAAATATACCACCAAATACATGTTGATCAAACCAAACATTTACTCAACAATATTGACATCCTTGTTGAAGCCTACAAAACAGGCTTTGATATAAAACCACGCCCATACCGAAACAATATTTAAGAGTTGCACACACTCGTCCCCCAACATTTAACCCATTTCTACCTTTTTTAAAGGACAAATCTATTCTTCTGGAAATTCCTTTTTTGTAAGGATGTCCGCAATAGCATTCGCTTCCCTAGGCACCAAACGGATGATCCATTTGAAGGACATGATCAAAGACCAACAATCGGAGACAAGCTGTCTGTATTTGGGAGGAGCTTTTGCAAGGAGCCAAATCCAATCGACATCCAAGGAACAATCGCATTCAATTATTAAGTTCTCAGAGTCGACCCACGGAGAAAACTTAAAAAACATACAAGCCTGCTCAATTTCCAAAAGTTCCGCTGATGTGGCATCCGTAACACCCACTGCCTTAGAAAATAGCATCAGAGTTTTATTTGAAGAGTTTCGGAGAATGCCCCTGATACCTGCTTTGCCATAAGTACCACTAACAGCCTCATCCACGTTAAATTTAACAAAATCTGGGGGCGGGGAAATCCAATTGCTCTCTGACTTACTCTTTCGATTGGTCAATATGTCTTTAAACAAGACTGGATTCGAAGAAAAGTCAGCAGCGGACACAATAATAAACGACCATCTTGCTATGCACCAAAAACTCAATCGACTAATATTGACCTCAAATAGGGAAGCCAAGTTTGCCTTAGCATCTCTAAATACTATTTCATTTCTAAGTAGCCAAATGGACCAAATTAAACTAAAAAAATTCATAAGCCATAGGTCCTTCGACTTGAAAAAAGGATGAAGATCAATCCATTGGATAATTAGAGATCTAAAGTCAGCATGCATAATCAAATTTATTCCCCATAAATCACACCACTTGGACCATAAAGCCCACGAGATAGGACAATGATAGAATAAATGAGTCACGTATTCGATTTCATTAGAACACAAAGGACAGAGGTCTACCTGGATATTCTGGTTCCCACGTTTTTTTAGCTCTGGTGCGATTGGGATTCGACCATGAATCGCTTTCCAAACAAAAGCTTCCACTTTCAGAGGAGCTAGATTGGCCCAAATGATCTTCCAAACTGGATCCTGCACACGATTGTTAGAAATTGACATTTCATAGAAGGATTTAGGCGTGTACACATCGTTGGAGGAAACTCCCCAATGTAACCCATTCGGTTTAAATTTCAAAGGATTCGACTTGTTGATCATGTCTAGAAAGGATGACCACACAGATTATTCCAATCAAACAGATGACGGCGTAGACAAATATCCCAACGCCACTTACCATCCACGAAAGATCCGAAATATGCTACTACTCCTTTTTTTATAGCCAAGGCAAAGATTCTCGAAAACGCAGACTTCAACTCATACAGACCAGCCCAACAATCATTCCAGAAAGGAACTCGCAACCCATCGCCGACTTCAATCTAAATATTCTCAACAAAAGAATTATCGACTTCACTCAATGGGAGTAAAATATTCTTCCAGATCCATGATATGTTATTACCACTCAGACAACGAGGTAACAAAGTGGAATCATTATGTTCATACTTAGCATCCACTACACGACGCCAAAGGTTATCAGGTTCAGTCCCATATCTCCAAAGTCATTTATTAAGAAGCGCCCATTTTTTATAGAGAAATCGCACAAGCCGAGACCTCCAACAGATTTTGAAAAACAAAGAGATTCTCATTTGAACCAATGGATCGCTCTATGCTCCGAAGAGCCCCAGATAAATTTAGCAATTAAACCTGAGAGCAAAGATTTAATTGCAGAAGGCATGGAAAAAATAGACATAAAGTATATTGGAAGGTTGGATAACACTGATTTAACTAACGTAATCCTCCCGCGAAGGATAACAACTTTGAAGATCAGACAGATAATTTATTCCTAACTCTCTCCACCACAGACTGCCATAATTGAATCGAATTCTTTGTAGCACCCAAAGGTAAGTCGAGGTACTTACAAGGGAAGGACAATCTCTGCTACAATAAAATATGGCTGCCCACCCCTCCACGATGTTCTCATCCAAATTAATACCCAACAACCTAGACTTCTTTAAGTTTAGCTTTAGACCAGCCGCAATTTCAAAACCTCTGAGGATTCGCACAATGTTCTTGATCTGGGTCTCGCTAGCACCACACAAAAGTATGAGATCATCTGCAAACTGCAGATGAGATATCTCAATGAAATTATATCTGAATGCAACTCCGCTAACCATACCACTGTTAACAATTTTATGGATCAACACACTAAACGTCTCACCCACAATATTAAATAGTAACGGGAAAAGCAGCCAACCCTGACGGAGACCACGTCGAATAGAAAAGCCCTTAGTTGGCGAGCTGTTTACCAACACAAAAATACAAGCCGTTGAGATGCAAGAATAAATCCACTGACACCAAACAAAACCAACCCCCAATTTCTCCATGATCAATATGAGAAAATTCCAATCTATTGTATCATAGGCTTTCTTGAAGTCTGCTTTAAACACCACTGTGCTTAAACCCCTGCGCCTCGCGTGATCGATGACCTTATTTGCTATCAAGGAGCAATCTAAGATCTGTTTACCTTGACAGAAAACGAATTGGGAGGGTCAATTAGCACCACAACATAATAAATGTTTATAATTAAATTTGAACAGACACTCGACTTGAATTTTTTTTTTAAAAAAAGTTTGAGTTATAAAATAGGACTCAACTAACTCGATATTTTCTAATTTGACTCAATCGAATGATCATTCCTACTTAAAGTGACGGTTCTTTAAAATTACATGGATATAGAATTAATTTTTTTACTAATTTAATAATTCAAAAAATTTTAATTTGACTCACCCGAATGTTTACTTCTATTTAAAGTGATGGTTCTTTAAAATTATATGGATATGGAATTAATTTTCATTCTGCTAATTTAATTGTTTTTTTATTCATATGCTTTGTTTAATATTTGAAAATTGAAAAGAAAGCAATCCAACTCTCAGATGTTCGACGATGGAAACTGACTGGATTAATTTTGGATTTCAAAGAGAATATGATAAAGCTAACACCTTAATTTTTTTAAACTTTCTAAGGTTCTTTTTTTTTAGAAATTCTAAGGTTCCTTTCGTTATGGCCTCATTGGTTCTTTATTTTTAATAAAACAATCACAAGAACCCTCCACACAATTAATTGAGCAAAAAAATTCTATTTTAATCGAAGAATCAATTCAAGTTATAAAAAAATTAAAGAAACATATATTAATTAAAGAATAAAGCGAATGGTAAGCTTTTGGTTATAAATCACTATAAGAAAGAATTTTACATTTCAAATTTGAGATTTAATTAAGTTGTTTCATATAATTCAAGAGTTAGGGTAAAATACACTACTAGACCCTGCATTTTTAAAACATTTCATTTTAATCACCTGACTTTTAAAACTTGTAATACACTCATTGAATTTGTAATTCACTTTCCTTAGGACCACTTCCATCAACTGTTGGTGTTACGGTTATCTTCTTTCTCTCCTTTTTTCCCCCTCTCCTCTCCTCTATTTTTCCTTCATAACAGAACCTTCTTCTTCAATACTCGATTTCGAGCAACCATTCACCACCTCATCATCCCTCTCGGTTTAATATCACCACGAAAGCCATAAAAACTAAAGATGGATTTACAAGCGTCAAACAACTCGAGAACAAGCTCAAGTCCTTTGAAAAACGCAGTAATTGATTAATTGGAGGACAAGTAGCATGTTCTTTAAAAACTAGTCTATGACGAATTGCCAAGAAATATGTTTCCTTAAACTATGTTATTGTTTTGTAGAAAACGATGTTGATTATAAATATATATTATTCTATGTTTTTTGCAGGAACGTGGGACTTTGGTTTCCATTCTGTGTGATCTATGTGAAAACTTTATAGTCCAAATGAACTTGGTTGCAAACAAAATGGATTACTAGAGGTGTAAGGTGTTTTCTTATGTTCCAAGTTTCCCTTTTATTTTTTTTATTTTTTTTTTGGCTTAACCGTCAGGTGCCCAAACTATATTTTCTTTTCTTTCAGTTAGGTGCCCAAACTATTTTTCGGGCCAAATAAGTGCTTAACGTTTCATTCCGTGACTCATTTAAGGTTTTCCGTTAATTTCCACCGTTTAAATGACATGTGTCATCTCCAAAAAATTCCAAAATTATATTAAAAATATATAAAATTACTTAATTTTCAGAAATTCTCTAAGTTTTCCAGATTTCACAAAACAGCCCCCAAATTCCAAAATTCCTAACTCCCCAAAACCTAAATCCCAATTTGGGCCGATTGCCACGCGCCGCCCACCACATCGGTCGTCGGACCATCACGACCATTTTCCCCATCACCTCGTCCTCGAAAATCAAACGGCGTCGTGTGAATTGTCGAAATTGTCGAATGGTTCTTTCGAACAATTCGCGACGAACGGCGGAAGGAGGGGCGACGAACAGCGTGTGGGTTGTTCGGCGAGGGTAGGGCACTTCATTCCGTCACCGTAAACGCGGCCAACACAGGCGGGAGTGGTCGGATTTGGGGGGATTAGGGATATGGGGACTATTTTGGGAATATTCGAAAATTTTAGGATATACTTTTATTTTGTTTTATTAATTTTATTTATTCTTAATATAATTTTCGAATTTTCTAGAGATGATATGTGTCCTTTAACAGTGAAAATTAATGGAGAACCTTAAATCGGTCGCGGAATGAAACGTTAGGCACATATTTGACCCAAAAAATAATTTAGACACCTAGCTGGAAAAAATGGCATAGTTTGCACACCTATTTGCCTTTATTTTGAAACAAAATGCCGGTTATTAATTGAAATAAAGACAACTCATGGGTTACACACGCAAACATTTAAGACAAAACCAAAGGAAACTCAAACAAAAAAGAAACTTAAAAGACACCCATGGAGTCTTCCACATCAAACCGACAAACTCATCTGAGAACGAACTCTCCGGCTAGAGAGCATTTGGGCTTTTAACACGCAGACGAGAGACAGAACGACGGATGAGGGGCTCAAATTGCAGTAAAAAAAACATGCAAATCCGTCAAGTTGAGGAGATTAAGGTTTAACCATAGAGTAAAAACATAAAAAGAGAGAAGAGAAAGAAAGCAACGTGTCACGGTAATTTTTTAACAATAATGACTGTAATTGACATTTTTGTTTAATTAAGGGGTAATTTTTAAGTTAACTTATTACATATTCATTTTGTTAAAGAGTTGACATCAGTTAGCTAATAAGGGACTACATAATATATGTTACAAATTGACAATTTAAGTGATTATAATGTTATTTTGCATAATTGAGTGGGAAAAAAAGAGAGAAATTTATGCATAATTGAATGGTCAATAGTATTTACTTAAAAGAAATTAAGAAATAAGGATAAATAAATTACTTGAGATGAGTTTTATTTATAATATCTTTAGGCTTAATTGTGCTTGAAGTACTAGAATTTTTGAGAGAAAAAAATCAATTAAACTCGTAAATCAGTTTTACACTCAATTAAGCCCATAAAATAATAAATTGAATCAATTAAGCCATTTGATCAATTTTGACCATTGATTTTTGATGATTTTTTTCCTTGAGATATTGATGTCACGTGAGACACTACATTTTTTCATGTGACATTTACATATTATTTAGAAAATTATTTTTAATAAGTTTTATAAGTTTTTTTAAAATTGGGTAAACTACCGTAATGCTCACTTACGTTTGGGTTGTGTACACTTTTGCTCACCGATTTTAAAAATTGAACATTATGCTCATTTACGTTTTCGGGGTGTAAACTTATCCTCATCGAAACATTTTTCACCGTTAACATTTAACGTGAAGCTGATTTGGCACATTAAAGGTTAATTAATAAAAGGTTTAATACCCAAATAGGTGTCTGAACTATGCTTGTGGATCACTTTTGGTGCTTAAACTATTTTTAGCTCTAAATAGGTGCCTAAAGTTTTAATTTTGGTCATTTTAGGTGCCTAACCGTTAATAAAAAATCATTAGCCAATTGAATTGTGACAAGTGGCATGTTTTTAATTTTTAATTTTTTTAATTAATTTTTAAATAAAATTCAAAATTCAATTTTCTAAAAAAATTAACAGTTTTAAATCTTTACAAAACAGTCCCAAATCCCTAACCCAAAACCCCAAACCCCAAAATTAACATTGTTGTCATCGTTTACTACCTCACCGGGGACCACCACGACCGCTTCCCCGAACCACCCATCGCCGATAACCGGCGGTAGGTGTGCCGACGACTTCCTTTCGCGATTTTGGCTTCTTTCGACGTTAGAAAGCCGATCGACACACCTACCACCGTTTACCGACGATGGGTGGTTGGGGAAACGATCTTGGTAGTCCGGCAGCTGAAATGGAGACGACGGCGAAACCATCGGTGACAGATTCGATTGGGGAAGTTAGGGATTTCGAATTTGGGGGCATTTTGTGAGTTTTGGAAAATTTAGGGTTTTTTATTAAAAAATTAAGTTAAAAAATAAATAAAATAAAAAATATTTTTTTATAAAAATAATTGTAATTAACGGTTAGGCACCTTAAATGAACAAAATTGAAACTTTAGGCACCTATTTAGAGCTAAAAATAGTTTAGGCATCAAAAGTGATCTACTAGCATAGTTTGGACACCTATTTGGGTATTAAGCCTTTTATTAATTAACCTTTAATCTACCAAATCAGCTTTCCGTTAAATGTTAACGGTAAAAAATGTTTCAATGAGGATAAGTTTACACCCCGCAAACATAAATGGGCATAAAGTTCAATTTTTAAAATCAGTGAGCAAAAGTGTACACCACCCAAACGTAAGTGGGTATTACGGTAGTTTACCCTTTAAAATTTTTGGAACTTTTAGATTTTTTCAAATAAACTATTTTTTAGAAATGTCAAATGACAACAACAAAACACGAAACGTTGCACCAAAATTGTTAGATTTAACAGTCAACGTTAGTCAAAGAGATGAGTTAATGAAATTTTGGAGTGTAAGGGTTAAATTGGGTGAGACTTAATTGCTTTTTTTTTAAGTTGAATGGCTTACGGTGGCATTAAGCCTATTATTAATTGGGAAGCAATGAGGTGAGATGTGATGTCATGTGTGACCAGCATACAAGAGATTAGCGCCAAGCAATGGCGTAGTTGGGTGCTATAAATACCCATGAAACGTGCAATCGGCACCACCACATCTTGTTTCTTAGCATTGATATGGCAAAGTCACCGGAAGAACAACACCCCATCAAGGCCTTCGGCTGGGCTGCCAGGGACGCATCTGGCCATCTCTCTCCTTTCACCTTCTCCAGGAGGTGCCTCATTCATTTCTCATTTCTCAATTTCTTTTGTTTTTCTTACCAACTCTCACTCTCATCATCTTGTTATTCCTGCAGAGCAACCGGAGAAGAAGATGTGAGGTTCAAGGTGCTGTACTGTGGGATTTGTCATTCTGACCTTCACTCCATCAAGAACGAATGGGGCATCTCCACTTACCCCATGCTTCCTGGGTCAGTCTTTCTAACACTATCATCCAAGATCTGTAAAAGATTACAAATTTAATTTCTAACATTATCATCCAAGAAAATTAAGTTGAAAAAATATTTTTATAATAATATTCTATCTAAATTAATAATCTAATAAATCAGATAGAGAATTATATATATATAAACTACTCCCAATTTTATTTATGCTATAAAACTTCCATTCCCTTTATTCCCAAAAGAAAGTAGGACAACATTTTATTGCGGGTGGACCACAATGGACTCTTGTCTTTTCTTTTTCTTTTGGAATGGAAACCTACCTACTTTACTCTCTTTTTTATCTATGGAACTAATACCATTCTTACATAAATTAATGCAATAATATCTCTTTTATTTTCGAGTAAAAATATTATTTAATTCAAAATCTAACCATTGATAATCTTAACAAATAAGGTAAACGGTTTTAAAATCTAACCATTAATTTATGATTATTAGAGGACTAAAATGGATGGATGAGATTAAACTTTTTCTCCTTTAAAAATTTCATCATTTTTAACTTTTAATCTTATCCATTTATTTAATCCATCTTATGCTCATAAATTAGTTTTAAATTAATTGAGGCTTACACGGTGAAAGAGAATCATAATCTAATAAGTGGATCCAATACTCATAAATTAGTGCGAAACATCATATATATATATATATATATATATATATATAATCAAATTTTGTCTTAAAAGAGTTCAATCTAAATTCAACGCTAATATATATATATATAAAAATATATGGTATGCGTACGTATCCTATGATACTATATCAGTTTTCTTTTTATAAATCTAATCTACCAATTTTAACGGCACAGGTTATATTATATAGGTAAGAGGGAATTGCATGCCTAATCCCGGTTGGTTGATGTTATTTTGGTATACTACAAATCTTTCTGGTCCGTCTGAAATTGAGCATCAATTATTATTATACGGACCAAAATTGGTGGGATTATTATTATATAGAATCATGAAAAATGTGAAGTGGGCATGTCAATTATATTTGCGAAATGTGGCCATTTATCTCACATAATGCGCAATTAATTTTTTTTTAATATGTTGGTGTGATGTAAGAGTAGCATCTGTTCAATTTTTTTAATATTTTTTTAAGAAGGTACACACAACATAACAACACTAGTGTTCAAACTCGAGTTACAAACTCGAGTCACCAAGATGACGAACATTATCCTTTGGCACCGGGACACAAGGGGTTGAAGAATTACTTTTACTTTTTAAAAACAAAACATGTGGTTTCTATTTGCCTAGACTAGCTTTATAGGTCCACCTACTTTTTTATACCATATTTAGAATTTATTTATAATAAATCTAAATAATTTAATCTTAGGGAGTATATGGTATTTCCACAGCTACTTCATGAAAATGATAAAAATATGCAGGCATGAAATTGTAGGGGAAGTGAGTGAAGTAGGCAGCAAAGTGGAAAAGGTTAAGGTGGGGGATAGAGTGGGAGTGGGATGCATGGTTGGAGCTTGCCACAACTGCGACAGTTGTGCAAACGACCTTGAAAATTACTGCCCTAAAATCGTATTAACCTACAACGGGATTTACTACGATGGAACTATGACCTACGGAGGCTATTCAGATTCAATGGTTGCCAATCAACGCTACATTGTTCGGATCCCCGACGGCATGCCCCTCGACTCTGCAGCTCCATTGCTTTGTGCCGGAATCACTGTTTACAGTCCTTTGAAATACTTTGGATTGGGTGAACCCGGGAAGCATATCGGCATTGTTGGCCTCGGTGGCCTTGGTCATGTTGGTGTTAAATTTGCCAAGGCTTTGGGGTGTAAAGTTACGGTAATTAGCACTTCCCCTAATAAGAAGGCTGAAGCCTTGGAACATCTTGGTGCTGACTCCTTTTTGGTTAGCCGTGACCAAGACCAACTACAGGTAGTTTGTGTACAATTACGCTTATTTATGCTGAAATGAAGTTTGGAATTGATTTTTTGGATTGGAGCAGGGTGCGATGGGCACATTTGATGGAATTATAGACACAGTCTCTGCTGGTCATCCAATTATGCCACTGCTGGGTCTTCTAAAATCGCATGGAAAACTAGTCATGGTTGGCGCACCCTCCGAGCCTCTTGAGATACCTGTCTTTTCGTTGCTCGCAGGTAAACTGACAGAAAAAAACATTTAGTCTTGAAGAGTTGGATTTGGAGCATGAAGCTAACATGTTGTATATGTGGTGTGAGCAAAAACAGGAAGGAAGACGATAGCTGGAAGTGGTATCGGAGGGATGAAGGAGACACAAGAGATGATTGATTTTGCAGCAAAACACAACATAAAAGCAGACATTGAAGTGATCTCCATGGATTATGTGAATCAAGCAATGGAGAGGCTTCAAAAGGGAGATGTCAGATACAGATTTGTCATTGCCGTTGGGAACACCTTGGCTGCTACTAAGCCTTGAAGTTCAACCCCAATTATCCCTTTGTCTTAATAACAATAATATTGTATGCTTCATCTTTCGAATAACTGGGTCGAATCGAACCACGGCCAAGGCAGCACTTTGTTCTACTATATATCCATTTTCTGGATAACAAAACTATTAATACAGCATGAGAATCTTGCCGATTTGTTGTGTGATAAGTGATAACAAATACTATAAAGCAAAGTATAAGAGTTTGGCTTCAACAACAGTTTTTTTTTGTTCAAAACAACTTCATTGATTATCATAGAATTAAAGATACATAAGGAAGCTGGATGGGAGCGGATGTTCCCATAAGATCCGGTCCTGAGAGTCCCTAGCAAATTTAGCAAGCCAATGGGCTGCCTGATTACAAGAGCGCGGGACAAAAGAAAAGGAACAACCTACAAAGGCTTTCGCTTTCCGTCTAATATCCTTCTCGACGGCCGAAGACACCCATTCGGAGCAGGAGCCTGAGCAGAGCCTGTTAATGATCGCCTGACAATCCGATTCCAGAATAATTTGAGAGAAACTCTCCAATGATGCGAGAGATAAACCGAGCCTGATTTCCATAGCTTCTGCCACACCCGTAGAGGGGGCAAGCGTGGGTTCCGAGGCTCCAATTATGACACAACCTGAGGAGTCACGAGCAATAGCTGCCACCGTGGCCCTTCCAGTTAGGTTGTCAAAAGCAGCGTCACAGTTTATTTTCACAGTACCCGGAGGGGGAGATGTCCACCTGATAGTCTCCTTGGTAGAGCACATGGTGGGACTCGTGGACGGTGCAAATGCCCGTGAAAACTCTTGGAAAGAACTCTCAGCCCGTAGCCAAACTTCCCATGGAGGGTCCTTTTTATGCTCGAACACATAGGCATTCCTCGCTTTCCAATTTTCCCAGAGAAGAAAAGCAATGAGAACACATCCCTCGTCAAAGTTCCTTATTTTCCTGAATTCATTTATTCTGAGCCACCATTGTGAAAAGCCAGGAAAACTTGAAGCAGATGGAGAATAGTTGAAGCCTGACGCTCTCCAGACCACTTGTGCAAAAGGGCAGAAAAACAGAAGGTGTTCAATAGATTCAGTTTCTTGCCCACAATGTGGGCACTGGTCCGAGTCAAGGAAGCTCCTGTGGAATCGGGCCGCGAGAGTCCCTTTTGTAGGAATGATATTGTGGCAAAGCTTCCACAGGAATGCCCGAATCTTGGTTGGAACTTTAAGGCCCCAAATAGACTTCCACAAGCCTTTGTTATTACCCGAGGAGTTACTTGACGAAGGATCCATCGCCACCCGATCCATGCTCTCAATGAACCAGTAACCGGATTTAGAAGAGTAATCTCCATTCTTCGTTCCAGCCCAGATTAAAGTGTCTTTAATATCTGGTCCCCCAATCGGAATAGTTAAAATGGCCTTCACTTCCAAGGGCAAGAAGTGAGTTTCCAATTTAGAACGATCCCATGACCTTTGGTCGTGATTCATGAGACTGGAGACTGATAGATAAGAGGATTGATGGGAGGTCTGTGATGATAGCCGAAAACCAGACATTTTTGGTATCTAGTTGTCCTTCCATATAGCGATGCTTCTTTCGTTACCAACTCTCCATAAGGAACCCGCTTTGATAACCTCGATTCCTTCCTTGATACCCGCCCAGGCCCAGGACGAGTTATAACATTTAGGTGCTTCTAAGATGTTACCATTCGGGAAGTATATACCTCGGAGTGTTTGAGCCAGCAGAGAGTCCGGATTCTTTAGTACTCGCCATGAAACTTTTGCAATAAGAGCTTTATTAAAGGTTCTGAGGTTTCGAAAACCCATTCCTCCTTGATCTTTAGGGCGGCAGAGATTTCTCCAGTTCATCCAGTGTATACTTCTCTCTTTTGATCCGCAGTTATTCCACCAAAACTTTGCCATTAGTGAGCTGAGCTCGTCACAGAAGGTGATGGGGAGGAGAAAGCATTGCATCACGTAAGTCGGGATAGCTTGAGCAATGGCTTTGATGAGAACCTCTTTCCCAGCTTGATTTAAAAATTTGGTTATCGAGCTCCGTAACTTATTCTGCAATCTTTCCTTGATTAAAGCAAGGGCTTCCTTTTTGCTTCGTCCCCACAGGGAAGGAAGATCAAGGTATTTACTGTCCTCTTCCAAAGGTCTGGATCCCAATATATTTGATGTAAGAAAAATATTTGGTTAAACCGAAAAGGGTTTAAAATAAGACTTGCTTGAGGCGTGCACTAGACACTGTCCTTAAGGATATTTCGCGGTGAAGCGTACCCTCCAGGATTCAACAAGCACTTCTGCTAAAGCAGGCAACAGAAAGAGCAAAGAACCAATGAATACTCAGCTTTTAAAAGGTGTTTAAAATGAGAGAAAGAAGAAGAAAGTAAGTAGATGATTCTACTTTAGATGTGAATTATGAAGGTATATTTGCATGGTATTTATAGTACCATGCATGCCTAAAAAGGGCATCTAAAAATAGCAATTAGTCAAGGGCAAATCGGTCGAAAATAAAATGAATGGTTAAGAATAAAGATGTTTTTATTTGAAATGAATGGTTAAGATTAATTAGAAAAATGGATGGTTAAAAATGAATATAATTTCATTTTAAAATGGATGGTTAAAACGAACTTTAAAAATAATAAATAAATAATAAAAATAGATTGAGCCTCTAGTTCATGCACATGGGAAAATTCGCCGGTTTCAACTGGACTGAACTTCTTGACCAAACCTCATGTGCGCGCAACCACCATTATATTTTTCTCTTACAAGCTCAATATCAAGTCTTTATATTTAAAGACAAAACAAATAATATAAAAGAGAGATGTGGGATTCTTTGAAATATACTAGGTAAACTTATATTTTTACAACAATCCCCCACATATTTCAAAGAATGAAAAAAAAGTTTAGCTGAGTATTCTGACATAACGTATTCATTCTGGTGTCTTTCGGACTATGAACCAAAACATAAAAAAATGAGACATAACTTACAGAGTAATTGGTGAAACACGTTTCTATGAACCAATAACTCATTATTGTAAGCTAACTTTCTCATTAATCACATTATATCTATTCTTGCTCTTTATCGCGGTTGTGTGCTAATAGGCCATGCGCGTGCCTGGTTTTCATAAGTGCTCTAGAGACTTTGCCTTAAATCTCATAGAAGCGGCCCCACTTCACACTTATATAGGTCAAGTCATCAAGTGTATTCTGCAGATCAATACACCACCTATAAAGGCTATGAACTTGATTAAGAGTTTTACTCACCCTCACCATCCTTGCAGTTTTTAGCACTATATACACCGTAGGAAGGGACAAAAAAATAATGTAGTGCTTTCTCTACAAGATCAATCAATGACTTGTTATTACCCATATGAACCTTCTTCATGGGATCGCCAATCACAAAGGTTGGGTTACCATCACTGTTGATTTCTTATATTGGCATAAGTCCCTTTCCCCTCGATGTTTCACATATTAATTTTCTTCCCAGGGGTTTAGCTGAATGATTTGGCCAAAATCATTTCTAACTTCACATATTCAATTGATATCACTTCATCTTTTTGCAGCTGCTTTATTACCTCATGTCATTAGACAAATATGTCTAGTTTAACCTTTAAAAGTTTTTACTCTTTGCAATGTATATTGCTACTTGGCAATCATAATGCATTGACACCGAATCTATCATTTTTGTGCCTAATGAAATACAGGATAAGAGTTTTTTCAACCGCTCAACTTCAAGTACATGCTAAAAGATCACTTAGCTTTATTGTTCAGGTTAAGAAATTTTTCTACCACTTAACTTCTTTACACAGGCTAAGAAATTTTCCTACCACTTAGCTTCATTGTCAGGCTAAGAAGTTGAAGAATCAACTTAGCTTCATTATTAGCCAACTCTAACGCAATAAACACAGACTTCATAGTAAATTTTCTATAAATGTCTGTTTGGCTAGTTTTCAAGATAATGTTCTACCTCTAAGGGTGAATACATAACCACTAGTAGATCTAGTTTCACGTGAATAAAATATTCAATTATCATCATTGTATCCTTTTAATACAACGGGTATTTCACTAAGTAGAATATCATAACTCATGATATCCTTTTTGATATATTATTAACTTTACTACATCAACTCAACAAAAATGATTTGAGTTGTGTATATAGCACAATTGAGAAATAACATGTGTCATCTCAGGTCTAGTAAAATTCATCAAGTGCATCAAAATTTAATAATTTTATGCATACTTGGATTGAGCAACATGATCACATGTATATTTTTCTCATTTGAATATTAGCATCACAATGAGTATTTACAGGTTTGGTATCAATATATCCAAACTTCTTAAAAATTTAACGTTATGTTCTTGTGATAACATTTTGCTACCATGTTTCATCATGATTTAAATACTCAATATGACATTTGCTTTCATTGAAGCAAGATACCTTTCAGTCTCACATAATAATTACTAAGATAAGCATGTAATCAATACATAAATAAATAATCACACAAACATCGTCAATCAGTTTGATATAAACAAAAATATTATTAAGATAAACATGCTACCAACACAAACAAATAATCACTCATGTTTTCACTTATCCCTTGATTAAATTTCTCATTCCACAATTTTGGAAGTTTGTTTCAAGACATACAATGATTTGAGAAATTTACAAATTTTGATTTCACGACCTGATACGATGCATTCTTCGGGTTGTTCACCATATACTTTTGAGTAACAAAAAATATGACTTTAACGTCCATTTGGCTGATAAAAAATTATATTGAAACTAGAGAAAAAGATTTCAATGAATTTTTTTTGTTTTGTAAATGGAGTAAAAATATCAAAACAATTTATATTGTTTTAAGTAAAAGGTTTTGCAATATATATTTATAAAATAATTACTCTTAAATTTTCTTTGTAAAAAGAATTTGTTTGCAATCGATAACTTCTATTTTATGAAGTAAAAACTAATTTACAAACGTTGTAAAAATGAGTTACATTCAATATTAACCACTTTTCAAAAGAAAAGTTATCGATTCAGCAAAAATTGTATCATTTTCAGCCAATTATAAATACAAAAAATAATACTTCCAAAGAATTTTTCAGTTCTAGGTCGTCCAGATCTTCTCAAATCATTATGTTCACAATCAGGTTTCAAATAAGTTTGACTCATAAATTAGAAGAAACAAGCGTGCAATTTTAATGATACACCAATTTATAAGAGGAGATAGATCACAAATTATGATTTCTTTTTCATTATAGTCATTAAGCAAAATAAGCATCTCCTTTATCTTACCCATTCTTTTATTCTTGAAATAAAATATGATGTAACTCGAAAACATACTACTAAAATTGACATAAATTATAGTCATTGTTTGTTTAACAATTTAATTTCAACTGAATATGTTATTGTCCAAAGCATATATGCAATGTTGTGAACATGCAATCTAACACTTTAGAAACAATTATTTTTCCTCATGAACTAGAAGCATAAATTTAGTAAAATACCCCCACAGTTAAAAATATTTTAAGAACATATAATTTTTATAAACTTAAGGTGTCTCTAATCATTTTCACATAGAAAATCCAACATACACATTTTACAAATTATATTAGTATATCAAATCAATCATAACAATATAAGTTCTCACATTAACATGTCACATAGATCATCATAACATTTAATCATACAAGAAATATAAATAGCATGCCTAATAATTTTGAATAAACATGTTACAAACCCTTTTTCACATAATATATTCTCGATTCGTCGCATTTGAAGGAAACTTAGGCTAAGGTATTTTTTTTTACTTTGAATAATACATTGCTTCTTCAAATACTTGTGCAGTTTCAAACGGTGTTTAAGGGTATCTCATTCATCATAAATTCATGTCTTTTAAAGGGCAATGAAAAACAATTGAGTACAACAAATGGAATGAAAGAAGGGTTTTAACAAGACTACAAGGATTGGCGAGGGAATGGCGAGCGGTGGTTCTCGGGTAGCGGGCGGTGGTTCTCAGGCAACGGGCGGCGGCGGAGGTAAGTCTTCAAATCTCAACAAGATAAATCGGTGGGTGGTGTTTTTGGACAATCTGAGCAGGCGGGTTCCAAGGAGTGCCCTTTGGGAGCTTTTCAGTTATTATGGCAAGGTTCTTAAGGTTTTCATTCCATACAAGAATGATAAACCGAAATATAAATTTTGCACATTTGCTTTCATCCACATGGCCAGTGAGGAAGATTTGGAATGGGTTATTTCTAAGATGGACCAGACCTTCATCGATGGGAGGAGGGTCAGTGCTGTTAGGGCGAAGTTTTCTCGCGCCGGACAAAGCCATACTGGGGGAAGCACGTCTGATAAGAGAACAGACTGTCCTGGCGTTAAGAGGGGTTCAGGTAATGGTGGGTCACATGAGAAGAATAATCAGGAACATTCGTATAAGGAGGTATTGCTGAATCAAGCATCCAGAGGTGCTGCGGAGCCTTCGCGGGGTCAAACTGTGACAGATAGGTCGGAGATTCTAGATATTGTGGTAAAACCATCGGACTACCAGTGGTTGGATAGGTCCAGCATTGGTATATTAAAGAAAGACTTCAATATTGAGTTTGTAGAAAAAGCCCTTGCAAGCGATGGTATATTGGTGAAGATGGCGCGTTGGGGTAATGCAGAAAACTCTTGCATCTTCTCTTTCAAGTCCGAACAAGATAAGGAAGATATTTGGGCAGAAAAAAAAGATGAATTAAGCTTCTGGTTTTCTCAGGTGGACAAAGATGTAATTATCAAGGGGTTGCCGATGCTCTACTGTGCGATTGCGTTACATGGTGTTCCAGTTGTCTGCTGGTCTGATGAGTTCTTTTCATCCTTGGCAAGTAAGTGGGGCGAGTTGGTTTCCATTCATGAACATACGAAGAGGAAAGCAGATCTCAATGTGGCGAGAATGATTATTAGGGTTGCCAGTCATTTCGATATACCAGAGTTCATATCCATCAGGGTCCTAAATAAAATTTTCAGGATTAAAATTCTGACTGGTGATGAATCCAGTTATTGTCCTTCTTTCGAGGATCCGGCGACGGCGGGGCAATTTGCAGATCCCTGGCCGGACCAGGTTCTTCTGGAAAACCTAGGTTTAAGGGAGAAGGACTCTTCGGCTGATGGGGTTCCGCTCTCGAGTCCCGAGGGGGTGGCGGTGCATGGGGATACGGTTGCCACTCCAAACGTCTCCTCGTATCATCATGAGGACACGGAAAACATGGTAAATGAAGCACATGTTATAAATGAGGAATTAGTTTCTGAACCATTGGAGGTTTCCCCAGATAACGTTAATATTGATGGAATTTCTCGGGGTGATTTGGATCATTTCTTGGCTCCTGGCCCATATATGGTGGTTTCGGGTCAAAACAATTTGGGTGTGGATCATATTTCTTTGGCAGCCCAACAAAATAATTTGATGGCGGGCCAGGGAGTCGTTGGAAACTCAAATGAATCTGGCAGTCTAAATGATAGAGTAGTGGCCGACTCCTATGACCTTACTAGTAGGACTGCCCCACATCCGCAAGTGTCAGAAGTTGTCCCAGAAAGTCTGATGGAGGGGTCCAGTTCAGATGCCTCTTTACATGTTATTCAAACCGTTGATGGCCCTTCGAGAGAGAGGAATGCCTCAATTAATTTCTCTTCATTGTTGAACTCAGAGAGGGCAAATTTCAGGGGAAATTTCTATAGCTCTGTTCACCGTCGGGAAATTTCTATAGTCTGGGGGGATTATTAGCTTGTGGGATACTAGTTACTTTGAGATGGGATTATCTCGCATTGAAAGAAGGTTCGTAGCTTTTGTGGGTAAAATCAGGGACATTGATTTCGAGTGTGGCTTCATTAACGTATATGGACCTTCGATTGAGGCTGAAAAGATCACCTTTTTCAGGGAAGTGCTAGAATTTATGAACCTCTATAACATAGCTTGGTGTTTGGGGGGAGACTTTAATTCGATTTTGTGTAGTGAGGAGAAATCGGGAGCAGCTGCATGTTCTAATTCTATGGAAAACTTTAGAAATTTCACCCAAGAGGGAGGTCTCATGGATTTGCCACTCAAAGGTGGCACTTTCACTTGGTCGAATCTAAGGGAAGCCCCAACTTTCGTGCGACTTGACAGATTTTTAGTGAACTCTGCTTTCATCCTGAAGTTCCAGCACTTGGAGCAAACTTTACTGTCAAAAGCCATTTCAGATCATAATTCTATTATCATTAAAAATAGAGGTGAAGACTGGGGTCCGAAACCCTTCAAATTATTTGACTACATGTTGGATGTGGAAGGGTTTGAAGACATTATCAGAGAGTCTTTTATTAATCAGTCTGGGGGAAAGAACAAAGTGGGTATGCTAAGCAAATTAAAAAGAACCAAGTCTGCTATCAAAGTTTGGTCCGCGAACAATAGTTTGGATAAAAAGTGTGAGATTCAGCAGGTGCAAGACCAGATTGATAAACTTGAAGAGAAATTTCTGCAAGGTGTGGGCTCCGCCTCGGATAGATTAGTTCTCGGTCAATTGAGAAAGAAGCTATGGTCGAACATTCGTCGTGAAGAAAGGATTTGGCTGCAAAACTCAAGGCTGCGATGGTTCAAAGTTGGAGACCGGAACACTCAATTTTTCCACCTTTACGCTTCTAATAGGAGGAGAGTAAACTCGATTCCCTTTATTCAGCACAATGGCAGCAATGTTTCTGATCCGAATGCAGTTAAGGAGGGTGTATTTGAGTTCTTTCACAAGGCTTATAACTCTAAGAATACGCTGGTGGTTGAAGATTTGTCCCTGGATTTTCGGCATTTATCTCTTTCTGAAAAGAGTTCGTTAGAAGCCCCGTTTCTAGAAGAAGAAATATGGGAAGCAGTGAATTCGTGTGATAGCTCCAAAGCTCCGGGTCCGGATGGTTTTAACTTGGGATTCTATAGAAAGTATTGGAATTATTTAAAGGAAGGTTTATTGGAATTCTTTGCTGACTTCTACAGTGGAAAGGAGTGGGAGAGGGGCACGAATCATTCGTTCATAACCTTGATCCCCAAGAAGATTGGAGCTGTTGATTTGGAGGATTTTCGACCGATCAGTCTTGTAGGGAGCTTATATAAAATTCTATCTAAGGTGCTTGCTAGGCGTTTAAGAAAATGCATGGATTCGATAGTGAGCAAATCACAATTTGCATTCATTCCGGGTCGGCAACTGCTGGATTGTGCTTTTATAGGAAACGAGGGGATTGATTTCGTATCTCGCATGGGACTAAAAGGAGCGGCTTTTAAAATCGACTTTAGAAGAGCTTATGATACGGTTGACTGGGGGTTTCTTATCCGAGTTATGAAAGATATGGGGTTCGGAGGGCGATGGTGCGAGTGGATTGAGAAATGTATCAGCACTGCTTCGATTTCGGTCTTGGTTAACGGTTCGCCAACTGAATGTTTCTCTTTAGCTAGAGGCCTTCGACAGGGGTGTTCGCTTTCCCCTCTTCTCTTTAATTTGGTGGGGGAAGCACTCCATCTCATGATTGAGAAAGCATTGACATTGGGCCTATTCAGTGGCTTTTCCATTGGCAAAGGGGAGCAGCCTTTCATCCTTTCCCATCTTCAATTTGCCGATGACCTGCTGATTTTTTGCGGGGCATCGCAAAGAGAGATTCTCAATGTTAAAAGGGTTTTGAGAATTTTTGAATTAGCTTCGGGTCTCCAGCTAAATTTAATCAAAAGTAGGTTGTTTGGGATCAATGTTGAAGAAGAGTCCTTAGATCTTTGGGCTTCAAAGGTGGGATGTTCGAAAGGCTCCTTCCCCTCGGAGTATCTTGGTCTCCCTTTGGGTGTCAAAAGGAATTCAGTGGCTATGTGGGATCCTGTGATTGAAAAGGTTTTCAAACATTTGGCGGGTTGGAAAAGCACCCAATTATCGACGAGTGGAAGGTTAGTGTTAATAAAGTCTGTTCTTTCCTCGCTTCCTACTTTCTATATGTCTCTCTTTAAACTTCCGTTGGCAGTGGCGAATAAATTAAATGGAATTTTTATGAATTTTCTGTGGGGAGCTTCGGAGAGGAATAAAAGAATTCATTGGGTGAATCGCGCTTCGGTCTGTCAGCCTTTCGAAAGGGGTGGCTTAGGCATCCTAGACTTAGTTTCTTTCAATAGGGCATTGCTGGGGAAATGGATATTGAATTTTGCTAACGATAGGAATGCAGTTTGGAGGGACATTTTATGTTGCAAATTAAATCTGGAGCATAACAGTATTTCAGTCTCATTGTCGAACCATAGAAATGAATCTTGGATTTGGAAAGGCATTGTAAACTCTATTTCCAGTATGGACTCTTTTGGTGAATCTCTTAGGAAAAAATGCATATTGGTGTTGGGGGATGGCAGATCAATAAATTTCTGGTCGGACGTATGGTTGAATGGTGAGCCGCTGCTGGTTCGGTATCCGAGAATCTTCGCTCTGTCCACAAACAAAAATGGGAGGGTCTGTGATTTTGGTAAATTAATTAACAATCGGTGGGAATGGAGTATAAGCCTTAGAAGGAGGATTTTTGACTGGGAAAGTCAACAGTGGAACGCCTTATTAAATGAGTTGTCCCAGATCAAATACAGCGGTCATTCTCTTGATTGTATGATGTGGGATGGTAACAGTGATGGATGTTACACTGTCAAATCTGGTTATATCAGTTCCATGCCTGCACATTCGTCTATCTTCAACTGGAAGAAATTAGTTTGGACGGGCTTCGCACCACCGAGGGTGGAAATTTTCTTATGGCAGGTTGTCCTTGGCAGATTGGCAGTTAGATCCGAGCTTGCCAAGAGAATTCCTAATGCTGACTTCCAAACAATATGCCCGCTGTATGGAAGGGGCACAGAAACAGTCCAGCACCTTTTTCTAATGTGCCCGAGTGTGGTTGGCATTTGGAGTTGGTTTTTATCTCAGTGGGACTTAAAGTGGGCGATTCTTAAGGATGTGAGCTCGTTACTCACTCAATGGGAGGACCTGAACTTCCGATCCTCATCGAATTCAATCTGGAACTTCATCCCCATTACAGTGCTATGGTCTATTTGGCTATTTCGGAATGATATTGTTTTTAAGAATATTTCATTTGACTTTTCACAGTTGCTATTTGTTGTGAAATACAGGCTAGCGTCTTGGTTCAAAGCAAAATTCCCGGATATTTTAGATTCGGTGGAATCCATTGCAGCAGCCCCTGCGTCTGTGCAAATTCAAGTAAGACATAACTCGGCTTCGCCCCTCCATGTTGGCTGGCAGCCCCCTCCTGTGGGATTTATCAAAATGAATTCAGATGGAGCTGTTTCTCGATCGCGTAATGCAGCTGGGATAGGGGGCCTGGTCCGTAATCACTTGGGCGAGAGAATATGTTCCTTCTCTAAATCCTGCGATCCGGGTCCACCAGCTCTTGTTGAATTATTGGCAGTGAAAGAAGGTATATCTATGACTCTGGAAAACAACGCGTGCTCGTTCTATCGGATCATAGGGGAGTGTGATAACAAATCTGTTGTTGAATGGATTAACAATCCGATCATTTGTCCAGCGATCTATAGATCATTAGTTGATGAGATTGTATCTTTAGGCAGCAGTAGGCAGGTGTTGTTTAGATTTATACCCCGTGCTTGTAACGTTGATGCAGACTGCCTCGCTAAGCAGGGGATTGGTTAGAAGAGTGGTGATAGGATTCTTTTAATTTTTATTGATCATTTGGTTATTACTCGATGTAAGGACTTATATGGATGAATAATACGGCATGTGACACTCTTTTCCTCCTTTCGCTATTAGCTGACACAACTTGTTGTGATGGCCGATATGAAGGGGTTTTTAACGAGGTCACCTATTTCTATAAAAAAAACGGTGTTTAAGATAGACAGTTTCTTCTCCTTCCTCCGTAAGGAGGTATGACATAAATATGTGCCTAGTAGCACCATTGTCTATCATCCACTCTTTTGTATTCGTAAATATATCAACTTTGAGAAATGGTCACAAAAATTATCTATCTGCTTTAACCAAATTAAAATTTGGCTCAACGGGATTTTCCCTTTTTGATTATTTCATCTGTTTCAACCAAATCGATATTTGATTTAACAGGATTAACGACATCTGTTTCATCCAAATTAATATTTGGCTTAACAGGATAATCATTTCTCATTGAAATTTCTGCACTAAGTTATATGGTGGCTCAATGTGTCATCATAATTGGAGATAAAAATCGTGGGCATAGTCAATGAATAATGCACCAGGTAGGTTCCTATGAAAGAGAGGTGGTGTAAAAGACACTCTTAAATACCAAGTCTTTGATAGGACCAATCCTAGACATGCACTTTCACATTATACCAACAATCAATTATGGAGTCTGCCACACATAAAATAATTTTTCCTTTTCCTTCTTTTTTCAAAATATTATTTTAAGTTTGTAACCAACTTCAATCATGCTTAAAGCTCAACTCACAAAATTCTGTAAGCATAGATATTAGGCATAAGAATAATAATTCAACATTATAGCATAGATAAATAAAATATTATCTAAAAGCATCCTAAAAAATTCATAGACAATACATACCTATTTTAGCAGTGGAGTTCAAATTATGATGTACAGACAACATCGCGACTGTAAAGGGACGCACTAGAGTACTGCACGGACAGCGTAACAACAACAGCAACACCAACGAAAATCTTTGTTAAGAGGTCGCAGGTTTTCGGTTTAAAATAGGAAATGGGTAAAATATCCTTAAGATTGTAGGAAAAATATTTGGTTAAACCGAAAAGGGTTTAAAATAAGACTTGCTTGAGGCGTGCACTAGACACTGTCCTTAAGGATATTTCGCGGTGAAGCGTACCCTCCAGGATTCAACAAGCACTTCTGCTAAAGCAAGCAACAGAAAGAGCAAAGAACCAATGAATACCCAGCTTTTAAAAGGTGTTTAAAATGAGAGAAAGAAGAAGAAAGTAAGTAGATGATTCTACTTTAGATGTGAATTATGAAGGTATATTTGCATGGTATTTATAGTACCATGCATGCCTAAAAAGGGCATCTAAAAATAGCAATTAGTCAAGGGCAAATCGGTCGAAAATAAAATGAATGGTTAAGAATAAAGATGTTTTTATTTGAAATGAATGGTTAAGATTAATTAGAAAAATGGATGGTTAAAAATGAATATAATTTCATTTTAAAATGGATGGTTAAAAACGAACTTTAAAAATAATAAATAAATAATAAAAATAGATTGAGCCTCTAGTTCATGCACATGGGAAAATTCGCCAGTTTCAACTGGACTAAACTTCTTGACCAAACCTCATGTGCGCGCAACCACCATTATATTTTTCTCTTACAAGCTCAATATCAAGTCTTTATATTTAAAGACAAAACAAATAATATAAAAGAGAGATGTGGGATTCTTTGAAATATACTAGGTAAACTTGTATTTTTACAACATTTGAGAGGTGGTTCTTAAGGTTGGCACTGACATTGGGTGAGAAAAGGACCGATGATTTCTGGAAGTTCACTGTTTTCCCCGTCGACTTCTGGAAAAGGTGAAGAGTCTCTAGAATTGAGGAGAAGTTTCCTTCATTTGTTGTGGAAAACAGCAAGCAGTCATCAGCAAACATCAGATGGCTGATTGTAGGACATCTTCTTTTTATCTCAAGACCCTCCATACGGCTTGTTTCCACTTCTTTCTCCAAGAGCCAAGAGAGAATATTGGAGATAAACGTGAATAGGAAAGATGATAGGGGGTCTCCCTGTCTAATTCCCTTTCCTGGAAGAAACTCCCCGTACCTTTCTCCATTTAATACCAGAGCGAATGCAGTCGAGGAGACGCAAACCATGATTCTATCGATCCACCATTAGCAGAAACCCATTTTATCCATAGTAAAACGGAGAAGATCCCAATCCACTTTGTCATAAGCCTTTTCCAGATCAATCTTAAGAGCCATTATGCCTTTCTTCCCCTTCTTGGCCCGTTGAATTGTCGTGAATGCTTCATTGGCCAAAATGATATTATCATGTATCGCCCTGCCCTTAACGAAAGCTGATTGGCATGGGGAAATAATGTTCGGAAGGAATTTCTTGAGTTTGGAGGCTAGGATCTTGGATATTATTTTGTAGGAGAAGTTGCAAAGACTGATGGAGCGAAAGTGGGAGACTTCACAGGGATCTGATCTTTTAGGGATAAGAACAAGATTTGTCTTGTTCAGGCCCTGATCCAGGACACCATCCTTGAAGAAAGCTTGGATCATTCCAATCAGGTCCTCTTTGATGGTTTTCCAAAAGGGAAACAACAGTTGTTTCCCTCGAGCACCAACAACAACATAAATTCTCACGCTTCAACCAAGAGCTGTTTTTAGCACCAACTTTGTCCACAAATTTTAAATTTTCTACCATACTTCCTAATGCAGAAGATACCAGAGGAAGATATAAATTCTTTTTCTATAATGATTCTTATATCCATGTTGAAAAATAATACTACTGCAAAACAAATCATTAGTATTAAATAAGTGTAGAGTTTGAGGACTAATTATGTAATTATATCAATTTATATTAACTATCGAAGCTATCGAAGAGTGGACTAGATTTATAGATTATTAAAATTATGTGGGTTGATTTTTTAGAATTAGGGTCAAATTAAAATAAGTGTAGAGCTTGAGGACTAATTATGTAATTATATCAATTTATATTAACTACCACGTCATCAATTGTTAAATTTTTAACGATGTTAGACCAATTTGTTACTTTTTTTAAGTCGAGGACCAGTTTGTAATTTTTGATAGTCGAGGGACGCAAAAGATAATTGGAGCATAGTCGGAGGACTATTTATGTAGTTTACCCTAATTTTTATTAAAGGATTGTTGTCTTAAAAGTAAATCTGTACCAATTAGTGTAATCGTTGAATTGGAGGTTGTCTCTCGAGATTAACACAGTTCTTCAAAAACTGTTCAACTGAAATTTAGAGTAAGAGACGATTGGTATTGCTCTTCTCAAAAGAAATAAAGTTATACCAATCCTAAATTGGTTGGTATTGTAATAAATACGAAAATAATACTTGTTGATTATTTACCGAAATAAAATCCTTTTAGGGTAGACAATTTTTTTTTTTCAAATATTTAGATATACTAACCTAGAATGGTTAGTGTAGAGACTAACATCCTTCCAATCTAACTTATTCACTCCAGAACACTAAAATTTAAATATTTTATCTTGCTTTTAAAAAAAATAAGTACTTCACCCCATATTTTATTTAGAATACATAAAGTTATCTCTTCCCAAAATATATTTAAATAATTTTATTCAGAATTCATGTAGTTATGTCTTCCCAAAACATATTTAAATATTTTTTACGGTGATATACGGATAAATTAGCCATAATACTCTCCTCTATATAATTTCTCGGTTGTTAGTTTTAGATGCCAATATATTTGTATTCTAGGATAAAATAGGATTCTCAAGACTCCATAGATTACATTACATATACATAGAGATTAGAGAGGAAGAATGCTATGGTCGTACAAGCCTTGGGTACAAGCGAGTTATTCTCCACATTTGAAGCTGCTAAATCAAAATCCCAATATTTCAATCCCTAAAACAAAGACCCAATTCGAAAGAAAATCTTTCGACGATATTGATGCTGCTGCTGATAGTTCCGGGTTGCCATCCCATGTTAAATCCATCACAAGCGCTTCAAACCCATTTGTAAAACACTGTCTTAAGCTCAAAAACAGCTCTTCTTATCGCCATTCTCATGCTTCTGCCCTTGTTGTTGGCACCACTCCTCTCAGGTGACCTTTCTATTCAAAGTTATAGGTTTGGGTTTCTTTTATTCTATGCTATTTGCTTTATGGAAATGGAGAAAGGATGGAAAGATAACAGGATATGCCCAATTTCACCCCCTTCTTTTTCCATTAGCTTGTTGGTGTTATTTTGAGGATTATGGAACTTAGCAGTGCTTCAACTGACTTGGTGGTGTCATCTCAGCTCATTAGAAATACAATTAAAGAATTCTTAAGTTTTCTCTGCCAATTGTCTTCTTGCTAAGTAGCTTGGTCTCAACCTTGAGGATTGATTTGGGGCCAGACCTTTAGATTTTACACTTATGTCAATTAAAGAGCTTGTTCCCTTGCCAAACAAAGTTAAAAATGGTTACTTTTTTTGATTTTGAGCCCAAGAAAGCAATAACTTTGTGGTTTGTCATTGGTTCGGTTCCTTGTAACGAAAACTATTCCATTTAGTTAATAGTTTTAATTACCTATAGGATCTCCTTTTTCAAGAGCTTATGGATCTGGTATTTGTCTGGAGTAACATTGCTACTCATGTAAGACGCCTTTTATCAGGTTCTGCGTTCTATACTTCTTTATTGAAAACCTAAGTTATTGGCCAACTGCTGCTGACTGTGTTGAGGTGGGCTTATTGCCTTTTATCAGTTATTTGATGATTATTTCCTTTTCATTTTACTGTTATGTAGATAACTGATTTGATTAACGAGTTAACAAAATTTTCCCCTCATTTGAGTTTTCCTTCTTTCCCTCAAGCCATCATCTTGAGGTACGTAAAAGTTATGGTTCTTTTGGGTTAAGCTAAGTTATCATGACATGTCTTTTGCAGGGAAATATACAGGTATAAAGAAGCTTCACAAGAGAAAACTGTAATAGAATGTTTGCTGCTACTTGACAAAGCTGAGGTTCCTGAAGGACTAGATACTCACTCTGGTCATGTTGTGCGAGTAAGCTCCACGGTAATGAAAAAACTTTCTGGGGTGCAATCAGCTGAGTCTATTGAGGCGATTGCCTTGATGAGGTTCCCTACCAGTTTTTTAAATTTAGCTGCTGATCAAAACAAGTCAGATTCTCAAAGCTGGTTTCCATCCGCACATCGAATTTTAGTTCTTGATGGCATTCAGGTGATTGCAAACTTTAGAAGCATTTATTTGAAGAGAGTTCCTCAACATTTCTTTTTGAAAAATGGCCAAAATTTGTCAACGTTTCTAACTGTTCAAGAAGTTACGGTGACTTGTCTTCTGTCACTATGAACATCAAAGTAATTATTGTAATTCCTTTTTAAGCATCTGGAAGAAATCATATAATCACAAAAGTTTTTCTTTAGGATGTGCCCAGAAAAAAGGTGGGTCTTTGGGTTCTCATATTTGCATCTTCTCTCTACAACCTTGTTGTCATGGGGTATCTGCTGGAAATGCAATGTTATACTGTTTCTTTTGTAATGTCAACTAATAAGATTTGTTTACCTATATGTGTAATCTCATGAAATAATATAGGTTTTCTCGTAACACACTATAAACATGTTAAATCCAATGATATAATCACGCAATGCCATTTAATCACAAAGCTATAACTGCAGGCATTTGATTTGAGGGATCTTCTCTAATTCATGAGAAATTATCCCTGCAGGACCCTGGTAATCTCGGCACATTAATCAGATCAGCTATGGCATTTCAGTGGGTGAGAAATGAAACTTTTAACCTGAAAGTTTTCCTTTTCTTCCTGTCTGCTTCTTGTTTGCCTCAAGTATTTATATACATGCATGTTTTACATATAATTTTACCATAATACTCCATAAAGATCTGTAATAACATTTTTCTTTTGCAGCTGTCTATGAATACATAAACATGCTAATCTGTCAACTGGTTTGAAACTCTTCAATGATGCCAACCACGAACCCCTATGTTTTTCTGAAAATTCTGATCATGTACTTTATTGAGCTACTTGAACCAACAATAGAAGGGTTTAACTTATAGGTTGACAAACTTTTGCTCATCGTAGTCGGAGTTCTATCCCTACTGCTTTTCTCCAATGCAGTCGTCTTTATTGTATTGAAATATCTGCATTCCATTATCATGCCTGATTCTATTTTTATCAATATCCAACAGGGAGGTATATTTCTTCTTCCAGGTTGTTGTGATCCATTCAATGAGAAAGCACTTAGAGCGAGCCGGGGAGCCTCCTTTCAGCTGCCTATAGTTTCCGGCAGTTGGAACCATCTTGAAACCCTCAAAGGTACATTCAACATGAAGATGCTAGCTGGCCATCCAGATACCGATTGGAAAACGAAAAAGCCTTTTTCACTGTCTCAAGAATTTGTACACTCGTTAGCGCACTCTCCATTAGGCTTGGTTTTGGGAAGTGAAGGACGTGGGCTTTCTGAGAAATCTCAGCTGGAATGTGAGCTTGTGAGCATTCCCATGTCAGGAAAATTTGAGTCTCTCAACGTTTCTGTTGCTGGCGGGATTTTCTTGTACATGTTACAGCCTAAAAACTAGAGATAAAAGTATGATTTAGAGCTCCATTTCCCACCTTTATTGATTTTCTCGTTTCTTTCTTGCCATGTTTGTCTTCATTTCCCTTTTATCATGGGAGAAGGAGGATTTGAACTCATTTCTTTAAGTTTGGGATGCATGCATAGATGAATCCATATGCATAAGTAGGGTTTTATTTATGGGTAAACTACTGCATGGGTCACTTACGTTTAGCGTCTGTACAGAGTTAGTCACCACTTTTGAAAAGTGTCAATTAGTAGTCCTTTACGTTTTCGATGTGTAAATACTTGGTCACTCTGACGTTATACTCCGTTAGTCCCCTAACAGATTGCTGATGTGGCGGAATTAAAATAAGGATAAATTACTGCAATAGCCATTAAAATTTATCTCATGTACATTTTTTCTCCTCAATTTAAAAAAGTAAACATTATAGTCATTAATAAAAATGTTTCTTTATAATTTCACCCTTAAATTTTTAAAAATTCATTTTTCAATCCTAAAACTTTACAATCAATTAGTACAATAATATTATAAATGCTTAGATGAAAAATAGGTGCCCAAAGTATACCCTTTGAAACTTAGGTGCCCAAAGTGCTCCTATTTAATAACTCAAACTTAAAAATTTAGTCCACTAACTACTAAAAAATTCGAGTTATTGGAATTTCTATTTTATAATTCAAACTTTATTTTGAATTTTTGAGTTGAGTTTATGAAATTATGAGTCGAGCATTTTCACATCAAACCAAAAAATTTAATTTTTTCGAGTCAAGTCGAGTTATTGGAATTTCTATTTTATAATTCAAACTTTATTTTGAATTTTTTAGTCGAGTTTATGAAATTATGAGTCGAGTATTTTCACATCAAACCTAAAAATTTAATTTTTTCGAATCAAGTCGAGTGTTGCACTTCCCTACATATAATTTTTTATTTTAATCTGTGTTTGTCCCAAGAAAAACTTCGAATCAAGTCAAGTCTACTGTTGCTTGTTCACCTTCCCGATCGGCCATCGTCGATCTCCGTCACCGTCGGGCGGTGGTGGTCACCGCTTATATCGCTAGAGGCGCCACGTCGTCGCGATCTCATCCATGGCCACCACGCGCGTCGTCCGGTCGCCTTCCGCCAGCAAATCTCGATTGAAGCTCTGGCAAGAAACCAATCGACGCCATTGTTTCTCGCATTTTCCGGCATCAGTTGCCGTCCATTCGCGAGACGGACACCAGATCCGGGCTCCTGACGTGGCGGCGAGCAAAACCCCTAAGGTTCCGAGTCCAACCGACGTCGGCGGAGCCTCTATCGGAGCTACGTAAGTTCCGACGACGACGACGGACGAAGTTTTTCTTGGGACAAACACGGATTAAAATTAAAAATTATATGTAGGGAAGTGCAACACTCGACTTGATTCGAAAAAAATTAAATTTTTAGGTTTGATGTGAAAACACTCGACTCATAATTTCATAAACTCGACTCAAAAATTCAAAATAAAGTTTGAATTATAAAATAGAAATTCCAATAACTCGACTTGACTCGAAAAAATTAAATTTTTTGGTTTGATGTGAAAATACTCGACTCATAATTTCATAAACTCGACTCAAAAATTCAAAATAAAGTTTGAATTATAAAATAGAAATTCCAATAACTCGAATTTTTTAGTAGTTAGTGGACTAAAATTTTAAGTTTGAGTTATTAAATAGGAGCAATTTGGGCACCTAAGTTTCAAAGGGTATACTTTGGGTACCTATTTTTCATCTAAGCATTTATAATATTATTGTGTTAATTGATTGTAAAGTTTTAGGATTGAAAAATGAATTTTTAAAAATTTAAGGGTGAAATTATAAAGAAACATTTTAATTAGTGACTATAATGTTTACTTTTTTAAATTGAGGAGAAAAAATGTACATGAGATAAATTTTAATGGCTATTGCAGTAATTTATCTTTATTTTAATTTCGCCACATCAGCAATCCGTTAGGGGACTAACGGAGTATAACGTCGGAGTGACCAAGTATTTACACATCGAAAACGTAGAAGACTACTAATTGGCACTTTTCAAAAATGATGACTAACTCTGTACAGACGCTAAACGTAAGTGACCCCTGCAGTAGTTTACCCTTTATTTATTTGTATTATTTCATTGCGGGGGCCGACTTGGACTAATATAAGAGTGAAAACTTAGATATTGTGAGCAAGCCTCGATTTTGATGTCTACACCATCACCATGTAATCAAATACTTATATATTGGTCTTATGACTGGATACCAAGCAAGTGTCAAAGCTTTGTTTGAGTTGGCTTTCGTTTTCAATACCCATTTTATCAGTTTCTCTAAATCTGAAAAGATTTCAACTCAAACTACATGGGAAAACTTGAGATATAAAGTTCATCTTGCATTAGTTGACCTTCATTTTTCATAAACTGAATCTGGATAATGTTTTATTCACCTTCGGTCACATCTTAGATTCTTTTTCACATATTACATTAATCTTAAATTCTTGTATAAATTATTAACTACTAGTTAAAGTTATTTCTAGGGTTTTCCCTTCAACTTTTCTCTCTAGAGCAGCCATCCTTTTTTTTCGTTCTTGTTTATTTTATGGATGGCTGCGACACTAATCTTAATGCTGGTTGTCGACCGCCGGTCGCCTTCTTTTATTTATTTATCTTGTTTTTTTTTATTTTAATTTTATTTCAATAACTATGTTTTTAGCACGTTCTTCTACTTCTTAGCACATTATTCTGCCTTTTGGCTTGTTTTTTTTTGTTTGTTTTGTTTTTCTATCATGGCTGGATCTGCCGCCGCCACGACTGATCAAGATGACACTACTTTGGTAATCATGTTGATCTCCCTGCTTTGGACCTTTGATTTGGATTTAGATGCAAGATTAATCACCGCTATTGTTCGCAATCGAGTTTTGGTAATAAACGTGTTGTCAACATACCACAATTTTGCAATATCCATTTTTTAATGTTGTTGTTGATGTTTTTACCTTCATCGTTGAGCTTTGGTGATTTTTTGTATCTAGTTTGATTCGAATCTTTGAATTAGGTTTTTACTATAACACCCCTCACCCAGATTAGGGGCAAGGAGCGTTATATTAACTTAAACAGAAATTCGTATTAACGCACAGCGGAAGGGTTATCAAATTACAAATTCGTATAACATTTTTTTTATTCTATTCGAATACCATATACATACGTGGTCATTTTACACACAATAATACATATGTATATTGTACATACAATTCTAATCATAAACATACATTATATTCATTTGAAAGTAGCTTATACCAATCGGCCAACAACTTAAAATCTACAATCCATTCTAATTAATTTATCATTTTGCATCATAATTTGACTTAACATATGAACCATTTCTTCAATTTCTAAGTTCACTAACTATGTCTAATTCGAATAGCTTAGTACATTTTCTGCTAGATCGAATTCCCTTCTTACCATCAAATTGAATAACATATTAGCTATGTTACAATGATATACTAACCAAATAAGTTCAATCTAAAATTTCCAATTCAAATCGGATAACATATAGCCAATTTCAATTGGTTATTACAATTTCTAAGTGTTAATACTTTATTAAAAGCTATTCGGACATCATTCATTTAATCCATTCCAAGGTAGTTATTCTATTATCAAACATAGAATTCTTTTCAAGGGTTTTAATTCCATCCATATAACCGAAACATTCATCATATATATATATATATATAATAGGCATCATACTCGGTTCATACATCCATAGAGTTTTGTTTCCCTTTTACAAAATAACCGGGGTATCAAACGGCTAAAACCTAACGGTTGCCTATACAAAAAGGAGACTATCCACAAAAAGAATCAAGCCCTACATATATACGGGCAATCTATACCCCAACATTTACCCCCTTACATACATAACAAAATATAAGGAAACATTAAAAGTCTATATAGAACCAAAGTAGTAGTTCATGAACATGACCATTAAACCGAATTGCACTAACATGCTGAATGCTAAGCCACCCATCATAAGTACGACGAAGATAGGGAAAATCATGATTAGGCTGCGTACGGTAAGGTTTCGAGTGGAGGTCAACAATGTTAGTACCTGAAATTTAGGGGAAGGCAGGAAGGTTCGAGTGGTAAGTACATTTCGTACTTAGTGAGGAAACCCTATTCTATTCGATTTCCCAATTAAGCATTGTGATCAAACAAATTAAGTTTCACTTTGCACATTATTCCATTCGAATGAATCAAGCAAAATAAGCAACAACATTATCAATGTCATGTATCTATCATTCGAATAAGTACATAAGGAAACCTAGTAATTTCATTCGAATACATGTCTCAAATTAACATTATTCATGATTCAATTACACATACAAGCCATGAAACCTAAATTAATTTCCAACTATCCAACTACCACAAATCAAATTTCATAGCATACCAAACATGGCAAAATCACAAACTTTAGCATTTCATTCGAATGCTTCCAATAATCAATTTCATCAATTTACTATCAAATTTCAAATTTCTTTTCTTTAATCGTTCGATTAATCAATTTAGCAAATGCCTTGGATAGTATAGTTTGATAGGTAATCAAGTCACATATAACAGAGGTTGTGAATCAAATTCACCATGTTAAGGTACCACGTACCAATTCGTATCACATATAACATATTATAATGTCCGCAGACATTAAACAAGTAGGTACACTTACGTACCACAACATCGAGTACACTAACGTACCGATTTTCTTATTGAGCTCAGACTCTAGGCTAGCCGTACTACCTAAACAGACTGTACACACCAAGGGCTTTGCATTTAAGTCTTTAATTTAATCAGATACAAAATCAATCGAATTTCAGAAATTCTTGATTAATCCTTTCGATTAATAGCTCATGATTTCAATTTCCACTATCAATTTAACATACACGATCATATAACAATTTATGCTCAATTCGCAATTTTTCAGATTAATTCTCATATAATTCCATGCTCATATCGCATAATTTTAGAGTCACATCTCATAGTTCAACACTCAATTGAACACATCAAACTTAATCATGCATGGAATAGTCATCATATAGTCATATTACATACCTCAATGTCATGATATCCACACATAATTAATATCACAACAACCAAAAATCAGCATTGCTAAGTTCATATACCAACAACACAATTAACAATGAACAATTTCAGAATTAAGCATAGCAATCACCAAATTAATTTAATCTCATACACATCAACATCACATAACACAAGCACCAAATCCAATTTCCATTATTCCTTCTTCCCTTTCTAAGATCAAATAGTTAATTAGTCAAATTTCATGCTTATTATAACTAAAAATCAGAATAAGGTAGTTGGAACTCTAATTCCAACTCTAAAGATTCGTTTCACTCACAATTCGCCGAGCTAATTCGGAATCCGTATGCCTTTCGCCCGATCCGTAGCCGATCCCGGAGTAACCTCTTCTTCTACCCTTTCGCTTCTAAGATCTACGACACTCAATCCAAACAAATAACAAATTTTCAGAATACAATTCATGCTATTAAAGGCTGAATTTTTCATTTTAATCAAAACAGCCCCTGAATTATTTAAATCCAATTCGACTAGTTTCCAATTTTCCTAATTCCTTCAATTAACTCTTTAATCCTTCAAATTGACCACCAATTTTACTAAATTTCATACTTTTCAGTTTATGACTCGACTTAACGATGCTTCATAAGCTTCAATTTTGCCAATTTTACAGATTCCAATTCCAAATTTCACATATTTCCAGTTTAGCTCATTTCTGACCGCCTAGATTGATACCCTTCGTTTTCCCTAAATACAACTTCAAATCAGATGCCGTTTGTTTCTAAATTCAGATTACATATCCAACTTCAACATATCAAAAATTCAGATCAAAACACCTAGTAGATTAATTTCTACAAATTTTCAAAGTTCACTGTCCAGCTCGAATTTGTGCTGGACAGTTTTGCATGCTACCACCTTTTACACTTCCAGATTTCACCACAGCCCTTAAAACCTTGGTTTATCATTTTTCTATGATTCTACACATTTTAAAGTGAAACATATCAAAAATTCAGATCCAAACTCCCATCATAGCATTTTCTATAATTTTTCAAAAGTGCATGTTATGAATCTTTCAAATCTGTTAATACCCTTTTGCATGCATGTTTATAAGGTTTTATGACTCTTAATCCTTAAGGATTTATACACATTTTTATATTTCCAGCAACCATGCTCAAGAACATCACCTTTATAATTTTCTAGACACATTAGAACACATGACTTACTAAATCAATTACTATAATCGGATTGAGAAGAGGATGATCTACTTACTTCCGATTTTTCCTTGATTTTTCTAAGAGATTAGCACCAACATGCAAGCTCTTCTTTTTCCCCACCGAGTTCTCAAGTTCTCTCAAGCTCTATATGGTGTTTTGAGTGTGTGAAAAAGTAAGGAAACTTAGTTGGTGGGATTTGGTGTAGCCGGCTAAGGAAGGGGAAGTGGGGAACAAATTTAATGAGATATGACCAAGGTGTCATGTCTCCAACTAATCCCTCAAATTAACCCCTTAATATTCCTACTAACTCTTGTATAAAGTCTCCAATTACACTATAATTCCATCTTATAATTAGTATTATTCATGTCATTTTTATTTTTGCATGCAAACCTCAACTTTTCCACTTTGTTCGGTTTGGTCATTGAGCTTATTGACCGAATTCTTATTGTTCATTTGACCTCATTTCAATTTGGTCCATATGAACTAATTTCCAATTCGAAAGTTTAGGGATTTTAATCTAATAATTCCCTTAATCAACTAATTAGACCTCTAATTCTTCTAGGCTAATTTTTGGGATGTTACTTCTTTAACGGAGGTTAACAACATTGTTATCATTTTATAACAAAACATAAAGTTTAATTGTCATTTTGTCATTTTCGAAAGTTTGATTACTATTTTATTTTTTCGAGTATAGTTTAATGACCGTCTGTGTATTTTACCCAAACAAAAAAATAATATAATTTCAACACTAGTTTTATAATAAAGCCTGAAATTAAATAGTAGTACAGATTGCCTAAAGCACTTACTTGGAGACAGTTTTGCAGTCATACGGAATTGGATGAGTAACTTGTTTTTTATATTAAGTTATTGGCATCAGCAGACAGTTGGAGTTGTTTTTTGTATGGAAGAAGCTGATAACAGAAATCAAACCAGGGACAGGGACAGGGGCACTTCCATTGTTAAGTAAGATCAGTTGACCTCAACTAATCAGCATTCTTAAAAGTTAAATTTTTCCACAGTTGGATTGGTTCAAATAACTGTTTCATTTATAACACTTGTTCCACTTCTCTATCAAAACGTTTTCTCATTACCAACTACCTATTACTGTAGGGACATCTCTATAACAAAGTTAATGGTTCGAATCTTTGACATGGATAAATCGAGAAGATGTCGGGGTAATCGCACATTTGGAAATTTCAAATTTAGAATTTTTATTTTGTATTTTTATTGGTCATCTAATTTTGCACCATATATTTCTAATATAACTTCCTAAAAACTTGTACCTTTGGCATAGAATCCTTCGTTTGTCACTGAATTCTGACATTATGAATAAAATAAATTAGATACCTTAAAATACCTGGTCCAAATTAATTGATTATTAAATTGTATACCAATAATTATAAAAAAAAATTAGTCATTTGTGTTCAAAGTGCATGAATGGTCATGTTTGCTAAATGTCAGTAAACTAATTTCCCTAAAATTTTGGCTATTAATTATTTGTTTTTGTTTTGTTTTTTTGCAACATTTCAGTTGGGATTTCTTAACTAATCACCCAATTTTCTATTTTAAACCCGTTGTTTGTTGTCCCACCTTCAACTTAAATACCGAATCCAAAATCTCAACTAAAAGAAAAACAGTCTTGCTTTGCACAATTTTTACGTACACAGATTTTATCACACATACATCCACGATATAAGTAAACTGAAATATTTTATATTATAATTGTTGATAAAAAAATTATATAGCCATCTATTAATTCTGAGTTTAATTTTTAAATAATAAATTTTAATTATTTTATTTAAATGTTGCATAAAGTATAAAAAGAAAACCCCTCTTTTAGTTTATAAAAGGGGTATTTTAGCTTTTTGAGACTGGACAGATGTTTTAAAATAAGAATATTTTAGTTAATTCGATGTCAACTTCGTTGTAATTTTTTTAAATATTCTATATGTATCTCCTAAGATATTATCATTCGCTTTTTCACTGAAACACTTGTTGGGTTTAGTTCTAAAATTATTAAAAATGCAATACTTTAAAGAATAATTAATATTATTGTAACATTATTTTCCTATGAAAATCTTTTATCATTCTGTTAGTGATCATATGTTGATAACTTTTATAAATATACATTTTTACTTAAAATATTTCCGCTCCCACATCGTTTGCATGGAAATCTATATTTTGATAATTTTATGAGAAAATAACAATTATAACAAAAAAAATAGATTATTTAATTAAAATATTTAAAATAATATAGATACATAAGATTCCATGATAATTTTCAAAAAATGGATATGAAATTAGGTGGAATTTAAATTTGATTCTGGGTTTCGGAGTATATGTGTTTAGTGTTTACAGTTGACCTTTTTGCACACTTCAATTTAAAAGTTAAAAAACAGAACGTGAGAGAATTAAGTTGAAGAGGGTGAGATTGGGGTCATAGGAATTATATAAATATTTTTTTTGTATAATTATTAATATTTAATTCATTGATCAACTAATCGGATTATGTACCGTAAGTTTTATTATGAGGACAATCTTTCCAATCCAATGTATTTCATTCATAACATTAAAATTTAAATTTCTTATCTTACTAAAAAAAACCTATTGACTCGTCTCATTAGACCAACTGATAAATTATGTGAATATCTTTTAAATAATAATAACATCGGTCATATTAAGGGGGTTTAGTTCACCCACTTAAGTATTACACAGACCAATCGCCCTTTTATAACACCAATCACGCTTTTGAATTCTGAAAGCGACTCCCTTACTTAATGGAACATGACTCATGCAATTTCAGTCTCAGAATTTTTGTGTTTTATATTTTAGGTACCTCTCAATGTTTGTGTTTAATTATTTCTTAGGTTTTGAAATTATATAGATTAAGTATTGGTTGTGTTCAGATGTTTTATAAATCTTTATTAATTTTAAAATAAGATAAATTAAACACTAATCCTTTATTTTTTTAAGTTTAAATTCTTCTCGGAAATTAAACATGTAGTTTTTTGCATTAACAAAATATCTTCAAAGATTGTGATGAGCCAGAATCAATTCCCACCATTAACTAGTCCAAAAAGTTTGACCAGAACTTGATGAGGCATGACTTCATCACAAAGAAAGTTTGAATTAGCAAAGCCTTGGAATTTTGATTAGTAAGTTGGTTAGTTAAATGTTGGGCAGGTGTGTTCACAAATTGGGACTTGACTGTGATACATTTCTACCAACACAGCAGACATTAGGCCCTCCTCTTTCCAATTGTTCATGCTAAAGCACAATTCCATCTATTTATACTATATATTATAACAATGTTTGGTTTACGAAATATAAGATTGTTTTTAAGAATAAATTTTTCAGAATGTAGCATTTTCTGACACATTACTAGAATGTTACATTACATTGTTTGATTTATTTGATAGGAATGTAAGATTACAATATTTGATTGAAGAATATAAGATTAACCATGGGCGTAGCCACCTGCTAGCCCCTGCGACCCACCCTTACGGTCTATATTTTTACTTTTACAATCTATTTTTATTAATTTGGCCTCTACAAAGTTTTAAATTATAATTTATTTTATTTACTCCAACATCATTAAATAGTTTTTAGCTTAGTGGTATAGTGTGTAAGTGAAAGTAAACTTGTTTTACTTAAAGTCAGCAAATGAAATCTTACTATTGACTTTTATAGGCTTGATTTTTTTTTTCAAATTTTTTTATAACTTTTATTGTAATACTTTATTCATGGCCTTTTAACTTTTAATTCCTGGCTTCGCCCCTGCGATTAACTATAAACAAAATTTACTAATTTGCCTTTATGATATATTTTTTTAACATGTTAAACTTTTAATATTAAAAAAACAGTTAACATAAAAATTCATAGAAATATTTATGTTACACTATTTAATAGTTATAAAAAATTTATTTATAATATAATTAATATATTAAATAATAAAAACATACTTTACATTTGCATACCCTCGTTCCCCTTTAAAATATTTCTTGTTAATTGTCAATTGTTAAATATGTTTAATTTTTTAATAATTTTTTTATCACTTGTGACAATTTGTAAACAAATTAAATAATAAAATAAATCTAAAAATAAATTAAAATATTTTGAGATGAAATACGTCTTATAAATCAAAGAATAAAATTAATAGCATCAACTCCTAACTCATTCACTCTCAAACAACATGTAATCTCATCATATAATCTTAGAAACATCATAAATAGAATATTAATAAAAATGTATTAAATATTAAAACATTATTTAATTCTATGTAACATCATTCACATATTGAACTAATATTAAATAAAAATATTTAATAAATTTACACCACAAATAATTAGTCACCTAATTAAAAATGCAACCATAATTCATATGAATAAAATTTATTATCTTAAGGGCATTATGATAAAGAAAGGAATTGTGTAATACTTAAAGAAAATAAAAATGTCAAGACAAAAAGTCATGAATCAAGATAAGGAGGTAAAATATAATTAACCACAAAAATAAGAGGGATAAAATTTATTTGGGTTAAATAGGTAAAAAAACAACCTATTATATTGTTTAGTAAAATTTTTTGGGAGGCGCATCCCCTAAGGTAAAATGTATCTCCGACCCTGAAAATGTTATTTTGACCATTTAAAAAAATATGACACTAATTGAGAAAAGATTACCACCTTGGAGAATCTTCCTAAACCAAGAGTATGAATACAATTCTAAAGAAGATTATTACAATTCAATTTTTTTTCTTGAACCAAATGCATCTTATATAGTTTTCATAATTTTAGTAGGGTGGTTTTAATTCATAAACTCAAACAAAAAAAATTTAACTTGATTTGACTTAAATCGTAATTTTATAAGCTCAATTTGAAAAACGCGTGTACACTTTTAATATATATCTTGTTGTTAGCTGACATTTAAAAAACACAAATTTGAGTTTCAAAAAGTGGTAATTATTGATGCATCATCAGTGGACTTCCAAAGCTTTCTTTTCTCTCTACAAGTGGACTTCCAAAGCTGTCACGTGTCTCTTTTAGAGGTCCTAAACCATAATTCTTAGTTTTTAAACCCTAAACTTTAAATTATAAAATATATTTTCAAACTTTAAAACCTAACCGCAAACACTAAAATTCTATTCTCAATGCCTAACCCCTAAAAAATAGACCTAGTAAGAAACAAATTTATCACCGTCAATACATAAATATTTTTCCTTTAAAAATTACTTTAATATCTAAAAATATGTACTCTCGTTAACCTATATTATTGAGTTTCAATATGTGGAAATATTTGATATTTTTTTTTGAAACAAATGCTGATAACAATATTTGAGTTAGTGTAAAAATAAATTAAAAAATAAAATAAAATTCTAGGCTGCCAACTTGTATTTTTGGTTTTGACCTACAAAATCTAATTACCAACAAAAGCATCATCCCTTTTAATATCCCTAATTTTGTCTTTATTCCTTACTTTTTAGTTACTTAACTACTCAATCAATCTAATCCCTTAATCCTTCCCGCCATAGGAGTTTTCATTTCTTCAGTCATCGTACGAGACCGGTAAAAACACATGTGATATATTTTTATTGATTGTCAAATAATTCTAAAGGTAAAATAAGATGAAAATAATTTAAGAGGTAGATTGAAAAAATAATTTATTGTATAAAGTGGACTAAACTTTTTAGATATTATTGTTGATAAAATATTAAAAAAATTATAGATTTACTCAATAAAAAGGATAGATGAAATGACAACTTTAAACTTTTAATTGGTGCTACTTCAAATAATTATTTATAAAAATATTGGTTGTCATGTATGTAATAGTCTAAATGTGATTATAAGGTAGTTTATGTTCATAGATATTTTTAAATCTTTGACAATGCGCATATACCTTATAGAAAGAGCGATTTAAACTCACATCTCTTAAGATAAATATCATTTTTCTACTGAGACACTTGTTGAATTTAGTTGTGAAGTAAATTTAAAGACAAAATGAGACTAAAATAATAATTTAAGAAAAAAAATTATAGTACAAAGTGAGAAATATATAGAGAGGGGAAAAAATCATGAATCAATAAAATAATTATAAAATTCCCACCACATAAAAGGATATTCCTTTATAATACCCAAAACACCCTCAAAGACTGCATACAATGATCCTTTATAATACCTAAAACACCCTCAAAGACTGCATAAAATTACCAAGCCTTGGTGGGTTCGTTAAGCTTTCTGCCTCCCTTTTGCAAGCGTTAGTTGCGGCAGAAATATGGAGCGCTAAAAAGCAAGGGTCAGGATTTGTTGAGAATAACCTATGCTGCCCCATAAGCATAAGATGAAGTAAATGAAGTTTGTGTTGCTGAGATTAAATAAATAAAGTTATATTTAATGTAAAACGTGGGGGGTAGTGTATATAAATAGGAGAGATTGAGATTCCAAATCATTCTCATCACGCTGCAGTTTCTCAGCTTTGCGAATTACCAACTTCAAAAGATATACCATATCTCTCAAAACATGCAAATGTAACTTTATTCCACCTCTTTCTGGGGATTTATTGAATTGAAAATACAAGTTTTTGGCTATGGAATTGGAAGGTACTTTCTGCTTGTTTCTCCACAGTTTTCATGTTCTACTGAAATGGGCTTCATTTTGTTTTTGTTTTGTTGGTGCAGAGACGATGGAATTAGAGAAAAACCCAGAAGAGGCTGAGGAATCAAATTCAAAGGAGATGATGAGAAGTGAGTCGGTAAACGATCAGCCATCTCCAAGATGTGTATTGGAGATACCTGTACTGGGGTCGGACTCTGATACCAGCAGCAATTCTAGCTCCTTTTCTCCGAAAACAAAAGGGAATCGAGATTCTTATGGTTTGCAGTGGAAGAACTTAATTGGGAATATTATGAAGAAATCAGCCAGAAGTTTGTCTCTGCTGCCAGCTTATGATATTTCCAGGAAGAACTTAAGGAGGTCCAAACTGGCAAAACTTCATGCCTCCCAGGAACAACATTTCATGCCGCTGCCTAAACCATCATGGAAAAACTTTACCTACTCAGAGCTTGCTGCTGCTACTCACAATTTCTGTCATGGTAAGCTTTTGTTTCAGTTAGTTTTGGTAGGAAGGAGCTGTTATTCTGTAGTATGACTGCTTGTGAAATGTTTTATTTTATGTCCTTTCTGCTTTTCTTAAGTTGTGGTCAGGCTTTAAGATGAATTCATTCGGTTTCTTTAATCTGGTTTAGATAGATGAAACAACCCTTTTCAACTTGTTTTATATTTGATTCTAAGTATAATTTATCAACTAATACATCACCAGCCTGATGGTCAAACCTGCTACTATTGAAAGCAACTTAATGTTTTAAAGTTATTTTGGACTAAAATGAAATGAAAAGTATGGTCAGATTGACCCTTGCAGTAGTTAGCCATGTTGGTTCCCTTTGAATCATGAGTTGGCTTTTCTACATTGATGATTTGAGATTCTAACTATGCCTCGAATTTTGCAGAGAATCTGGTCGGGAAAGGAGGGCATGCACAAGTGTACAAAGGGCAGTTATCTGATGGTCAAGTTGTAGCAGTGAAGAAGCTAATGAAGAATGAGAAAGAAGAGGAGGATCGGGTGAATGATTTCTTGTCAGAACTTGGGATTATTGCTCACATAGATCACCCAAATGCAGCCCACTTAATCGGATTCAGCGTCGATGGAGGCTTGCACTTAGTCCTTCAGTTTTCCCCTCACGGCAGCCTTTCTTCTCTTCTTTTTGGTACTATATACTAGTTTCTCTATTGGTATGAATTGGTCAAGGGAAAACAGAGAAAAGAGTTCTGGTTTACTCTGGTGGTGATTATACTTTCAGGTCCACCATTACATAACCATTGCACTAATGGGAAAATAATCCGTTCTGCAGCTTCACCTGAGCGCCTAGACTGGAAGACAAGGTTTAAGGTAGCCATTGGTATAGCAGATGGATTGAAATATCTCCATCACAGCTGTCAGAGGCGCATTATACACCGAGACATTAAAGCCTCTAACATACTGCTCACCCAAGATTATGAAGCTCAGGTGCTTTCCATGCCCTGATCACATTGTGATTTGTAAATGGCTTAAGTTTATAACTTCTGATGTTTTTCTTCTCAATGCAGATATCAGATTTTGGTCTGGCAAAGTGGCTCCCGGAAAATTGGCCTCACCATGTCGTCCATCCCATCGAAGGAACATTCGGGTTGGGCATGCAGTCCTTTTTCCTTCTTCAGTCAACTTGTTAGTAGCATTGGTAATTTCTCAAATGTAATGTGTCCAGGTATTTAGCTCCGGAGTATTTTATGCATGGAATTGTTGATGAAAAGATTGATGTGTTTGCATTCGGAGTTCTATTGCTGGAGATAATAACAGGCCGACGTGCAGTTGATTCAGCCAAACAAAGCCTTGTGATTTGGGTACATCTTCTGCACCCAAAGTCATTCAATTTGCAAAAGCATTCAGAAAACAATCAAGTTATTTTCATTTACAGGCAAAACCGCTCCTGGAACAAAACCAAGTGAGGGAACTGGTAGATCCTGGACTAGGGGACGGTTACGATCCGAGTGAAATGAAACGTGCAATGTTAACAGCCTCCATGTGCATTAATCACACAGCCAGAATGCGTCCAAGCATGATAAGGGTACCGAACAGATTTGAATGCATCTCCTTTAGTTTTCCCATAGAGTTGATGCCAGAAACGTTGTGATTTTCAGGTTGTAGAGTTGCTGAAGAATGAAGAGAGTCCCGTGGAGTGCGACCACAAATCTGGGGGTGGGAAAACAGTAATTGCAGACTGCTTTGATATGCAAGATTATACTCGAACCAGCTACCTAAATGATTTGAATCGCCATATGCAACTGGTTATGGAGTAACGGGTGTATTGAACCAAACCCTGCAGGGCTTGATAAAAAGTAAATACTACATGAAATGAATCTGAATCAAATTTCCTTTCGCCAGACTGCATCAAACAAGATTTGATGAAACTAAAGGACAATTGGGAATGTGGCCAAAATATTGTACTGAATTTGACAAAACCAACAACTTAAATCCTTTGTTTGTCAATAGATGTAACTTTCCATGCCATCTAAGCTATTCCTACCTTTAATTTGTCGGATTTTCTGAGTATAGAAAGTTGTATGCTTTTATAGCCAGACTTATTTCACACATAAGTATCTAAAATATATCAACTTTTTTTTTTCATTTAGTACCTAAAATATTTATTTTTTAAAATAAATATCTAAAATATGAAAAATTTTGCCACGTTTCACGAGCACCGATTAGCATCACTAACGACGAGTACCGATGAGCGTCATTAATTCAATTTATAAAGATTAAAAATTTAAAGAACTCGTCATATAATTATAAATTATTTAAAAATCAAAAGATAAAATAATTAAAATATATTATTTTATTTTTAATTTTCTTTTAAACATGATCAAAATACCTATTTACCCCTAAATTACAAAACCTAATTTTTTTGTTTAGGTTTTGAACCCACAACTTCTTGCTTGCCGCAAAAAACTCCCTACAGGTTTAACCATTAAACCAAGTGCTCACATTTGTTATATGTTGCATTTGAAATTCCTTAAAGTTAAGTTTGGGGTTTATCTAGAATTTAGTGAGTCTTGTTTGACTCTTTAGTTGCTCCGTAAAATTTCCCATTCGATATTGAGGGAAATTTCTAGATCTGAATAATTCCCCCCAACTCGTCGTCTCCCTTACTAGTCACCGACCGATTTTCGCCACTGCGTCGTCGTGATTCTCACCACCAGCGTCGTTGTGACCGGCGACACACTGCGACTCCAACCCTGGCCGCCACTCGCAGCGTAACGCTGTCGTTTTTCGTGTGAACCCGACCGAAGGCTCAACTATAACCCAAACCCCCTGCCGTCTCTATTTTTGAAGATTCCGGCGTCGATTGACGTCCGTTTGCCGCTCGGCCGCCACTTCTGGACTCCTCACGTAAGGCTGAGCAAAAGCCCTCTAATCGTTCGTGGTTCCGATGCCGGGAGAAGCCTCATCGGAGCTTCATATTTTCTGGCGTAATCTCAACATTTTAGGTAATTTCTGGTTGAATTTCGGCTTGTTTCGTGTTTCTAATGTTTGGGTTGAGTTGTCGTGTTGATAAGCTCTCCTTTTCCTGGCAGAATCGATACAAAAATGGCCTCCAGCGACCATTCCGATGACCAGCTGACGGTTTGCACCTATGGGTAAGTGAACCGGTTCAAGCTATGGTCTGAACCGGCCAAACCTGGTCTGAATCGGCTAACTCAGACCGAGCCCAAACTCGAACTGAGCCTAGACACGTCTGCCCGACCAGTCTCTCTGACATGACGCCCGACCCGTCTGTCCGACCCATTAAACCGTTGACCGAGTCAACCCGTCCGAGTCAACTTGTCCGAGCCAACTTAGTGAGTTAACCCGTCCGAGCCAACTTAGTGAGTCAACCAGTCCGAGTCAACTCGGTGAGTCAACTCGTCCGAGCCAACGTAGTGAGTAAACCCGTCCGAGACAATTCAATGAGTCAACTCGCCCGAGTTGACTCAACCGAGTCAACCCAGTAGACCAGTGATGTCAGCATGACATCAGTGTTTACTTGACTGCTGACGTCAGTATTGACTTAACCATTGACCAAAAAGTCAACTTTTCCGAAAACTCCCGTTTCATGATTTTTATCGTCTTGAGTCTGTTTTTGAAGTCCATTTCGTGAAATTTGAACCCGAAAGCCTCCGAATCTAACCTTGAACCCGAACTTGTACATGTATATAATTATTCAGTTAAGAGTACTATAAATAAAGACTGAAATAGAAATTTGTGTAATTGAAGGTATTCATGGTTTCTTGAATACGAGATGTTGTGGGACATCAAATTCAAGTTCAAAAGTGTTCGAATGTCGTTCATGAATCGACCGTTGTAGCTCGGAGCCAAGGTAATACATTACTACCTCTTGTATGCGTTATGGAACATGTTAGTATCAGATAAATGACTACATGATCATGTTAAGTATATGATTAATTCTATTTTAGGCAAGTTGATTACATAAAAAGGATAGTATCTTGATTAGACTGAATTGCTCGGTTAGGAAGGTGAGAGACTTGTAAGAGCTTCTAATATCCAAGAATAATTAATATGACTGCTATACTCTAGATCTGGTTGTTTGTTAATGATCTAACTTCCTAAATGCTTTGTTACAAAATTACAGAAACGCCCTTGAGGCGCAAGAATGACTAAAATACCCCTAACAACAAAATAATTTGGGAATCTACACCAAATCTAGTAAAGTAGCTTATTCATCTGAAAACCTTGTTTCGCTTGAAAAGTTGTGGATCAAAGCTTAAACTCTCGAATTGTAGAGTACACGGTTTGTATTAAACACTGAATAAATATCTTAAAATAACTCACAAAAATATATACATTCATATATTTGAACTAATCAAAGTGGCGTAAAATCCTGAATTGTCTGGCTTGACCAAAGATGATTGAAAACATCAAAAAGGCTGAATTAATCGAAATGAACGTAATGACCAGAAGACTGAAATATCCTCAGGTACCATCTGCCAATTATTTGAAATGATGAATATACACTCGAGATCTGAAACGAATGAATAGTTAGAAGAATCGAAAGGCTCAGAATAATTGAAACACCTTCGGACATCGAAGTGATTGAAAATACCTCTAAGACTTGGAATGAGATATATCAATGAAGCCAAGCAAAGCCAATGGCTCTGAAAGTGGTAATACACGACCCTTGTTGGTTGGTCGTTTCGGGAACTATTGTGATGTTTGAAGAATACCATATAAAAGCACGTTCAAGTTATTTGGAGAAAATACCTAGGTCAATGGTAAGAGCAACATGTTCTTCGTGTGTATTCAATGTTATGGATCGAGTTTAGATGCATTACACATGTTCGATTACTTGTGAAATACCATTCGAATACATGTTCGATTTCTCGTTGTATGTTCAGTGGTTGCTTGGTGAAGATGAGCTTTGGTTATACAATGTAGGCAGTTCTGAGAAGTGAATACTTGCGATGTACTGACCCGGTTAAATAAAAAACTTTGTAACGATGGTTTGCGATTAGTTCAAAGGTGTAACACCCGTGTTTTGGGCCTGGGAGTTAGTCGGGTATTAGTTCGAGTTAATTAAAACGTAATTAAAATAATTCAATTTCAAATAATGGTCTAAATGAGTTTTATTATGATGGGAGGGACCTATGTTGCTATTTACCCACATTTTAAATAAAGGAAGACAACTTTTCCATAAAAGTTGTCATCTTCCTCTTCAAATTCTCCTTTCCCAATTAAGGCTTCCCCTCGGTTAACGACCCAGAAAATTTCTTTTTATTTTATCTTGTCTACATGCTTAATTAAGACCTAAGTGTGGCACAGCAGCGGAAGATACAATCATAACATCAAACACCGACCAGCCCAACATTTAATTAGCTCATTTTAACATTCTGCAGCAGGCCGTTTCGAAACGCCTATAGGGTGTTCCGAAACGCCTTGACTAAGTCAACAGGCCAGGGCCAACCATAAGGTGACCGTTCCGAAACAGGGGAGACCCGTATCGGAACGACCTTGACGGTCAATATCTCGTGGTCAACGAGATTTGACCGTTTCGGAACTTCAAAGGCCCGTTTCGGAACGGGTTCATCTCGGCAAAATCTCAAAATTCCAGTAGCTAAAATGTTCCAAAACGCCCCTCTTCCATTTCGAAACGGCAAGCCATTTACACAGGGGCCGTTTCGGAACAGGGGGACCCGTTCCGAAACACCCCCTGTCTGCAGACTTTTCTGGGCTGTTTTGAGGCACAAGGATGCCCCAAAACACCTCCAAAACACCAAGCAACAACAAAACAATTGAATCCAAGATATACCAACAATAACATCATGCTTTAACAAGACTTACACATGTCTAATACTAAGGCAACAATCCACAACATGCATTCATCCAAACAACATTCAAACACATGTAAAAACTCTTAAGGCATAGGCTAACATTCAAAGTAAGCAATTAGGCATGGATTACAACTTAGACATGGCATCACAAGCCACACAAAAGCGACATAACATGGAGTCTAAACATGCTCCTAGCAACCAACAACAAACAACAAAACCTTACACATCCCATTGCTTAAACTATTACATGTCTTAGCATTAAAACCATACTTGATGAACCCAAGTCCAAAACCACACTTGGAGGCCCTCCACTTGCCCGAGCAACCCACGAACTAAGGATCTGCAATGTCGAACAAAGAGAGCGTAAGCAATGATGCTTAGTGAGGGTAAGCTCTAAAAACAAACCTCAACATTGCAGGGTCCGAGCACGATCTAGCCAAGGCAATTTACATTTACCAAGAGTCCACAAGATATAGATGCATGAGCAATATATCACATATATGCCATAATCATGAGCTCAACACTACCATACATGTAACCACAACCAAGTATTCCAATAAGAACCATGAACCTCAACACATTGATATACACATCAAAGAACATTGGCACCTAGTTAAGACCCGAATACGCGGATAGACATGTTGGAGACTCATATCCAACAACCACATTACCTCGGTGGGATTCCACTCATCACCGATCTCGCGGAGGGGATTCCACTCATCCTCACGCCCCGTCAATGGGATTCCACTCATCACCGACTATATTCAATTACAATTCCGGGCGAACCCGTACTCCTCCTTGGTGACTCAACGCCACCAAGGCCACGCGCGACTTTAGACTCATGTGTACACACTAACATCCTAATGATCGATCATTTGTATCCAAGTTTACTAGTGCCAATATTTACCCACATCACATTACTCATTTCATAACCTTTGTGCTTAGCACATACTCACCAACAACCATCATCATGCATGCTTTACGCAATACAACCCATGCCTCAATTCACATGTACAAAACATTATACATAAGCATTCATACCACAAGACATACGAGGCATATACATTCATACATTTGAGTTCATCCAAAGGCTTAGATCAAGTTTAGGATTAGGCTACCACCCTAATCCTAACTCTAGGTGGGTCTACCAAGCCCAACCTAGTCCACATACTCGAACCAACTAATTGAAACATTTAAAAGCAAACAACCACTCACCTAAGCTTCCAAGCTCCAAGACCAAGCAAGCGACCGTTCTTCAAGTTCCCGGATTCGATCCCGAAGCTTCTTCCACGTTTCCCCTTGCTTCTAGCCAAACAAAACACATACATCACTTCCCAAATCAATGCTAATTCAACCATCAATCCACTTTGCAAAACACAACTCAATTTTCACAAATTCCAAATCACATAGCATCTCAAAAACCCAATTTTCGGACTCCCACAACCAAGGGCTGAAATATCCAATTCCAAGCACCCAAATGACTTCCAAAATATCCCAAATCACCCTCCTAACATAGATAGACCATCAGCCCTTCAATTTCAACATTAATCTTACCAAAAACCCAAATTCTAATGCCCTAAAATTTGCCCTCAAGACCCACTACAAAATTTCATCCAAAATTGACCAAATTCATGTATGTTGTAACTTTCATCATGATTAAACATAACCCCAAAACAATTTCTCAAAACAAAATGAAAAACCCCATCAAAACCCCAAATTTCCATATGAACCCTAATTCCCAAAACTCAATGTTTTTGAAATCTAAAACAATAGATAGGTAGGGGATAGAGAGGAGGTTAAGAAAATATATTTACCTTTCAATTTGGTGTAGAAATCGGCTAGCAAGGCTAATGGAATAGTAACTAGGGTTTATGGGTGTTTGATAATGGGGGAGGGTTTTGAAATTGGGAAAGGAGAATTTGAAGAGGAAGATGACAACTTTTATGGAAAAGTTGTCTTCCTTTATTTAAAATGTGGGTAAATAGCAACATAGGTCCCTCCCATCATAATAAAACTCATTTAGACCATTATTTGAAATTGAATTATTTTAATTACGTTTTAATTAACTCGAACTAATACCCGACTAACTCCCAGGCCCAAAACACGGGTGTTACAACTCTCCCCCACTTAAGGAAATTTCGTCCCCGAAATTACCTGGTGGAAACAAATACGGAAACTGCTCAACTATATCCGCTTTCCTCTCCCACGTGGCCTCTTCCACACCTCTATATCTCCACAACACCTTGACCAACTCTATGGTCTTGCCACGCAATACCTTGCTATCGGAAGCAAGTATCTCAACGGGCTCTTCATTGTAAGACAAATCCGGATTCAACTCTATTTCCTCGACGGGCATCACATGAGAAGGATCTGATCTATATCTCCTAAGCATAGATACATGGAAGACATCATGAATCTTCTCTAACTCAGAAGGTAACCTCAACCGATAAGCTACAGGCCCAATCCGCTCAACTATCTCATACGGACCAATGAACCTCGGACTCAACTTGCCCTTTCGGCCAAATCTCATTACCTTCTTCTACGGAGATACTTTCAGAAACACTTTCTCACCAACTGAATACTCAACCTCTTTCCTCTTCAAATCTGCATAAGACTTCTGACGATCGGAAGCTGTTTTCAAGCGGTCGCAAATCAACTTCACTTTTTCTGTGGTTCCTTTAAGCAAATCTGGCATAGGTAACAACCTCTGACCTGTCTCAGCCCAACAAATCGGAGTCCTACACCGTCTACCATACAAGGCCTCATAAGGTGCCATCTGGATACTAGACTGATAACTGTTGTTGTAAGCAAACTCAACCAACGGTAGGTGCTTCTCCCAAGAACCCTGAAAATCAATCACACAACAACGAAGCATATTCTCTAGAATCTGTATCACTCGCTCTGACTGCCCATCGGACTGCGGATGATAAGATGTGCTGAAATGCAGACGACTACCCAAAGCACTATGCAAACAACTCCAGAACCTCGAAGTAAATCTAGTATCCCTATCTGAAACAATAGACTTCGGAACTCCATGAAGTCTCACAATCTCACGAATGTACAAGTTTGCCAACTTGTCTAAGGAATCCGTAGTGTTCACTGCTAAGAAGTGAGCACACTTAGTGAACCTATCCACAATCACCCAAACTGAATTCTTCTTCGAAGGAGACAAAGGCAACCCCGATACGAAATCCATGGTGATTCTCTCCCATTTCCATTCTGGAATCTTCAAAGGCTGTAGCAAACCTGAAGGAACCTGATGTTCTGCCTTCACTCTCTGACAAACCATGCAACGGCTCACATACTCGGCTACGTCTCTTTTCAAACCAACCCAGAAGTAATCATTCTTCAAATCTCGGTACATCTTGGTACTACCCGGATGCATAGAAAAGGGACTCGAATGCGCTTCACTCAAAATCTGACGTCTCAGCTCAGCATCTTCCAGTACAACAATTCTATCTTTAAAACACAACAGACTCTCACCACTGAAACTATACTCAGACGGTCTTCCTTCGGCTATGTCCTGAACATGAGGGACTAAGCTCGCATCTTGCAACTGCTTCTCTCTAATCAACTGAATCAAAGAAGGCTTCACTTGCAACTCGGTGATCAAACCACCATCATCGGACACACTCAATCTAGCAAACATAGCTCTCAGCTCAACGGCCACTTTTCTACTCAAGGCATCGGCTACTACGTTTGCTTTACCCGGATGGTACTCAATGGTCAAATCATAGTCTTTTAGCAACTCTAGCCATCTTCTCTGTCTCAAGTTTAACTCTTTCTGTGTCATCAAGTACTTCAAGCTCTTGTGATCGGTGTAAACTATACACTTCTCACCATACAAATAGTGACGCCAAATTTTCAATGCAAACACAACTGCGGCTAGCTCTATGTCATGAGTAGGATAGTTCTTCTCATGAATCTTTAACTGTCTAGAAGCATAAGCAACAACTCTCCTATCTTGCATCAAAACACACCCTAAGCCTACGTAGGAAGCATCACTGTAAAACAAAAACTCCTTACCTGAAACAGGTTGCACTAACACTGGAGCATTCGTCAAAGCTTCTTTCAATTTCTCAAAGGCCTTTTGTCTTGTATCTGACCATTCAAACTTGACTCCCTTTTGCAACAACTTAGTCAAGGGAGCAGCTACTCTAGAGAAGCCATCAACAAACCTCCTATAGTAACCAGCTAGTCCTAGGAAACTCCTAATCTCGGTCACAGACTTAGGTTGTTTCCACTCAACAATAGCCTCAATCTTCGATGGATCAACTCGAATGCCCTCGGCCGAAACAACATGGCCAAGAAATACAACCTCTCGAATCCAGAACTCACACTTACTAAGCTTCGCATACAACTGATTGCTCAACAATCTCTGTAAAACAAACCTCAAGTGCTCATCATGCTCTTCTTCTGTCTTCGAGTACACAAGTATATCATCAATGAAGACAACTACAAAGCGGTCTAGGTAATCTCTGAAAATTCTGTTCATCATGTCTATGAATGCTGCTGGTGCATTCGTGAGCCCAAATGGCATCACAAGAAACTCATAGTGACCATACCTAGTCCTAAAAGCTGTCTTCGGAACGTCACACTCTTTCACCTTCAACTGGTAGTACCCGAATCTCAAATCTATCTTCGAGAATACTGAAGCACCTCTCAACTGATCAAACAAATCATCTATGCGAGGCAACGGATACTTGTTCTTCACAGTCAACTGATTCAGCTGTCTATAGTCAATACACATGCGCATGCTGCCATCTTTCTTTTTCACAAACAACACTGGAGCACCCCACGGAGAACTACTAGGCCTAATGAAACCACGGTCTAATAATTCTTGCAACTGACTCTTCAATTCTTTCAGCTCTTTCGGAGCCATACGATACGGAGCTATCGAAACTGGACTGGACCCCGAAACTGTCTCAATCACAAACTCAACATCTCTGTCAGGAGGCAAACCAGGCAACTCTTCAGGAAACACATCTGGAAAGTCACACACTGTCCTGATATCCTTCGGTCTAGCTTCACTCATATCCGGATTCATAACATAAGCTAAATAAGCCCCACATCCAGAGTTCATCAACCTATGAGCCTCTAAAGCTGACACCACATTAGACAAGAACTTAATGTTCTCGCCCACTACCACTACCTCGTAGTCATCAGAAAGCTTCAAGGAAATTCTCTTTGTCTCAAAATCCACACTAGCCCGATGCTCAACCAACCAGTCCATACCCAAAATAATATCAAAACCGTAGAAAGGAAGTTCCATCATATCAACTGAGAACACATGACCCTGAATCTTCAGTGGACACCTCCTATACATACGTCTAACCACAACTGTCTCACCAAAAGAGCTAGTAACATGCATACCTACATCTAAGATCTCAACAGGAATATCTAACTTCTGTGCATGCTCACTCAGAATGTAGGAATGCGTAGAACCCGAATCAACCAAAGAAAGCAAAGACATAGACTGTAACTCAAAATTACCTGCTATCACATCGGTGTCGTTCCCGGCCCCTCTCTGAGCATAGACCCTCGCTGGTCCTCCCGCCTCTGGCTGCACAGCCACAACATGAGCAAGGTTCCTCTGAGCATCTACCCTAGGTGCATCAGCCCTAGGCTGGAAGTAGCCACGACCGCGCCCACGGCCTCTCTGAAAATCATTACCTCTCGCAGGAGCCTGAGCAATGTTCGGTGCCTGAGCTGCCTGACGCGGACAGTCCCTCCTAAAGTGGTCCCTCGAACCACAGTTCCAACAAGCATGGAAGTTACCCCAGCACTCTCCAGTGTGCTGTCTCCCACACTGTGCACACTCGGGCAAGCGCCCTCCTCCTCTATGGCCCTGATGGCCCCTACCATGGTGGCCACCGCCACGTCTCTGATCGAACTGATGTTCGCCACCTCTGTGCCTCTTAGCATCTCTACTATCAAAGTTGTTGTGCCTCTTGCCAGAACTAGATCCCCCAGAACGCTTGGCCAGCCCCAAGCTATGCTCGATGTCCTTGGCTCTAGCAACCAAGACATCAAAGTCAGAATAATCAGAAGCCAAGGTGTACCTCTTAACTTCCTCATGAAGTCCGTATCTGAAACGATCACATCGAGCCCTCTCAGTGGGTACTAACTCTGGAGCATACTGACTCAGACGAACGAAACGAATCTCATAATCGGTCACAGAAGCATCTCCCTGAGTGAGAGCCATGAACTCTCTCTTCTTCTCATCTAAGTACCTCGGTCCCAAGTACCTCTTCCGGAAAGCAGACTCAAAGAACTCCCAGTCAATCTCGGCCTCTGGAACCCCGGCAGTAATGGTGACCCACCAGGTGTAGGCATCACCTTGAAGTAGTGAGATCACACAACCCAATCTACGTGCGCCCGCACAACCCATCTGAGCCAAGATACGAACTGTCTTCTCCAACCATAACTCCGACCTCTCCGGAGTAGATCCTCTAAACTCCTCGGCCCCTAAGCTACGGAGCCTCTCCAAAGGTAAACTAGCATCATCACACCTAGGCTGAGCTGCAGCCTGAGCTCCCGCAACTGCGGCCTGGAACGCTCCCGCTATCGCTTGCACTAGCGGATTCATATCAATTCCGGCTGGACCTTGGCCACCTTGAGGTCCCTCTCCTCCAGCTCCATCCTCGCCCCTAGCTCCAGGTGGAGGAGGTGGTGGTGGTGGAGGTGGTGGAGGAGCGCCAGCCCCTGCGGCCCCCGGTCCTTCTATGTGAGCTCCCGCACCAACTACCGGCTCAACAGGAGCCACCACTCGCGGTTCCTGACGAACCAACCTCGGTCTACCTCTCGGTCTAGACATCGCTCTCACAGATATTAACTACAACCACAACAAACAAACATACAAGTTGGGTTAGCAAGGCGAGGCTTCCAAGTGTCCAAGTATGTTTCCTCACTTAAAATCATTTTTCTAATGTAATAGTAGCAATGGGACCCACACACACATGCTTTAAAATAAAACAATCAGCATACTTGTCACATAAGCAACATTCTTGCAAAACAAGCAAACACCGTGCAACTTCACTTTAAAAACTTAAACTTACCTCACTTACCTGCCCAAGGTCTCGGTAACCTTAGGCTCTGATACCAACAAGTGTAACCCCCTCGTCCCACTCGGGCCGGTCATCCGGCCAGACCGGGACGAGGGGGTTACAAAAGGGACTCGGAAACCTAATAAGTAACTAAAACTTTTGAAATCCGTACAACACTGCTCATACCTGATGGTCTAATTACCAATTTACCCCTAAAGGCCAGAATGACCATAATGCCCTTGTAGGCTTTAGTGTTTGGATCATTCCTAATATATTCTAAATCTCAATGATCTTGATTTATCAGTTTTTAATGTCTGGTTTGAGCCGTTATTACCAAACCTCTCTTTTCATAAGGACCTCGTTCTGAAATCAACCCAAAATTATCAATGTTCTCTTTATGATATTTATCAAGTGTCTCTAAAAAATAAATTTGGACCATAAAACATGTATCTTGTCTCTGTAAATACTCTACGTTTTAAACCATGACTATCTACTCTGAACTTAAAAGCATGACACAATTATTATGAAAAAAAAGCAATCCATTGCTTTTGTCCTCCGATATAGAAATATGTATAACTGATATCCGTCTTTTGATACAAATAATAATAATAAATTTGACATATGTATTATGGTATAAATATATATCTGGACTCTGTTTTCTGCTATTATCGGTTACTAGATAAACTAATTTTAACCGGGGTGAATTATCTGAGATTATGATTGAAGATCTATAGGCTCAGCGCTGATAAGCCCTTCTAAATGTAAGCTCATATGCCCAATGAGCCTAGGGTAAGTCTTTCTGGATCTAAGCTCATATGCCCAAAAGGGCCTAGAGTAAGACTTTCTGGACATTGTTCTTGGATACTGCTATGAGGTATTGTATATATCAATGTATGGTTTGAGGGTAGTTAGGTAATTAAAATAAAACTTTATGTTTCCTTCTGTAATTCTACTCTACTGAATTAATTCACTAAATTCTGAAATTCTCAGTATGCTTCCAACTTGCAATTAAGGAGAAACACTAAATTCTCTGGTTCATCTTCTTTAATTTATCCCATTCCTGAACATACGGTCTGTATGCTTCGCGCCTATTACTTAGTGATTGAATAAAGAATAATTCTGTTATATTCAAATATAACGATTCACTGAATTATCGAATCATAATTGGAATATGTAGTTGCCCAGAACTTCAGGATAACTTTATACTTTGCATGATACATGTACGTTGCATGTAGCATCTTTGGGTAGTTTATATTATTGAGCTTCTCGAAGCTTACATTATTTTTACCATTGCAGATTAGAAAAAAATCTATCATGGCATAGTAATTGACATTAATGTTGGAGTTCTTTTGGCATTGCTCTCAGAGTACGGTACTGGTACATTTAGCGTGCATGTATGTCGTGTATGATTTTATGTTAATGTCTGTCATTGTATTTTCTGAATCTATGTTATATGTTTAAATGATTTTTTTTTGAAATGATATTTCAAAAAGAAATTTAATTTAATGTTTTCAATGTATTTAAGAAAAATGTTGTTCATGTGGATTTCCTTTTTCTGGTGGGTCGCTCTCGGTGATCCTAATGTGACTTTTTAGAATTCGTGGTAACGCATAAGCGGGTTTAGAGGGTTACATTTTAAATTTTTAATCGTTATAAATTAAATTAATGGTGCTTATCAGTACCCATCAGTACTCATCATTAATTGTATTTATCGGTGCTCGTCGAACATAACATATTCATTCTTAAAATATGCATTTTTTTCGTCAAAGATTAAATATTTATTTGTAATATAAACCTTATAAGAAATATCCTAAATATGCGTCAGAATTTTTTTAAGTTGAAGAATTATTGAACATGCAGACAACGACTACCAATAGTCAATTGGAAAGGGGCAGCAAACTGACTTTACCTGCTTATTACATCTTTCTTTCACACGTGCTTTCCCCACTTGTTTCCTTTTGACCTTCTAATTACCTTTTTTTTTCCCGTAATTATCTGTCTAAATTCCTATCCGAATTCAATAACTTCATTTCATAAACTCAATTGTTATCATAAAAATTCAACGATTCAAATTTGCTCAACCTAAATTTATTTTTTAAGCAAATGAAAGTTTAATAACGGTGGTGGTAGATTCAAAAATATTTTTGAAAGTGGACACACATATATTAATATTATGTTCGAATTCGGTTTGTTTATTATTTAGTATGTTCGGGCTCGATATTTTTTGTTTTCGCGAACATTTTTGTTTTGTGTGCGCAAAAATGTTCGTGTAGCGTTTGCGTACATAAACGACTAAGTGTAAATTAGTTAACAATGCTTATTTATAATTGTGTAAATAAGTTATCAATGCAAACATTAGTGAATCGAAAAATAATGGTGTAAATAACTTGTCCACCCTAACTATATGGTGGATTTGTCACTTTGGTCTCTAATAACAAGTATTAAGAAAATTAAATTTTAAGAGTATATAACTAATAATAAATATTGAAAAAATTAGGCTTTAATAACTAGTATTAAAAATAAATTAGACTATTAATAATAAATATTTTTAAAAATGAGTTTTAGGAGTAGAACCCTAATAACAAATTTTAAGGGTATGCCCCTAATAACATGTATTAGAAAATAATTGGGTCTCTAATAACAAGTATAGAAAAAAAATAAAATTTAAGAGTATGTCCTGAAAACAAATGTTAGAAAAAAAAACTTAGGGGCTAATAACAAGTGTTAGAAAAAAATTGGATCCCTAATAACAAATATTGAGAAAAATAAATTTTAACAATAGATGCTTAATAACAAATATTGGGAAAAAATTGAACCATAATAATAAATATTTAAAAAATGATGCCCTAATAACAAATATTGAAAAAAAGTTATGGCCCTAATAACAAGTATTGAAAAAATTGGACCTTTAATAACAAGGTTGAAAAAAATAAACCTTTATAACAAATAGTCAAATATTAAAAAAAATAGACCCCTAATAACAAGTGTTAAAAAATTGAGCCCCTAATAACAAGTATCGTAAAAAATTAGACCATTGTAATAAATATTAGAACAATTAAATTTTAGAATAAACCCTAATAATAAGTATTAAAATTTAAACTATAATACCAAATATTAAAAAAGGGCTCATTTTAAAATTTTAAGGTTTGTTTAAAAAGCAACAAATAATTTTATAACGACCTAAATTTCCATATTCGAAATTATATTTTTTTCGAATCAAGAATGCTTAAAAATATATATTATAATATAAATATCTTTCTTTAATTTTTTATTATTTATTTGGCTATTAAAGATATTTGAAAAGAGATAGGGGGTTTTAACAAGTCATACGAATCGTATATCTCTTTTCACTCAAAAAAAGAAACTTTTAGGAAGAGGCAGCAAATTCAAAAGAAAAATGAGAGGGAGAGTGATGGCAGAATCGAGTAGAAGAGAATAAGGGAGAAGGAAATAATTTTTCAAGCTTTGGAGAAGTTTCGATCAAGCTACAAACCTACGGTTTGATCGATCTAACTTTTGGACAATAATTAAATGGATGGATGTTGCGTTGTGTGGTGTACTATAAATAATACGTAAATAGTGCAAGTATACACGTCGAACAAGTAGTAAAGTGATGAGTGAGTATCGTCTCCATATGGATTAAAGGTACTTCAAGTCAAGTTCAAGCACACAAAACAAAAACTGAATATAAATATGATAGCAAGTGAGAACATGTGAAGAAATGTTGTAGCAAAAACTGTAATAAAAACTAGAGCTATACGATAAGACTTCAAACGTTCTCACACGTGTGGAAACTCTCAAATGGGATGACAGACTGGGTTTATCAAGGATTCTTATGCCTAGTTCTCATAAATGTCTAACACCTTCCCGCTTATACTATGCTCGACAGAGTTTATTTAGGTGTTTCTAACTTATCTCTAGCAAGAAAACTGACAACCAGAATGCTACAACATTACCTCTCAGCGTGAACCCTAACAAGCTACTTATCGATTAAGTTTTACTCCTTTTAGTAGTTGAAACCCTATCCTTATCTCTAAGGTGAGTTAGGGTTTTGCCTCTCAACATCAAACCCCATTGCCCACATAGATTTAAGCTTAACTCTCTCGAATATTAAGCTATCAAACACTCAAATAAAGGCTAACTCTCAAAAGCTCTTACAAACTTAAGGAAATAAAAAAGTGGACAAAGCATATAAAGAACTGAGAAATGCTTAAGTGTCGATTAAAATTAAAACATAATAATCCAAAATAAACCTAAGCCATTTAAAGTTAATTCATGGCTGGGCAAGTAGCATCCAAAATCATTCTTTTAAAACAACTCAATCTAAAAAAATATATAAAAGTAAAGAGCACCTAAGAGTAAAAAAACTCTCAAGTCGTCGCGGACTGCCGTGAATCATCCTAAGCTTGATGTTTCTTTCAAAGGTCAGCAAGATCTTCCCCTTGGAGCTCCAACAATGGATGACACAATAAAAGAGGAGGAGAAAAAGAGTGGTCGCCTCTTCCTCTCTCTTTTTTCTCTAAAAGAACTTTTTTATAGCTCTCCCTTTAATGTGAGTGTCTTGTCCTTTACATAGTGGGGGTTCTTAGGATTTGTGCCCTAAATTTCAAGGGAATATTTCCTTCACATGTGTGGCACAGCTGGGTGGTGGAATCACATGTGGGGGTTGAAAATATCTTCATCTTTTGTCTTCTTGTGCGCCCAGAATGCCGTCCAAAATGCTATAGCATTTTTCTTTTTCCCTATATTGCTTTATAACTATCCTGCACATCACCACACCAAAGCAAACCTTTCTGTAGAACTAATGTTTTGATATAATAATTGAAAAATGTTTTGGACTGATTTAAAAAGAATTCAAAATTATTTCCAAAGTCCAAATAACTTGAAACTATGTTTAGGGATGTTTTTAAAAGGGTTTAACATGTTTTTCAAAGCCAAACTTCACAAAACCTTCCAGGCGTTTCGAAACACCTTAGGGCGTTTCGATACGGAGGATTCTAGTAGCAAAAGTCTTTCAATACAAGTATCGAAACGGGCCTTCCCTGGAAGAGATTTTTGCCCGGCGTTTCGAAACAGGCCATGCCGTTTCGATACGCCTACGTGGCATTGACCACAACGTCATAAACCCCAACGACTATTTCCCAACTAACTTTTAAATGCAGGTCATTTCGATACGAGACTAAACTTTTTGATACGGTGTTCCGAAACGGCCAAGAGCATTTCGATACGGGTACCTCATCAGGCTGCAACGACTCTTTCTACTTAAAGCGTTCCCAATCTTTACTGCCCTGGGAATTAATGATTTTCAGAATCTTGTTAAACGGGTCATCGCAACAGAAGCTGGGATGAGAGTTGCTGAAAGAAGAAAAAGGGGGCAATCGATCTGACAAAAAGCAGAAACGGGACGACAAGCCTCAGTAGCAATCTAAGAAGACTAAATTTCAGAAAGAAGGGTCTTCTAATTTTACTTCTGCTCCGAGGAGTAATTATACTTTGAAATCGTCCACAGTGATCAAATCCTCAGTACCGAATATATCAGTCAATAGCACAGGAAATTCAGAAAAGATTCCTCCTCGTAAGTTTTGTCAGAAACTACATCGTGGTCAGTGCATATTCTAGTCGATTCTATGTTATGCTTGTGGTGGTGATGATCACTACATCAAAGACTATCCTCAAAAGCCCAAATCAATGCCAGCTCAGAACACTGTGATTCCTAGTTCGACGTCATCTAATCGGAACATCAATGCTAAATCAGATCAACCGAGTTATCAAAAGAGAGGCAAGGGTACTCACTCCAATGCTTCTACTCATCAGGAATCTCGAGCTCCTGCTAGAGTTTACCATATTCGTGGTAGGGATGACGAAGAATCTCCTGAAGTAATGACAGGTATTGTTGAGCTAAATTCACATCCTGTTTATGCCTTAATAGATTCGGGATCCACTCATTCATTCATATGTCTATCTATAGTTAAAAAGTTGAAATTAGAACCTGAAAATGTGAAAACAAGTCTGATAGTTTCGAACCCTTTAGGAGGAAATTCAAACATTAACCTAATATGTAGAAATTGTTCCTTGCATATCAGCAATTTGCCATTATCTATTGATCTCTACATATTACCATCCTGTGAGTTCGATTTAATTTTGGGACTAGATTGGTTAAGTAAACATGAGGCTTGGGTAGATTGTCAAAATAAAATATTATACCTTCAGGGTTTAGGAAAAGAATCCATACTCCTGATTGATAAAAAGCCCACTTCCATTTTTGCATCTATGGTCTTACGAGATCAAGTTGAATTTGGATTATCTGAGATGCATGTTGTTTCTGAATTTATTGATGTGTTTCTCGAGGAACTACCTGGTCTCCCTCCGACTAGAGAAGTTGAATTTGGGATTGAAATACAACATGGCTCGAGTCCGGTGTCTATCACTCTGTACCGGATGACACCTCTTGAGTTAAAAGAATTACAAAAGCAACTTCAAGAGCTTCAGGACAAGGGTTTTATTCGACCTAGCACTTCTCCTTGGGGTGCACCTGTTCTGTTTGTAAAGAAGAAGGACGGAGCGATACGCCTTTGCATTGACTACCGTCAATTGAACAAGATCACAATTAAGAACCGATATCCACTCCCAAGAATAGAAGATATGTTCGATCAACTTAGAGATGCTTCAGTGTTCTCAAAGATCGATCTGCGATCTGGATACTATCAATATGAGAGTTAAGGAGGAGGATGTGTCAAAAACAGCCTTTAGAACTCGTTATGGTCACTATGAATTTCTGGTGATGCCATTCGGATTAACAAATGCTCCGGCGGCATTCATGGATCTTATGAATAGAGTATTCAAGCCTTATCTCGATAAATTTGTAGTTGTCTTCATTGATGACATTTTAGTCTATTCTCGCAATCGAGAAGAACATGTTGATCACCTCCGCATTGTCTTGCAAACTCTCCGTGAACGCCAGTTATTCGCAAAATTTTCCAAGTGCGAGTTCTGGTTAACAGAAGTTACTTTTCTCGGTCATGTAATTTCCGCAAAAGGAATTAAAGTAGATCCAAAGAAAATACAGTCAATCATGGATTGGTGACCTCCTAGGAATGTTAGTGAAATACGGAGTTTTCTTGGTTTGGCTGGTTACTACAGAAGGTTTGTCAAAGGGTTTTCCACTATAGCCTTACCTTTGACTAAACTTCTTCGTAAAGACCAAGCGTTTGAGTGGTCTGAAAAGCAACATAAAAGCTTTGACCAACTTAAAGCGGCTTTAACTCATGCCCTAGTCTTGATCCAACCAGAACCGGGTAAAGATTATACCGTATACAGCGTTGCTTCGCATACGGGTCTTGGATATGTCTTAATGCAAGGTGACAATGTAATTGCTTATGCTTCTCGCCAATTGAAACCTCATGAATTGAACTATCCAACACATGATCTAGAACTTGCTGCTATCGTGTTTGCTCTCAAAATATGGAGACAATACTTATATGGTGAAAATGTTACCTATTCACCGATCACAAGAGCTTAAAATATCTCATGACTCAGAAAGATCTGAATTTGAGACAACGTTGATGGATTGAGTTGTTGAAAGACTATGATATAGTTATTGAATATCATCTAGGAAAAGCTAATGTGGTTGCAGACGCCTTAAGTCGTAAACCGACATTGGATAATTTTCAAATCATTAATCGCTAAGAATAAATAAATATACCTTCAATAATATCTTTGTCTAAATTGTTTAATTTATACTTGTAGCTCCAACTGCTACCAGCGCTCATCTACGAGTGTATCAAAAACAAGATTTTTTATCTGAACTTTAAATTCAATCCAGTCTAATCTCAAGGATTGGAAGTCTTCAACAAGCTGACCCCGAACTTTAGGATATTATTTCCAAACTTGATACAAAGGCTGAGGAAGGGTTCCGTATTCACACGAACGATCTCCTCTACTTTAAGGAGAGAATCTGTGTTCCAAATGATGAGAATCTAAAAAGAGATCTTCTGGAAGAAGCACACCAGAGTTCTTTCTCGGTCCATTCTGGACCGGTTAAGATGTATAAAGATCTTAAATCATTGTATTGGTGGCCTGGTATGAAAGCGGCTATCAATGAATTCGTATCAAAATGTCTCAATTGTCAAAAAGTCAAAGCTGAACATCGAGTTCCCACCGAATTACTCCAACCACTCGAACTGCCACAGTGGAAATGGGAACAAATTACCATGAATTTCGTGACTGGTCTTCCTTGTTCTCCCCGAAAATATGATGCTATTTGGGTGATTGTTGACCAGTTCACCAAATCAGCACATTTTATCCTTATTCGCATCAATTACAGTTTAGAGACTTTAGCCAATCTGTATAATCAAGATATAATTCGGTTACATGGAATTCCTATCTCCATTGTCTCTGACCGTGATCCAAGATTTACTTCTCGATTTTGAAGAACTCTGCAAAAAGCTATGGGGACCAAACTGAATCTAAGCACTACTTTCCACCCGCAAAGTGATGGTCAGTATGAACGAGTAATTCAGATTCTCGAGGATATGCTTAGAGCTTGTATTATTGATTTTGGGAAGAATTGGGAAAAATCTCTACCTTTAGTAGAATTTACCTACAACAACAACTATCAGTCCTCTATTCAGATGGCTTCTTTTGAAGCATTGTATGACAAAAAATGTCGAACTCCTCTTTGTTGGTCTGAACTTGGAGAAAATAAAATATTAGGACCTCAATTGCTTAGAGAAACAGAAGAGAAGGTCCAAATTATCCACTCTCGATTAAAGCAGGCTATTGATAGACAGAAAGCCTATGCCGATCTGAAGCGAAGATATATCCAACATAATGTGGGAGAAAAAGTCTTTCTTAAAGTCTCTCCATGGAAGAAAGTATTTCGGTTCGAAAAAAGGGGAAAACTCAGTCCTCGCTTTATTGGACCTTTTGAAATTACAGAAAGAATTGACCCAATAGCTTATCGACTTGCACTCCCCAACGAGTTCGATAAAATTCATAATGTTTTCCATGTCTCAATGCTCAGAAAATATATGTCTGATCCATCTCACATTCTAGAACCGGAGGAAGTAGAGCTGAATCCTGACTTATCCTATGAAGAAGAACCAGTTCAGATTCTGGACAAGGAAACCAAAAGACTCAGAAACAAGAATGTTTCACTAGTTAAAGTGTTGTGGAGAAATCATAAGATGGAAGAGGCAACATGGGAACCAGAAGAAACAATGCGAAAACAATATCCCTACTTGTTCAATTCAGGTAAGAATTCGGGGAAGAATTCTTTCTTTAAGGGAGAGAGAAATGTAACATCCCAAAAATTAGCCTAGAAGTTTATGAGCTAATTGAATAATTATTGACTCGATTAGATTAGAAATATTAAATAATTAATTTAGATTAAATACGCTAGGGACTTAATTGAAAAATTCAAAGAAGACTACTAACTAGAGGAAGTGACCAAATCAGATAAACAAAGAACTAATAGGGAACATGGGAACCAGAAGATGGAAGAGGCAACATGAGAACCAGAAGAAACAATGCGAAAACAATATCCTTACTTGTTCAATTCATGTAAGAATTCGGGGACGAATTCTTTCTTTAAGGGAGAGAGAAATGTAACATCCCAAAAATTAGCCTAGATATGGTGTCCGTTTCGCAAACGGACGGCAATCGATGCTGGAAAACACGAGAAACAGTGGCATCAATTGGGTTTCTTGTCAGAGCTTCAATCGAGATTTTCCGGCGGAAGGCGGCCCAACGACGCGCGTGGTGGCCAAGGCTGAGATCGTGACGACGTGGCGCCTCAAGTGATGTAAGCGGTGACCACCACTGCCCGACGGAGAAAGAGATCGACGACGACCGATCGAGAAGGTGAAAAGGCAGCATAGAGGGAAAACGAGATGTGTTTTTTTGGGCATTTAATTCTATAAAAAAATGCAGATGAAAGGGGGTAAAACGAGCTTTATTTTCATTCATTTTTTTTCAAATCGATTACAAGCTTGACATTAAGACAATGCAGACTAAAACTAAGGATTGACTTAGCTCGGTTGGCCAAGGCTCTTGCACACCATTCCGAAGGTCGCGTGTTCGAGTCTCCCAAGCTACACTTTTCTATATATTTTTTTTACCTTAAAAACTTGGGGTGTTACAATTAAAGTCCTCCAATAAGGTGTTGACAAGTGTAACCCCCTCGTCCCGGTCTGGCCGAATGACCGGTCCGAGTGGGCCACACGGGGAAAACCGAAGCGAAACCCGTTAAGGCTTCCCCTCGGTTAACGACCCGGAAAATTTCTTTTAACATTAGTCTTATCTAGATGCAATTATAATTCCTATGTGAAGCACAGCAGCGGAAGAACCAAACAACGCATCATTCACCGACCAAACAAACATAAACAGTCCATTTTACTTCATTCCAGCAGGCCGTTTCGAAACACCTATAGGGTGTTCCGAAACGCCCTGACCTGGTCAACGGGCCTGGGTCAACCACAAGGTGACCGTTCCGAAACAGGGGAGACCCGTATCGGAACGCCCTTGACGGTCAATATCTCGTGGTCAATGAGATTTGACCGTTTCGAAACTTCAAAGGCCCGTTTCGGAACGGCTTCATCTCGCCTATTTCTCAAAATTCCAGTAGCGAAAACGTTCCGGAACGACCCTCATCCGTTTCGAAACGGAAGGCCATTTACACAGGGGCCGTTTCGGAACACGGGGACCCGTTCCGAAACACCCCCTGTCTGCAGATTTTCTGGGCTGTTTTGAGGCACAAGGATGCCTCAAAACATCCCCAAGACACCATACAACAGCCAAGCAAATAAACCCAACATACTACAACATTACCATCATGCTTCAACAAAGTTTAAACAAGTATAACACAAAGGCAACAATCCGCTTCATGCATTCATTCAAACCACATTCAAACACATGTAAAAACTCTTAAGGCATAAGCTAACATTCAAGCAAGCAAATAGGCATGAGTTAACATCCATCATGGCAACACAACCATGCAAAAGCAATATATATAAAGGAGTCTACACATGCTCCTATCAACCAACAACAACCACAAAACATTCACATCCCATTGCTCAACCATTACATGTCTAGAATTTTAAATCCATACTTGGTGAACACAATTCACAAACACACTTGGAGGCCCTCCACTTGCCCGAGCAACCCACGAACTAAGGATCTGCAATGTTGAACAAAGAGAGCGTAAGCAAATAATGCTTAGTGAGGGTAAGCTCTAAAAACAAACCTCAACATTGCAGGGTCCGAGCACGATCTAGCCAAAGCAACATACGTATACCAAGAGTCCACAAGATATAAATGCATGAGCAATATATCACATATATGCCACAAACATGAGCTCAACATTACCATACATGTAATCACATTTAAACATCCAAACAGCTCATAAATTCCAACACATTGATGCACATATAAATCAACATTGGCACCTAGCGATGACTCAAATACGCGGATAGACACGTTGGAAACTCATATCCAACAACCACATTACCTCGGTGGGATTCCACTTATCACCGGTCTCGCGGAGGGGATTCCACTCATCCTCACGCCCCGTCGATGGGATTCCACTCATCACCGACTATATTTAAATACCATTTCCGGGCGTACCCGTACTCCTCCTTGGTGACTCAACGCCACCAAGGCCACGCGCGACTTTTGACTCATGTGTACACACTAACATCCTAATGATCGATCATTTGTATTTAAGTATACTAGTGCCAATATTTTACTCATTCCACATTACTCATTTCAATCATTTCCGTGCTTAGCACGTACTCACCATGGACACAACCATGAACCATCACCATGCATGCTTAAAGCAATACAACCCATGCCACAACTCACATGTATAAAACAATATACATAAACATTCATATCACATGGCATACGAGGCATATACATTCACACAATTGAGTTCATCCAAAGGCTTAGATCAAGCTTAGGATTAGGCTACCACCCTAATCCTAACTCTAGGTGGGTCTACCAAGCCCAACCTAGTCCACATACTCGAACCTACTAATTTAAAATCATTCAAGGAAATCAACCACTCACCTAAGCTTCCAAGCACAAGACCAAGCAAGCCACAACCTTCAACTCTCCGGATTCACTTCTGATGCTTCACCGATGCCCAAGCTCGATTCTAATCATCTCAAACACAACCAAAACGTTCGAATCAATAACACATCATCGGAAACAACCCGGATTAACATTAACAAGCATTTAACACCCCAAACAAAGTCACAAAACAGAATTTTCGAGTAGCCTCTATCACCCACTGATTTCTTCCATTTCAAGCACCCAAACAAGCCTCAATTTCATCCAAAATGATCCTCATATATCATACTACCTACAGCCCTCAAGAACCAACCTTAAACAACCCCAAAACCCACTTTAAAACCCTCCAAAAACCCTCTCAAAACCCAATTCCGAAAATTGCCCCAAATCATTTGAAATTCATATATGTAGTATCATTTGGCTTCTATACACCATTACTAAACATATTAAATCAAAACATTTAACTTTGCAACATAAAGACACCATTTTTAATCAAAACATTCAAATTCTCTATTTTCTAAAAGCTTCATGGAAACTAAAATAGATTGTACTTTTAGGAAGAGGAAGGTGAGGGGAGTTCAAATTTACCTTCACCTTTAAATTCGGAGTCGAAATGAAGAAGGAGGATGATGGAACAGTAGCTTCAATGGCTTTGGGGAGGTTTGTCTGAGATTTTGGGAGTGAGGGAGAAGATGAGTGAAGAATTTGTGTTTTTGGTTTGTTTTGTTTTAAATTGAAAGCCCAATGACCCATTTGCCCTTAATGAAATGGGTTATTCACAAGGGCACCCAAAACCATGGCTATTTGGGATGTAAATTGTAAAAACATAGTCAATCATTAAGTAAATAAATTTGAAAACAAAACCCGAGCTATTATGTAATTTTATAAACCGAGCAAAATAATATTAAAATATTATTTTTCACCTAGCCCCTAAACCCGGGTGTTACAACAAGTGTCACCACTTAATAAATAATTTATTATTTTATTAATTTAAAATTAGGACTAAATTGAAATAATGTGTAAATAACAGGGACCAAATGTGTAATTTTTAAATTTTCCCGTCAATTGCCACGTGGCAGTTCCGTCACTCCACTGTTAGGTTTTTAACGACGGTGGTCAAATAGGTTGATTTTATAAGTTCGGTGGTCTGATTGACGTTTTCTATAGTTTGGTGGTCCAAATAAGTATCCCCAATTTGTTTGGTGGTCAGTGGGGTAGTTCTCCCATTTAAAAAATATGATAAAAATTGTAAATGTGGATTGTTAAAATTAGGCTTAAATATAACTCTGGTACTTAAATTATTCACATTCTCTCAAGTTGGTACCTAAAGAATTTTTTCTCCCAAGTTAGTATTTAAACTATACACTTTCTCCCAACGTGGTATCTAAAGAACTTTTCCCCCCAAGTTGGTACCCAAACTTTAATTCCATCCACTATTTTAATACTTTTATTAATAGTTTCTCCCAAACTTATACATTCAATCAATTTAGTCATAATTCGAAATAATTCAATAAATTTAACATTACATATTTAAAAATTTCATCAGTTTAATCATTTTTGTGAGAATATCAAATCAAGCGAGTCCATCGGATCAAAACACCAATTGGATAACTGAATTCTATTAACAAGTTATGTTTAAACTTCTATCATACCAAGAAAGTAATATAACATTTCTAAGAGAAGAACAAACAATTTAGATGAATAACACATAGCAAATTGATAGAATTTTTAAATATAGAGAGTTATATTTATTAAATTGTTTCAAATTAGTACCAAAATGATAGGATGTATAAGTTTTGGTACCAACTTGGGATAAGGTGTCTAGTTCAGGTACCAACTTGGGAGCGAAAATTCTTTATGTACCAAGTTGGGAGAAAGTGTATAGTTAAGGTACCAATGTGGGAGAAAATTTTCTTTAAGTACCAACTTGAGAGAATGTATCTAGTTCAGGAACTAAATGTATATTTAAGCCTTAAATTTATTAAATAGTTTAAAATTAACACTAAATTAATAGAATGTGCAAGTATTGTGGACTAAACATGTTATTATACCAATTAAAAATCTATAGGGAGGTGTGCCTCAAACATTGGGAACCTGTGTGGGGGTGACTGGTGAGCCGTGAACCAATTGGCCTAAGGAAAAATCTGTGTAATTAATAAATTGCTTTTAATTAAGAAAAAAGAAGTCAAAGGAAGAACGCATCCATAAACAAATTGGATCTCAGTTTTCCCACTTGAGTTTTGTATTTTTCCTTTACTATTTTGCTGCACTCACCCACCCTAATATTATATTTATAAGATAATCTGCACAAATCATAGGAGAGTAAAGCTCGACCGATTAAAAAAATCACAATTTTATAAATTTGATTTAATTCGAAAAAATATTAAATAAAGTTTAAATTGTAAAATAAAATTAAATAATTTAAAATTTTTAGTATTTAATAAATTAATTTTTAAGTTTGAGTTAAATATTTCAGTATTTAATAAAAAGTCGTTTAAATCGAAATTGATGAGTATTATAATATTATAAATATTTATAATTAAATTTGAACAGAAACTCGACTCTAAAAAAATTTAAATAAAATTTGAATTATAAAATATGATTCGTCAACTCGACTAACTCGATCAAATATTTACCCCTACCAATCGTTATTAAACTATGAAAAAGAATCATTTTGGTCATTGACCTTTTAAACATTAAAAATATATCATTTATCAAATTATTACAAAATAGTGATTTATATAATTTACCCAAATTGGGGTTACTTGGCCAACTGTAGCCATCGAACCTTTTTTGACTATGTCATTCACGCCGTTTTAAAAGTAGAAGCAAATACCTGTATCTGTATGTATTCTTTGGTGAAAGAAGATGGTGTCCGCTACGGTTGATCTGTTGAAGAAGGAGCTTCCTGTTGAACAAACCTCTTTGCTTGTTTCTGAGGATAAAAAGACTGGTCTTGTTCTTGTTGATGTTGTTAATGGCTTCTGCACCGTTGGTGCTGGGAATCTGGTAAGTGGTAACCATGAAATTGTTATATTTTGGAGCAATATTACTCATCTCAATTCTCATCTGGGTTTATACAGGCTCCAATGGAACCCAACAAGCAGATATCTTGTATGGTCCAAGAATCCGTGAGACTAGCCAGGCTTTTCTGTGAGAAACAATGGTCTGTTTTTGCTTTCCTTGATACCCATCATCCTCATATTCCCGAGCCTCCATATCCTCCCCATTGCATCGCTGGAACTGATGAAGCTAGATTGGTTCCCGGTACTTATTCCTTTATACTTTATATACATAATATATATGTATTCTTCCTGGTTTAAATGAATTCAGTGGTTTGTGTTTTATAGATCTCCAATGGCTTGAGAACCAGCCTAATGCAACGCTTAGACGCAAAGATTGCATTGATGGTTTCCTTGGTTCGGTTGACAATGATGGTTCCAATTTGTTTGTAGATTGGGTTAACAAGAATCAGATTAAAGCTGTAAGTATCTTTGTCAACACCTCACTTTCTTCATTTCTATTTGTATCGGCTCTGTTCTCACCTACCTTGTTTGGATTTTGAAGATACTGGTTGTCGGCATATGTACGGACATATGTGTGCTGGATTTTGTATGTTCAGCCCTCTCTGCTCGAAATCGCCAGATGCTTACCCCACTCGAGGACGTGATCATCTACTCCGGTGCTTGTGCAACTTATGATCTTCCCCTTCATGTTGCCCAAGGTATTGATGGTGCTATGCCTCATCCACAGGTACTTCAAATTCACTGTCACTCATGCCCTTGTTTTTGGTTCAATTTTGATGTTGCACCCAATGTCTTATTATTTCTCCTATTGTGTTGCACCCAATGTCTTATTATTTTTAGAATTGGCAAGTTGCTGACATGACTGTCTTCTGAGTTTCAATTGTGTATCCATCTACCATTTCTTCTGCTGCTTTTTAGATCTCTTAATATTGTTTGTAAAGGCTTTTTCTTTCATTTTAAAGCATTGATGCTTGTTTCCTTACTGATAGAAACACTTTCGAAAAAATTTCCGATGGCAGGATCTTATGCATCACATAGGTCTATACATAGCTAAGGGAAGGGGGGCCAGGATTGTATCAGAGGTCTCATTTGCTGCTAAATAACAGACTTGTTCATTAGACATCTAAGACTGCTGCAAATGCGTACTGCATCTATAACAGTTATGTGGTTTTAAGTCCAGGGATCTATGTTGCTTCGGCTTTTTGTATTTCTTGAAATTACTTTGACACTGTTCAATGCATATTCAGATATAATCCTCTAAGAATAACTTAAACATAAACCTCTATCCGAGTAACATAAAAATGATATCTGCTTGCTTTTCTCTTCAGTGCCTCAACTACAGTTACAGAAAAATTCTCTTCATTTTCTAGTTTAAGGGATTTTATATTGAAAGCCATAACAATCTTGAACTCAGTCCAACCTTTTATCTGCCCCCTCTTTCTTCTGGGGCAATTAAGAGGGAAAACCTTGTTCCCTTTGTATTGTAGACATGAATCTAGGAATATGTTTGGAGCCTGCAGACTGCAGTTCCCCCATACCAAAATGTGAGTGTCTAACAGTATCTATGATGTCAAAGAAATGGTTTTGCAGAATCACAAGGCAAAACCTTTGCTAAAGCTTTGAGTATTTTTGAGAATGAAGGATACAAATAAATGATTTTTCCTACCACGTTTCATGTTTGTAAGTACAGACTATGAAATCAAAGACCTACACAGCCAACAGAAAAAAAAAGTTTTTCACAGTTCACAAACAAAATGAGAAAAGGAAAAATGCTGCATTCTGTGAGAGTATCACTAAAAGGAAGAAAGCAACTTTGAGAAAATGGGGGAAAAAACTTTATAGTATAACCTTACACGGGCAACCAATCCGTTTACCTATTTCTTGCTACTTCCTGATCTTGAACTACTACTGAACTTCCGATGCAGTGTCGGGTGTACATAGGAAAAAATCGATGTCTTTTCCTTCTTTAGTTTGGCACCAAAGATAAATGACCTCAAAGGAACCCCAGACCAACTACGAGACTGTTGCAAAGGGCTACTTTGATGGATTTTTGATCCAGAAAGTTCCCAATCGTCACTCAACTTTGACAGACTTCTCTCAATTTCAATTTGAAGTGCTGTAACACGATCGGACCCAGCTTGCAGTTCATCTGCAACTTTGTTATTCTCTTGTTTCATGTTCAAAATCTCACCTTGAAATTTCACTGCTTGGTAACTTGTGAAGCTGAAATCATCCTCTTCAGCACTTGCTTTCAAAGCCTTCGTTATTTCTTCTTCAATTTCACACAAAGATGAAAACCGCTTCTTCAGTTCTTCTTTCAGTAATACACTGTTCTCCACCCAGATAGTCAATTCGTTCTGTATTTCCGTCAGATGTTTGTATAATGGTCGCACATCTGATTTTAGTGTAGAATTTTTAGGGGTACTCTCCTCTTGCTTTTGTCTTTCGGCAAGTTTTGACACCTCAGCAACTAAATCTTTCACACCAGTTTCAAATTTCTGTATCTCATGAAATGCAGTGCTGAATCTAAACCAGAATTCCAAGTTCTCTTCTAGCAGTCCATCAATGTTCATCCTGAACTTTTCTTCAATTGCTGAAATAGTTGGAGACTGGTTAACTAGCGTCGGTCCAACATCTTCATCCTGTAGTGGCAGTGGAGTCACTATTGGTTTCTCAGAATCCTTACTGTTGTTATCACCAATACTTGTTTGTAAAAGGCTTAATTTCTGATGTAAGGATCGGATATCTTCATCTTTCATGGCATTAGCGCTCTTCAGTTCCTTTAGCTGCAACATAATCTCAAACATGATATTCTTGTTATTTGCCTCTACTTCTGCGAGCCTCTTTTTTGTGTCCTTGTATTTCCGAAGTGTTGCAGTATATTCTGTCAACAGACTCTTCTCTCTGTCTCCCATTCCTTTCGAGAACAACTGCTTCCAGTCTGGCTCTTCCTCTTGCCCTATTTCCTGTTCTTTTGATTCGATTTGGGAAAGAGTAGCCACTGTCAGCGAAGGAGCTTGCTTATGAACTTTGTCCTCTGCTATCAAGTCTTCACGTTTCTCTGAAGGCTTACAAGTTTCCTGGTGAACACCTTCATTTGTAGAAGTTTTAACAGATTCATGTTCTTCTGTGTCCTCTTCTAATTTCAGGTCCTCCCTTGCTACTGATTCTGCATCCTCACCATTTGAACAACCATCAGAATGATCAATTTTGTCTCCTTCCTCTTCTGATTCATTTGGCAATGCCACTTTAACCGCAGACTCCTCTTCTTTTGATATTGAATCCGAAACCACGATCATTGCTTGTTTTGCAGACTGCAGATTTTTGCAGGCATCACTTGCATGCAGATTCCTCCTCTCTTGTTCTTCACACTCTTTTGTGGATTTGGCTTCAGCTGGAGAATTATCCCTTTCTGATTTCATTTCCTCCCTTGCTTCTGATTCTTTTGGCAAAGCCAGCTTAACCACAGAATCCTCTTCCTTTGATAATGAATCCGAAATCACGACCATTGCTTGTTTTGCAGACTGTAGATTTTTGCAGGCATCACTTGAATGCAGATTCCTCCTCTCTTGTTCTTCAGACTCTTTTGTGGATTTGACTTCAGCTGGAGAATTATCCCTTTCTGATTTCAGTTCCTCCCTTGCTTCTGATTCGGCAATCCCACCCTTTGTACAACTGCCAGAATGAACAAGTTTTTCTCTTTCCTCTTCTGATTCTTTTGGCAAAGCCAGCTTAACCACAGAATCCTCTTCCTTTGATAATGAATCCGAAATCACGACCATTGCTTGTTTTGCAGACTGCAGATTTTTGCAGGCATCACTTGCATGCAGATTCCTCCTCTCTTGTTCTTCACACTCTTTTGTGGATTTCACTTCGGCTGGAGAATTATCCCTTTCTGATTTCAGTTCCTCCCTTGTTTCTGATTCAGCATCCCCACCCTTTGTACAACAGCCAGAATGAACAAGTTTTTCTCTTTCCTCTTCTGATTCTTTTGGCAAAGCCAGCTTAACCACAGAGTCCTCTTCCTTTGATAATGAATCCGAAATCACGACCATTGTTTGTTTTGCAGACTGTAGATTTTTGCAGGAATCACTTGCATGCAGATTACTCCTCTCTTGTTCTTCAGACTCTTTTGTGGATTTGACTTCGGGTGGAGAATTATCCCTTTCTGATTTCAGTTCCTCCCTTGCTTCTGCTTCGGCATCCCCAACCTTTGTACAACCGCCAAAATGAACAAGTTTTTCTCCTTTCTCTCCTGATGCTTTTGGCAAAGCCAGTTTAACCACAGAGTCCTCTTCCTTTGGTAATGAATCTGAGACCAGAACCATTGCTTTGTTTGCAGACTGCAGATTTTTGAGGCCATCACTTGCATCGAGATTCCTCCTCTCTTGTTCTTCAGACTGTTTTGTGGATTTGACTTCAGCTGGAGAATTATCTCTTTCTGAAGCATTAGCTACCACGAACTCCTGGCCTGCATTCACCTCCTTGGGCATTTTGTCATCATCCTTTGATGATTTGGCTTCCACTGAAGAGTTGTCTCTTTCAAACTCCTCCTCATCTGGCTTCATACAATGCACATTCTCTGAAAGGCAATCAAGATTACAATGTGCTTCAGTAAAACGAGTTTGGAGATTGTTGTTGTGGTCTTGAAAATTCTGATTCAAATCCTGAATCCCATGAAACTTCTCCTCCATCTCCATTAGCTTGTGCTTCAAATAATTTTTTCCATCAACCAATGTGGCCTTATCCTCTTCCAAGGTCTGAATCTGAGACAGAAGCTCATCGGTCTCTGCTCTTAGTCTCTGGATAAGAGCTGTCTGAGATGAAATCGCATTTTCTAAGCTGATTACCTTGTTCACCAGTTCATCAACCTTCTCCACCATTTCTGTTACAGTCAGAGATTCAGAAAGGCCAGCCTCAAATTGCTCCTTTATCTTTTGGGTAGTATCCCTCGCTTCTCGTTCTGCTACTAATACTATACCTGATTTATCTCCTTCAGATGGAGCTGCCTCGTTCAAGAGAAACTTGTTCTTGAGAGAATCCAGTTTCTCCCTCGCATCCTTGACCTTCTTCAGCTCCACTTGTGCTTCCAAGACTGATCTCTCCTGCTTCTCCTGCATCCGTGTCAATGTCTCTTTGCATGATTGTAAAGCTGTTGCTACCATCATGGTTCGAGCTTCATCATCTTCGATGACCCTACCTTCACCAAATTCATCTTGCAAACTGTAAACTTTCTCTTGCAACTCTTTTATCTCATCATCTATTTCCTGGTACTTTGCTAGCCCACTCTCATAAGACCCCTTAACAAACTCTTTCTCGGTCTGCAATGCCAATATTTGTTTCTGAAGCTTATGAATCTCATCAAGTCCCTCAGCCTCGGTCAAACCGGATTTAGGAACTGCATTGGTAGCGGCTTTGGTTGATCTCTTAGGTTCCCTTTTATTTGTAGCTGATGTTATCAATCCCTTGAAATCTTTTACAAGATGGTCATTGGCTTTAGAGTTTGGTGGGAACCTCTTTGCGAATGTGGGTGACTCATCTTCCTCTTCATCATCCATTGCGAACTGAGCTTGCTCCGGACAAACAGAAATAATCGTGTTGTTTGCATTTTGTAGCTCGGTGGAGATGTGATCGTAGCGTTCGGCTAAGGCGCGGTAAGCTCTGTAGAATTCTTCCACAAATTCAATCAATTCCGGCCTCTTTTTGTAATACATTTCTGCTCTCTTGGCAAAGGAATCTCCATCTTCTTCGATGACTTTAAGCACAGCCGTTACTTTTTCCTCCATATCTGCAAATCAAATTGTATTTTCTTAGATAAATTAAAAACCCAATGAAACAAGATGATTATTGCAGCAAGAAAGGGACCTTGAAGGCTTTGTTCCATCCATTTAGACTGCTTTGTTCGTATATGGCCAGCCCACCACCATGAATAAGCATTGCTGGCAGCTCTTCGCAACATGTTTTAGAATTTGATTGGAAATGCAAGACAAGACAAGACGCTGTAAAAGTGATGGAAATGTAGAAAGAAAGGAAAGCTGGGAAATTCTTGGATTTTGTTAAGGGGTGATGGAGAGGAGAAAACTTCGCCCGAATATGTTGTTTCTTCTTCCTAATCCTATTCAAAATAAGCCATGCAATTGCAAACGCCACTCTTGTATCTCAAGTTTTTCTTAAGTAAACAGTTTCACGTGGCATTCTGCCTCTCACCATGCCCAGCATTCATTCTTCCCAACCAAATCTATTTTTGATATTTTGTTGGTTCAGATCGGTTAATGGTTATTTCTGATTTTTTGTTGAGTCCTCTGACTATGAGAAATTATAAATAAGTCCCCGACTAATCACAACTAACAAATCAGTTCAATTCCGTGGCAGTTAATAAAATATGTATAATAACATATTTAACCCTTAACTTTTACATTTTATTTTAATTTGGTCCTAAATTTAAAATTTCATCTCTTAATATTTAAATATTATAACATTTTAGTCCCTTAAATCATAAACTTTATCTTCTTCTCTTCTAAAAAAACAAACATCCATTGATGTTAACGATAGCCATCTGCAACCCCATTTGTAAGAGCAATGGAAAATCGTTGGAGAATCAAAACCTCCATTGATGTTTACGGTAGCTCATCGAGAGATGCATACCTTTGTTTTTAGAAGGGAAGAAGATGAAGTTTAAGATTTAAGGGACTAAAATGTTGTAATATTTAAATGTTAAAGCTAAAATTTTAAATTTATGACCAAATTAAAATAAAATGTAAAGGTTAAAGGTTAAAGGTTAAATTTGTTATTATACAGATTTTATTAACCGTCGCGTCATCAGCTGTTTATTTTTTAATGGAATTGGATTAATTTGTTAGTCGCGGTTAGTCGAGAGACCTATTTGTAATTTCTCATAGTCAAAGAACTCAAAAAGAATTGGGTCATAGTCGGGAACCATTTATATAGTTTACCCTTTTTCTTTCTCAAAATCCAGTTATCATTTAAATTGGTTAGAAAGTGATTTATCAATGAAATTAATCGAAAATATTAAATATTTAATTATTTATATATATTTTGAGTTTAGCTTTAAAAAGTTAATAGATTTAACTAATTTTTAACTCTTGACTCATTAAAATTTTAAGACTCAAGTAACTTTTAGCCCAAATAAAGAAAAATACTCAAATCAATCTAATATAACTAAAGAAAAAAGCTCAAACCCTAACATTTATAATAAAATTAGGTTAATTCAAAAACCAGCCAAATTAATCCAACTCTATTTGATTTGGTTAAGAATTTTTAAATAAAATTTGATTCGCTTAATAGTTAAATAAAAATATAATTAATTCAATTATGCTTAATTCGATTCGATCACCGACAAATTAACCAGATCAATACATTTACACCTTATCATGAACTCTATTTCACTAAAACTTATTTTTTAGTATGATTTAAAATTGAACTTCCATCGATTACATTATATCCTATAAAATAAAGAATTTTTTTATATAAAATTTATTTCACATTTTTAAGTCTAAATTTTAAATCCTAAAAGTTAAATCATAAACCCTAAACAGTAAACTATGACCTCTAAATTATAAAGAATTATTATTTTTATTAAATAGGGAGGTTGTACATTCTCAAGACAAATGTATGTTCAAATTGATTACTCAAATATTTTTCAAATTATTATTTTTTATCAAATAGGAGACAACATGAGCATCCTTAACCACTCGGCCAATTAGTGGATCTTAGACTCTTAAATTTATAAATTAACAAATTTATTATACAACTCATAATAGTACTAATAAATTGTAACTGCTCGAGTGTGAGAAACAATAAGAAATAGAGTAAAAGATCAAGAAGAGAATGATAGAGGAAGAAAGAGATGACTTTTTTTTCATTAGTTTTCATAAGGAAAAATAACAACTAGGTTTGTTGGTATATAGCAGACATAGGACGGATTGTTTTTGGACACGTGGACAAAGGTTTAAAAACGGTTACAAACAGTGAAATAATAAAAACTGATAATATTAACTAAACGGGCCGATCTGCATCTGGGCCGTAACCAACTCCATTTAATCTCCTGAATCATCTTTCACATTGGCATGCATGTCTTCTAACCCACTCGGATCCATTGCTCGAAACGATGTCGTCTTCAACTCGTCTGAACTCACCCCTTCAAACGGTGTCGTCTTCACTATCTCAGCTTTCCCCTTTGCGACCAAATCCCCAATTCGATCAAGGGTTTCCGACCCTTCCAATTTGTTTTCCATTTGGGCTATGACAATACCCCCTCTCTTGTCGATCCTTGTCCCTAAGGAACGAATTCCGGAAATTGGGACTTCAGAACCTGGTAATCCTCCCAAGTAGCTTTCTCTAGAGCCAAATTCGACCATTGAACAAGCAATTGGGTAACGGCAGTGTTGTCCCGTTTCACCATTCTTTTGTCGAGAACCAGAGCCGAGTAGACCTTGAGTTGTCCGTCATCTGTCAGTTCTGGTGGATCCTGAGAGGTAAACGCCTTGTTTCCTATCTTCTTCTTCAAGAGAATGACGTGGAACACAGGTTGTATCTTGGAGTTAACTGGCAACTTCAGTTTGTAGGCTACCTGTCCGATTCGCTCTAGAATTTCGTAAGGGCCAAAAAACCGCGCGAAGAGTTTCAAATTTTTGCAAAGAGCCACATAAATTTGGCGGTACAGCTGAAGTTTCAGGTAAACTGTATATCCAATCTAAAATTCCATGTCGCTTTGTTTCTTATCTGCGAATTGTTTCATCTTGTGCTGAGCCCGTATAAGTTGTTCTCTTAGTGTTTTATTTAAATCTTCTCTGGCTTGCACTATTTCATGGACACTGTTTACTGGGATGGTTGTGTTGTCTGTAATATGGGGGCTCGTAACCATATAGTGCTTCGAAGGGTGTGAGTCCCAACGATGTGTGGTAGGTTGTGTTATACCACCATTCAGCTTGGGATATCCATTTAACCCAAGTATTTAGCTTCAGGAAGCACATGCCACGTAGGTACTGCTCCAAGCACTGATTCAAACGCTCGGTTTGGCCATCTGTCTGAGGGTGATAAGTCGTGCTAAACAGAGTAGTAGTACCCAACTGCTAAATTAGTTATTTCCAGAATAGACTAGTGAAAGTTTTGTCTCTATCTGAGATGGAAATTTTAGGGGAGCCATGTAGCTTGTACACTTGAGATAAATAAGCATTAGCAATGTCCAGTGCAGTGTAAGGATGAGCTAGGGGAAGGAAGTGAGCATACTTGGTAAATTTGTTAATTACCACTAGGATGCAGTTGTACCTTAGGGAAGAAGGCAGACCCTCTATGAAGTCCATAAAAATTATTTCCCAGGCTTGCTCAGGAACAAGAAGTGGCTATAGTAAACCAGGGTAGGGTACATTCTCTGACTTGATTATTTGACAAACTTCACAACTTCGAACATAGTCTTACACAACAGCTTTTAAGCCAGGCCAATAGAAGCAAGAGTGTATATTTTTGTATGTAGCTTGCTGCCTTGAGTGTCCACCTTGAGGTGTGTCATGGAGCATAGGTAGAATAGTTGCCCTTAGATTACCAGAAGACCCAACATACACACACCCTTTGTACCTCAGGATGCCCTTAGTCAAAGACCAATGCATGTGGGAGTCTGGTTTAACCATCAAGGTAGTCAACATATCTTGAGCAAAAGAATCACCCTGGTAGGAATTTTCAATTTCTAGCATCCATGTGGGAGTGATGGTAATGGAAGTAAGCTGTTGAAATTCTAATTGTTGGTCCTCCTTTCTAGATAAAGCATCTGCTGCCACATTCAACTTACCCTTTCGATATTGAATTACATAGTCAAGCCCCAGTAGTTTAGTTAGGCCCTTTTTCTGAATGTCTGTTGTAATTTTCTGAGCCAGTAAGTGCTTTAAAGATTCATGGTCAGTTTTGATCACAATTGGTCTTCCTTCAAAATAGTGTATCCACTTGGAGATGGCCATTAGAATGGCCAGAAACTCTTTCTCATAGATAGGGAGGTCAACATGTCTAGGCCCTAGGTGCTTGCTAAGATATGCCACAGGTCTGCCATCCTGGGAGAGAGCTGCTCCAATACCCTTAGAGATGGTATCAGTTTCTAGGCTGAATTGCTTGTTGAAGTCTGGCAAAGCCAGAACTGGTGCTTGGCACATCACTGTTTTGAGCTTCTCAAATGCTGCCTGAGATTCAGGGGTCCATTTGAAGCCATCTTTCTTCAGCATATTAGTGAGAGGTCTGCTGAGCTCTCCATAATTTCTTATGAACTTTCTGTAGTACCAGTGAGTCCTAAAAAACCTCTCAGGGACTTGAGATTCTTAGGTAATGGTCATTTCTGCATAGCTTTAACTTTTTTTTTGGGTCAGTAGCAACACTTTGGGATGAGATTATGTGTCCCAAGTATTCTACTCTCTGTTGCCCAAAGAAACATTTAGATCTTTTAGCAAAGAGTTGATTCTGTAATAATACTTCCAAAACCTTGTGGAGATGAACTAAGTGTTGGTCTAAAGCTTTATTGTAGATAAGAATATCATCAAAGAAGACCAATACAAACTGTCTTAGGAATGGAGCAAAGAGGTCATTCATTAGAGCCTGAAATGTTGCAGGGGCATTAGTTAGCCCAAAGGGCATAACTTTGAACTCATAATGGCCTTGATGAGTGCGAAAAGCTATTTTTTGAATATCTTCAGGAGTGATTCTAATCTGCCAGTAATCAGAGCGTAGATCATTTTTTGAAAAAAAATTGCTCCATTTAGCTCATCAAGTAGGTCTTCTACAACTGGATTGGAAATTTGTTCTTCACTGTAGCTGCATTAAGTTGTCTATAGTCAACACACAACCTCCAACTTCCATATTTTTTCTTGACCAAGAGACATGGGGATGCAAATGGGCTTTTGCTGCATTGAATAATCTCTGCTGATAGCATTTTCTTAATCTGCCTTTCTACTTCTGTCTTTTGTGGTGAGGGAACCTGAATGGTCTGAGATTGACAAGTTGGGTCCCTGGTTTCAACACAATGGCATGATCATGAGTTCTCCTAAGTGGCATTCCCTTAGGTTCTTCAAATACCTTCTCAAACTTCTTTAGAACTGTTTGTAGTTGATTTGGGTTTTCTGTCTCAACTACTTCTGCACTCATGAAGTAGATTTCTCCCATTAACTCACTGTCCTTCTCAGTCAGTTTCTGTAACTTTTCCCTTGAAATTAGCTTCACACAGGGCATTTTTCTTCCTCCCTGTAGTGTTATATATTGCTCCCCATGTTTAAAGCCAATGGTCATTTCATTAAAGTCAAGCATCACTAGACTGTATTTTTTCATCTAGTCTACCGCTAAGACCATATCATTTCCCCTAACTGAAGAATCCTGAAGTCATGTTCAAAGGAGTGGTTCTGCATCTTTCAAACTAACTTGTTGCTCGTAATTGAGCTAAAAAGTTTCTTTCTATTTGCCACACCAATGGTCAAGGGATAAGTTCTTACCACTTTCATCCCTTCCTTTGCCCACATAGTTGTAATAAAGCTATGGGTACTGTCACTGTCCACTAGTATATTCAAGGGTCTTCTTTTGATGGAACATTGGATCCTCAGTGTACTGTAGCCTGTACTTCCAGTGAGTGCATTCATGGAGATTTCTAGATTACCTTCTCTCATTTCCCTTGCATTTACCAGCTCTTGGTCCTCTATTTTTGTGGTATTTTCTGTTTCTACTTGTTGCTCTTTTTCTTCTTCCATCAAGTTCAGTTGCTTCACATTGCACTTGTGGCCAGGGCTGAATTTTTCTCCACGCTTGAAACATAAGTTGCGAGCTCTTCTATAATCTAGCAATGCATGTTTGTTCTGAGTCAGATAAGGAGTAGTTCCCTTATGTGTGGTAGAGCTAGGTGTATTGTAGGACCTGGAAGTAGTATTAGGGTTCTGGTAGACATTTGGCCTACTGGAAGATCTTTGCTTCTTTAATTCATATTCCAGAGCTAACTCATTCAGCTTAGCTAGTCTGTATGCTTCATCTATAGTTGTTGGCTTGTGGATCTTTACCCTGTGCTTAAGTTCCTCTTTCAGCCCACTTATAAAACTAGAGACAAAGTAATTTTCATCCAAGGTTGGGTTTTGTTGAATCATAAATGGCTTGAGTTCTTCAAATTTTTCATGATACTCTTCCAATGTGGCTTTTTGACTTAACTTGTTAAACTCTTCTACAATGTCTGAACATGTCTTATAAAAAATCTGTGGCACAATTCTGCTGCAAATTCATGCCAGGTTGCCTTATGTTTCTGCATAATGTATCCATCAAACTAGGCTTCAGCCTTCCCTATTAAATACATTGTTGCCGCTTCAAGTTTCTGAATGTCTGGTACAACAAATAAGGAGAAGTATTTCTGACACTTCTTCACCCATCCTCTAGGGTTGTCCCCTTTAAATAACTGTAATTCAATCCTAGGCTTGAATGTAAACCCTCCAGCATTACAATAGGTGCTTTTCTCAAACATGTAAGGGTTTTTTTCTATTATCTCCTCATGTTCATGCATCATACCCGATCCAAACTTCAGCTTTGGTTGGGAAGAACTAACATAAGCATTTTTATTTGGTTTAGGAGATAGTATTCCTGTTCCTTCTGGTTTTGGGGAGTATCTACCATGCTCATTAACTATCACTACTTGCTGGTTTCTTTCCTTCATTCTTAGGGATAGAGGTATTTAGTACATGTTGACTATTACATGTTTCTGATTGCTCAGGTCCTTCTTCTTTAGACACTAACTTGAAGATTCTCTCCAAGTAATCCTGACTTTCCTTGGTGCTCTTTTTTAGTGCATTGAACCGATTTTCCATATCCATTTTTTTTCTTTTCCTCACCATTTAGGAATAGTGTTGCCTGCCATCTGTTGGTCTATGTTGTATTGTAAAGTATCCAGCTGACTTATTAATGCAGCAACATCAATGTCTGTCATAACTTGAGCTTTCTTTGATTTTTTCAACTTGATTGGATCTTAAAAATCTTTGCTCTGATTACCAATTGTCACTGCTCGAGTATGGATAACAATAAGAAAGAGTAAAAGACCAAAAAGTGAATGATAGATAAAGAAAGAGATGACTTTTCTCATTAATTTGCATAAGAAAAAATAGAGGCTAGGGTTTGTTGGTATATAGCAGAAATAGGACATATTGTTTGTGGACACGTGGACAAAAGTTTAAAAACGATTACAGACAATGAAATAATAAAAACTGATAATATTAATTAAACGGGCCGATCTATATCTGGGCCGTGATCAACTCCATTTAATCTCCTGAATCATAATCATCCTTCACATGGGCCTGTATGTCTTCTAACCCACTCGGACCTATTGCTCGAAACGATGTCGTCTTCAACTTGTCTGAATTCACCCCTTCAAACGTTGTTATCTCCACTATCTCAGGTTTCCCCTTTGCGACACATAAATCTACTTAAATTTTAAAATTGTTTGGTTTTCTACTTACAATAGTAATAAGGTTTGAAAGTGTGAGAATAAGGTTTTAGAAAATATTTGAAGCACCATCTCCATGTGTGCCGACCACCTATATGGATCATCCTACACTGTCTCATTTGTTTCTCTGATCGTCAGATATTCCCTGTATAATATTGACAGGATAGTTTTATAGGCAGCAAACCCATGAATTATATTTCACCAAGAATTGGTTATTTATTTTTTTGGGTACAAATGAAATCATAAAAAATGCTGGAAATCAAATCTCAAACCTATCTATATGAAACAACTGAGCTAAATATCAGCTTTTTTACGATACCAATGGTAAAGGTATAGGGCTTAAGCATGGCACATGCAATCAGGAGCAAAAGGTATAGCGTATAGGGCTTAAGCATGGCACATGCAATCAGGAGCAAAAGGTATAGCGTATAGGGCTTAAGCATGGCACATGCAATCAGGAGCAGGATATGTATATATGGACTGTTTTGCTTTCCTTAACCTCAGTTGCCCATGTCTGTTTTGATGCCCTTCCACCACTGCCTCACGGAATTTTGACCAACTCATGTTCTTCTTAAGGAGTAGTGGTCCCACCAATCCCATATTTGGCCTTATGGTCTTCATGTTCTCGAAACTTCGATGTCCCACCTGTTTGCATCATTGCAACTGTCATCCCCATATGCATTACAATTAACCATGCCGACATGTAGTAGTTTGATGGATTGAGCTTATAGCTTTTGTGGTGGGCTGGGAGGGGTCTGTAATTCCAGGTTCGATGTCCCACCATGCCGGCATGGTGCATATTCTACGAGTATTGTGTTAGTCAGAAATACTCACCAAAGCATTATGCATATTCCCAGGAGAAGCTGAGATGAAGATGTCACTATGCATACCAACATAATAATCAACGGCAGCTAACAAAGAAGCCTTTCCTTTTATACCCACCCTTTCCTCCGAAGAGGCAAGGCTCTTTTTGTCTTCCATCAATGGAAACAGCTCTCGTAGTGTGGAAATCCTACCTTCCCCTCCATATACCTGCAATACATTGCCATTTCATAAATAAATCATTCATTTCAATACTATAATTCATAATTCATAAACTAACCAACCTTGTGGGAGGCAAGATACAAACGGGTATTATTGTCGAAACCTAAAGCTCCTAGAAGCAGTCCAATTTCTTCAGGACTCAATGGGCAGCGCCCCTGACTTCTCAACTCTTTATCAGTAAACCGTGAATTGAGGACCCTTCCTTGCCAAATTGTTTGGCGATACTTGGCCAGAGACAATTTTTCAGCTTTACCCCCACCAAAATCGCATGCCGAATGAGCAGCCATATCCTGCACATATTAGAGGTTAGTCAGAAAACAAGGGACTGGAGTAACAGAACTCAAGCATATCAAGAAGTAAACATTTATGGTTTTTATCTCAGAATATGCTCGATAATAGTTCACATTAATGCCTATATATAAAAACTCCAGCCACTAGGTTATGACAAGGAACTTAATCTGCAGTATAAGCAGGTTATACCTTGTCAAATCGAAGGTGTAACACAACAAATTTTTGCGGCTTTTGTTCGTCATTTCGATCAGTGCTCTCCCTGAGATAGTCAGTGCTAATGGCTTGACTTTGACCCTTAGGATACCTTAAGCGATGGACAAGGGCATCTCCAAGTGCTCTAATGTGCGGAACAAAAACAAGCGCTTTAAAATTGACTTTACAACGTAGTTGCTGGATCTCACTCGGCAGGCCATCAAACGTCAAACGGTGAGAGAATGGAGAAATTGCAGCGATCCCATAACTGTACCAAAATAGGACTTGTTTACTAGATCACACATTGGCACTGGGCTGAAATTACAAGACCTGGGAAACAGGTTAGCTCAAATTTCCTAAGTAAATTAAATTGGAACAATTATAATAAAATCAACATTATATGCTCATAAATTAGGATTTTAGTCAATCCAGACAAAGTACCAGATTTTAAGTGTCTCGTTATGAATAAAAATGCAATACATACCAATGTGTAGATGCAGAGAACATATCAGACAGTGCATGTGTATTCTAATGCTCCATAACGAGCAGACATTTATTGAGTGCTTGATGGCGTATAAAAAGTCCATAGGCTCAAAAGTCTAAAGCATCTAAACCATGTATTCAAATCAAACCGTTCGAGCTGCAACCAACCTCTGCAGTACGGGCAAGACATTCTCAAGATACCAGTTTGCAGATGCATGAACAGGTGCTCTTTTTACTCTGGTGGCTCGAATAGCAGTGGCATAATACTCCCTTGTGCTCCACGAGAATTCTTCAGGCAACTCTTTGATAATCGGAATGTCATCCTTCAATACATTAATAAAGTGATCCACATCAAATATATCCATGAATGAGCTGCAGGGAAAATAGTTACTTCAGAAAAAAAAATGCCTCCTTAAAACCGAGGCAAAAACCAGACATTTCCCATCGGCATAAGCAATGGACTTGATATTTTCCTTCCCCATAACGTACCTTGAATCTTGCCAGACAAGATTTACTTCAAGATGCGGGATCACAAGCGTTGCATTCAGTATTTTAGCAACGGCAACAGCATCGCATATCTACAAAAACAGGTACTGTAATATCTTACTTCCTGATTTCTTTTGCAAAACATACAGTTGAATAGAATCAAGAGAACTTGAAATATTGGAATGTTTCATAATTCTCGTCTCCTCTAAGCATGTAAAATAAAAACGAAAACCTACCCCCATTCGTTGCTGGTTGAGTCCCCCATCAAGAAATACCTGGAGATATCCTTCTGATTTCTGTGGCAATGCTGCACAAAGTAAACAGAGTGTAAAATCCAAGAAATTAGGCACCATGATCAGGAAATAACAATTTAAAAAATTAATAACCCAAACTTGAGTCTAATAACTCGGAGGAAAGAAAAGAAAACTAAAAATCTCATTGCTAATCACTCACAAGGGGCATTTACAGACGCGAGACATGGTCTCCACCCTTGGTCAGCCAAAGGAGCCCATAGATCAGGTTGCTCTCCATTAAACTGAATGTAGAAATAAATCAAACATAAAAAATAAGCACAAACAGGGGCAGATGACGCTCAAGGAACATCTACTCACACTTTCACGCTGTAAGGCACTCCTGAGTAAAGGTAAATGTCTAGGTTTAGGAACATTCCATTCCTGCAACAAAGGTCAAAGCACATAATTAGCCAATTCCCTTTCCTAACCAATGAAAAATATAACAATCAGCCGGTTTCCGAGAACCAAATTATGATTTATGAGCATTTCATTTGTCTTGTTAACACATGTAATATGAGTATCTGTCCAATATGGGTATGTTTCCGGAGGGCATCATATTCATGCCTCTTATGTTCAAATATATGTCAAACACCTATCAGACATGACTACTCTAAGAAAAATCAAGTGGTCGGACAACATAGCTAGCTGTATAAGGCTCCAACCTCAGAATCATGCACAAAACTCCATGACCAACTGACTAATGTGGGAACTGTACACCCCCATAGCCCAAGAATGGGAGAAAACTTGAATCATTTACAATTTTCCAGCTAAAGCAAATTAACTATACATTACCACCGAGAGAATAGTGTTTTAAATAAAGCAATCTGATTATCAGACACTTGGCTACATAAGTTTGCCGCTTAGCCACAAACCTCTGTCGGCAAAATAAACTCAAACGAATCCGTTCTTTCCATTTTTAGTAAATTGCAGACTTTTCTCTGAACAACTTCAAACTTGTCATTTTTTCCATGAATTCTACGGGAACTCATAACTCATTTAGATTTTGTTTATAAAGAAAAAGGGAAATCTCAGAAAAGAAAACATACCGAGAATTTAGAAGGGGAAGCATGGGTGAATGGAGTAAACAAAGAAAGAAAAATAAGTGGGGAAAGCAACACAGATAGCCTGGACATTGCTCTTCCATGAGGCTGACAACAATGCCTCTGGTAATTTAATCTCATCATCTTTCTCTTAAATCTGAAAACCCCAGATCTCCAAAATGACCACTTTCCTCAGTTTCTTCTTCTTCTTTGTTGGCTTTGTTAGGCCACGGTAGCCAAAACCATTTATTTAAACAAAATATAATCAACCGCCGAAAAGAAGGAGCTCAACTCAAGAACCTAAAATCACATGAATCACTCTCTTTGTCTTTCTCCTAAGACGGACACCTGTAAAGCTTTGATTATGAGAAACTGTGTCCTCTTTCTCAAGTGTCCCCTAAAATAACATACCCCATGGATAAAGTTTTAAACTTTGTAGTAAAATGTTCTTTTCACGAGTCTTTGGTTTAAAGGATTGAGACAAAAATTAGACCGTTAGGTGCGGTTGGGGAATTTGTGAAACTTTTAATTAAAGTTTTCATCTTTATCGGTGAATGGTGATGAGAATGTGATTAGATGGGGGAGCACCGACGCTAGCATCCAAAGTATCTATTTAGGTTCATGTATGAATATGGGAGTTTTGATATCATATCATTTACCTGGCCCCAATGTGTTCTGATTAACCAATTTCAGTTTTTGTCTAAAATTGATGTCATATTAATTTTTTTTATAAACATATTAATTTTATTTATCCAAGAAGCAAAAGGAGTTTTGCTACAAAGAATAAATTCAACAGACCTATACAGGTGCTATATTAAGCCCCAAGCTGTCCTAAGGAAGAATTAACAAATGTGAATTTATCTATACCTCTATGAGAGACTTTGATTCGAATCATCTCCTTAATAACTTTGAGAATTTCGTCCAACGATCAGGTACAACCACAAAATTATCTATGATTCCTCTCTTCCCAAAGAAACTATATGAGCATTCCAGGGAATTTGAAGGATAAGTGCCCTTCATAAAGCCAACAACCCACAAAAGCTCAAAATTCCAGGCTGCAACATCACGATAGATGCTACACAGAGCACACAACCAACATCGAGGACAACACCGCATTTGTGTAACCGATCCTTAGTTGAAAGCCTCCTTAAGATAGATGTTGGAAACTCGACGGACCCAACACACCCCACTATGGAGGACCTATGACTGACCACTAGTGCTACACTAATTTCCTGAGTCGGTTAGCCTTTTTATCTTCTAATTTTTTAGTGCACAATACCTTAGGCGGCAATGATGACTATATACCAATTATGCGGTAAAACCGACCATATAAAGTTTCAGGCGGCAGAACCGACCATAAACATTAAGCGACAAAGTCGGCCATATATCAAGTATTAATTCAAGTGCACTAAAAAATATAAAACCAAGGCTTTACCAAAAAACTTTTAAATACAAATCTACTTCTATTAAAATACAAATATATTACAATACATGTACCTCACAAATCTTTCTCTCAAATCTAACCCAGATTCACTCACTCACTCTTCACTTGCACCCACTTCACTCACACCTCACGTCACTCTTCACTTGCACTCTCAATTTTCACACACACACTCAACATATACATGACAAAGCCTATGTATAGGCAAACTATGTCAGTGGACTTAAGTCGGTTTGTATAGGATTTTTTTCTTTTCTTTTCATTTATTTATATTATAATATATTACTTATATTATATACTAGAGTATTCTAGAACAATGAGAATAGGGTGAGAAGTCGTTGTCTTTAACACTCCCCCTCAACGACTTCTTTCCATAGATGACTTGCAGATCACACCAAGTACTTTTCTGAATTTCTCGAACTTTGGTTTACTTAGACTCTTTGTGAATATGTCTGCGACTTGTTCATCTGTCTTTGTTGATGTCATCTTGATCTCTCCTTCAAGGACATTCTCACGAATGTAGTGGCAATGCACTTCTATATGTTTCATCCTTACATGAAATTTTGGATTTTCTGCTAGTCGTATGGCTAATAGATTATCAAAGAAAAGTCTTACTTGATAGTCTGTTGGTTGATGAAGATCTTCCATTAATTACTTTAGTCAAGTACTCTCTTGTGCTGCTGATGCCGCTGATCGATATTCTACTTCGGTGCTTGATAATGATATTGTTGGCTGTCTCTTACTGCACCACGATATCGCTCTTGAACCAAGGCTAAAGATTTATCCAGTTGTAGATCGTCCTGTATCATGGTCTCCATCATAGTCGGCATCACAATAACCAATCATCTTGCAATCTTTTACTTTCTTGTATAGAATACCAAAGTTGATGGTGCCTTTAACAAACCTCAAAATACGTCTTACTACATCAAGATGAGGTTTCTTAAGATTACTCATGTATTGACTAGCCACACCAACTGCATAAGTAATGTCTGGTCGGCTTAGAGTAAAATAAATGAGGCTTCCAACTAGTTGTCGATACATGGTTGTATCTTCTAGATATTTCCCTTCATCTATTTGTAGCTTTATATTGGGATCTATGAGAGTAAAGATAGGCTTGCAGTCAAGCATTCCATACCTCTGCAGGAGATCCTTTGCATATTTTTGTTGACCAAGAAATATGCATTCCTTCATGTGCTCCACTTCTAGCCCAAGAAAGTGTTTGAGTTCTCCGAGTTCCTTCATATGAAATCTAATAGATAGATTTTTCCTTGTTCGCTCTATTTCCTCGTAATATTCTCTTGTGATGATTAAGTCATCTATGTATACTAGTACTATGGCTAGTTTCCCTTGATTTTCTTTCACGAATAAGCTGGAATCTAAAGGGGCAACTGTAAAACAACTTTGTACTAAGAACTCACCAATCTTTCCATACCATGCTCTTGGAGCCTGCTTCAAGTTGTAGAGCGCCTTTTTCAATTTACAGACATGCTCGGGGTAACTTTTGCTCTCAAAGCCTCTTGGTTGCTCCATATAGATGTATTTGTCAAGCTCTTCATGTAAGAAAGCATTCTTGACATCCATCTGCCACAACTTCCAAGATTTGTTGGCTGACAATGTAGTAAGACTCAAACGGTCGTGATCTTTGCCACCGGGCTAAATGTTTCTTCATAATCTAACCCATATTATTGAGAAAAAACTCGAGCAACCAGTCGAGCCCTATACCTTTCAATTGAGTTATCTTGTCGATTCTTCACCTTGTATACCCATTTGCAAGATATTGGCTTCACATCCTTCGGCTTTGGCACTAGATCCCATGTTTGATTCTCGTTTAGTGCCCCAATCTCTTCATTCATAGCTTTCTTCCACTTAGAGCTTTGTGTTTCTTCTTCATAATTGGAAGGTTCGATCGGTATAGACTCATCTACTAGAGTAGTGTTGGCATTAGACCTGGCAAACTTGACCCGAGAACCGAAACCCGAACCCAGACCCGAATCGAAACCGAAAATCAACCCGAAATTGACCCGAAATTTGATCCGAAATTTGATCCGAAACCTGAAATAAACCGAACCGAAACTGAACCGAATTTAGTTGAACCGAATGGACCCGAACCGAATAGACCCGAACCGAATGGACCCGAACCGAATAGACCCGAACCAAATGGACCCGATTAATAGAAATAAAGAAAGATAAAATAGGAACAGCCGCACAAATCACTAAAATGTCAAATATATTGACTTTATAAAGTCATATATAGGGTGTAAAAATCTGACCAACCTAAAAATTTGATTAAAAACGAATGATCTCTCATTGAACCGAAAATAACCGAACTGAAATCAACCGAACCGAAATTAACCGAACCGAAATCAACCGACCCGAAATGACCCGAAACAAAATAGACCCGAACTAAAACCGAACCAAAACCGAACCGAAACCGAAACCGAATCTGAACCGAAAATATCATACCCAAAATAACCAAAACCGAAATGACCCGAACCGAACCCGAACCGATTGACCCGTTTTCCACCTCTAGTTGGCATACCTTGGATTAAGTTGCCTTCGCCTTGTTGATCTTCGTATTTCTTGTACAGGCTCGTCGACTTCTATTTGACTTGGACGAAGCTCCTCATATGCAGACTAGTGTACGCCCGTCTTCTATGGACTTTTGTCTTTAGAGGTTGAGCTATCTCTTTCTTTACGAAGATCCGGCGCTAGCGCTCTAAAACCTCTTGTGAAACAAATATTTTAATTTTGATATAACTAAAAACCTAAGGACTAAATTGAAAATGTCAAAACGAATTTTTAAGTCCTCAAAACATCCCCATATGATTTTAAGATTATGCCAAAGTTAAAAACAAAGTTTTCAAATATTTTTCTAAGTGTTTAAAGCCAAAACAGTGATTTTCAAGTCCCTGTTTCGAATGGCCTAAGGCATTTCGAAACGTTTTCATCACTTCCAACCCCTGTTCCGAAACGTGTATCGAAACGGCTTTAGAACACTTGAACCCGTTTCGAAATAGTCCCATACGTTTCGAAACTGTTCTTCATATTTGATTCGAAAAAGCATAACGGTTGCAATATTTTTTAACTGAATATTTAAAGATAAATAGGGTGTTTCGAAACGGGCACAATCAGTTTCGAAACGACCCTTAACAGTAGCAAAACCGTTTCGAAACGAGGACAAGCGTTTCGAAACTGTTCTTCATTTTGAATTGAAAATATGACCGTTGAAATTGTTTTTAACTGATTTTCTGAAACCGTTAGGCTGTTTCGAAACGGGCTAAGACTATTTCGAAACGACCCTTGACAGTGGCAAAAGTGTTTCGAAACGGCTCTAAAGCATTTCGAAACGGGCTTTTAAATGCACCCCAACGACTCTTTCTATTTTAGTCCATTCCAAAATAGGTACCTCGCGTTTCGAAACGGGTTGTTGCAGACTGCATTTATGGAGGTGAGATAACATCCCAACGGCTCTATTGATGAGTGCAACAACCATAACTACTAGAAATCAATGAGAAGGTATAAAAGGGACCTCTAAAAGCTCCAGCAACAACTATTGATCCTAAAGCAAACATCCAAACATCAAATCCAAACAATTGAGCAAAAATCCCATTTTGTCTAGAAACCCCAATTGTAATTTTCATTCTTATCTTGTTCAATTGGGTTGAGTGCTTGTAATTGGGCTATCATTTGTATTGAGAGATACCTTATTAGCCAACAAATTTCTTTGTTCACTTGTGTGAGGACTGGGTTGAATTTTGGGTAGAAAATTCAACCGAAATTGTAAGGGTTGCCTCCTTAGCCTAGAAAAGGGGAAGAGCAATTAGCGGAATTGTTGCAAATCCTTAGTGAAGCTAAGGTATTGGATGTAGAGTTCATTTGGAACTTGAACCACTCTAAAATCCCTTGTCTATTATTTTAATTTGCAATTTCCACCACAAAGTCTTTAAAAATCCAATTCACCCCCCTCTTGGTTTATATCGATCTTTCGATCCACTCAACACCTCTTCTAAGTCACGAGGTTCAGAAAACTTGATCTTCTGAGGCGACCACCATGAAGAGGCTTCATCAAACACCACATTTCTTGAAGTGTGACACTTTCCAATGGTTGGATCACAACATTTCCAACCTTTTCGTGCATCATCATAGCCGACGAAGATGCATCGAATTGCCTTTTTCTCAAATTTGCTTCTTAGATGATCTAGCACGAAAACGTAACATACACAACCAAATACCTTGAGATGGCTGACTGTTGTTGGCTTTATTTTCCTTAGCTTTTCATGTGGTGAAAAAAAATCCCAACTTAGCTTGTGGTAGCCTATTAATCACATAGGTTGTTGTCCTCATACACTCGGCCCAAAATCTTCCTGGTACATTCTTGGCATGAAGCATGCTTCGACACGTTTCAGCAAGGTGACGATTCTTTCGCTACGCCACTCCATTTTGTTGTGGTGTATTGGGACAAGTTAATTGTCGTCTGATCTTATGCTCTTGAAGATAGATAGTGAACTTTGTAGATAAATATTCTTTCCCATTATCAGTGCGTAGACACTAAATTTTCTTATTGAGTTCACTTTCTATCTTTTCCTTAAACTCATTGAACTTTGTAAAAGTCTTTGAATTCTCCTTCATAAAGTAAACCCACATGTACCTTGAGAAGTCATTAATAAATGACACCATGTACTTCATACCTCCGAGTGATGTTTGCTTTAATGGGCCAAAGACGCCTGAGTGTACGAGCTCTAATGGTGTCTTGGACTGATGTTCTGACTCCTTGAATGGCAACTGATGAGCCTTACCAAACTGACATCCATCACAAACTATATATGTTTGGATGTCTACTTAAGGAAGTCCCCTTAATATCTATTTTTTCACCATTACCTTCAATTTGTTATGGCTTATATGCCCGAGACGCTCATGCCAAAGATCTGCTGTCTCATTCTTTCGGGTCTTGTCCACATATGTTGACTTCGCAGATAGCACATAAACTGATTATGTTCTTCTTCCTTTCACAATAGAAGTGTCGATCACCCCCACTTGCTGGAATATAGACACATCTTCAGGCCCAAAGAGCACATAATTTCCTGCTGCTGTCAGTTGGGGCACTAACAACAAATTCTTCTTTAAGCCAGGAACAAGATAGACCTTCTCGAGTTGAAGCTTCTAAGAGTCGTTCCTTGGAAGTGTTGTCTTCCCAATGTGAGAAATAGACAACCTTGAATTATTGGTTGTTAACACCACTCTTTTTCCTTTGTACTCGTTTCTGTCTTGCAGCTTCTTCTCATCATTGGTCATGCGATTGGAGCACCCAGAATCAACGATCCAATCTTCTTTGTAGTCAATTTTTGACCTTATGGTTGTTGCAAGAGTTGGTTTCTCCATGTCTTCTTCCAACTCTTCTTGTTCTAATCCAATAGAGAGTCCAACTTCTGCATCCCATTCTTCTTCGCTGATGAAAGTTTCCAACATGACCTCTCTTTTATCCTCTTTTGTGGTGGCCATGTTTCCTTGGAAAGTTTGTCTCTTGGGCAATCTGCAATCTTGAGCAAAGTGGCCCTTCTTGCCACAATTGAAGATCACAACTATCTCTTATGGGAAATCTGTAATCTCGAGCAAATTGACCATTTCTTCCACAACTGAAGCATTCACCACTTTGTCTTCTATCATTCTCCTCGTACTGTTGGCGATAGTCTTCTTTTTCACGTCAAGCTCCCCCTGAAGTGTTACTTCTATCTATTGGATAGAGCTTGCCTCCATTCGTCACTCCTCATCTTCGTGATGTACCTTTCTTCTTGTTGGTGAAGAGTGTCTCATCTTCGTCTTTTATGGTTACGCCACTCATCTTTTTGGCTAATTCCTCTTGGATAGCCAACAGGTTCTCCAACTCCACTAAGGATGATTGAGTAGGCCATCCCCTCACAGTGGCGATAAACCCATTGTATCAGACCCTACCTCTTTGAGGATTAACAACCACAAGAAGAGTTCCTTGGAAGAGTGTGATCATCAAAATATCAAGAGATGACTTCAACCTCCAGTTCGGGCATGTACGAGTCACAATCCACTACAAAGCCTCCTTTCTTCAATGGTGATAACTATTCTTTTTGGAAGAATAGAATGCATCTCTTCATCAAGTCAAATGACTATCTAGTGTGGGATGTCATTGAAGATGGGTCATATATGCCATTGAAGCAAGATGGTGAAGGCAAGATGGTTTTGAAGAAGAAAGTGGAGATGAGTGAAGAGGAGAGGAAAAAGATTCAAGTTAATGATAAAGCTCTCCACATGCTATTTTGTTCTTTCGGTCCGGACATCTATTCAAAGGTCTCATCAATTGAAAGTGCCAAAGAAGTGTGGGACACTCTTGAGACTACTTATGAAGGCACCAACGATGTTAAAGAAACTAAGATTGGAATTCTCAATCTTAGTTATAAAAATTTCAAGATGGAGCCCGATGAGACGGTGTCAAAGATGTTTGATCGTTTCTCCACGATTGTCAATGGGCTAAAGGGCTTTGGAGAGATCATACCGAAAGAAAATCTTGTCCGGAAGCTACTCTATTCACTTCCTGAGTCTTGGGATGGGAAGAGAACCGCTATCATCGAAGCAAAGAATTTGAAAACTTTGAAGCTTGATGAGCTTGTGGGTTCTCTCCTTACTCATGAGATCATGAAGCAAGGAAGGGAAGATGAGAAGAAGAAAGAAGAGAAAAGGGTAGAGAAGCTTGAGGTTGAGAAGAAGAAGAAGATGGGAATAGCTCTCAAGGCTAAAGCTTCACAACATGATGAGAGCTCATCTAGTGAGGAGGATGAACTTGAAGAATTGGCTATGATAGCCAAACGATTCTCATGTTTCATGAGGTCCAACCGGGGAAGAAAAATACAAAGGAAGATGGACTTCAAAAGCAAGAACAAAGAAGAAGGAAGGGATCCTATCATTTGCTTTGAGTGCAAACAACCCGGCCACATACGTTCGGAGTGCCCTCAACTCAAGAAGAAGGGCTTTGAGAAGAAGAAGAAGCTCAAAGCCAAGCTTGCTACTTGGAGTGATGAGGAGTCATCGGAGGATGACGAACAAGAAGTGGCTAACCTTTGCCTCATGGCACTTGAGGAAGATTCCTCCATGGTAACCTCTAACTCATCTACTTTAGATTTTGAAGAATTAAATGATGCATATGATGAGTTACAAGAGGTCTATGATGAATTAGTTGAGAAATATAAAGACTCGGTCATTAGGAATAAAAAGATCATTTTAGAACTAAATGAGAAAAATGACTCACTCACTCAAGCTAATTCAAAATTTGAGAAAAAGATATTAGGATTAAAAGATGAACTAAAATTCTTTCAAGATGAAAATGTTGATCTTAATAATCTTTTATCTCAATGTAATAGTGAACACCAAAAGGTGTTGGGTGAGCTAAATGAGCTCAAGAAGTCTTTGAAAAGTGTTGGTAGTGTCAAGCATGAAATAGGTGAATCCTCTAGAACACACCAACCAAAGAAAAAGACTAACTACTACAAACAAGGTAGCTATCCTAGACATAGTAGAGCTAAAAGAATTAGAAGTGTATGGGTTCCTAAGGAACTTGTAAAATCTAATAATATTATTGCTATGTCATCTTGGATTCCTAAGGGAACCAATGTTTTGGGAGCTAACACTCATGGACCCAAAATGATTTGGGTATCAAAAACAAAAGCTTAATATCTTTGTTTGTAGGGGGAGCATTGCTACAAGGCCAAGGCACAAAGTCAAAACTCATGGTACCTTGATAGTGGATGCTCGAGGCACATGACCGGAGACAAGAGTAGATTCATGGATCTAAAGCCAAAAAGTGGAGGAGTAGTGACATTTGGTGACAACTCCAAAGGCCACATTAAAGGTATTGGCTCCATAGGTAATCACTCTACTATTCTCATTGAAAATGTCTTATATGTCGATGGTCTTAAACACAATTTATTGAGCATAAGTCAATTGTGTGATAAAGGATTTAATGTTTTATTTGATAAAAATGGATGCAAAATTGTGGACATTAAATCTAATAATATTATGCTCATAGGTCATCGCATAGGAAACATATACATGGTGCATCTAGATGACATTCATACATCTCATGCATGCTTAGTTGCACAAAATGAAAATGATGCATGGTTGTGGCATAGGAAACTAGGACATGCTAGCATAAGTGTTTTAGAAAAACTAGTCTCCCTAAATCTAGTTAGAGGTTTACCCAAGATAAAATTTTCAAATGATAAAATTTGTGATGCATGCTCAAAGGGTAAACAACATAGATCTTCCTTTAAATCCATTAATGATGTTTCTACTAGTAGATGCTTACAACTAATCCACATGGATTTATTTGGGCCAATTAGGACTATGAGCTTGGGTGGTAAGTCTTATGCTTTTGTACTTGTTGATGATTTTTCTAGATTTACTTGGGTTCTCTTTTTAAGTACTAAAGATGAGGCTTTGGAAAAATTCATCACATTTTCAAAATTAACGCAAAATTATCTTGAACTAAAAATTTCACATATTAGAAGTGATCATGGAACCAAGTTTCAAAATTTGGGGTTTGAAGATTTTTTTAAATGAAAATGGTATTAGCCATAATTTTTCGGCTCCTCGAACTCCTCAACAAAATGGGATAGTTGAGAGGAAAAATAGAACTTTGCAAGAAATGGCTAGAACTATGCTTTGTGAAAACGATTTACCTAAATATTTTTGGGCGGAAGCCACAAACACCTCTTGCTATATTGTAAATCGAGTAATGATTAGGCCAATTTTAAAGAAAACACCTTATGAAATTTTAAAATCTAAAAAGCCTAACATTAGCTATTTTCACCCTTTTGGTTGCAAGTGTTTTGTTTTAAATAATGGAAAAGACAACTTAGGTAAATTTGATGCAAAAAGTGATGAAACCATTTTTATATGTTACTCTTTAACCTCTAAAGCCTATCGAGTATTTAACAAAAGAACTTTAGTAGTAGAAGAATCTATTCATGTTGTATTCAATGATAACCTCCTTCCTAGGAAGGATTCTTGTGATGATGATGATGTAGGAATCATAAATGCCTTTGATGGAGGTCAAACTTCAAAGGAGGATGAGATTCCAACAAAAGAACAGGACACACAAGATCCACCTCTTGAAGCCTTGAAGGACTTGGCTATTGAGGAAAAGGAAGCGAGCTACACAAGGGAGTTGAACTATGTCAAAGATGGTGAAATCTTGGGTGATCCATCTAAGGGGGTAACCACTCGTTCTTCTCTTAGATTAATGAATCATGTTGCATTTATCTCATGCATAGAGCCTAAAAATATTAAAAAAGCATTAAAAGATGACTTTTGGATTATGGCTATGCAAGAAGAGTTAAATCAATTTGAGAGAAGTAATGTTTGGACATTAGTTGATAGGCCTAGTAATCAATCTACAATAGGAACTAAATGAGTCTTTAGGAACAAGCTAGATGAGAGTGGTAACATTGTAAGAAATAAAGCTAGACTTGTAGCACAAGGTTACACTCAAGAAGAGGGAATAGATTTTGATGAAACCTATGCACCCGTAGCTAGAATGGAAGCCATTAGGATGTTGCTTGCATATGCATGTTATCATAATTTCAAGCTTTTTCAAATGGATGTTAAAAGCACATTTTTAAATGGTTTTATAAATGAAGAAGTGTATGTGGAACAACCACCGGGTTTTGAAGATTCAAAATTTCCAAATCATGTTTTCAAACTTACCAAAGCTCTTTATGGTTTAAAAAAGCTCCTAGAGCTTGGTATGAAAAACTTTCAAATTTTTTGATTGAAAAAGGATTTGAAAAAGGTAAGGTGGACACTACACTTTTTATAAAAATGTATAAAAATGACATCTTAGTAGTTCAAATTTATGTTGATGATATTATTTTTGGTTCTACTAATGAATGTCATTTTCAGGAGTTTGCTAAGTTAATGCAAGGTGAATTTGAGATGAGCATGATGGGGGAGCTCTCGTTCTTTTTGGGACTCCAAATCAAGCAAAAGAAAGATGGCACCTTCATCAACCAAGCAAAATACATAAAGGATATGCTCAAGAAGTTTGGCTTGGAGAATGCAAAGCCTCAAGCCACTCCTATGAGCTCATCTACAAAGCTTGACAAAGATGAAGGAGGTAAGTGTGTTGACTCTAAGCTTTATCGTTCTATGATTGGATCATTGCTTTACCTTACCGCAAGTAGACCGAATATCTTGTTTAGTGTTTGCTTGTGTGCTAGGTTTCAAGCTAGTCCTAGAGAGTCTCACCTTATAGCCGTTAAGAGAATCTTTAGATACCTTAGAGACACTCCTTGTTTAGGTCTTTGGTATCCTAGAGACTCTACCTTCAACCTTCATGCTTACTCGGATGCGGATTATGGGGGTTGCAAAATCGATAGGAAAAGTACTTCAGGAACTTGTCAATTCTTAGGTAGTATGCTCATATCTTGGTTCTCTAAGAAACAAAATAGTGTAGCCTTATCTACCACCGAAGCCGAGTACATATCCTTAGGGAGTTGTTGTGCTCAAGTCCTTTGGATGAAGCAACAACTCTTAGATTATGGAATTAAAGTTGAAACCATGCCCCTAAAATGTGACAACACTAGTGCAATATGTTTAACTAAAAATCCCATCCAACACTCTAGAACCAAACACATAGAAATAAGGCATCATTTCATTAGAGATCATGTCCTTAAGGAAGATGTGGTTATAGAGTATGTAGACACCTTGAATCAATTAGCGGACATATTTACAAAACCCTTAGACAAAGAGCGTTTTTGGTCCCTTAGGAGAGAGTTAGGTCTAGCTAGCCTATCTTGACCTTTTAGGACCTCTTTTGTGTTCAAATTTGCTTGATCTTGTGAAATGCCATGTTAATGTGTTTAGACTCGTAATTTCATCCATGCTTATAGCTAGGGGGAGTATGTTTATGTTTGATTATGTTTTGCCTGCTCATTCATGACATTTATGCATGTTAGGCCTAAGAAAAAATCATTTTTTCTGTACTTTTAGAGCCTCTTCTGCACTTCCAGGCCCAGGTGTATCGAAACGGGTGACCCTGTTTCGATACGGATACCTTAAATCCAGTTCTGAGAGAAGGGCGTTTCGAAACGCCTCCAAAGTGTTTCGAAACGTTTTGGCTATTGCCAAGGGGTGTATCGAAACGTGTTTCGATACGGGTCAACAGGGCTTCGATACGGTCAACATCGTATCGAAACGGTCTGCTGACGATCTCAAAACGGTCAAACCCTAGTCGTCTCGTTTCGAAACGATCCTGACCGTTCTGAAACGGCATCGCGGATAGCTTTATTTAGGGCTTTTAATGTTAAAATTCTACTTTTTATCAAACTCTTAAAAAACCCTAAAACCCTAAATCGCCTCCCTCTCTATAAATACCCTCTCAAACTCTTTGTTTTTCACAAAATTGTGAGGGGTTTTACTCTTAAACTCAAGTCTAAGCAAGTTTCATCAACATCGTGCAAGGATTTTCATCGAATCATCCAAAATCCCTAACTAAGGTATTTTTCCCTTTTTTTATTTTTCTTTCAATTTATGTTCGAATCTTAGGTTAGAAAATTTTACTTTTGTATAAATTATATGTTTTCATTTGTGGGTTTTCCATATCTTGTAAAAAAAATTCAAAATCTCAAAATTTTTTATTCGAATATAAAATTTTTCAGTCGTATTTTTCCTTTACTGTTTTTTTTATTTTTTTTGTTTGTTTTAATTTTGTTTCAAAAACCTAAGTGGGATTTATTATTGGATTGATTTGAAATATCAATGCATACACTTAATTTTAAAACATACTTGCTTAATGTTTTTAGATGGCGGAACAAGCTAACAAAAAGCGTAAGGCCGTTCAAACCGGTGATTCGAGCATTCGTCCGAATCTTGTTCTGCTTTTTCAGAAATCCCTTAAAACTAATGAGATGCGAGCTCACTTCACTTATGTCAAGGATTTCGAAGTTCATAGAGAACGTGTCATTGATCTTGATTTCCTCAATTCCGAGCGTTTCCTATTCTGTTATCTCGAGCGTTTGAGTGAGTGGAATCTTCTCTTTTTGTTGAGCATTCCGGATATTCGCTACAAACATATGGTACTCCTCTTTTACTCTAATGCTCGTTTTATTCATGATGAGACCAAAACCGAGATTATAGGAATTGAATCTCTCATATTGGGTAAAAAGTTTGTTGTTGATATTGCTCTCTTGGAGTCAACTTTCAAATTTAAAAATGAAGGTCTTGAGGATGAACATCACTTTGGCACTTTCACCGGTCCTGCACTTACTTTGGATGTGCACGATCGCTTTCTTCACTTGATGGTTTCGTGGTTCCTTCGACCTTCCGGAGGTAAATACTCTCATATCCGTCAAGTTGATCATTTTTGGCTTGAATGTTTCCATAAAGGTGAGCGCCCTAATGTGCCTAAGATTATTTTTGCCGAGATGGTCAATAATGTTAAGCTTATTGACACAAATGAGTTGAAGTCTTTTACTTATGGCACAATCTTGAGCTACATCTTTAATGACCTTGGTATCGATTGTACCTACGATTCTCCGGAACCTCGTAAGTGCAAGCTTGGTGAGTCCTCTCTACGAAAATCCGGGTTTCGATATTTGAATGATGTTTGGGAAAGAGTTGTTGGAAAAATGTGAGAATTTGGAAACTTTGAGCCATATTTACTAGTGGTAAAGGTGGATGTTCGAATGATAAATTTATCAATTTATATTCTACTCCATGAGACCTTTACAACGATATCTCATATGCTCAAAACGGTTGAGAAATGAATGAGAAATTGATGCTCAAAGTGAGGTTGTTATGAATTGTGTTAAGGAAAATATGAACCCCTTATCCCACATGGGTGGGATAACAAACTTGGGAATGGTTTAAATACACCAACCCACTTGGGAGTCATTGAATGACTTGAATGAATACTATGCCTCGCGCGCAGGCGCAGGAGGGGTGCAAATCGAAGCTCGTCGAACCCATTCGGGTTGGGGCGCGCTCGCACGTCGTGGGCGACGCGAATGTCCGGACCGGTCGGGTTCCACTTAGAACCTGCGGATATTTTACCCACTTCGAATTAAATATTTTCCTTATATAACACATATCTTTTTGAATATTCCGAATTTAATAGAATAATTTGTGACTTTCATTAAATCGGATATTAAAAGGTATTAAATCAATTCATAAGGAATATATCCGTTTAAATAAGGCACTAATTGATTATTTCCGATTTTGCTCAGATATAAAGTCAATGACCTTAATTCGGAATATTTACCTTCCATATTTTTCCTCCTCCACTCCCCTATATAAAGAATGCTTCTCTTCAGTTTCAAATCACTCCAAAAATCGTTTTCTCTCTGGTTTTTCTTTTAACCGGTGATAGGCTAAGACAAGGCTCTAGTTCGAGATCTCTTCAGTACGTGCTTCTGTAGAAGATCTTCTTGTTGTTGTATCCTGGGAGACGAACGATCAATCAAACTCAAGCACCGCGGAGTGGTCGAAATTTGTCTTAAGGAAACTGCTCTTCGCAGGCCTCAACTTTAATCTGGTTTTATTATTCTTCTCTTCTATTTATTTGATTAAAGTTTTTCTTTTATTTATTTTATTATCGTCTTGGATTGTATACTTTGTAACAATCTTAAGACAAATCTCTTCTTCTACCTTTCTTATAAATCCGAGACGATATAATCGTGATAGAGATAGCAAATAAATTGGTTTCAGGATTTATCCTGCCGTTTTAACGGATTTGCTAAAATCTCAAAGTTGGACAAATCTGTTTACAGAAATTGTCGGTAATAAACGAGAAATTAATTTTCTGTTTATTGGAATTTATTTTAATTCCTCTTTGTTTCTTTCGAACAGAAACGATGACTATTGGAGATTCTGTTGATTCTACTGCTAAGGTCCCTGCACCTGTACAGACTCCGAAACAACAGATACCGAATCTGAATGCAACGGCAGTGGCAATGAGTCACAATGAGAAGCCGTCGAAATTTTGCGGACAAAATTTTAAGACATGGCAACAGAAGATGCTGTTCTATCTGACCATGCTGAATCTTGCAAAGTATCTAAAGGAAGATCCTCTAGTTGTCGCTGTAGGGGATGGAGAAGGAGAGGTGGATGATCTCACCGCCTTCAGTATCACAGAGTCTTGGAACAATGCTGATTTTCTGTGTCGAAACTACATCCTCAACGGACTGCAAGACTCTTTGTATCCGGTATATGATGTGTACAAAACAGCTGTGGGCAGCACTGGATAATAAGTACAAAGCAGAGGATGTTGGGGCTAAAAAGTTTTTAGTAGCCAAATTTTTGAACTTTACTATGGTTGATTCAAAACCAGTAGTAAATCAAGTTGAAGAATTCCAACTAATCATTCATGGAATTATTGCAGAAGGGATGACTATCAGTGAATCTTTTCAAGTAGATGCCATCACGGAAAAGCTGCCTCCCGGATGGAATGACTTCAAAAATTATTTGAAGCATAAGAGGAAGGAAATGTCAGTGGAAGAACTGATCACCCGACTTCGAATTGAAGAGGACAACAGAGGTAATGCCAGGAAACTTGCTTTCAAAGAGGCCAAGGCAAATGTTGTCGAAGTCAAGAAGGGTAAGCAACCCCAACATCACCAGGCCAAGCCAAATCTGAGGCCTAATGGCGGAGTCTCCAAAAAGGAGAAATTCAAAGGGTCGTGCTTCAATTGTGGCAAGATGGGGCACAGGTCCTCTGTATGCAGACATCCGAAAAGAGCTAGAGCTAAGGAGGCCAATGCTATGGAGGATGAAGATCTGTGCGCGGTGATTTCTGAAGTCAACCTGGTTGACTCTAACCCGAGGGAATGGTGGCTTGACACTGGAGCCACTCGCCATATATGTTGTGACGAAAATTCTTTCTCTGAGCTGATACCTTGCGACAATGGGGAGAAGCTCTACATGGGAAATGCTGCGACTTCCAAGATCAAAGGGGAGGGAACAGTGGTCTTGAAGATGACTTCTGGAAAAGAACTCAAGCTGCAGAATGTATTGTACGTGCCTGACGTACGCAAAAACCTTGTTTCTGGAACACTTTTAAGTGTTCATGGTTTTAGAATGGTTTTTGAGTCCCAGAAGTTAATTCTGTCAAAGGGGGGGATGTTTGTGGGTAGGGGATATGTATTGAATGGAATGTGGAAACTCAATGCTATCTCTGTAAAATCCAAAATAATGAATAAGAATGCAGCTTCTTCTTCTGCTTACATGCTCGAATCATTTAATTTATGGCATGGTAGACTTGGACATGTTAATTATGATACCTTACGTAGGTTAATTAACTTGGAACACATCCCTTCATTTCACATTAATTATAACCATAAATGTGAAACGTGTGTAGAAGCAAAATTAACAAGGTCTTCTTTTCAAACAATTGAAAGAAGTAAAGAACCACTTGATCTAATACATAGCGATGTATGTATTGCTATGTATATTTGCTTAAAAGCAAAGACGAAGCTATAGAGAAATTTATACTCTATAAGCAAGAAGTTGAAAACCAACTTAATAAAAAGATTAAGGTGGTAAGAAGTGATCGTGGTGGTGAATATGTTAATCCATTTGGTGAATATTGTTCACAACATGGAATTATTCATGAAGTAACACCACCATATTCTCCCCAATCTAATGGAGTAGCCGAACGTAAAAATCGGACTCTAAAAGAAATGATGAATGCTTTGTTAGGAAGCTCTGGGTTACCACAGAACATGTGGGGGGAAGCAGTTCTTTCGGCTAATTACCTTTTGAATAAGGTTCCTCGAAAGGAAAAGGATAAGACACCATATGAGTTGTGGAAAGGTCGAAAGCCTTCCTACAAACACTTGAAAATGTGGGGGTGTCTTGCCAAGGTAATGGCTTCATTACCAAAACAAATGAAAATAGGTCCAAAAACTGTGGATTGTATTTTTATTGGCTATGCTGAACATAGCAATGCTTATCGATTTCTTGTGTATGAATCAAAAAATCCTGACATTCACAAGAACACGATAATGGAATCAAAGAATGCATCATTCTTTGAAAATACATTCCCTTATAAATCTAGGGAACTTGATCAAAGTTCAACAGAACAAACTTTGGATGAAATGATTCCAAGTAATCAACAAGAGGTTGAAAATGAGATAGAGCCAAGAAGGAGCAAACGAGCAAGGGTAGAAAAATCCTTTGGATCTGATTTCTTAACCTTTATGCTGGAGGCTGAACCTCTAACGTATAGTGATGCTATACGCTCCTCTGAAGGCACCTTATGGAAAGATGCCATTAAGAGCGAAATTGATTCCATCATGCAAAACCATACATGGGAATTAGTGGACCTTCCTCCTGGAATTAAACCACTAAATTCAAAATGGATTTTTAAAAGGAAAATAAAAGCAGATGGAACAATTGATAAGTACAAGGCAAGGTTGGTAATCAAAGGATACCGACAAAAAGAAGGCCTTGATTACTTCGATACATTTTCCCCTGTATCAAGAATAACATCCATAAGGATGATACTCGCAATAGCTGCTATGCGAAATCTAGAAGTACATCAAATGGATGTTAAAACAGCTTTTCTAAATGAAGATCTTGATGAAGAAATTTACATGGAACAACCTGAGGGTTATGTAGTTTCAGGTCAAGAAAGGAAAGTATGCAGATTGGTTAAGTCTCTTTATGGACTTAAACAAGCGCCAAAACAATGGCATGAGAAATTCGATAATGTCATGATGACTAACGGTTTCAAAATAAATGAGTGTGACAAATGTATATATGTCAAAACTATAGACATTGGATATGTCATCCTATGTTTATATGTTGATGACATACTTATTGTTGGAAGCAACAATGAAATGGTAAAACGTACCAAAAACATGTTAAATTCGAAATTTGACATGAAAGATATGGGACTGGCCGATACGATTTTGGGCATCCAAATCAAAAGGTCACCGGAGGGTCTCATATTAAGTCAGTCACACTATGTGGACAAGATTCTTGAGAAATTTAATAAGGAGGATTCTGGCATAGCCTTAACTCCGTTAGATCCTTGTTCACATCTATCAAAGAATCGTGGGGAAAGTATCCACCAAGTGGAATATGCAAGAGTCATAGGCAGCTTAATGTATCTCATGAGCTGCACTAGACCAGATATCGCTTTTACTGTGAGTAGTTTAAGTAGATTCACAAGCAATCCAGGGAAAGATCACTGGAAAGCAATTGTGAGAATACTGAGATATCTAAGATATACTCGGGACTACGGACTGCATTATTCTAGAGACCCCGCTGTCTTAGAAGGATACTCTGATGCCAGTTGGATATCTGATATTCAAGATACCAAAGGCACAAGTGGATATGTATTCACTTTGGGGGGAGGAGTCGTGTCATGGAAATCCTCAAGACAAACTATTATAACCAGATCCACAATGGAATCTGAGTTTGTCGCTCTAGACAAATCTGGAGAAGAAGCAGAATGGCTTCGTCAATTCCTTGAGGATATCCCTGAATGGTCGAAACCTGTGCCCACAGTATGTATACACTGTGACAATCAAGCAACAATTGCTAGGGCACAGAGTTTCATGTATAACGGTAAGTCAAGGCATATGCGCCGTCGACATAACACCGTCAGACAACTGATCTCAAATGGAGTTATCTCTATTGACTTTGTAAGATCAAAGGATAACATTGCTGATCCACTAACCAAAGGATTGAATCAAGATCAAGTTGAGAAAACATCTAAAGGAATGGGACTAAAGCCCATGAGAATTAAAGGCACTATGTGAAGGAAAACCCTACCTAGCTGACTGGAGATCCCAAGATCTAGGTTCAAAGGGACAACCTAATTACATAGACCTGTGCGATCACTGTGGGGATTTTTTCCCAAGTCCATTCCTATGATGCAAACAGTGATAAAAAGCGTTATAGGTTAAGCAAAGCTTTTAATGACCATTGCATGCTTCGGTGAGCCGAGCAACATAAGTCACCTATGTAAGAGTGAAGTGGGGCCGCTTCAAGGAGACTATTGGGCATAGTTCTTTTAAAATCTTGCAGAACCAGGCGATGTCCACGGCCACATGGACATAACCATGAGAACTAATAATCTTGTCAGAAAGATAGTTGTGTGAAGTATATCATCGTTTACACAAACAGCTGAACAGTTCAAGGACATCACGTCTACTGATTAGCTAGTAAAGTAAATATACTTTCACAAGGGAAGGTTCAAAGGAGGAAACCTACCTATCCTATGCAACTATCAATCGTAGATCCTATCACCACATCGAGTCAAAATATTTTGATAAAAACATCAATTTCATTCATGTGGGGGATTGTTGGAAAAATGTGAGAATTTGGAAACTTTGAGCCATATTTACTAGTGGTAAAGGTGGATGTTCGAATGATAAATTTATCAATTTATATTCTACTCCATGAGACCTTTACAACGATATCTCATATGCTCAAAACGGTTGAGAAATGAATGAGAAATTGATGCTCAAAGTGAGGTTGTTATGAATTGTGTTAAGGAAAATATGAACCCCTTATCCCACATGGGTGGGATAACAAACTTGGGAATGGTTTAAATACACCAACCCACTTGGGAGTCATTGAATGACTTGAATGAATATTATGCCTCGCGCGCAGGCGCAGGGGGGGTGCAAATCGAAGCTCGTCGAACCCATTCGGGTTGGGGCGCGCTCGCACGTCGTGGGCGACGCGAATGTCCGGACCGGTCGGGTTCCACTTAGAACCTGCGGATATTTTACCCACTTCGAATTAAATATTTTCCTTATATAACACATATCTTTTTGAATATTCCGAATTTAATAGAATAATTTGTGACTTTCATTAAATCGGATATTAAAAGGTATTAAATCAATTCATAAGGAATATATCCGTTTAAATAAGGCCCTAATTGATTATTTCCGATTTTGCTCGGATATAAAGTCAATGACCTTAATTCGGAATATTTACCTTCCATATTTTTCCTCCTCCACTCCCCTATATAAAGAATGCTTCTCTTCAGTTTCAAATCACTCCAAAAATCGTTTTCTCTCTGGTTTTTCTTTTAACCGGTGATAGGCTAAGACAAGGCTCTAGTTCGAGATCTCTTCAGTACGTGCTTCTGTAGAAGATCTTCTTGTTGTTGTATCCTGGGAGACGAACGATCAATCAAACTCAAGCACCGCGGAGTGGTCGAAATTTGTCTTAAGGAAACTGCTCTTCGCAGGCCTCAACTTTAATTTGGTTTTATTATTCTTCTCTTCTATTTATTTGATTAAAGTTTTTCTTTTATTTATTTTATTATCGTCTTGGATTGTATACTTTGTAACAAGAGTTTATAGAGAAGCTCCTCCTCCTCCCGTTGCTCCTCAACTGCAAGTTCAAGTTGGAAATAATGAAGCCCTTACGGCTCTCATCACCGAGCGGCTCAATGTTTTGGATACTCGCATTGCTTCGGGTTTTGATGCCATGGACAATCGCTTGAAAAATGTCGAGGATCGCCTTCATACTCTTGAGACTTCCCATTCTAACTTGGATTTGTCCTTCTCTACTCTCTATGGGCAATGGACGAAGTTTCACCGTTCTCAAGTCAAGAGCGACGATGAGACTTCCGATGATGATGACGAGGCTTAGGACTATCATATCATATCATATTATTTATGCTTTTTAGGTTTAAGATTGCATCTTTATGTTTTAAGAACTCATGCTTTTGATCTTTTGTTTGGGATTTTATTTTGAACTTAATGTTGGTTTATGTTTTGGATATTTTGATATTATGAATTAATATTATTGTTGCCTATTAATGCTTATTGGTACTAATCCTTTGTCTTCTCTATGAGCTTTCATTATTCTTTTTGATCTAACAAAAAGGGGAGAATAAATTTAAGAGCCACAAACTAAAATTCGTTTTAGATTTTTAAAAGGTTTTTTTAAGTTTTACAACTAGGATTTCAAGTCAAACAATTTTTTAAACTTTAAAAACCTATCTTAAATTAAGGGGGAGTTAGAATATTTTCAAAACTTTCAAAATTCTTAAAAATTCTAACTTTGGTTTTGTTATATCAAAAAGGGGGAGATTGTGAAACAAATATTTTAATTTTGATATAACTAAAAACCTAAGGACTAAATTGAAAATGTCAAAACGAATTTTCAAGTCCTCAAAACATCCCCATATGATTTTAAGATTGTGCCAAAGTTAAAAACAAAGTTTTCAAATATTTTTCTAAGTGTTTAAAGCCAAAATAGTGATTTTCAAGTCCCTGTTTCGAAACGGCCTAAGGCATTTCGAAACGTTTTCATCACTGCCAACCCCTGTTTCGAAACGTGTATCGAAACGTGTATCGAAACGACTTTAGAACACTTGAACCCGTTTTGAAACGGTCCCATACGTTTCGAAACTGTTCTTCATATTTGATTTGAAAAAGCATAACGGTTGCAATATTTTTTAACTGAATATTTAAAGATAAATAGGGTGTTTCGGAACGGGCTCAATCAGTTTCGAAATGACCCTTGACAGTAGTAAAACCGTTTCGAAACGAGGCCAAGCGTTTCGAAACTGTTCTTCATTTTGAATTAAAAATATGACCGTTGAAATTGTTTTTAACAGATTTTCTGAAACCGTTAGGGTATTTCGAAACGGGCTAAGACTGTTTCGAAACGACCCTTGACAGTGACAAAAGTGTTTCGGAACGGCTCTAAAGCGTTTCGAAACGGGCTTTTAAATGCACCCCAACGACACTTTCTATTTTAGTCCATTCAGAAACAGGTACCCCGCGTTTCGAAACGGGTTGTTGCAGACTGCATTTATGGAGGTGAGATAACATCCCATTGGCTCTATCGATGAGTGCAACAACCACAACGGCTAGAAATCAATGAGAAGGTATAAAAGGGACCTCTAAAAGCTCCAGCAACAACTATTGATCCTAAAGCAAACATCCAAACATCAAATCCAAGCAATTGAGCAAAAATCCCATTTTGTGTAGAAACCCCAATTGTAATTTTCATTATTATCTTGTTCAATTGGGTTGAGTGCTTGTAATTGGGCTATCATTTGTATTGAGAGATACCTTATTAGCCAACAAATTTCTTTGTTCACTTGTGTGAGGATTGGGTTGAATTTTGGGTAGAAAATTCAACCGAAATTGTAAGGGTTGCCTCCTTAGCCTAGAAAAGGGAAAGAGCAATTAGTGGAATTGTTGCAAATCCTTAGTGAAGCTAAGGTAGTGGATGTAGAGTTCATTTGGAACTTGAACCACTCTAAAATCCCTTGTCTATTATTTTAATTTGCAATTTCCACCACAAAGTCTTTAAAAATCCAATTCACCCTCCTCTTGGTTTATATCGATCTTTCGATCCACTCAACACCTCTTCTAAGTCACGAGGTTCAGAAAACTTGATCTTCTGAGGCGACCACCATGAAGAGGCTTCATCAAACACCACATTTCTTGAAGTGTGACACTTTCCAATGGTTGGATCACAACATTTCCAACTTTTTCGTGCATCATCATAGCCGACGAAGATGCATCGAATTGCCTTTTTCTCAAATTTGCTTCTTAGATGATCTAGCACGAAAACGTAACATACACAACCAGATACCTTGAGATGGCTGACTGTTGGCTTTATTTTCCTTAGCTTTTCATGTGGTGAAAAAAAATCCCAACTTAGCTTGTGGTAGCCTATTAATCACATAGGTTGTTGTCCTCATACACTCGGCCCAAAATCTTCCTGGTACATTCTTGGCATGAAGCATGCTTCGGCACGTTTCAGCAAGGTGACGATTCTTTCGCTACGCCACTCCATTTTGTTGTGGTGTATTGGGACAAGTTAATTTTCGTCTGATCTTATGCTTTTGAAGATAGATAGTGAACTCTATAGATAAATATTCTTTCCCATTATCAGTGCGTAGACACTAAATTTTCTTATTGAGTTCACTTTCTATCTTTTCCTTAAACTCATTGAACTTTGTAAAAGTCTTTGAATTCTCCTTCATAAAGTAAACCCACATGTACCTTGAGAAGTCATTAATAAATGACACCATGTACTTCATACCTCCGAGTGATGTTTGCTTTAATGGGCCAAAGACGCCTGAGTGTACGAGCTCTAATGGTGTCTTGGACTGATGTTCTGACTCCTTGAATGGCAACTGATGAGCCTTACCAAACTGACATCCATCACAAACTATATATGTTTGGATGTCTACTTAAGGAAGTCCCCTTAATATCTATTTTTTCACCATTACCTTCAATTTGTTATGGCTTATATGCCCGAGACGCTCATGCCAAAGATCAACTGTCTCATTCTTTCGGGTCTTGTCCACATATGTTGACTTCGCAGATAGCACATAAACTGATTATGTTCTTCTTCCTTTCACAATAGAAGTGTCGATCACCCCCACTTGCTGGAATATAGACACATCTTCAGGCCCAAAGAGCACATAATTTCATGCTGCTGTCAGTTGGGGCACTAACAACAAATTCTTCTTTAAGCCAGGAACAAGATAGACCTTCTCGAGTTGAAGCTTCTAAGAGTCGTTCCTTGGAAGTGTTGTCTTCCCAATGTGAGAAATAGACAACCTTGAATTATTGGTTGTTAACACCACTCTTTTTCCTTTGTACTCGTTTATGTCTTGCAGCTTCTTCTCATCATTGGTCATGCGATTGGAGCACCCAGAATCAACGATCCAATCTTCTTTGTAGTCAATTTCTGACCTTATGGTTGTTGCAAGAGTTGGTTTCTCCATGTCTTCTTCCAACTCTTCTTGTTCTAATCCAATAGAGAGTCCAGCTTCTGCATCCCATTCTTCTTCGCTGATGGAAGTTTCCAACATGACCTCTCTTTTATCCTCTTTTGTGGTGGCCATGTTTCCTTGGAAAGTTTGTCTCTTGGGCAATCTGCAATCTTGAGCAAAGTGGCCCTTCTTGCCACAATTGAAGCATTCACAACTATCTCTTATGGGAAATCTGTAATCTCGAGCAAATTGACCATTTCTTCCACAACTGAAGCATTCACCACTTTGTCTTCTATCATTCTCCTCGTACTGTTGGCGATAGTCTTCTTTTTCACGTCAAGCTCCCCCTGAAGTGTTACTTCTATCTATTGGATAGAGCTTGCCTCCTTTCGTCACTCCTCATCTTCGTGATGTACCTTTCTTCTTGTTGGTGAAGAGTGTCTCATCTTCGTCTTTTATGGTTACGCCACTCATCTGTTTGGCTAATTCCTCTTGGATAGCCAACAGGTTCTCCAACTCCACTAAGGATGATTGAATAGGCCATCCCCTCACAGTGGCGATAAACCCATTGTACTCTGGTCTTAGGCTATGGATGATAATTCTTTTCATCCTTGCCTCGCTGACCTTCTCCTCTGGTGCAAGTTGAGATATCTCACATCAGATAGATTTCACCTTGGTGAAATACTGAGCAATAGATAAGCTTCCTTGTGAGATGACCGCGAGCTCATTTTCCAAGAGTTGGAGGTGAGCTTCATTATTCTTTGAAAATATTTTTGCCAAAGTTTCCCAGGCTGCCTTTGGTGTCTTCTCATCACGAATATGCTCCAATAGGTCATCCTAGATTGTGGTCTTCAATATATATAAAGCCTTCTCAGCCTTGATCTTCCATTTTCTCAAGGCTTCAGCATTCTCCATGGGTGGAGGAGTTGTGCCGGTGTCTGCGACTATTTCCCACAAGTTTTGACCTTGTAGGTAGGATTCTATGCATGTCTCCCAATAACCGTAGTTGTGGTTATTGAGCTTCCTAATCTCGTTGCTTGAGCTTCCAAAGTCTGTCATGCTGACTAACGCCCGACGTCAACTAAGCTTGGTTTCGAACCAAAAGCTTTCTAGTCCCTGACTGTGTTCTAGCAGAGTCTTCCCTTAGCACCTTGACGCAACGCTGACCAATGTAAGCGTTCAACGTTTACCGAAGCTTTCTCCACTAGTAACGGTCTCGAACCGCCCGCTCTGATACCAATTGTTGGAAACTCGACGAACCCAACACACCCACTATGGAGGACCTATAACTGACCACTAGTGCTACACCAACTCCCTGAGTCGGTTAGCCTTTCTATCTTCTAAATTCTTAGTGCACAATACCTTAGACGGCAGTGTCGACCATATACCAATTAGGCGGTAAAACCGACCATATAAAGATTCAGGCGGCAGAGTCGACCATAAAAATTAAGGCGGCAAAGTTGGTCATATATCAAGTATTAATTCAAGTCCACTAAAAAATATAAAACCAAGGCTGTACCGAGAAACTTTTAAATAAAAATGTACTTCTATTAAAATACAAATATATTACAATAGTACCTCACAAATCTTTCTCTCAACTCTAACCCAGATTCACTCACTCTTCGCTTGCACCCACTTCTCTCTCACCTCACGTCACTCTTCACTTGCACTCTCAATTTTCACACACACACACACACAACATATACATGACAAAGCCTATATATAGGCAAACAATGTCGGTGGATTTAAGTCGGTTTGCATAGGATTTTTTTTCTTTTCATTTCTTTATTATAATATATTACTTATATTATATACTAGAGTATTCTAGAACAATGTAGATAGGGTGAGAAGTCATTTTCTTTAACAATAGCCAACCAAAAGATGATTGAGTGCTTATGAACGTGTTGTGGAAACCACAACAGGTTTTGCCAAGCCACTCTCTCCTTTTTCTCACGAATATCAGGCTAGTACTGACCGACCTCAAGCCAATAATATTAGCAAAAACACTGGCAGCCTCCCCTTCCAACTTCAAAAACTTTCGCATGCACTAGCTCATTTGTAACACCCCTAACCCGGGCCGGGAGTTAGGAGCGTTACCAGAAAACGAAAAATAGCGGAAGCATATCGGAAAACAAGATATCATTTTTGATTAAGTTATTTATATTTTAATGCGCACGCGGAAAATGGCCTAACAAAAATTTTTCTTAACTTCTTATGAACATGCATAAACTAAGCACAACTTCTTTCGATCTTATTACCAAATTACAGTCAATTTAAAATCTTTCTTATTATCCTTATCGATTCCAATTTCAGATTTATAACTTAACCAATTAATTCTAATCTTTAACTAGTAGATTACCAAATTACTATTTCGAGTACAATTAGATCAAACATGTCGAATACTTAAGCTATTCAATTCCATGCCATTCGAAACCTTGATTAAATAGTCTAGGTGATTTTCGAATTAATCCAATTTATCGATAATTAATTACACCAATTCTTATGTAAGACATAATAAATTTCAATACCATGACATTCGATTTCCTTTACTTAGATCATTACAAAATATCAAGCTTTTATATGCCTCTAAACCATGTCAAGCTATAGACTATGAACAACAAAAAGAATCGACAAGACCACTAGCTCAACTTACGTTTATATACAACAAAATAATGAGGCTAACTACTTAAATACAAAACATGATTCTAGCCTCCTAACCAAGCATCACGGAGCATATAGCTTCAAACACCATTTCAGACTTAAGTTACGACCAAACACAACAAAACGAATCCTTAAACAGACTTCGAAGCCACCATCTAGGAGTCTAAAGATAAGACTAAGATCATACATGTTTCCGAACTCGTAACTTGATCCAATCGAATACTAGCTTTAAGGTCCAATCGATCCTGCTAAGGTTGGGAAGAAGAAAACAACGGAGCGATAAGTACAAATAGTACTTAGCGAGGTAATGTTAAATATAATTCATTCTTGAGCTTTTAATGTGATCAAGCATTGAGTTTACTTAGCTAGGTTTTATTAACAATAAAATTTCACCCAACTAAGCTTATGTAAAATCAAATACACATAGCATCATACATAACATAATAACATTCATAGTACATGCTCGAATACATAACATAACATATTAATTTATCACATGCTTACATTTAATTCGATCAATACCATAATACAATTCAATTTCAGCATACTCAAGCTCATGCTTAACAATTGAATTAACTAAATTGCATGCCAATCCATACATATCATTATTAACTTATCAAAACGAAGTCACAAATTCTTCATGAGCATATCATTCGAATAATCTCAAACCATCATCCAAAAATTAGAATTTATCATTTCTTAATTCCATGTATTCGAATAGGGTCATTACCCAATTTACACATAATCGGACTTATAAGCATATCATATGCATCATATCATATCGGAAGGACCAATGTCCACATAATTCATCATTTCATATCACATCATAACATACCAAGTCATTCAACCATTTATCCACTTCATAAGCTATACTTAATTTAGCAAATTTCCATTTAATTCATGTAGATTATATTGCATTATATTTCATTGCATTGCATTTTATTTAATTTCATTGCCCTAGGTAGAGTAGACGTATCAGATATTCAAGCCATCAAGACGGTACCAAGTACCTAGCAAAGGTTGCACGAAGCAACAAGCAAGAGTTGCACAAAGCAACAACAAAGGATACCCATAGCATCATGTGTCTCGAACAGCAATCAAGAACACATATCATATGACCGAAGAGTACACGAAGTACTAACAAGAGTTGCCCAAGGCAACAAGCAAGAGTTGCACGAAGCAACAAACAAGAGAACTCAGACTCTAGGCATGTCGTACTATCTAAAACTTCTAATCGACCGAGGGCATATTATTATTGTTAAATTATTATTCATTATTTCATTTAACATATACATTTTTCATAATTCAATTTGCATGCTCATTCGATCATATCATCATACATGGAAGTAACTTTATATATACATAATCACATGCATTTTAAGCATAGCATAAATACCATAGGGCAGTCCACATACTCATTTAATCAAGCATTATCAAGAATCCAATTCACACATGTTCAACATACAAATAATCACATGGGCAGTCCACATTTGCACATATTCAAACATTATCAAAATCCAAATTTAAGCATATAAATCATGACATTTAAATTCACATAACGCATCCCACATTTTCACATATTCATACATTAGCCAAAATCTCAAATCATGCATCCATTTTTCCTTTGATCTCCTTCCCTTACTAAACACATTACCGAATATCAATTAGTCCAATTTCATGCATAAAATCATAAATTATAAAAAATAATGTGGTTCGGACACTAGTCACAACCCTAATACAAAATTACATTCACAACTCCTTAAGCTTGATATGGAATTGAGATGCCCTTGTTTCTTCCCTTCGAGTGATCGATCCTAGCTTCTTCCAAAGTTTCTTCACAATTCTGATCTTAATTCTCAACATAAAACGAATACACACTATATTAGGAAGCAATTCAATCATAATTACTCCTTAATTTCAAGCATGAACTCATATTTTCAAATCTGACTTTCTATCAAACTAGTTGGAGAACTAGTTAGTGTTTTAATCATATCTTTTTAATTAATAATCCAAAATTAACTTATCATATACCATTGAAAAGGTATTAAAATCAATTTTCTACTCATGTGAACCTCATATTTTTATCTTATTCGAGTAAATATAGTTTATTGCTTAATTACACCACTTTCGATAAATCTGGGCAGCTTGTACTGTCCTACTTTAAAAATTCATATCTTCTAATTTACATACTGAAATTGAGTTCCATTTTCTCTCAATGATTCTAGACATGCCAAAGTTTATACATTAAAAATTTCAATTCAAAATACATTATATCCAATTTTGGTGAATTTCTAAAGTTACTGCTTATAAGTTGCATACCACTGGACAGCTTATTTAGTTTTCACCTTAAGCTTAAAATTCATCTAATTACATTATTCAATACATAATTTCACTTATGGCATGACTTATACTATTCTTCCATGACATTTTACAGTCCATATTAACTTTTTAATTTCAACGATCAAGTACTCAATTTTACTGATTTTCCAGTTCAGTCCCTAATCTCCATTAATTTCGAATGTGTCTACTTTCAATTCTAATCGAATTTTCATCTTTTTAATTCGTTTTTCCAGCAACCAATAGTCATTTATAATAAAATCTTTATTTCTTCACAACTTTCTCCTAGTGAGAATTTTCTAATTTTAATCTCTAAGTATACAAATTTTTCCAACTATCTAAGACTTTACATTTTCTTTCAAAAACATCCCCCTTATGACTCTATTCATAATTTCTCAAGAAATTTTCAAAGATTTCATTAGTTCATCTTATTATTTTCATCAAGACTCTCATGGTTTCATGTTCATACAAATTTTAGGTTTGCATGCATGGTGTTATACTCAACCGAATAGTTACAAGGAGAAGGAAACTTACTTCTTGATTTCTTTGATACTACTTGCTATCCTTCCCAAATCCTAGCTTAATTCTTCCACCATGCAAGCAAAAATTTTCTCCATTTAAGCTCTAGAATTTTCAGACTTTCGAGCTTCTCTTCCCCCCCCCCCCCCCCCCATTTTTCTCTCAACCTCACGGCAAAGAAGAAGAAAATGATGAGGAGAGACAAGCTTCCTTAATCTAGGTGATTTGATGGCTTACAAAATTACCCAAGAGCCCCTTAGCCTATAACTTTTATCATCATTTTACTAAGGGCAGCCCTAAGGATATTTAGTTTTTAACATGCAAATTTCAATCTTTATAATCATTTTAAATTGGTCATCAAATTCCCTTGTTCTATGTTTTCTTGAATTTTCTCAATTTGATCCGATTTCCACAAGGAAATGCAACATTACTTAATTTCTTTTCATTCTTTTAATTTCACACTTTGTATCTTATTATTATTACTAATTTGAATCCATTAATATCACTCAGCTAAATTCCTTAATTCAAAGCTAAATTACTTTTTATTGAATTGGTGCAATACTTGCCCAATTAAGAAATTTAAGGACCAAATTGCATAATTCACTTCATTGCAAACTCAATTGCTTCTAAAAATAAATAAATAATTTAATTTTAACAGCTTTAAATTCTAGGACAGAAATGTGGGTGTTACAATTCCCTCCTCCTTAAAGAAAGAATTCGTCCTCGAATTCTTACCTAAACTGAATAAATGAGGATATTGCTTCCGCATCGTATCCTAGAGTTCCTACGTTGCTTCTGTAACATTATGGTTCTTCTAGAGAATTTTAACAAGAGGGACGTTCTTGTTACGAAGCCTTTTGATTTCTCGATCGAGAATCTGAATAGGTTCCTCTTCATAGGAGAGGTCGGGATTAAGTTCAACTTCTTCTGGTTCGAGAATGTGAGACGGATCAGATCGATAACGACTTAACATAGAAACATGAAAGACATTATGAATCTTATCGAATTAAGAAGGAAGTGCGAGGCGATAAGCTACAAGACCAATTCTCTCAATTACTTCAAACGGTCCAATAAAACGAGGACTAAGCTTTCCTTTCTTACCGAAACGGAAAACTTTCTTCCACGGAGAAACTTTGAGAAATACTTTATCTCCGACTTCATATTGGATGTCCCTACGCTTCAGATCAGCGTATGATTTCTGCCTATCAAAAGCTTGTTTCAATCGGGAATGAATAATTTGAACTTGTTCTTCAGTTTCCTAAAGCAGTTGAGGTCCTAAAACTTTATTATCTCCGAGTTCAGACCAACGCAAAGGAGTTCGGCTTTTTCTTCCATACAGTGCTTCAAAAGGAGCCATCTGAATAGAAGACTGATAGCTATTATTATAAGCGAACTCGATTAACGGCAGTGATTTCTCCCAGTTCTTAACGAAATCGATAATACAAGCTCTAAGCATATCTTCAAGAATTTGAATTACTCTTTCAGATTGTCCATCGCTTTGGGGATGAAAAGCTGTGCTAACATTCAGTTTAGTTCCAAGAGCCTTGTGTAGAGTTTTCCAGAATCGAGCAGTAAATCGAGGATCTCGATCTGAAACAATAGAAGTTGGAACTCCGTGTAAACGGATAACTTCTTGAACATACAATTCTGCTAAGGTCTCAAGATTATAATTCATCCGTATCGGAATGAAATATGCTGATTTAGTGAAACGATCAACGATCACCCAGACATCATCACACTTTCTTGGAGAGTAAGAAAGACCGGTCACGAAATCCATCGTAATCTGTTCTCATTTCCATTGCGGAAATTCAAGAGGTTGAAGTAATATAGTAGGAGCACGATGTTTGGCTTTGACTCGTTGACAATTCAGACACCTTGATACAAAGTCATTGATAGCCGATTTCATTCCAGACCACCAATACAAGGGCTTGAGATCCTTGTACATCTTAACAGATCCATGGTAGATTGAAAAAGAACTTTGATGTGCTTCTTGCAGAATTTCAGCTTGTAATTCCTTGTTATTAGGCACACAAATCCGATCTCTGAAATATAGAAGACCGTTTGACTTGACAGAAAAGTTAGGATTAGATTCAAGCTTAGACAAGATTCTCTGAATTTCCGGATCAACTTGTTGAAGTTCTTTGATTCTAGAAATCAGAACAGATTGAACATTGAGTTCGTTCAGATAATTCCGAGCTTTACATAGTCAAAAATGAGCATTGATGGCCAAAGAAGCGAGGTTCGGTTTCCGACTCAGAGCATCGGCAACCACGTTAGCCTTTCCATGATGATAGTCGATGGTCAGATCATAATCTTTGAGTAATTCTAACCACCTTCTTTGTCTAAGATTCAGCTCTTTCTGAGTAAGCAAGTACTTCAGACTTTTATGATCGGTGAATAGCTTACACTTCTCACCGTACAAATAATGCCGCCAGATTTTCAGAGCAAATACAATGGCCACTAATTCAAGATCATGAGTTGGATAGTTTAGCTCGTGCGGCTTAAGTTGTCGAGAAGCGTATGCAATCACATTACCTTCCTGGATCAGAACACATCCAAGGCCGGAATGTGATGCGTCATTGTAAACAATGAATTCTTTTCCAGACTCAGGCTGAATAAGAACAGGGGCACAAGTCAAAGCTTGTTTGAGCTGATCGAAACTTTCTTGTTGTCCTTCGGACCACATAAATGGTTTACTCTTTCTGAGCAATTTGGTTAGTGGTGCAGCAATTACCGAAAATCCTTTCACAAATCTCTGATAATACCCAGCTAAATCAAGGAAACTTCGGACTTCGCTTACATTTCTCGGAGGTCGCCATTCAAGAATTGTCTCAATTTTCTTAGAATCAACCTTGATTCCTTCGGCTGAAATAACATGCCCGAGGAAGGACACTTCGGAAAGCCAGAATTCACATTTAGTGAACTTAGCAAATAACCGATTTTCTCGGAGTGTCAGGAGTACAATCCGAAGATGTTGAGCATGTTCTTCTCTGTTACGAGAATAGACCAGAATATCGTCGATGAATACGACAACAAACTTGTCAAGATGAGGCTTGAATACTCGGTTCATCAGATCCATGAATGCAGCAGGGGCATTCGTTAACCCGAATGGCATCACCAGAAATTCGTAATGACCATAACGAGTTCTGAAAGCAGTTTTGGGTATATCTTCATCTTTCACCTTCATTTGATAATAACCGGATCGAAGGTCAATTTTAGAGAATATACCAGCATCCTTCAACTAATCAAACAGATCTTCAATTCGGGGTAATGGATACTTGTTCTTGATTGTGACTCTGTTCAATTGTCGGTAACCAATGCAAAGAGTTGTTTTGCCTTCAATTTCCGAGCTTTAACCTTGTCAATCAAAGCCTGACAATCACCCTCAAAGAATTTGTTAGTGACCAAACAAAGAGTTGTTTTGCCTTCAATAGGAATTAAAAAATATTATTCCTGAATTTTGATTAAATGCGTAATATAATATATAAATTTTTATTTTATATAATATATAATGAAAATTTATTTTTAGACCAATTATATATATATATATATATATATATATAATTTTGATAAATATTAATATAATACAATAAGTATGATAAAAGATTAAAATAAAATAATATATTACAATATATAAAAAGGAATTTATTTTTATCAAAGAATATACTTAATATTTCATAAACATTCTAAAATATATTATAATATCAATAAAAATTAATAATGTAATAGTATTATGATATTATAATATAATATCATAATAAAATAGTATAAAATTAATAAAAATATATTAAACAAAGAATATAATTAAAATCAATAATATTAAATATTAAATATATTTTTAATAAATAATTAATAATGAAAATAATAAATTAATATAGTATATGATATTAAATAAAAAATATATTAAGCATAAATATACAAAATATAACTAAATAATTTATTAAATATAATTCATTATTTCATAAGAAATATTTCATTATATATTTAAATATATTATAATAAAATTTACTTTTAAATGAAAGTACATTATTAAGGTATTGTAATGTAATTGATAATAGGGTAGATCGTGTATATATTAAACTGTAACAGTTAACTAATATAATCATTATATTTTATAGGTTAGTTAAACAAATTGTTACGGCTAATCAGTTTATGTGGAGATAAAGAAACAACTTTAATGATAAATGTTTTCAGACTTAAACAATATTGCAAAAATAATTCAAAGTCTAAATTACTTGAAAAAAATGGTTGAAACTGTTTTTATGGTATTTTTGACTTGTATTAATGTTTTAGAATGTCTTAAGGATCAAAAACATTTTGTCTGTACCAATACTCAACTCCTTGATACGTAGACACTCGTACCCGTACGACTAAGCCAGTACCAATACGAGGAAGGTTTTAAGTTTTTCAGTAAGCACATTCCGTACCGATACTGGTTTAGACATATCGATACGCAATGTACCGTACCAGTACCCTAGCATCGCATACCAGTAAGCTCTGCTGATTATGCACAACATCTCTTTCTTTTTATGGCAGGTACTGATACAGCTGATCGCGTACCAATATCGATGGGCATTGTAGTGCATTTAATGTTGAAAATTAACTCTTTAACGGTTCTAAACCAACCTCAACGGGTAGTAACGACCACAATCTCATTAGAGGGTTTATAAAACTTCTTCAAGCAGCCATGGAACAACAAGAAATTCAACAACAACATTCATGTATGGAGAAATTGTGTTTTGTACATAAAAGCTTATTTTTTTCATTAGAAAACACTTAGTGAGCTTTATCGTCAATATTGCTCAAGTGTTTAGGATTTGAGTGAGTACTTAATGAAACACATTTGCCTAGAGAGGTTTTTCTTTGTTTGCTCAAATTTGTATTTTCTCTTTAGAAAGGAGTATCTCAAAGCTTTGGTTATATCCTTTGAGGGGTTTGTAAGTTTATCTCTTTTTCATTAAAAGAAAGAAAAATTTAGTGAATTTGTGAAAAATCCTTAGTGGGAAAGTCAAGGTAATGGATGTAAACTTGGTTTATAAGTCGAACCACTATAAATTCTTGTGCAAATTTTTTATTTTCTATTGCTTCAACCATTTTTATTCAAAGGCCAATTCACACCTCTTGGCGATATTCGGTTGACATATTCGAGTCCAACAGTTTTGATTAACCGGACTGCTAAAAATAATAGTTAATGGTTAACTTATATGTTAATCGTTATTAAATTATTGCTTAATATCAAAATAAGTGTTCAAACTGTCTCATTTTTTCTTTTACGTGCCTAAACTTTTTTTTGTCCTTTTAGGTTCTCAAACTATCATTTTTCCGCCCCTTTTATGGTTAATCGAGATACCTATTTTGACCAAAAAATGATAGTTTGAGTACCTAAAAAGAAAAAAAAACGAGATAGTTTGGGCACTTATTTTGATATTAAGCCTTAAATTGTTTATCTATGTATTTGTTCACAAGATTGACTACATCAAAATCTCGTATTGAGACCCTCTTATAATATAATATTTATCAAAGAGATAATTTCATTATTTTTTAAAAAAGCAGTGAACATGTGAACAAAAAATTGTAATAAGTTACCGTTAACATGCAACTGAACCGTTAGTGGTTAAAACGATTAATTATTTGCCGTTAAAAGGCTAATTTTTTCTTAATAATTAGATTACAATTCAATAACCATTATAATAGTTAGTCAACCGTTTAAACTGAACGATACAATTAACATACCATTTAAGCTAAACAATACAATTAACCTATCATGTTGAATAGAACATAATTCATTATTTTCATAAGAAATATGTTTGCTGGAGACGACAGGTGATGCTAGGGAGATTAGGGTTTGGTGATATTGTTAGGTAATATGTAGTGGGCTACACAATTGGGCCACATACAAATTGGTATATGGTATTGGTGTTATTGAGTCAGCTGATCTAATGGGCCGGTAGGGTGAATGTATATGGGTTATAATGTTGTTGGTTTGGTTTGGGCTGTAAATTGAGTTTTGAGTTTAGTGCAACTTGGCGGGTTGGGGTTTTAAGTAAGTTGGGTCCGATTATTAGGTAATTATATTGGCTATTGTGATGTAATGGATTGTGTATTATTTTTTTTTTTGAATAATTGTTGAATTTTATTATTTAAGAAGCAGCGAGCTGCTACAAAAAATAAATAAATTGTGTACGATCAGATAAAAAGTGGTTATAGGATTTATAGGATGAAAAGCGGTTAGATATTGAAATTGAGATTGTATGAAATACAATTCATTCTTTTTTCAATTTGACCCGTAGAATTTTAAATTATAATTATCAACTAATGTAATTTGTTATCAGTTAATTTTATCGAATATTTTTATACAATTAATTAATACAATATACTATCAATTACTAACTAATGTAATTCGTTATCAGTTATCAACTAATTATCACACAGATCCTATTGAAATGTTATAATAGAGGGTTGCAGTTATAAAGACTTTAATGGTGTAAACCAAAAATATATACATCTATATTAATATATTTGAATTCTTTAATTAGGAAAGAAATGTAAAAAAATAATTTCTAGAAACTAAATAAAATTACAATGATTGTATGTATTTCGCGGAGATATATAAAATTTAAAATATCTTTTATCTAAAATTGACATAATGAGACATAAAACTTTTAAATCCATTAATAATTTATTAATAATATAATTTTGTCTTGATGAAAAGATTAAAAGTTTATGAATTATAAAATAAAGGCATCAAATTTAGGGGTGAGTATTTGATTGGGCCGAGTAGGGAAAAATTGAGTTAGTCGAATTTACAAGTATCATTTTATGATTTAAACTTTATTAAAAAAATTCGAGTCGAGTTAATAAAATTAGAATCAAGTAGAATTTATTATATTTGTTGGAGTTTCTATTCAAATCCAAATGTATTTGTTTACAATGTTGTGGTTCTTATTGGTTTAGATTTAAATGACTCTCTAACCATATAAAATATACTTATATATTTTTCATGTTCTTTTTCACATGTGTAAGTAAGATTTATAGTGTTATTTAATAAATAAAATAAAATTTAAAATTATATAATAAATTTATAATATTATTTTTTAAAAATAAATTTTGAAAAGAAAAAGAAGATATCGATAATGTAACACCCCTGGTTTAGGGGTCGGATGTTACTCGGGTAAATCGGGTTTGAGTCGTTGGCTCGTTTTAAATTAAATTAAGTTTTTATTTTAATTAAAAAGAGTTTGAATTCATTAATGGCATTTTGATAATTTTAAAATAAGGGAAAATAAGATGTGAAAAAAAGGTTTTTGAAATTTGTTATTCATCTTCTTCTTCCTCTTGTTTCTTTTCTTTTTCACGTTGAAAAAAATCCCTCTTAACCCCTAAACACTATTTCATCAAACTTCCTCATCTTTTCAAGAGCTATCTTCACGTAATCACATATTTGACTTCTCCTCTTTATTCCAAGCGTTTTCATGGTTCTAATTTTACTTAAATCCTATTGTCCAAGTTTTTAAGTTTTAAGGGAAAAAGGGAGAAACTTTAAGGGTTTTTGATTAGCTCTTGATTTGATGAGTTTATCCATGTTTTAATCTAGTCCATAGATGTATCATATCTCAAAATGGAGGGGTTTTATCAATAATCCTGAAATAGGTTTTGTGGGTGTTTTAAAAGAGGTGAAAACTTGGGTTCTAAGAGTAGTTTGGTGTAGAATAGTTGGCCTGATGATTTGTTAATGCTTAAGGGTTGTTTTGAAGGTAATTAATGATGTTTTGGGTGTTGGAATTGATAGTTTTCTGATGGGTTGTGTAGGGGTACGAAAATGAAAAAGTTTTGTTAGCTCAGGGGTTGGAAATGTGGTAAATGGGTCTTGAAATTGTATCTTGATTGTGACAGTGGTTTGTGGCTAAATGATTGAGTAAATTGTTGTTTTTGATTGACTAGAATCAAGGAAAACTATTGGAGAGGCTTCAGGCACGATTCTGGGTAATTTAGAGACTTGAGATTGGTGTTTTGGCATCCAGTCGGGCTTCATCGGTGAGTGGAAATGGTTTGAACTTGTTTTGCTTTCAGAATGAGTTTTTGGGGGTTTGGGCGGAGCCTTATGGGCTAAACTAAACCTAAGTGTAAGTTTACTAATCATACCTTGATGGTTAAGCAATGATGTATGATTAATTGTTGTGATATCATATGCATTGTGGATTGCTTTTACATCCATTATTGTGGTGTAGTCGTCGTTGGTGCCGAGCCTCACGTGATGGTTGTCATAACTTCGATGATGTATAGTCCTACCGGTAGTGACTAGTAGAAGAGTACGTCGATGTGTAGTCCCAACGGAAAACTACTAGTCGAAACGGTGATGTGTAGTCCCATCGTGATTTGGGTTGTGCTTGTGCAAACCTTGTAATTGTGTTGTTGTGCCTCATTTCGTTTATATAAATGGTTTACTTATCCTTTAAGAAATGTGTTTTGAAAACTGCATTGTTGATGAGTTTTAGAGCTTCGCTCACTAAGCTTCCAAGCTTACGCTCTCCTTTTTCCAACATGCAGATCGTTAGAGTTTCGGAAGGCAAGTGGGCAAGGGAGGAGCTTTTCGGAGTTCTCAAGTAGCTCATGTATGGTTTAAGTCTTTGTAATAATGCCTAGACAATGGGGGTGCTAGACTTGTATGGAGTTGGTGCCAAACTCCTTAATTTGATTTTGTTGATGTTCTAGCATGTTGAGTTGTTGATACTATGTTGGATATGTTTATGCTTCTATGTCGTGGATTGTAAACCATGTTTATTTTGTTGCTTAAATGCCTTGTGTTTGAAGGCTTAGGAACATTTTCCATGAATGCTATGTGTGTTTGTTTAAAGGCATGTAGACTTGATATGTAATGTATTTTGGTGAATGCTTGAATTCCTTTATGGATGGCTTCTTTATGTATGTTGAGTGTTCGGACATGCTTAAAGTAGGGTGTATGCCTCTAGAGTATGTATATACACGTTGTGTCTTGATTCTTGATGTTTGAGGCATGTTGGGGGGACATTTAGAGATGCTTAGAACTGTTTTTAGAAACACACAGACTGCAGGCGTTTCGGAACGGGTAAGGTTATTTCGGAATGGGTGTGGTTCCAGGGATACCCGTATCAGAATGCGTTCCAGTACGGTTTGGCTACTATGAAACCCTGTTCCGATACGAGTACCAAAACGGTTTGGCTACTGTGAAGGCATGTTCCAGAACGTGTTTCAGAACGTCTAGGCGAAAAAGGGACACTGTACTAAAACGATGTGGGCCGTATCGGTACGGGTAGTCTGGCTTTTAAAACTGGGGCCCGTGTATCGAAACGGGCAAGCCTGTTTCGAAACACATGCATGTAATTTAGGCTTTTGGCATCTTTGGAGGTCCTCAAGTGTTGGGTTTGGGTTCGGGTTGTTGTATGCTCCCTTGTAAGCCTTGTTTGTAGTCGTTAATGTTTGGTTTGGGCGCGTATGTAAGAAAATGGACTAACTTGAATACATGGTAAATTTATATCAACTTACGTTTCGTCTGTAAAGCCTTGTCTTGTTTATCCGCTATCGTTTCACACATAGGACTTAATGATCCATCTAGACAAGATAATTGAAAAAAAATTCTAGGGTTGTTAACCGAAGGGGAGACTTAACGGGTTTCACTTCAGTTTTCCCCGTGTGACCTGCTCGGGCCGGTCAGTCGTCCAGACCAGAACGAGGGGGTTACAGATAAAGTATCAAAAGTTGATGACATTGATGAAATTAGAAATCAAAATAAGTGAGATAAAGTGTAATTAATCTTTCTCCACAAAAGTTATATGTTTGATATTATTTATAACCTAAAAATATTTTAACCCAAAATGAAAAGGCAACAATAAACCTAAACTTAATTTTTTTTTATCTCTTTTCTCTCTTTTCTTGTTGAGATTTTGGGGGCTCGATTCGATCAACCAATATAGCTCACCAAGTGGCGGAGAGATGGATTTTTTGGTGGAAGGGTTGTGGAAGCTAAAATGCAATTTGACACAGTGATTTATAGTGGTTCAACCTTCTAACCAAGGTCTACATCCACTACCTTAGCTCCCCACTAAGGATTTCTCAATCAATCCACTATTGATTCGTCCCCTTTTCTAGGATTAGAAGGAAACCCTTACAACCGATCAAGCTTCTACCCAAAGCCTTGATCAAAACCCTCTTTACAAAGAGATAAATAAAGCAAACTTAAAACCCTCTAATAGGTGTTTGTTTACACGATTAAGCACTCACCCAAGACCTAAAACACTTGAGCAAATTTGACAATTTTGGCTCACTAGTGTTTGTCTATACAAGAATTGACAATTTAGGCACTAAGACAATATTTGATCATTTGATGTTTGACAATATGAGCATTGACCATTACAAGATGCTTGGAGGTCCCTTTTATACTCCCAATCCATTTTATACTCCCAATTGAGTTTGTAGTCGTTACTAGCCGTTGGGGATGAATTGGAGCCGTTGAGGACTTTATTTCCCTTCATAAATGCTGTTCTGCAGCTATCCGTACCGATACGCGTGGAACGGTATCGGTACGGCCTTCATATGAACTAGCCGTTGGACTCTTGCTAGCCTGGGCGTATCGATACGCTTGAGATCGTATCTGTACGGGTTCACAATTAAATGGTCGTTGGGAAATAGCCGTTGGGGTAGTTGAAATGGGATCGGTACGCTTACCTGGCGTATCGATACGATCCCGATCCGTATCGAAATGGCAAAGGCCAATATCGATACGGGTTTTGACAGTGGCCAAACTGGGGCAAAAAGGTATCGGTACGGGTACAACCGTATCGATACGAGTACGTTGAAAATACGAGTTTGGTTATGAAAAGCATGAAAAATCTTTACCAAAAACCTTTCAAAATACCTCAAACATAAATTCAAGTTGTTTGGACTTAAAAACAAGTTTTAAATTCTTTTCAAATTAGTCCAAAACATTTTTCAATTATTATATCAAAACATTAATTCTACAATCTCCCCCCTTTTTGATATAATAAAACTCACTTGAAAAAAATTGTTTGGGATTCTCCCCCTTTTAACTTTAAAAATGTGAATAAGAGAATAAGGATATGAAATCAAATAAAGCTCTCTCTTATTCATTTGAAAATTCAAAAAGCTCCCCCTTATTCATTTGAAATTCAGTTTTTCAAACCAACTTCTCCCCTTTTTGTTATATCAAAAAGAATTTAAAAACATTTAGTTTCAAAATAACAATAGAGGTAAAAGAAATTTGACACATTTAAAATTTGGTTTAAGATGGCTCCCCCTTACTCAAAGCATCATCAAAAATGTTAGTCCAACATATATGATCATCTAGTTGAATAAACTAAAATTAAAACAAATAAGTGCTAAAACAACTAGATTTTTACCAACACTTGAACTCAAGGTAGGATGTGAAACCTTCCTTCTTCAAGTGTTCTTCCTTGTGTGCATGGAGCTCCCCCTCAATGTTTGACTTGTTGGACATCTCCATCACACCTAGCAATAGACAATCAAGTAATTTTTGGTATACAAATTGCTTTGGATCCATGAACATTAGTAGCACAAATTTTAGTCCCCTTAGGAATCCATTTTTCAATGTCATCCTTTTTAATTGAAGTGGTTAGTCCCTTTGGGACCCAAACACTCCTAAAACATTTTCCTTTAATAAATCTAGGGGCACTAGATTGTCTAACATAGAAATTTGATTTTCCAAAATTGTTTTTCTTTTATAGCTCTTTGGAAATCAAATCATTTTCTTCTTGAACTTTTTGAAGCAACTTTTGTAAATCAAAACATTTTAATTCAAACTCTTCAAGTTTTGCTTCAAGTTCAAGTTTGGTTTTAGAAAGCAAATCATTTTGAATTTTTAACTTTGAAATCAATTTATTGTTTTTCAAAATGTGGCTTTTAAAATCTAAAACCAAATCATCGTAGGCATCTTGTAATTCATCAAAAGAATAAGAACATGAAGTAGATGAATTAGAAGTTACCCTTGAATCTTCTTCGATGGCCATAAGGCAAAGGTTGGCTTGTTCATCGTCGGTGGAGTCCTCATCACTCCAAGTAGCCACATGTGCCTTCTTCTTATGGCTTGAAGTGCTTGTCCTCTCCTTTCTCTTAGGTTCTCGTTCAAGCTCTCTCAAGGCTTTCTTCATGAACGGGGCACACTTCTTGAAGAGATGAACTATCTCTTCATCTTCATCCTCCTCTTCACTTGAGTAGACATGATGACAAGTGGAGGATTTGAGAGCCATGGCACTAGCATTGATGCCAAGCCCTTTGATTTTCTTCTCTCCCATAGCTCTAATTTCTTCCCTCTTCTTCTCATCCACTTTATTTTTCTTCATGATTTGATGAGTAAGGAGAGACCCCATGAGTTCATCAAGCTTCAAAGTCTTCAAATTCTTTGCTTCGATGACGGCGGTCCTCTTTGAGTCCCAAGACTCGGGAAGTGAGTAGATGAGCTTTCGAACAAGCTTCTCCTCCGGGATGGCTTCTTCATAGCCTTTGAGACCATTGGTGATGGTGGAGAACCTATCAAACATCTTCTCGATGTTTTCTTCCGGATCCATTTTGAAGTTCTCATACTCTAAGGTTAGGAGCCCAATCTTGGTCTCCTTGACTTCATTTGTCTCCTCGTATGTGACTTCAAGCTTGTCTCATACCTCCTTGGCACTCTCACAAGAAGACATCTTCTCATAGATGGATGGACCAAATGCACAAAATAGAATGTGCAAGGCTTTCCAATTTAGCTCCATCTTCTTGCGATCGTCGGCACTCCACTCCGCTTTACTTCTTTGAGGCACGAACGGACCATCTTCAACTACATCCCATATCTTGTAATCTTTTGATTTGATGAAGAACTTCATCTTTGTCTTCCAATGGGCATAGTGAGTTCCGTCAAAGAAAGGCGGTTTGTCGATTGATTGTGCTTTTGAGCCGGTTGATGAAATAGTGATCGAGCTTGCCGGATCTTCTCAATAGGATGTTAATCCTCTTCGATTGAGCCAAGCTCTGATATCAATTGTTGAGATTTTGGGGGCTCGATTCGATCAACCAATTTAGCTCACCAAGTGGTGGAAAGATGGATTTTTGGGTGGAAGGGTTGTTGAAGCTAAAATGCAATTTGACACAGTGATTTATAGTGGTTCAACCTTCTAACCAAGGTCTACATCCACTACCTTAGCTCCCCACTAAGGATTTCTCAATCAATCCACTATTGATTCGTCCTCTTTTCTAGGATTAGGAGGAAACCCTTACAACCGATCAAGCTTCTACCCAAAGCCTTGATCAAAACCCTCTTTACAAAGAGATAAATAAAGCAAACTTAAAACCCTCTAATAGGTGTTTGTTTGCACGATTAAGCACTCACCCAAGACCTAAAACACTTGAGCAAATTTGACAATTTTGGCTCACTAGTGTTTGTTTATACAAGAATTGACAATTTAGGCACTAAGACAATATTTGATCATTTGATGTTTGACAATATGAGCATTGACCATTACAAGATGCTTGGAGGTCCCTTTTATACTCCCAATTGAGTTTGTAGCTGTTATTAGCCGTTGGGGATGAATTGGAGCCGTTGAGGACTTTATTTCCCTTCATAAATACTGTTTTACAGCTATTCGTATCGATACGCGTGGAACGGTATCAGTACGGCCTTCATATGAACTAGCCGTTGGACTCTTGCCAGCTTGGGCGTATCGATACGCTTGAGGTCGTATCGGTACGGGTTCACATTTAAATGGCCGTTGGGAAATAGCCGTTGGGGTAGTTGAAATGGGATCGGTACGCTTACCTGGCGTATCGATACGATCCCGATCCGTATCGAAACGGCAAAGGCCAGTATCGATACGGGTTTTGACAGTGGCCAAACTGGGGCAAAAAGGTATCGGTACGGGTACAACCGTATCGATACGGGTACGTTGAAAATACGAGTTTGGCTATTAAAAGCATGAAAAATCTTTGCCAAAAACCTTTCAAAATACCTCAAACATAAATTCAAGTTGTTTGGACTTAGAAACAAGTTTTAAATTCTTTTCAAATTAGTCCAAAATATTTTTCAGTTATTGTATCAAAACATTAGTTCTACATTTCTGTTACTGTTTTTTTATTAAATAGAGTGATACTACATTTTTATGTTAGAATTTGAAGTCGTGTGATATGGAGATAATAGGCATACACAACTTAGGGGGAGGGGAGGTGTCAGCTGAGAGCTGTTTAACCACGTGCTCTTGAAGTTGTTGATTGTTCATATATATTCTTAATCCTTTGACAATAGACATACACCTTGTAAACAAAGCGGTTTGAACTCGTGTCTCGTAGGATGAACATCATCCGCTTTTCCAGTAGGATACTTGTTAGATTTTTTTATCTTTTATTCTTTTAAAAATTTACAAAATAAAATAATATAAGCATCTTTCGTCCCTAAAAATAGAAAACTAGACATATGTGTGATGCATGTACAATGGCTAGCCATCTACTGTATATTTCATTTATGATTTGTATATAATAAGTTGGATTCATCATTTGAAAATGACATAACTCCCCTACCCTAATAAATATCAACATTTCGGTTACCTTCACCCATCATGTCATGTGAACCCACATGATGAGCTTTATGGGTAGCTCAAGTAGGTATGCTGCCTTTATTTATTCCTACACCATGTCCTTCCTTTCAAATAAATATGATTTTAAATTAAATAATTATAACAAATAATGTAGAATGTCAAACAAATTGAAGCATGATGCAAAAAATATAGAAAATGATTTATATAAGTAAGGGCAGATTTAAGAATTTAAGTTTGGTAGTTTACCTATTTACTTTATTTAAAGGTTTAAAGCTTTGAATTCTTCCAAATAATCAATTTGATTACAAGTGATTAAATAAGCATAAAAAATCCATTTTGTTAAAGATATCTCCCTACTTGAAAAAAGAATTAAAAAAGTAATAACAATCCTCAATTGATAAAAGCGACAAGAAAGTTGAATTTATTAAGGGATGAGTAGAGAAATTCGAGATCAACTATTTTTTTCTTTTTGAATAGAACGTCTAAAGAGATAAGTGTAGTATTGTAAAAGTTCTTACGAGTTTCAAATACAAAGGTTATCAAAAGTACGAGCATTTGAGGATTGACCCAAATGTAATTTTTGTAGCAATAATTTTTTTTTTAAGTATGAAGGGTGGCCTAAATGTAATCTTACTCATAATTGAGTGACTGAAATGTAACCTTACCCATATTTGAGTGACTCAAATGAAACTTTTAAAAATTAAACGACCCAAAATATAATTTTACCCATAATTGAGTGATCACCATTATAGTTTACCCCAAAAGTTAATGGTGGGTCACGTGACCCATCACGCCCTTACATACATCCGCCCCTGTATAAGACTACGAACTCAACACGGAAATAAATTGTATTTAAACTAAATTATTATAATAAACTATACAACTTACAACATGCTCTAACAACTAACACGTATGACGTATATGATAACTTGATAAACATATATGAAATAGTTCAAATTTACCCAAAACGAGGAATTAGGATGTTAAAGAATTATTGAATTTAGTTTGGTACACTTACTGACTTCACTATTCATATTTTTTTCATTAAAAAAATTCAAAAATAGCATGCTTGCAAGCAGAATTTGAACAGTGATATATGTTGCTACAATGAAAACACGTATTCTTTTTTTCTTGTTTTTATTTTTTAATGAAAAATATTCTTTGCTACACTGAAGTCCTGTAAGCATACATGTTTTTACTTTTACAGTAACAAATGTCATAGATTGAAAAATAATCTGACATGTGCTCTATTAAAAAAGTAGATGCAATATTTCACCAACTTTACCATAAAAATATGGTTATATTTTGATAGTTTAAAAAATTATATAACTATTTCTATTTAAACTATAAAATCTAAATCTATAATCATAAGATTTTAAATTCTAACTCTAAATCTTAAATTCTAAATCATACAATATAAACTCTAAATTAAATCTAAAAATTAAAACTAAATATCCAGAAGCCAAATACAATAGAACCTCTCTAAATTAATACTTGATAAATTAATAACCTCTTTAAAATAATAATTTTTTTGGTCTTAACTTGGGCCCAATGTCTAAATTAATAATTTTGATAAATTAATAAGATAATAATTTTCTGGAAAACCCTTATATAAATTTATGGTCCATTCAATATCATAAATTAATAATTCTATAAAATTAAAAACATATAACTAGGACAACTTAGTACAATATGATTATGTTGTTGTTTGCTTCTTCTTAAAATTTAAATCTATTTGTATTTTATCTCTAACTTTTCTTATTGCATCCAAAAGTTTCGGTGTTGCGTTCTCATGCTGCAATAAAAAAATGCGAAGAGTTGTTGTTGCTATGAGTGCTTCCTCCCGCGTAATTGGTTGCAAAGACATTGTATCACTCTTAATAGAATTTTCAATAACACTAGCTATAATTTTTTCTAAACTTTGGACCTCTAAACATGTATCATTTTCACCCAGGTAATCCAATATGTGATTGACATCCATTTTGTTGCGGTAACCAAGGCCACTAATGTAGATTCGTTGAATTAAAAAAAATCTCTTTAAATTAAATAAATAAATAAATAAATTATTAATTAATTAATTAATTAATTAATACATCTTTAAATTAATAAAATTATGTGATTCTGACATTATTAATTTATAGATGTTTTACTATAACTTATTGTTACTTTAAACCAGCTTGCTCTTTATTTTTTAATAAAATCTTACCGCATGCAATCAAATATCATAAGATATTTAGAAAGAAATAACATATTGTACAACATAATTAATTGAATACCAAATTCACATAAAATGAACAGCAATGAATGTGCATTCAAAGTGCAACAAGCCAGTCGATTAATTGCCATTGGAACTAAATTGTATAAACCAGAAAGTAATTCAGGCCAAAACAAAATTAATGAAAAAAGGACTAATCTGAATGAAATGAGAATAGGAAGGATTAAGGACACTATTATCCCTATCCTTAAAGAGGCGCACATACATCTATATATTACGATGAATTCAAGATTAGGGTTATCGCACTTAAGGTTATTGCAACATAAATTCAAATAGGGTTAATTGTTGTAATGGGGGATTAAAAAAATTGATCAAAACCCTAAACATCCGAATAACAAATTCCAAACCATATGAAACATCAAAATTCTAAAATCTTCCTATGATTCAATGGAGAAAATAAAGAATATAAATTAATCTTAACATTCAACCTAACAAGGCGTTATGCCACTGGTTAAAATTAAAACATAACCTAATATGAAATCTAACCCGAGATTTATCATGTTAAATGATCAAGAATAATAAACTGAATGCAGAAGTGCTTAAAAATATTTGTAAACTGAAAACCTTGAATCTCGATGTTGAAATTTCGAATATTTGGTATTGATCTTCTAAGAAGATAAGTTATCATTTGTCTTAAAAACTCTCTGATAGGGACAAGAGTAATACAAGTTAACATATTTCATGAGACCACTACCTCTTTATATATAATTAGTTATTACGTATTTATAGTTTTGTTCCTCATCGAAATATAAATACATCTTATGGTATCTACACTTTTATTTCCATGGCATTTTAATACCTATAATATGCCTAACATAATTGGCCACTTAATTTTATGTTATATTTTATAATACATATTATACATATGTGCCTACAATTGAGAATTTTAATTCAACAACTAATACTTTTAGTTAAACCTTTTAAATTTCAGATAAAACTTTGAACTTAGATGTATAATCCGACTCTACAACCAATTTCGCATCATAATCATTGAAACTAACTAAATTCTAACTTCTTTAACGGTGCATTGCATTATGCTTTGTTGCATTTAGACTTTGTATCCATTAATTTTGAATGGAGATAATTTTTAAAGAATTATATATAGAAATTAATTTATAAAATAAATTATAAATATATACTTCTACAATATTAAGTGAAAATTTTATAGGTAAAATAAATAAAATTTTGCAACTATGATTATAATTACATTTTTAATTTAATTTTTGTTCATTATATTAAAATTCGAATATTTAACCGAAATTTTAGAGTTCATCCAATAAACTAACTAAATAACTGATAATTCATTGTTAATAATTATTTCCAGCTTCCTCCAATCCTCCCAATCCCCCATTAGTCTATAAATCTACCCTATAGCTAGCCTTTTTCAAACAAATCAAAGAATATCTCTCTTTTTTTAATTTGTTGTTCTTATTTAAAAATTTACAATTTGTTATACGATTTTTTATTATTATTAAAATCTAAAAAATATTATCGCGGTTGTTCTAAATGATAAGCAGTTTGGTATAACTTAAGTATGTCTCGAGTTCGAGACCTTGTGTATGTAAAAAAATTCCACTGAGAGACTCACTCATCAAAATTAGGTGTGCGATGTCGATCCGAATTAGTCAGGACAAATCCCTGGAGAACCGGGAAGGCAACCAAAAAATATCTATAAAAAAAGCTTATGCAGGAAACGATGACAAGTACATTTTCATTACTTTAATATCTAATATTCTTTTTATTATATGATTTGTTTATGTAATTAATTATAAGCTTTAGTTAAATTAATAAACCCAAATTTTAAATTTTTTTATTCATATATTTCACATGTATGTATGATTTTCTAAATTATATGTTATTAATTATTGATGTTATTACATATTTTATAACGTTGTTTATTTTCTGTAAGGTTTTAATTTATTTAAATAATTTTAGAAAATACTTATTAAAAAACTAAGTAACATATAAATCTACTTTTATGTATTATATATTTTTAAGATGTATATACATAATTATTTTGTAATTTATTTATAATTAAATTTTATATTTTATAATATGAACTACTAGATCGAAATGAAATGATAACAAGGATATTACTTATGTAACCCCCTCGTCCCGGTCTGGCCGGATGACCGGTCCGAGTAGGCCACACAGGGAAAACCGAAGCGAAACCCGTTAAGGTTCCCCACGGTTAGCAACCCTAATTTTTTTAATCTTATCTTCTCTAATGACATAATTAAGTCCTACGTGATCATAGCAGCGGAATAAAAAGAAGAAGACAATCAACTGAACCCAAAACAACAATTAAACAGCCCAATTTTAATCCATTAGACAAGCCGTTTCGAAACACCATTGAGGCGTGTCGAAACGCCCTTGACCAGGTCAACTGCCCCAAGCCCATACGAGGAGGCCGTATCGGAACGGAGGTCAACCGTTTCGAAACATCCTCAACGGTCAACTTCTCGTGGTCAACGAGATTTTGACCGTTTCGAAACCCTTAGACCCGTCTCGAAACGCTTTCATCTCGGCAATTTCTCAGATTTCCAATAGCCAAAACGTTCTGAAACCCGTATCGGAACAGGGGATCTTAGTGGCCAAATCGTATCGAAACGCGTTCCGATACGGGGTCCCTGAAGCCTTACCCGTTCCGAAACGGTCCAGCTCGTTTCGAAACGCAGGCTGTCTACAACCCTCAAAAACCAGACTTAGGCATTTCTCAACAATTCTAAAGGCCCTAAACGACCCCAAACAACACTCAGCACAAACATACATGATCTAGAGGCATGGATCCTATGACAAACATGCTCAAACACCCAAGGCATATAAAGAAACATCCATTCATGGCATTACAATTAGCATACTTCAACATAGTCATCACTTAGACAATTCAAGGTAAGCAATTACTATCAAGGTTCACAAGCAAGGGCATACATCTCAAAAGCCAAGTTAACGAATACATACGAGGAGTCTAACATGCTCCTAAACAACAACAACATACTCCAAAAAGCATCATAACACGATTACATGTCCCATTGCTTGACCATTACATCATAAACTAAAAACCATACTTGATAGCTAGCACCACAAGCACACACACTTGAAGGCCTCTTCTTGCACTTAGCAACCGACGAGCTACTGATCTGCATTGTCGAACAAAGAGAGCGTAAGCAATAAAACTTAGTGAGGGTAAGCTCTTTAAAAACAAACCTCGACAATGCAGGGTCCAAGGACGATCTCAACCAAGGTCATGCATGATTATACCTTCGATTCCCAAGAGCCAAATGTTAATGATGCATGAACAATATTCAATTATATGCCATGCTCAACAAGCTCTATTTCACAACATATGTAAACACATATGAACATCCAAGTAGAAATCACATTCCACATCACATTGATACACATATCAATCAATATTGGCACCTAGCTATGACCCGAATACGCGGATAAACACGTTGGAACTCACATCCAACAACCACTTTACCTCACGGTGGGATTACACTCATCACCGGTCTCGCGGAGGGGATTCCACTCATCCTCACGCCCCGTCGATGGGATTCCACTTATCATCGACTATATATAAATAACAATTTCCGGGCGAACCCGTACAACTCCTTGGTGACTCAACGCCACCAAGGCCACGCGCGAATTTGACTCATGTGTGCACACTAACATCTTAATGATCGATCATTTGTACTCAAGCATACTAGTGCCAATATTTAACTCAATCCACATTATCATTTACAACCAATTCCGTGCTTAGCACGTACTCACCATGATCACAATCATGAACCATCCACATGCATAACACAACGCAATCACATACATGCCTCATCACACATGTATAACACTTTATACATAAACAATCATATCACAAATAATACGAGGCATAAACATCCATTATGAGTTCAACCAATGGCTCTAGTTTAAGTTTATGATTAGACTACCACCCTAATCCTAACTCTAGGTGGGTCTACCAAGCCCGACCTAGTCCACATGCCCGAACCAAACATTTAAAACCACTTTAAAACATTAACCACTCACCTAAACTTCCAAGCTCAATTACCAAGCAAGCAACCACCCTCAAGCTTCCGGATTTCCTCCCGATGCTTCATCGACACAAGTTATCGCCTCTAAACAACCTCAACACAAACCAAACAACTTCCAATCAGCCCAAGCATCAAAGTAGTTAACCCGGAATACAATTCAAACATTAAACTCAACATTTCAAGCCATGAGCAAACCCCACTTTTAACCAATTCGAGCAGCCCAATAACCTTGTTCAAAACTCATGTTTCCAACACCTTTTATACCCACAATTGATCCCAAATCAACCCCTAACCATAGTACTAACATTAGCCCACCAATTCCAACCTAAAACAACCCCCCAAACTCACCCAAAACCCTTCAAAAACCCCTTTAAACCCAATTTCGGGAATGTGCTCAAAACCAAGTAAAATACATATATGTGGTACCATTTAGCTCCTAGACTTCATAACTAACAACATTAAATCAAAATATTAAGTTAAACATAGTAAATGTTTCATTTTTAATCAAAACCCTTGAAATCTCCATTTCCAAAACTTTAATGAAAATAAAAACTAATTGCACTTTTGAAGAGAGGAGGTTGAGGAGAAGTTGAAAATGAAATTACCTTTCGAAAACGAGTTGAAATGATGAAGCTATGTGATGGAATAGTGGAGAGGATGAGCTCCCTCTTTTCACGTTGGTTTGATTTTGAAGAATACAATGAATAGTGAAATGTTTGATAAAAGGGGTTTTAAATTGAAACTTGTATTATTTACAAGTTTGCCATTAATGAATGGCTATTCCCATTTTCTATAAAAATCTCTCCAATTTGTCTTTCATTCATTTTAGTCCAATGTAAAATATTTGTTTTTGAAACCCAAAACTTAAAAGATTATTTTAATTATAAAACTGAACCCAAAATAATATTAAAATATTATTTTCACCCGACCCCTAAACCCGGGTGTTACAACTCTCCCCCTCTTAAGGAATTTCGTCCCCGAAATTACCTGACGGAAACAAATACAGAAACTGCTCAAGCATATTAGCTTTCCTCTCCCACGCGGCCTCTTCCACACCTATATGTCTCCACAACACCTTGACCAACTCTATGGTCTTACCACGCAACACCTTGCTATCAAAAGTAAGTATCTCAACAGGCTCTTCATTGTAAGACAAATTCGGATTCAACTCTATCTCCTCAACGGGCATAACATGAGAAGGATCTGACCTATATCTCCTAAGCATAGACACATGAAAGACATCATGGATCTTCTCTAACTCAGAAGGTAACCTCAAACGGTAAGTTACAGGCCCAATCCGCTCAACTATCTCATACAGACCAATGAACCTCGGACTCAACTTGCCCTTCCGGCCGTATCTCATTACCTTCTTCCACGGAGATACTTTCAGAAACACTTTCGCCCCCACAAAGAACTCAATCTCTTTCCTCTTCAAATCCACATAAGACTTCTGACGATCGGAAGCCGCTTTCAAACGGTCACAAATCAACTTCACTTTGTCGGTAGTCCCCTTAAGCAAATCCGGCATAGGTAACTATTTCTGACTCGTTTCAGCCCAACAAATCGGAGTCCTATATCGTCTACCATACAAAGCCTCATAGGGAGCCATCTTAATACTAGACTGATAACTGTTGTTGTAAGGAAACTCAACTAAAGGTAAGTGTTTCTCCCAAGAACCCTGGAAGGCAATTACACAACAACAAAGCATATCTTCTAGAATCTGTATCACTCGCTCTGACTGCCCATCGGACTGCAGATGATAAGACGTACTGAAGTGAAAACGTCTACCTAGAGCACTATGCAAGCAACCCCAGAACCTCGAAGTAAATCTAGGATCCCTATCTGAAACAATAGACCTCGGAACTCCATGAAGTCTCACAATCTCACGGATGTACAAGTTTGCCAACTTGTCTAAAGAATCCGTAGTGTTCACTGCTAAGAAGTGAGCACACTTAGTGAACCTATCAACAATCACCCATACGGAATTCTTCTTCGAAGGAGATAATGGTAACCCCGACACAAAGTCCATGGTGATCCTCTTCCATTTCCATTCCGGAATCTTCAAAGGCTGTAACAAACCTGAAGGAACCTGATGTTTTGCCTTCACTCTCTGACAACCCATACAACGGATCACATACTCGGCTACATCTTTCTTCAAACCAACCTAGAAGTAATCATTCTTCAAGTCACGATACATCTTGGTACTACCCGGATACATAGAAAAAGGACTCGAATGTGCCTCACTCAGAATCTGACGTCTCAACCCAACATCTTCTGGTACAACAATTCTATCTCTAAAGCACAACAAGCTCTCACCACTGAAAATATACTCGGTCGGTCTTCCTTCGGCTATGTCCTGAACATGAGGAACTAGAGTCACATCTTGCAACTGCTTCTCTCTAATCAACTGAATCAAAGAAGGCTTCACTTGAAACTTGGTGATCAAACCACCATCATCGAATACACTCAATCTAGCAAACATAGCTCTCAACTCAACGACCACTTTTCTACTCAAAGCATCGGCTACTACATTTGCCTTACCCAGATGGTACTCAATGGTCAAATCATAATCCTTTAGCAACTCAAGTCATCTTCTATGTCTCAAGTTCAACTCTTTCTGTGTCATCAAGTACTTCAAACTCTTGTGATCGGTGTAAACTATACACTTCTCACCATACAAGTAATGACGCCAAATCTTCAATGCAAACACAACTGCGGCTAACTCTATATCGTGAGTATGATAGTTCTTCTCATGAACCTTCAACTGTCTAGAAGCATAAGCAACATCTCTCCTTTCTTGCATCAAAACACATCCTAAACCTATGTAGGAAGCATCACTGTAAATCAAAAACTCTTTACCTGAAACAGGTTGCACTAACACTGGAGCGTTTGTCAAAGCTTCTTTCAATTTCTCAAAGGCCTTCTGTCTTGCATCTGACCACTAGAACTTAACTCTTTTTTGCAACAATTTAGTCAAAGGAGCAGCTACTATAGAGAAACCATCAACAAATCTCCTATAGTAACCGGCTAATCCTAGGAAACTCCTAATCTCGGTCACAGACTTAGGTTGTTTCCACTCAACAATAGCCTCAATCTTTGATGGATCAACATGGATACCTTCGGCCGAAACAACATGGCCAAGAAATACAACCTCTCAAATCCAAAACTCACATTTGCTAAGCTTCGCATACAACTGATTGCTCAACAATCTCTGTAAAACAAATCTCAAGTGCTCATCATGCTCCTCTTCTGTCTTCGAGTACACAAGTATATCATCAATAAAAACAACTACAAAATGGTCTAGATAGTCTCTAAAAATCCTGTTCATCATATCCATGAATGTTGCAGGTGCATTCGTGATCCCAAACGGCATCACAAGAAACTCATAGTGACCATATCTAGTCCTAAAAGCTGTCTTCGGGACATCACACTCTTTCACTTTCAACTGATAGTACCCGGATCTCAAATCTATCTTCGGGAATACTAAAGCACCTCTCAACTGATCAAACAAATCATCTATGCGAGGCAACGAATACTTGTTCTTCACAGTCAACTGATTCAACTGCCTGTAGTCAATACACATGCGCATACTACCATCTTTCTTTTTCACAAACAACACGAGAGCACCCCAAGGGGAACTACTAGGCCTAATGAAGCCACGGTCTAATAATTCTAGCAACTAACTCTTCAATTCTTTCAACTCTTTCGGAGTCATACGATATAGAGCTATCGAAATTGGATTAGACCCTGAAACAGTCTCAATCACAAACTCAACATCTCTGCCAGGAGGTAAACCCGGCAACTCTTCAGGAAACACATCCGAAAAGTCACAAATTGTTCTAATATCTTTCGGTCTAGCTTCACTCATATTCGGATTCATAACATAAGCTAAGTAAGCCCCACATCCGGAATCCATCAACCTATGAGCCTCTAAAGCTGACACAACATTAGACAAGAACTTAATGTTCTCGCCTACTACTACTACCTCGTAGTCATCAGAAAGTTTCAAGGAAATCCTCTTCGTCTCAAAATCCACACTAGCTCGGTGCTCAACTAACCAGTCCATACCCAGAATAATATCAAAACCATAAAAAGGAAGTTCTATCATATCAACAGAGAACACATGACCCTGAATCTTCAGTGGACATCTCCTATACATACGTCTAACCACAACTGTCTAACCAAAAGAACTAGTCACATGCATACCTACATCTAAGATCTCAACAGGTATATCTAACTTCCGTGCATGCTCACTAAAAATGTAGGAATGTGTAGAACCCGAATCAACTAAGAAAAGCAAAGACATAGACTGTAACTCAAAATTACCTGCTATCACATCAGTGTCGTTCCCGGCCTCTCTCTGAGCATAAACTCTCGCTGGTCCTCCTGCCTCTGGTTGCACTGCCACCACATGAGCAAGGTTCCTCTGAGCATCTACCCTAGGTGCATCAGCCCTAGGCTGGAAGTAGCCACGACCACGCCCACGGCCTCTCTGAAAATCATTCGCTCTCGTAGGAGCCTGAGCAATGTTCGGTGCCTATGTCGCCTGATGCGAACAATCTCTCCTAAAGTGGTCCCTCGAACCACAGTTCCAAAAAGCATGGAAGTTACCCCAACACTCACCAGTGTGCTGCCTCCCACAACGTGTGCACTCGGGCAAACGCCTTCCTTCTCTATGGCCCTGATGGCCCCTACAATGATGGCCACCGCCACGTCTATGGTCAAACTGATGTTTTCCACCTCTATGCCTCTTGGCATCTCTACTATCAAAGTTGTTGTGACTCTTACCAGAACTAGATCCTCCAGAACGTCTGGTCAGCCCCAAGCTATGCTCAATGTCCTTGGCTCTAGCAACCAAGACATCAAAGTCAGAATAATCAGAAGCTAAGGTATACCTCTTAACTTCCTCATGAAACCCATATTTGAAACGATCACATCGGGCCCTCTCAGTAGGCACCAACTCTGAAGCATACTGACTCAGACGAACTAAGCGGGTCTCGTAGTCAGTCACAGTAGCATCTCCCTGAACAAGATCCATAAACTCTCGCTTCTTCTCATCTAGATACCTCGGTCCCAAGTACCTCTTTCTGAAAGCAGACTCAAAGAAATCCCAATCAACCTCTGCCTCTGTAACTCCCGTAGTAATGGTGACCCACCAGGTGTAGGCATCACCCTGAAGTAAGGAGATCACACAACCCAATCTACGTGTGCCCACACAACCCATTTGAGCTAAGATACGAACTGTCTTCTCCAACCATAACTCAAACATCTCTAGAGTAGATCCTCTGAACTCCTCAGCCCCCAAGCTACGGAGCCTCTCCAAAGGTAGACTAGTATCGTCACACCTAGGCTGAGCTGCAGCCTGAGCTCCCGCAACTGCGGCCTGAAATGCTCCCGCTATAGCTTGCACTAGCGGAGTCATATCAATTCCGGCCGGACCTTGGCCACCTTGAGGTCCCTCTCCTTTAGCTCCATCCTCGCCTCCAACTCCAGGCGGAGGAGGTGGTGGTGGTGGAGGTGGTGGAGGAGCTCCAACTCCAGCAGCCACAGGCCCTTCTATATGAGCCTCCACTCCAATCACCGGCTCTACAGGAGCTGCAACACGTGGTTCCTGATGAACCACCCTCGGCCTACCCCTCGGCCTATACATCGCTCACAAACGATAACTACAACCACAACAAACAAAATATACAAGATTGGGTTAGCAAGGCAAGGCTTCCAAGTGCTCAAGTACGTTACCCTCACTTAAAAATTCTTTTCCAATGTAATAGTAGCAATGAGACTCTCGGACAACATGCTTTTAAACAAAACAATCAGCATACATATCATACAAGCAATCATGCTTACAAGACAAGCAAACACCGGGCATATCAATACAAAACTTGAACTTACCTCACTTACCTGCCCAAGGTCTCGGTAACCTTAGGCTCTGATACCAACAAATGTAACCCCCTCATCCCGATCTGGCCAGATGACCGGTCCGAGTAGGCCACACGGGGAAAACCGAAGCGAAACCCGTTAAGGTTCCCCCTCGGTTAGCAACCCTAATTTTTTTAATCTTATCTTCTCTAATGGCACAATTAAGTCATACGTGATCATAGCAGCGGAATAAAAAGAAGAAGACAATCAACTGAACCCAAAACAACAATTAAACAACACAATTTTAATCCATTAGACAGGCTGTTTCGAAACACCATTGAGGCGTATCGAAACGCTCTTGACCAGGTCAACTGCCCTAAGCCCATACAAGGAGGCCGTATCGGAACGAAGGTCAACCGTTCCGAAACACCCTCAACGGTCAACTTCTCGTGGTCAACGAGATTTTGATCGTTTCGAAACCCTTAGACCCGTTTCGAAACGCTTTTATCTCGGCAATTTCTTAGATTTCTAGTAGCCAAAACGTTCTGAAACCTGTATCGGAACAGGGGCTCTCAGTGGCCAAATCGTATCGGAACGCGTTTCGATACGGGGTCTCTGAAGCCTTACCCGTTCCGAAACGGCCCAGCTCGTTTCGAAACCCGTTCTGAAACCATACTTAGGCATTTCTCAACAATTCTAAGGGCCCTAAACGACCCCAAACAACACTCAGCACAAACATACATGATCTAGAGGCATGGATCCTATGACAAACATGCTCAAACACCCAAGGCATATAAAGAAACATCCATTCATGGCATTACAATTAGGGTAAACTATATGGTTGACCACCAATCTTTAGGTAAAGTTTTAAAATGACCACCTTAAAAAAACACGTCAATTGACTACCCAAACTATTAAAATGGGATCAATTTGACCACCAGCCGTTAATGGGCTAACGGAAGGTGACGTGGCAGTTAAAAAATTAAAGGTATAATCACACATTTGGTCCTTATTATTTACACATTCTTTCAATTTAGTCCTAATTTTAAACTAATAAAATAAATTAATTATTTATTTAGATAGTGACACGTGTCAACATCTTATTGGAGGACTTTAATTATTTATATTTAATTTAATAAATTTATTTCCCTCCTCCAATCATGTGGTGACATGTGTCACCACCTGTTTAAAGGAGAAAAAATGATTTTGAGCAATTTGCTTGCCAAGGGAATCGAACCCAGGCAACAAGGGAAAATTGGCAACAGCATAACCACTCCGCCAAACCCAATTCATTGTTTAAAATTACTCCATCAGATATATATTGCTTATTGTTTTTATATTTATTCTTTTAATTCAACATGTATAATCATCGAATTAATTTACCCTTTAAAATACTAGTTTAGATATATATTGCTTTTCTGTTCACCGTCATCAATTTCTTTCGATCACCATCTGTTTTCAATCTCTTAACCCTCGATATTGCTGCATTCAATCTTCTGATGGAGGAACCAACTTCATCACATTCTACTGGTTTATTTTCTGTTTCATTGGCTCCATCTCTCTTGCGTTTCAGGAACTCAAAAACACCTTGTAGAGCAGTATTAGCATCGTCATTCCTCATCAATTCCTCAGCTACCTCCGACGGTGATGCTTCCGTACTTTTTAGTAAGCCATCAATTTCCCCAAAGAAAGGGTTGTATTTGTTGCCAATTCCTAGATAATTCGAAGCCAGAATCCTGAATCCGTCAACGGTGCAATAGGACATGTTGATGTGCAAGTCCATTCTACCTGGCCGCAATAGAGCAGGGTCAATCCGATCCTTGTAGTTAGTCGTAAACACAATAATTCTCTCATCCCCACAGCTTGACCACAGTCCATCAATGCAGTTCAGTATACCAGACAGCGTCAACTGTTGTAAGTAGAAATTGTTGAATCAAGGAAACAACAAGTTTAGTCCAAAACAATGTCTGAACATGTCTTTTAGTTTATATTCTTAAAATGTTGTTCAAACCACCACAAGTATAGGTTTTACTGGTAATTTTCTTTTTTTAATGTATTTGTGCTGTTTTCTGTTGTTATGGTGCTTTGATTGTTCAGATCTGTTGCTTTTGTTTAGTTCGGGGATTTTTTTTGTGTTCAATCAATTTAGTTGTAAAATGTTGGAAATGAATTAATTTGTGTTGCTTTGTAGTTTCGATTGTTTAATTTTGCTTGGCAGTGTAATGAAGTTAATTTTTGGTCGATTTTCATGGAAATGATTATAATGTCAAATAAGCAAATTAGGAGTTAATTGGATAGGAATCTCTGTGTACTGTCTGCTGGTGATTAATGATGATTTGGAGAAGATTCATCTCTACTGAGTTACTAAATTCTTCCTGTCTCCTTTTCTGTTGAAAGAATGTGTAAATATTAGTTTAAAATTAGGACTAAATTGAAAGAATGTGTAAATAATAAGGACCAAATGTGTGATTATACCTTTAATTTTTTAACTGCCACGTCACCTTCCGTTAGCCCATTAACGGCTGGTGGTCAAATTGATCCCATTTTAATAGTTTGGGTAGTCAATTGACGCGTTTTTTTAAGGTTGTCATTTTAAAACTTTACCTAAAGATTGGTGGTCAACCATATAGTTTACCCTTACAATTAGCATACTTCAACATAGTCATCACTTAGACAATTCAAGGTAAGCAATTGCCAACAAGGTTCACAAGCAAGGGCATACATCTCAAAAGCCAAGTTAACGAATAAATACGAGGAGTCTAACATGCTCCTAAACAATAACAATATATTCCAAAAAGCATCATAACACGATTACATGTCCCATTGCTTGACCATTACATCATAAACTAAAAACCATACTTGATAGCTAGCACCACAAGCACACACACTTGGAGGCCTCTTCTTGCACTTAGCAACCGACGAGCTACTGATCTGCATTGTCAAACAAAGAGAGCATAAGCAATAAAGCTTAGTGAGGGTAAGCTCTTTAAAAACAAACCTCGACAATGCAGGGTCCAAGCACGATCTCAACCAAGGTCATGCATGATTATACCTTCGATTCCCAAGAGCCAAATGTTAATGATGCATGAACAATATTCAATTATATGCCATGCTCAATAAGCTATATTTCACAACATATGTAAACACATATGAACATCCAAGTAGAAATCACATTCCACATCACATTGATACACATATCAATCAATATTGGCACCTAGCTATGACCCGAATACGCAGATAAACACGTTGGAACTCACATCCAACAACCACTTTACCTCACGGTGGGATTCCACTCATCATCGACTATATATAAATAATAATTTCCGGGCGAACTCGTGCTCCTTCTTGGTGACTCAACGCCACCAAGGCCACGCGCGAATTTGACTCATGTGTGCACACTAACATCCTAATGATCGATCATTTGTACTCAAGCAAACTAGTGCCAACATTTAACTCAATCCACATTATCATTTACAACCAATTTCGTGCTTAGCACGTACTCACCATGATCACAATCATGAACCATCCACATGCATAACACAACGCAATCACATCCATGCCTCATCACACATGTATAACACTTTATACATAAACAATCATATCACAAATAATACGAGGCATAAACATCCATTATGAGTTCAACCAATGGCTCTAGTTTAAGTTTAGGATTAGGCTACCACCCTAATCCTAACTCTAGGTGGGTCTACCAAGCCCGACCTAGTCCACATGCTCGAGCAAACATTTAAAACCACTTTAAAACATTAACCACTCACCTAAACTTCCAAGGTCAATTACCAAGCAAGCAACCACCCTCAAGCTTCCGGATTTCCTCCCGATGCTTCACCGACACAAGTTCTCGCCTCTAAACAACCTCAACACAAACCAAACAACTTCCAATCAGCCCAAGCATCAAAGTAGTTAACCCGGAATACAATTCAAACATTAAACTCAACATTTCAAGCCATGAGCAAACCCCACTTTTAACCAATTCAAGCAGCCCAATAACCTTTTTCAAAACTCATGTTTCCAACACCTTTTATACCCACAATTGATCCCAAATCAACCTCTAACCATAGTACTAACATTAGCCCACCAATTCCAACCTAAAACAACCCCCCAAACTCACCCAAAACCCTTCAAAAAACCCCCTTTAAACCCAATTTCGGGAATATGCTCAAAACCAAGTAAAATTCAAATATGTGGTACCATTTAGCTCCTAGACTTCATAACTAACAACATTAAATCGAAATATTAAGTTAAACATAGTAAATGTATCATTTTTAATCAAAACCCTTGAAATCTCCATTTCCAAAACTTTAATGAAAATAAAAACTAATTGAACTTTTGAAGAGGGGAGGTTGAGGAGAAGTTGAAAATGAAATTACCTTTCGAAAACGAGTTGAAATGATGAAGCTATGTGATGGAATAATGGAGAGGATGAGCTTCCTCTTTTCACGTTGGTTTGATTTTGAAGAAGACAATGAATAGTGAAATGTTTGATAAAAGGGGTTTTAAATTGAAACTTGTATTATTTACAAGTTTGCCATTAATGAATGGCTATTCCCATTTTCTTTAAAAATCTCTCCAATTTGTCTTTCATTCATTTTAGTCCAATGTAAAGTATTTGTTTTTGAAACCCGAAACTTAAAAGATTATTTTAATTATAAAACTGAACCCAAAATAATATTAAAATATTATTTTCACCCGACCCCTAAACCCGGGTGTTACAACTTAAAACATAAAGCTATAAATAATAATAATAATAATAATAATAATAATAATAATAATAATAATAATAATAATAATAATACATGTTTATGACTAACTTAAAATATTAAGTTTGATATTACTCATGTTATCGAGGGTACCCAAGTAGGAATGATGATGAACAATGAAGAAACAATTTGAGAGAAGACAATAACTAAATGGATATATATTTTTAAATATGAAGGATTAAATTTATTGAATTATTTTAAATTATAACTAAATTGATAGAATATATAAGTTATGAGGACTAAAACTATGATTATACCAAATGTTGTTAGATATGCGTTTGTATTTTAACGGTGAGTGACCCGATCGTAAATAAAATTTTAAATAAGTGACTCAATTATAATTTTTAATAATTAAGTGACCTAGTTATAACTTTACTGATAATGGAGTGTCATCAAATATATTTTACCCATATATTTTAAGTTCACTCCAGAAAAAAATATTTATAGATTATTACTAGTGTTTGTAAGGTGTGTACATAATATTAAAGGACTAAGAAAAAATAAATAGATATTATCATAAAATTACAATATAGGATGATGATAATAATTATTATAATATTTTTATAGTTATTAATTGGTGTTTGCACCGGGCGGTTGTAAATTTGAAGTTTTTTTGGATAATAAAATTATCATTAATAATAATAATAATAATAATAATAATAATAATAATAATAATGATGTATATATCTATCTATCCATCTAAAAAATCCCCATTAAAGGGCTAGTTAACAAAATTCATTGTGGTTTAAAGAGAAAATAAATGTTATTTATTATTGTAAGGGTAAAATTAAGTGTAAACTACACAAATGACCACTTAATTATGAGGTTGGAGTCAATTTGACCATTATACTTTAAATTTTGACAGTTTTACCACATAACTATTTAATTGGTTCCATCCAAACCACCAACCTTTAGAAAAAACGAAGAGACTGACGTGAATGTTAAATAAAACTGATATAATTACACATTTGGTCCTCGTTATTTATGCAACCTATCAATTTGGTCATAATTTTAATTTAATAAAATAAATTAATTATTAAATAAGGTGGTGACACGTCACCTTATCGGAGGACTTTAGCTATTTATATTTAATTTAAGGCTTAAGGGTTCAATAAACCCCTAAATTTTTGTGAAAAAATAATTAAGCCCCTAAACTTTTTTGCACTCAAGAAAAAAATCAATTTGGCCCTTTGACTAACGTTGACCGTTAACTTTAACGGTTTTAAAAAAAATTATGACACATGTCACAACATGATAGTGTCACTTGTCATTTCTAGGATTTTTAAATTTTAAAAAATATTTAAAAACAGAGTAAAGTCTAAAAAAATAAAAAAATTGAAAAAATATTTTTAATTTTGAAATTTTTCGAAAATAATAAATAATAATTTTGAAAAGATAAAAGTATTTTAAACAAATTAAAGATATTAAAAATTATTATTATACAATTACGAAATTAGAAATATTTTTATTTTTTTTAAATTTTCCAGAATTTTTGAAACAAAATTAGAATTTATTTTGTTCTTTTAAAATGTTTTAAATTATTTTTATAATTGTATAATAATAATATTTAATATCTTTAATTTTTTAAAATATTTTTTTGGATAAATGGTTATTTTTATTTATCCGAGAAGCGGAGTCTGCTTCAAAAGACATAAATAATCAGAAATAATCAAGGGTCAGTACTATTGAATCCCCCAAGTTGTACATAATTGGTTAGAATATCTACCGAACCTATCTACACGGAATCTATAAAATTTAACAATAATTATGTCATGTATATTCCCAAAAATACCGTCACTCGAATGAGCGGCACCCCTGTATAGTTTGTGGTTACGTTCTTGCCATATGTAGTATAGCAATCACGTCCAAGACAGTCTCAAAATATGAACCAATAAAGATTTCCCTTTGCATCTATCCACAATCCAACACAATCTGTCATCCCAGCAGTGAAAGTTCTGGTTGCGAATTTTGCACGCTTGTACGAGTTTCCTCCACACCTTACAGGTGAACGAGCAATCCGAGAATAAATGATTCCTGCTTTCAAGCTCAGATCCGCAAAACAAGTAAGTATCATCATTACCCAATCCTCATTGACTCAATCGATCCTTTGTTGGCGGCTTGTCTAAAACCACCATCCAAGAGATAATAGTGAGCTTGGGAATGTGTTTTGGAAACCAAATGACTTTCTCCCACGACACCTTAGAACGTTTGTCTCTCACGTTATCCCAAATCCAACTAGTAGTCACCTGTGACCAAGAGGTTGTATCAAACAGGGCCAATGCTTCATTTCGTAACTTGAGGAGTTTCTGCAGGGTCCAGCTGAAATGAGATTTAATTGCAATCTGTCGGAAGTCCTCACCCTTTAGCATGTATTCCTTAGTCCATGCAACCTAAAGTGATCCTTCATGTAACGCCCGAGTTTAGAGCCCGGGAGATAATCGGGTTTGGTTAAACCAGATCGGGTCAAACTAATTTTGGAGAAATATTTTAATAAACAACTATAAAGATTTTAAAGAAAAGGGGGTTACATTTGTTGGTATAAGAGCCTAGGTTTCGCCTAGGTTCGCTGAGTTTCCGCAAAACTGAAAGGTAAATGAGGTAAGTCTTATTGTGTATGGTTGTTAGTTGTGATGTACGGTGATTGTAAGCATGCTTATGCTTTCTTTGTGTTGGTTGGGAGATAGTTAAAGGCACCCATTGCTAGTATATTGTTATTGTAAGTGGTTTTAAGTTTAAAGACTTGAGCGCCTTGGACCTTGTTCCTTGCTGATCCCAAATCATTTCACTTGTTGTGTTTATTGTTTAGTTTTGGATCTGTTAGCATGGTGAGACCGAGGGGAAGGCCCATAATGGATAATCCGAAGGTTGAGCGGATTAAGAACATTAAGGGTGTGCAAGGGGAGAACTTGCCTCCTCCTCCTCCTCTTCTGGGTGGTGGAGCGAATGTCGGAGGTGTTAGACCCCAGGTTGGTTAGGGACATGCTGGCATTGATGTAAATCCGTTGATTTAGGCTATAGCCAGAGCTATTCAGACAGCTTTAGTGGGTGTTTGGGTTGCAGCACCGCCTCAGGGTGCAAGTTCTGGTCTACCGTTAAAACGACTTCGTAGCTTGGGCGGAGTCTACTTTCGGGGATTGTCACCCGAGGGTTCAGAGGCATGGTTTAAGAGCACAATTCGTATTTTGGGACATATGGAGTGCTATGATGCGCATAGTTAGGTTGCATCATCTCTTTGCTTCAGGGATATGCTTATACTTGATGGATTACCATCACAACGGGTATGCCAGAGGCTGATGTTACTTGGGAATTCTTTATGACTGCTTTTCGTAAGAAGTATCTAGGTCATCGATACCTAGACAAGAATAAGAGAGAGAGTTCATGACTCTAGTTCAGGGTAGCATGGCCGTGTCCGAGTATGAGATACAATTCATACGTCTTAGTCAGTACGATTTTGAGTTGGTTCCTACTGAAAGGGAACGATGTGAAAGTTTTCGATATGGTTTGATCCAGGAGGTGAAGACCTACATGTTGGCTTCTGAGAATACGGATTTTGATGTATTGGTCGCTAGGGCCAAGGATATTGAGCAGTCTTTGGGACTTGCTAAACGTAGAGGTAAATCTAGTTCGGGGAAAAGGACCGCCGAGTAGGATAGAGACCGTGCCAAGAGGCACAAAGATAGGAGACCCCATCTTGATCATAGGCGTGGAGGTGGTAATTCGGGTGAGGCCATCACGGTCAAGGGGCTGAAAATCGTACTCCTGAGTGTACCAAGTGTGGTAAACGTCATTTCGGCAAGTGTTGAGGCACTTATGGCTTATGTTGGAACTGCGGGTCTCAAGCGCACTTGAAGCGTGATTGTCCATATCGGGATAGGGATGGACATGCTCCTGGACGAGCTGTCGAACATTAGAGAGGTCGTGGGCGCGGTTGAGGTAACTTTCAGCCTATGAATGATGGTCAGAAGAATGTGGCTCATGTTGTGGCAGTTCAGCTCGAGGGAAGTGGACCGGCTAGAGTGTATGCGCATCATGAGGACATGAATGACACATATATGATTGCAAGTAATTTCTCGATACAATCTTTGACTTTGCTTTCTTTGATTGATTCCGGTTCTACACATTCATATATATATATATATATATATATATTGAGTGAGCATGTGAAGTTGTTAGATATTCCGGTTGAGATATTAGATATGGGTATGAGTGTCATGAGTTCCTTTAGTGAGATAGTTGTAGTTAGAAAGATGTATAAAAGATGTCCTTTGATGGTTCAAGGTCATGTTTTTCCCATGAATGTGATGGAATTGTCGTTTTATAGTTTTGATGTAATTTTGGGCATGGATTGGCTTTTGGAACATAGGGCTAGGGTAGATTTCGAGACAAAGCGTGTGTCCTTGAGGCTTTCAGATGATTATGAGGTAATAGTAGTGGGCGATAACGTTAAGTTCTTGTCCAATTTTATTTCAGCTTTAGAGGCTCAAAAGTTAATGGATGTTGGTTGTCAGGCCTACTTGGCCTATGTTATGAATCCAAATATGAGTGAGGCACGACCGTAAGATATCAGAACTGTTTGTGAATTTTCTGAGGTATTCCCGGAAGAATTGTCTGGTTTGCTACCCGATAGAGAGGTGGAGTTTTCTATAGAGACTTGTGTTGATTCTGATCCAGTATCAATTGCTCTGTATCGTATGGCTCCCAAAGAACTGAAAGAGTTGAAGACACAACTTCAAGAACTACTAGACCGAGGTTTCATTAGACCTAGTATTTCACCTTGAGGGTGCACCGGTTTTGTTTATAAAGAAGAAGGATGGTAGTTTGAGAATGTGCATAGATTATAGGTAGTTGAATAAGTTAACAGTGAAGAACAAATATCATTTGCCGAGGATTGACGACCTATTTGATTAGTTGAGAGGTGCTTCAGTGTTTTCGAAGATAGATTTGAGATTCAGTTATTATCAGTTGAAGGTAAGAGATCAAGATGTACCAAAGACAACTTTCCACACTCGTTATGGACATTATGAATTCTTAGTGATACCATTTGGTTTGACAAACGCACCGACAGCTTTCATGGACATGATGAACAAAATATTTCATGAATATTTGGATCGGTTTGTAGTAGTGTTCATAGATGATATTTTGGTGTATTCACGTACCAATGAAGACCATGATAAGCATTTGCAGCTAGTGCTATAGACCTTGCTTAATAATTAGCTATATGCCAAGTTGAGCAAATGTGAGTTTTGGATCAGGGAAGTAGTCTTCCTAGGTCATATTGTATCAGCCGAGGGAATCCGAGTTGATCATAAGTAAATAGAGGCAGTTGTGAGTTGGAAATAACCGAAATCGGTGTTAGAAATCCGTAACTTCCTAGGTTTAGTCGGTTACTACCGAAGGTTTGTAGATCGATTCTCTAAAGTGGCTGCTCCCTTGACTAAATTGTTACAGAAAGGTGTCAGATTCGAGTGGTCAGATGCAAGACAACAAGCCTTTGAAAAATTGAAAGAAGCTTTGACAAATGCTCTAGTTTTGATTCAATTTGAGTCAGGGAAAGAGTTTGTAATCTATAGTGATGCTTCGTATGTTGGCTTGGGTTGTGTTTTGATGCAAGAGGGAAGAGTGGTAGCATATGCTTCTAGGCAATTAAAGGTTCACGAACGAAACTACCCTACTCATGATATAGAGTTAGCAGCATTAGTGTTTGTGTTGAAGGTTTGGAGTCATTACTTGTATGGTGAGAAATGTACGATGTATACAGATCATAAAAGTTTGAAGTATCTTATGACGCAAAGGGGGTTGAACCTTAGACAACTTATATGGCTAGAATTACTTAAGGACTATGATCTCACAATTGAGTACCATCTGGGTAAAGCCAATGTAGTGGCCGATGCTTTGAGTAGGAAGGTGGTTGTGGAATTGCGAGTTATGTTTGCTAGGCTAAGTTTGTCTAAAGATGGTGGTTTAGTGGCCGAGTTACAAGTTAAACCTTCGTTGATTCAGTTGATCCGAGAGAAACAACTGCAAGATAGATTATTAGCATCTCATGTGCAAGACACACCGGAGGGTAAACCGACAAATTTCCGTTTTAGTAGTGATGGAATCTTGTGTTTTAAAAGTAGAGTAATTGTTCCGAAAGATGTTGAGTTGAGACGTACCATTCTAATCGAAGCACATATTAGTCCGTTTTCTATGCATCCAGGAAGTACGAAGATGTATCGCTATTTGAAAGATGAGTACTTCTGGGTTGGTTTGAAGAAAGATGTTGCTGAGTTTGTGTGTAAGTGTATGGTTTGTCAGTGAGTAAAGGCTGAACATTAGTTTCCTTCAGGTTTGTTACAACCGTTGAGAATTCCTGAGTGGAAGTGGGAGAGAATTACGATGGATTTCATATCAGGTTTGCCGTTGACACCTTCTAAAAAGAATTCGGTTTGGGTGATCGTTGACCGTTTTACGAAATATGCACACTTCTTGGTTGTTCACACTACTTATACCTTAGATAAGTTGGCCGATTTTTATATCAGTGAGATTGTGAGATTGCATGGTGTGCTGAAGTCTATAGTGTCAGAAAGAGATCCGAGATTCACAACTAGATTTTGGGAGAGTTTGCATAGTGCTTTGGGATCTCGTTTGAACTTCAGCACTTCGTATCATCCTCAGACCGATGGTCAGTCGGAGAGAGTCATACAAGTGTTGGAAGATATGTTAAGATGTTGCATTATTGAATTTTAGAGTTCGTGGGAGAAGAATCTATCTTTAGTAGAGTTTGCGTACAATAACAATTATCAAGCGAGTATTCAAATGGCACCTTATGAAGCTCTGTATGGTAGAAAATGTAGAACGCCTATTTGTTGGGCTGAAGTGGGATAGAAATTGATACCCTTGCCTGATATGCTTAAGGGTACTACCGAGAAAGTGTAGTTGATATGTGATCGTTTGAAGGCAACTTCGAATTGACGGAAGTCTTATGCCGATTTGAAAAGAAGAGAGATATAGTATATTGTGGGCGACAAAGTGTTCTTGAAAGTCTCACCTTGGAAGAATGTGATGAGATTTGGTAGGAAGGGTAAGTTGAGTCCGAGATTCATTGGCCCGTATGAGATAGTTGAGCGACTTGGTCCTGTTGCTTATAGATTGAGATTGCCGACCGAGTTAGAAAAGATTCACGATGTGTTTCATGTTTCGATGCTTCAGAGGTATAGATCAGATCCGTCACATGTTATGCCAGTTGAAGAGATAGAATTAAATCCAGATTTGACCTACGACGAAGAACCAATTGAGATTTTGGCTTTGGACAACAAAGTGTTGCGAGGAATGGCCATTGAGTTGGTCGAGGTGAAGTGGCAACACCGAGGAGTGGAAGAGGCCACTTGGGAGAGAAAATATGACATGAAGAAACAATTTCTGTATCTCTTTTCGACAGGTAAATTTCGAGGATGAAATTCCTTAAGTGGGGGAGAGTTATAACGCCCGAGTTTAGGGCCCAAAAGATAATCGAGTTTGGTTAAACCAGTTCGGGTCAAACTAATTTTAGAGAAATATTTTGATAAACAATTATAATGCTTTTAAAGAAAAAAGGGGGTTACACTTCATCTGCCAGAATACGTTTTATGAGAAAAAGACTACAAGTTTTGTTCCATTTGTGTAGATTCTTCATCCCCAAGCACCTTCAGATTTAAGGAGACAGACTTGTTACCATCCAACTGTAGCTCCAGTGGCTGGGACATTGCCCCCTTTCCAGAAAAAACGCATACATAATTGTTCTATCTTAGTAGTAACAACTTTGGGAATAATAAGTTGTCGGCTCCAGAAGTTGTAGATGCTTACCAAAACCGCCTTGATTAGCTGTAGCCTTACACCATAGCTTAATTTCTTATGAGACCAAACAGAGAGCTTGTCTTTGATTTTGTCTAAAATAGGAAGACAATCCTTTTCTGATAGTTTCTTGGTTACTAGAGGCACTCCAAGATATTGAACAAGAAGTGTGCCAAGCTTAAACCCCGTAAGTCTATGGATAGAGGCAATGGTACCTGCATCAATTCCACTTGCAAACAACTCTATCTTTTCAGCATTTAATTTTAGCCCGAACATGTAGTAAAAAAATCTAGTGTACTTAGGACTTCGGCTACCGAGTCCAGTGATCCATGGCAAAATATGAGCGGGTCGTCAGCGAAGCATAGGTGAGTGAGAGGCAACTTGCTGCATTTGGGATGGAACTTAAATACTCCGCTTCGTGCAGCATGGTCTAGGAGGGTTGATAAGACGTTCATTGCCATAACAAATAGGTAGGGTGACAAGATTTAAAATATTTTAATCTTTTGAAAATTATTATTTATTATTTATAAAAATTTTCGAAATTGAAAAATATTTTTTATATTTTTAAAATAATTTTTTGAAGTTTTTTTAGAATTTATTCTATTTTTAATTATTTTTTTAAAACTTAAAAATCCTAGAAATGACAAGTGCCACTATCATGTTGCGAAAAAAGTTTTAGGTGCTTAATTGATTTTTTTACAAAAATTTAGGTGCTTATTAAACCCTTAAGCCTTAATTTAATAAATTTATTTTTCACCTGAAAATCAGGTTGTGACACGTGTCACCTGTTTGGAAAAAGAAAATAAATGATAGCTTAATTTCTTATGAGACCAAACAAAGAGATTGTCTTTGATTTTGTCTAAAAGAGGAAGACAATCCTTTTCTGATAGTTTCTTGGTTACTAGAGGCACTCCAAGATATTGAACAAGAAGTGTGCCAAGCTTAAACCCCGTAAGTCTATGGATAGAGGCAATGGTACCTGCATCAATTCCACTTGCAAACAACTCTGTCTTTTCAGCATTTAATTTTAGCCCGAACATGTAGTAAAAAAATCTAGTGTACTTAGGACTTCGGCTACCGAGTCCAGTGATCCATGGCAAAATATGAGCGGGTCGTCAGCGAAGCATAGGTGAGTGAGAGGCAACTTGCTGCATTTGGGATGGAACTTAAATACTCCGCTTCGTGCAGCATGGTCTAGGAGGGTTGATAAGACATTCATTGTCATAACAAATAGGTAGGGTGACAAGATTTAAAATATTTTAATCTTTTGAAAATTATTATTTATTATATATAAAAAATTTCGAAATTGAAAAATATTTTTTATATTTTTAAAATAATTTTTTGAAGTTTTTTTAGAATTTATTCTATTTTTAATTATTTTTTTAAAACTTAAAAATCCTAGAAATGACAAGTGGCACTATCATGTTGCGAAAAAAAGTTTTAGGTGCTTAATTGATTTTTTTACAAAAGTTTAGGTGCTTATTAAACCCTTAAGCCTTAATTTAATAAATTTATTTTTCACCTGAAAATCAGGTTGTGACACGTGTCACCTGTTTGGAAAAAGAAAATAAATGATAAAGGCTTTAAAGGGAATTGAACTCTTAACTAAGGGGTTTAAGTGGCATGCTTTTACCACTAGCCTAAGAACAATTTTAAGTTATGGAATATAATATTTATAATATATTATAGTTGGTTGTTAATGACAAGAAATAGGAAATAAATGTGGATTAAGGGGACTTGAACATGACACACTTATGATGCATAAAAACATTTAAACCAATGAAATAAATCTAATAATTAAATTAAAGTTAACACAATTTCGTATATTTGAATTATGCTAATAAGTTTGGATTCGAAAATTGAATTTAATATAATTTTTGAATTTTTAATATAATTTCATATATATATATTAACTAATTTTTTTAATAAATATTGAAATTATTAATTACGTTTGTTAGCACCTGTAAACACCTACCGTCACGTGTCGAAACTAGAGTGAGTAAGAGCATGTACAATATAATATAAGGGACGTCCGACGATAAGCACCATAACACAAGCGGACCACAATGCACAGAATCGCCCGTGAACCATGCGATACCTTCCGCAATCTATGGCGAATAGATAGAACCACAAATAACATCGCACCTCATCTAGGGGAGAAACATCACGGGGTCTACGGGGATGTGGCCCCCGCCAACCTTTTCTTTTGAACGGTAGTAGTATGTTAATTTCTTTAGGAAAAAGGTTAAATCAATGTTGTAACCCTTCAATCTTTATAAAATTTTATTTTAGCTCCCTTCAAAAATTTTAATCTCGTTTTGGTCCCCTCCTTTACAAATTTCTAGTTCCGCCTTAACCCCATATGTTGGTCACATGACAACACGCGTGCCCATCACAGATGCCGAAGAGAACCTAGGACGTCAAGTCATAGCTAGTCCAATCAACATGCCACGATAACCCCATCTTGACACATGTACAAGTAGTATAAAATTGGGCATCTAGTCGAGAGGAACTAAGGCCTTACTTTCCCAGCCTCATCACCACTCAAAAGCAAGAGCAATATAAGCTTTGACCCAGAACAACCATCCCTACCACTATCGGACCACCATCTTCGACCCTGGTCATTTTAACAATCAACAATTGGTGGGTGAGCGCAGACATTTTTCCTTTCAGTCTGACTTTCGGGAAGCGACATAAATCGACCCCAACAAGAGAAATCATGGAAGAACGTATAGAGGAAGATAAAAGCCAGAAAGAGATGGAAGGGGAAACCCCCTCCTTTTCAGGAAATAAGTGACCAACTAGCCAAAATACAGAGCAAACTAGAAATCATGGAAGAATATACTCATGTCGCACTGAAATAGCCTAGACAACAAAAAGAGTATATCAGAGGACGAATGCAACATTTGGGAGGAGAGCACAATGAGGAGACTATGGAGAAATTCGGAAACATTACAGCCAAAACAATGGGGGAGCAATGTGCGCATGTAATGGAAATTAGCCAGCGTGCCACGACAGTAAATTCCTTAAGAGATTCAGCTGAATGCAAGCAAGGTTCGGAGCCTATAAACCACATCCAAAGGGAGGAAGTTTACTATCCTATAGGAATAGAGGAGAACCATGAAAATAAGAAAATAATTGTAGCGTTACTCAGAAAGCAAAAGTGAGGAACTCAAGTAAGAAAAAGAACCATTCAAAGGATGGAAAGCCGAATTAGAAAAGGGACCACCACTTAGTTTTAGAACCATTCAGCGGACGAAAAGCCGAATAAGAAAAAGAAATATTTTAAAACCCCCCACCACAGATGAGGCCTAACGAAATCAGAGGAAATTCAGATAAATGTGCGAATTTCATAAGGGGTAGTTAGCCATTAGATGAGTTCGTTAAAGATAAAGAGGAGGTGCACCCAGCAGGAGCACAAGCGAAGAGCAAAAAGAATTCGGACGAGGAATGTAGGGGACCCTTATGGCCACGTTGCTAAAGGAGAGAATGCAATCCCAGCTGATGAAGTTCAAAGCTACAAAGCTCAATAAGCAGAGCAGTCCCCCCCAACTTCTTCAGAAATAAAAGAAAATAGTCACATACGGCATCCAAAGCAAAGCTTTGCACCATTCAGCGACAACGTCCAGAATCAAGGATGTGAAAAAGTGGCGACTGGTCACCAAATAGAAGTGCACCAAACATGCAAATGTACAACATAACTCGTTTAATTCAACAAGTATTTTGTTTTAACCTTTTACAAACATTTTAACTTGTGCGTTCAACATTATATCCAATTACTTTAGTCAAATAAATTCCTTTTCCTATTAATGCATTTTTATCCATAGTAAAGAGATCGCAAAGATGAAAGGCCCGCTAGCTACTTCCAAAGCAAACGAGCCAAAATAAACAAAGGATTGTCTGATCGTCCGTCGCTTTTAAGAAGCGTGTATAAAATGAATCATATCAACTGTCACCGCTTCCAAAGCAAGCGAGCCAAAATAAACAAAGGATCGTCTGAGCGTCCGCCGCTTTTATGAAGCGTGCATAAAAGGAATCATCTAAACCGCCGCCACTTCCAAAGCAAGCGAGCCAAAATAAACAAAAGATCGTCTGAGGGTCCACCGCTTTTAAGAAGTGTGCATAAAAGAAATAAGCTCAACGATCGCCGCTAACAAAGCAAGCGAGCCAGAATAAACAAACTGACTACTTATGCATAAAAAAAGGGCAACACGCAAATAAAAGAGAACGTAAATACCTAACAATTCTCAAATACATGGCTCATAAAAGTAGGGCCATATTGTTCACATGTAAGAAGAAAAGTACACTAATATAGTAGCAATCAAAACCACCATGTACATGGGGCAAGATAGACACATGAGCTCAAAAGGAAATATTCAGAGCTTCCTCATAAAAGGGAGAACCCTTCATCAAGCTAATTATAAAAAGAATAAGAACTAGTCACGGGCTTACTTTACAAAGTTACAAGCAACAAAAAGTTCACATCAACAAGTCTGTCCCCATTTTAAAGAAATAAAAACAAAACACAGACACTAAATTAATCAAGTACAAGATCAAAACCATACTCAGTTCAAATTGACATCTTTAAGTGGCTTCAAAACTTTTTTAGCAAGAGACGTCATATGTTCCCTTCTTTTGTATACTTGAACCCACCAAAAAGTCTGTAGAATAGAGTTCCCCGGGAATCATGGCCAGATTTAGTTATATGGTTAACATGCCGATTATCTCAGTTAATCATATTGATTGATGAAACTTGGAGAGCATTGTCTAAATAGCAAGCTAGGATTTGATAAGACCAACCTCCTTGAGGGTTATCGTAACCTCCCAAATATCTTTGTTTGTTGGTATAAACAATCCAAATGAACAGTCAACACTCCTCCCGAATCTACAAAGTAAAGCCTCCATATGCTACTCTTCTTCGCAAGTAACAACACTACCAAAGCACATAATAATACAAAGAAGATGTTACAGAAAAAAAATATACTGCCCACGGGTTAGGATACAAAAACTCGTACCCAAAAGATCTTTATTTATAATACAAAATTAAAAGTCAATGCCAAACATTTAAAGTTCGAATCGCGGAAACCAATGAGACAAGCTATTAATTCCAAGATTTTAAAATCCTGCATATGTGCCTCAAACCTCGTAATCCTGAAACTTCCAGCAAATAAATGTGTTGAGATGATCAAACAATGTCGATTTGGCCAAGAGGGGGTGAATTGGCTTTTTAAAATGAAATGGAGCAAATTGGTAAAATAAAATTGAAGATAAGACAATTTAGAGTGGTTCAAGCTTCTAACAAGCTCTACATCTACTACCTTAGCTCTTACTAAGGATTTCAACCAATTCACTAGTGAACCTATTCTAGGATTAGGAGGAAAATGTTACAAAGTTCAAAGCTTTCTACACAAAGCTTGATTAAATTCACTCAATTACAAGAAAAGATTGGCAAATAGAAATTGAACCTCTCAATAGGTAAAATACTTTCCCAATTACAATAGCACACTCCCCAAACTTAAAAAGAAGTATTACAAATGAATTACACAAGTTGGGTGTAAAGGTTTGACTCTAAATGCCTCAAATGGATTGGATTTTCGCTTAATTGTGCTTGACTTGATGAATAGTTGTTGATGTAGCTTTAGAGGTTGCTTTTATACCTTATTATTGAATTCTAGACGTTTGGGTGGTTGGCATCATCAATAGATCCATTGAGCTCTCTTTTTCCCACCATAAATGCACTTATGTAATATACCATATCGGTACACTCATGGTTATATCGATACCTGTCTCAAAATAGAAAGAGTCGTTGTAGAGTAATAAATAGGGTGTATCGATACGCGGGGAAGGCGTATCAAAATGGTAAAGGGGCCATATCGATATGGTTAGAGGTCGTATTGATGCAATTTTAGCAAACTTGGTCACTGCCAAAGTCCGTATCGGTACGCTACTAGGGTGTATTAGTATGGGTAACTAAAATTCAAAAGTTTGCTTAAGTCATCTAACTGACAAGGCAACATTCATATGATGAATGAGAAGATTTGAAAATATCAAACCAGTATCGATACAGTATAGGTCCGTATTGGAACGTGAATATCCAATAGCCAATTAAGATAAGGTCGTATCGAAACGCTTGTGTAATTTTGTAAACTTTGGCTTTGAAAAGGCAAGGCCGTATCGAAACGTTTGGGCGATTTTGTAAAGTTTGGCTTTGAAAACATTTAGAAAATTTTGTGGGGTTTAAGTTTTGAATTGAAAACATTTTAACTTAAAAATCCTTGTCAATGCTGAGACTTTCAAATACTTAAAAAATTTATTTTATTTGCAATTTGGTCCTTATACTATTTGTTATATCAAAATCAAACATAGGTTTTACAATCTCCTCCTTTTTTATATAACAAAACCAAAGTAAATTTTTAAGTACTCCCCCTTAGTTTAAGCTAGGTTTTTGAAAGATTTAGTTTGAAAATTTTAGCTTTATACCCTTCTCCCCCTTTTTGTTAGATCAAAATCAATGATATATGCAAGATGGGATAAGAAAGATTGGATAACTGAGATTTAAGCAAACGACATAAGTTCCATTAAGTACTTAAAGCATAATTGTTCAAAGCAAAATAAAATCCAAACTCAAATCCTAAAAGATTAAGGCAAACCAAATAGTCAAACATAACTCCTAAACCATATGTTTAAATAGAAATATCATAGGTTTATAGAAGAAAATCCTAACATGATATGATATGATATGATATGATATGATATGATATGATATGATATGATATGATATGATATGATATGATATGATATGATATGATATGATATGATATGATATGATATGATATGATATGATATGATATGATATGATATGATATGATATGATATGATATGATATGATATGATATGATATGATATGATATGATATGATATGCAAGACCTAAGACTCGTCTTGATCTTCATCTTCATCTTCACCATCATTGTTTCTACTATTACCTCGAGATTGGCGCCATTCATCATGAAAAGCTTGAAGAGAGATGTCCATGGAGGTTTGTTGATTTTCAATCGAGGTAATTTGATTTTCAATGGATTGGACTCTCCCCTCCAAAGAAGTGAACCTTGTGTCAATAGAGGCAAAACCGAAATTCATGTTTGTGCCCAAGGATGTGAATTGCTCGTTGAGAATGACCATGAGAGCATTTTTGGATGGTTGAGCAACTTGTGCTTGAGGTTTCGCTTGAGGAGGCCTACCTTGGTCAGGTCTATCTTCTTGAGGGATTTGATTGATTTGAACCCAATTTTTGTTATAATAGTGAAACTTGGAACGGATAAGGGAACGCTCGTCGATCAGATCTTTGAGAGGCTCTGGAAAATCATGTGAGCAATAAATCTCCATCTTCGAAAACAAGTAACTCAAAGAGGTGCCATAGGTGAATGAAAAGACAAGAGAATTGTGGCGGTGTTGAACAAGATAAACCATCTCCGTAAACATAATTTGGCAAAGGTTCGGGCGAATACCTTCACGAAAGCAATGAATCCAAAAGTCATCGACTTTCCAGATTGTTGAGAACTTTCCACCGGAGGGGTGAAACCACCAAGTGACCATGAGGTGAAGGAAACGATCATGTGCGTCAAGAACGATCACGAAGCCATGGAGAACATGTCCTAAGGAGTCTTCATCACTAACGCCTTCATCTTTGAACCCAAAAACATCGGTTAACACCTTGGGACCGATCCAAATCTTATTCCCCATAAGAAAGATTCAATGACAATAACTTCACTCCGATTGAGTTTATGGATACACCAGACATTTTCATAAAAGATGAGAACGAGCTTGCTATACAAAGCTCCGGACAATTGCAAAAAAAGACATGAAATTCCATAAGTATAAAAGATGAAGATATTTAAACTTAAAACGCTCATAATCCAAAAATGGTATAGAGGTGATACACTCACGACAGATTTGGTAGTTTTGGTATTGACGGTAGTGAGCAAGAGCACCTTGAGTTGGAAAACACATTTAGTAAATGAGAGTGAGGTTAGGGCGGGTTACATCGCCTTGATTGGAATATTCTCCAACCTCACCGGTTCTTGATCTCTTTCGGGGTGCCATAGATAAAATATGAAAAACGAATTAAGGCATAAAAATAATGTATGCATAAAGCATCATATTTGATCTAATAATCAATCCCAAAATTCAAGGTGCTGTGAAAAAATCTATACAATATAGTTTAAAAACATATATAAATATAAAGAGAATTTTTGGTGAAAATAAATTAAAAAAATAGTGTAAATAAATATACGATATAATTTTATATTCGAATAAAAAATTTCAGTTTTTGAATTTTTTTGCAAAATTCTTGAAAACCATACTATGTGTGTATTATATATACAAAAATCAATTAAAACGTATATAAAAGTAAACGAAATTTAAAAAAGAAAAAGAAAAAAGGGTTTTATACCTTGAGTTATAGAAGAATGAGTAGATGATGATGCAAAAAATTGATGAGAGACCAAAGACTTGATTTGAAGAGCAAAAATCCTCAAAGAATTTGAAGAATTGTGAGAAATCAAGAGGATTTGATGGGTTTTTATAGATGAAAAATTAGGGTTTTGAAAGAAAAAGTAGTTGAGTTTAAATTAAAGTTAAAAACCTCATTTAAAGCCCCATTTAAGTTTTCTACGTTTGGGCGTACCAATACGCCACATGGCGTATCGAAACAGGTGTACCAATACGCTTCTAAAGTCGTACCGAAATACGAGCCCATATTGGTACATTTTTAACTGTACCAAAACACCATCGATGATTGTATCGAAACGTGTTTTACCCGTTTTGATACCGATTTTGCTAGAACCCAATTTGGTCAAGTATCTAAGAGCCCGTATCGAAACACCTTGACCCATTTCGATACACTTGTGCCAGAATTTGCATTTTAGGTAACAAGAAGCTTACGAAGACTATTTTAACCGAGTCTAAATGCATGTGTATGATATATGATCAACATGTATAGGCTAAAACATAAGTATACTCCCCCTAGCAACAAGCATAGGTGCATAAAAGAGAAAAATCACAAGAGCGTGGCAATCAAACAAATTCAAGCAATTTTTTTACTAAAACTAGGCTCTAAAAGATCAAGATAGGCTAGTTAGACCTAACTCTCTCCTAAGAGACCAAAAAGGTGTCTACATACTCTAGAACAACATCATTTTTCAACACATGATATCTAATAAAATTATGTATTATATTTATGTGTTTTGTTCTAGAATATTAGATGAGATTCTTAGTGAGACAAATGACACTAGTATTATCACACCTAAAGGGTATGGTACCTACATCAACTCCATAATCTAAAAGTTGTTGCTTCATCCAAAGGACTTGAGCACAACAACTTATGACCGATATGTACTACGCTTCGGTGGTAGATAAGGCTACACTATTTTGTTTCTTAAATAACCAAGATATGAGCATACTACCTAGAAACTGACAAGTTCCGGAGGTACTTTTTCTATCTATCTTACATCTCCCATAATCCGCATCCGAGAAAGCATGCAAATCAAAGAAAGAATCTCTAGGATACCAAAGTCCTAAACAAGGTGTGTCTCTAAGGTATCTAAAGATTCTCTTAACGGCTATAAGGTGTGATTCTCTAGGACTAGCTTGGAACCTAGCACACAAGCAAACATTAAGCATAATATTGGGTCTACTTGTGGTATGATAAAGCTTTGAATCTACACACCTACCTCCTTCATCTTTGTCAAGCTTTATAGAAGAACTCAATAGAGTGGCTTGAGGCTTCACATTCTCCAAGCGAAACTTCTTGAGCATGTCCTTGATGTACTTAGCTTGATTAATGAAGGTGTCATCCTTCCTTTGATTGATTTGGAGTCCTAAGAAGAATGAGAGATCCCCCATCATGCTCATCTCAAACTCACCTTGAATTAACTTAGCAAACTCTTGGCAAAACAATTCATTAGTAGAACAAAAAATGATATCATCAATATATATTTGAACTACTAACATGTCTATGCCATTTCTTTTAATGAAAAGTATAGTATCGACCTTCCTTTTTTTAAAAACCATTTTCAATCAAAAAGTTTGGAAGCCTTTCATACCAAGCTCTTGGAGCTTGTTTTAAACCATATAAAGCTTTAGTAAGTTTAAAAACATGGTTTGGAAATTTTGGTTCTTCAAAACCATGTGATTGTTCCATATACACTTATTCATATATAAAACCATTTAAAAATGCGCTCTTAACATCCATTTGAAAAAGCTTGAATTCATGATAACATGCAAATGCTAGAAGCATCCTAATGACTTCCATCCTAGATACGAGTGCATATGTTTCATCAAAATTGATTCCCTCTTCTTGAGTATAACCTTGAGAAAAAAAAGTCCAGCTTTGTTTCTCACTATGTTATCGCTCTCATCTAGTTTGTTTCTAAAAACCTATTTAGTCCCTATAGTCGATTTATTACTAGGCCTATCAACTAATGTCCAAACTTGACTCCTCTCAAATTGATTTAATTCTTCTTGCATGGAAAATATCCAAAAAAACATCTTTTAATGCTTCTTTGATATTTTTAGGCAATGCATGAAATGAATGCAACATTATTCATAAGTCTAAGAGAGGATTTAGTGGTTACCTCTTTGGATGGATCACCCAAAATCTCACCACCTTTGACATAGTTGTACTACCTTGGGTAGCTCACTTTCTTTTCCTCTAAAGTCATGTCCTTCAAGGCTTATAGAGGTGGATCTTGTGCTTCGTCATCTTTGCTTGGAACCTCATCCACTTTTGATGATTGTCTACCATCATTAGCTTCAATGATTCCTACATCATCATCATCACAAGAATCCTTGCTCGGAATGAGGTTATCATCGAAAACCACATGAATTGACTCTTCAACAACTAAAGTTATTTTGTTAAATACACGATAGGCTTTAGAGTTTAAATAGTAACCTAGAAAAATAGCTTCATCACTTTTAGCATCAAATTTGCTTAAATTGTCTTTTCCATTATTTAACATAAAACACTTGCATCCAAAAGGATGAAAATAACTAATTTTAGGCTTTTCAGATTTTAAAATTTCATAAGGTGTTTTCTTTAAAATTGGCCTAATCATTACTCGATTTATAATGTAACAAGCGTTATTTGTGGCTTCTGCCCAAAAATACTTAGGCAAATTGTTTTCACAAATCATGGTTCTAGCCATTTCTTATAAAGTTATGTTTTCCCTCTCAACTACCCCATTTTGTCGAGGAGTGCGAGGAGCGGAAAAATTATGGCTTATACCATTTGAATTAAAAAATATCCTCAAATCCTAGGTTTTGAAATTCGGTTCCATGATAACTTCTAATATTAGAAATTAATTGACCAAGATCATTTTGAGTGATTTTTGAAAATGTGGTGAATTTTTCTAAAGCTTCATCCTTAGTACTTAAGAATAAAACACAAGTGTATCTAGAGTAATTATCTACAAACACAAAAGCATATGATTTTCCACCCAAGCTCATTGTCCTAATAGGTCCAAAGAGACCCATATGGATCAATTGTAATATTCTACTAGTTGAGACATCATTAATAGGTTTAAAGGATACCTTTTTATGTTTACCCTTAGCACAAGCATCGTTAATTTTATCTAGAGAAAATTTTAGCTTAGGTAAATCTCTTACTAGATATTGGGAAACAATTTTTTCTAAAACACTCATGCTAGCATGTCATAGTTTCCTATGCCATAACAATGAATCAGGTTCATCCTTAGCTACAAAGCATGCATTCGAAATGTGTATGTCATTTAAATGCACCATATATATATTACCTATGCGATGACCTATGAGCATTACATTGTTAGTTTCAATGTTCAATATTTTGCACTCATTAACATCAAAGAGAACATTAAAACCTTTATCACACAATTGACTAATGCTCAATAAATTATGTTTTAGATCGTTGACATATAAGTCATCATTAATGAGTATGGAAGAGTGATTACCAATAGAGCCAATTCCTTCAATATGGCCTTTGAAGTTGTCACCAAATGTTACTACTCCACCACTTTTTGGCTTTAGTTCCATGAATCTACTATTGTCACCGGTCATGTGTCTTGAGCATCCACTATCAAGGTACCATGTGTTTTGACTTGAAGCTTTGGCCTTGTAGCAATGCTTCTCGGCTCCCCCTACAAACAAATATTAGGTCTTGATTTTTGGTACCCAATTTATTTTGGTTCCATGAACATTAGCTCCTAAAATCTTGGTTCCCTTGGGAACCGAAGAAGCAATAGCATGTAAATCATTAGAAACAATTAGGTTCTTAGGAACCCAAACACTTTTAATCCTCTTACCTCTAGAGGTACTTTGGAAGCCTCTTTTGTGGTTAACAAAGTTTCTTTTCACATAGTTGGGTTTTGAAGATTCACCTTTTTCAAAACCTGAACTCCCAACTTTGCTCAAAGAAGCTTTGAAATCATTCACCTCCTTTTGGTGATGATCACTAATCTTGAAAAGAAGGTTGTTTAAATCAATATTTTCTTTTTCAAAATATGTCAAATTGTCTTTTAAAGAACAAACCTTCTTTTCAAAATCGGAATTAATTTTAGATAAAGAATCATTTTTTGTTTTCAAATCAACAATAATTTTCTTGTTTTTAAAAATTGATTCTTATATTTCTCAACCAATTCATAATATACCTCTTGTAACTCATCATATGCTTCTTGAAGCTCATCATATGTAAAATCAAAGTTAGATGAGCTAGAGGTTACCTTAGGATCCTCCTCCAAGGCCATGAGGCAAAGGTTGGCAACTTTTTGCTCCTATTCATCAGATGATTCCTCATCACTCCAAGTAGCAATGCTGGCCTTGAGCTTCTTCTTCTTCCCAAAGTTCTTCCTTTTGAGTTAGGGGCAACCGGTTCATATATGCCCCAGTTTCTTGCACTCATATCGAATGAGTTGATCATTCTCTTCCTCCTTGTTCTTGTACTTGAAGTCTCATTTTCGAATGAACTTTCTACCTCTATTGGACTTCATGAATTGAGTGAACCTTTTGGCCAACATGACCATTTCTTCGTCTTCCTCCTCACTTGAATCGCTCTCTTCTTGTGAAGCTTTGAGAGCAATTCCCATCATCTTCTTCTCTACCTATTTCTTCTTCATTCTTCTCTCTTTTCTTTTCTTCTTCTCTTCCTTGCTTCATAATCTCATGAGTAAGAAGCGACTCCACTAATGCATCGAGCTTCAATGTATTCAAATCTTTACCCTCGATGATGGCGGTCATTTTCCCATTCTATGACTCAAGAAGAGAATAGAGAAGTTTTCGGACAAGTTTATCTTCGGGAATGATTTCACTAAAGCCTTTAAGACCGTTGACAATGACGGAGAAACGATCAAACATCTTGGTGACTCTTTCATCGAGCTCCATCTTGAAATTTTCATAGCTCAAATTGAGGATTCCAATATTGGTCTTCTTGACATCATTGGTTCCTTCATATGTGGTTTCTAGCTTGTCCCACACCTCCTTCACACTTGTACACGAAAACATCTTCGAATACATGTACGGCCAAAGAGCAAAAAATATCATGTGCAAAGCTTTGTCATTCACTTGAAGCTTCTTTCGATCTTCATCGGTCATCTCAATATTAGACTTGGGAACGAGTCTTCCTTCTACATCTCTCTTCATTGGAATTGATTAACTATCTTCCACTACATCTCATAGGAGGTAGTCATTTGATTTGATGAAGAATATCATCCTATTCTTCCAAAAAGTATAGTTATCCCCATTAAAATATAGAGGTTTGATGATGGATTGTGGTTTATAGAGGTTGTGGCCGGAGGTAGATGTCATGGCTTGAATTGAGGGTTGATCAATATCTCCTAGAATTGACTCAAAAGTGTGTTAATCCTTCCAATGAGTGTAGCTCTGATACTAATTGTTGAGATGATAAAAAATGTCGATTTGGCCAAGATAGGGTGAATTGGCTTTTTAAAATGAAATAGAGCAAATTGGTAAAATAAAAATGGAAGACAAGACAATTTAGAGTGGTTCAAGATTCTAACAAGCTCCACATCCACTACCTTAGCTCACACTAAGGATTTCAACCAATTCACTATTGAATTCTTCCTCTTTTCTAGGATTAGGAGGAAACTGTTACAAAGATCAAATATTTCTACCCAAAGCTTGATTAAATTCACTCAATTACAAGAAAAGATTGACAAATAGAAATTAGACCTCTCAATAGGTAAAATACTTGCCCAATTACAATAACACACTCCCCAAACTTGAAAAGAATGATTACAAATGAAACATAGGTTTTACAAATGAGACTTTCAAATACTTAAAAATTTATTTACTTTGCAATTTGGTCATTAGAATATTTGTTATATCAAAATGAAACATAGGTTTTACAAAATGCACCATAGAACCATTGGCTCCAACAACCTAAGATCTCAATCGAGTTAATGATATACAAGGTATGGAGACAATTGTGAATTCAAACCAATCCCTTGGGAACAGGCAACCAATTTCGCCACTTGAAAGAGTCGCTCACAGAAGTGATCACCAGCACCTATACTGATAAACATGTTTGATTTGATATAACTTAATAAAAAATGTATTTGGACTTAAACTAATTTGAAAAAATATTTCAAAAGTCCATTAACTTGAAAAATATGTTTGAAATATTTTCAAAAAGTTTTTGACAACTTTTAAATGAATTTTAATGGCCAAAGTGTCAAAAACTAACTTTGAGTATCGATACCCTTTCCTCGGTATCGATACCCATTCACTCGTACCGATACGGCTAAGCACGTATCGATACGCCCCTTTGTTCCCATGTTTTGGAAAATTCTAATAGCCAATTTGAGTACAGGTATAGGCTTGTCTGCACCGATATCCTATGGGTCGTACCAATGTGCTTATATAGCGTACTGATACCCTTTTGTATTAAATACTTCCGTTGACTCGCGTGAGCATTGGCAAAAGGGGCAGAAAACGTATTAAAAATGTAGTCAAAACAGTGCCAAAGCAACAATATTAGGGTCATTCATTAACAACTCAAGAAACCACTTCCAATTATATGTATCTTCTTGTCCTGAAATAACAACCCATGCTATAGGAAACATCTGGTCATTTCCATCTCTTCTAACAGTTGTAAGCAACTGACCTTTAATCAATCCTTTCAAAAAGCATCCATCTAACCCAATAATGGGTTTGCAACCTTCTATGAAATTTTCCTTCAAACTTTTAAAACAAATATACAAATGAGAAAACACTGGCGATGAATTTGTTGTACTCCTATCCACCTCTAGTTTCACCATACTATCGGGGTTAGTTTCCATTAACTCATCACAATATTCTCGTAACTTTTTGAACTCTTCAATATATTTCTCTTGAATATTCTTGATCACTTGAAGCTTAGCTCGCATTACTTTCGAAATAGTCACCTTCACACTTAACTTCTGTCTGACTAAAGCTCTTATATGTATAGCTTTCAAATATGGCATTCTTGTAATGTCGTCCCTAAACTTAGATGCGATCACATTAGATGTTACTCTTTTGTTATGAATAGTAGGAAAACAAGAATGTTCAGAGATATATGTCTTAATCTTGAATGAGTTGTCATAGCCATGAATTGAGGCTAGTATCTCCCATTGACAACCATTTGCAGCACAATATGCTCTCACTCTACTTGCATCATTCTTTTTATACTTATACGAAAATTGTTTTTTCAAAGAATGGTCATTAAGAGCCATCTTGAATTGAGATGCATCCCTGAATATTTGGCCAAAAAACCCCTTGATTGCTAATAGCATGATTATAAGATAATTTTCAAGATTGAACCCTTCAAGCATCATCAACATCTAAGTCGTCACTTGTGGTTATATAACTTCCTGGATCATTAGAATCGATGTAATCACCATCAAGTCCATCATCAGTCATATGTGTGTTCGATATGGTTCAACATAATGGTCCAAACTCTTATCATGCTCTAAAAAATACAAATACTTCACCTTGTTCAACCCACACTTGAGTCGATGAACCATTGATAACAAATCCCAATAACATAATTCTTCCATATCGTAATGCTCTACGACTTGTACTTTACCATTAAGATATGTTGATTTCAGATTCCCCTCAAATGTTCCACAATAATTAATTCTTATTTTAACTTTTTTCGGTCTCTTTTCACCTAAAACACAAATGGCATAATTGTATCAGCTCAAATATTATATGTTTCATGCGTCTGTCAATATAACGTATAACATAAATATCAAATTTTAGTTGACATCTTGTATGGGGTTTTAATAACTAGGTTCTAGGTTCTGTTACCAAATGTGTGATAGTTTAATATGTAATTTCAATTTTGTATAATACATATATAAATTGAATTTTCTTTTGAACTTATTCTTTTTATTAGATACTTAAAAGTGAATCAGTAGATATACTTTTTTTTTACCAAGAATCAATAGATATATTTTTTCTCAACTTCAAAACAATTTTAATAATAAATTGATTCATGTTAACAATGCCTCAAAGAACAAGAAAAACAATACAATACATCTAAGACAAAGGATACTACTTTAATTCTAAAAACAATAAAACTAACAATGTATCACGAAACAATTTAATTGTTCTAAGAATAAGAAAAAATAAAACAACAATTATTTAGAAAATAAAAAGGCATATTGTCATATGTAAGTGTTTTCAACAATGAAAGCACTGTGGATCAAAGTTTTTTTTGTTGTTGTAATTTTAATATTAATTGTGAACAAAAGTTTAACAACTATTATATAAAGAAAACTCATAAGGATGCACGTGAACCATGATTTTTACAGCTATGTTGACTAAACTACAAATACATTAAACACATTTTTTACCAAAAAAAAACAATCGATTCTTATCTCTGTCCATTCTTCTAAATTGTCGCTTAGATCAGTTATCTCCTTGTAGTGTGTTCCTCTTACTTAAGTTGATGTCGGTTTGGGTTTGCTTTAAGGATTTGCGTAATAAGATTTATGGTTTTCAAGCTTTTGTGCTTTAATTTTTTTTTCTTGTTCATAGAGAATTTACGACAGTTTATTTCTAGACTTTAAGTTTTAAGGGTTTGATGATTATTATTTTAGGGATTCTTTTAGGTGAAAATAGATCCATTGATCCAAGTCAAATAATATCCATGCCACATCAGATTATTGAAATGTAAGTATTTTAGTCCAACTCAACATTTGATTACTTGCCACATCAGCAATACTTAACCCATATCATCTAATTAACAAAGGAATTAACGTTTTGGGTCAAAACGGTAAGATTTCGAAAGTACATGGACTAAAATGTTCCTTTCAAGAGTACAAGGACTAAAATAAATTTTAGCTAGGGTACAAGGATTTCTGCTGGACTTTAACCTATAAAAACTTATGAGTTATAAAAGTGGGTAATTACACTAGATCATTTTTATAAAAATAAAACAATATAACATCTTTAAAACTTAGAAACTAGATTGAGTCATGCATAGTTAAATGTTGATGTCCGATAGCAAACCAAATTTCACCATTGGCCTAATACTTTTACTTAAACCTTTTAAATTTCAGATAAAACTTTGAACTTCTTCAACCAATTTCACCATCATAATCATTGAAACTTCTTTAACAGTGCATTGCATTTTGAATGGAGATAATTTTTAAAGAATTATATTTATAAATATATACTTTTACAATATTAACTGAAAATTTTATAGGTAAAATAAATAAAATTTCGCAACTATGCTTATAAATACATTGATTTCAAATTTAAGTTTTGTTCGTAATAATAAAATTCGAATATTTAACTGAAATTGTGTACTTCATCCCAATAAACTAACTAAATAATTGATTGTTAATAATTATTTCCAGCTTCCTTCAATCCTCCCAGTCCCCCATTAGTGTATATAAATCTACGCTATTGGTAGCCTTTTTCAAAGAAATCAAAGAATATCTGTGTTTTCATGGCTTCCGCTTTTACTGTTCTCAGGCGGCTCTACCTTTCCATCTACAATTGGATCGTCTTCATCGGCTGGTAAGCTTCCTCGTCCCAGATCTCCTCTCTTTTCTTCTTTTCATTACTTTTGAACTTGTTAGTTTTCTTTTGCAGGTTTCAGGTTCTGTTTCTGGCTTTAAAGACTTTGAAAGAATCAGGTCATGAACATGTCTATAATGCCGTTGAAAAGCCTCTCCTTCTAGCTCAATCCGCCGCCGTTTTGGAGGTTTTCTTGCTTCTTTCTTCACTACGCTCTCTATGCTTTCACTTAATTCTCTTTCCAAGCGTTTTAACTTTAATTAATTTTGTTGACAGATTCTTCACGGTTTAATAGGTGACTATACACATCGCTCTCTTCTTCTTCTTAATAATTCTTGAGATAATTCACTAATTTGAATTTAAAAATATTTTGTTGATTTTTGCAGGTCTGGTTAGATCACCAGTGTCATCAACTCTGCCACAGATAGGATCAAGATTATATTTAACTTGGGGGATTTTATGGAGTTTTCCTGAGGTAACAAAAGAGAAAATAAATTTACATCTTAATTTTTAGTTAAAGTTAAAACGATGATCATGATTCACAGATTCGAACCCACGTTCTTGTTACTTGGTTGGTCATCAGTTGGGCCATTACAGAGGTAAAATTAACTGCATTCTGCTGTTTCTGTTCCATTTTTTCCCTACGGATTTGAGTTGAAACTGATGAATATACATACCCCTGTACTTGAGTCCGAATAACATAGAGAGACATTGATGATGCCAAAGGGTATTTCTCATAATTGCAGATTATTCGGTATTCATTGTTTGGCATGAAGGAGGCGTTTGGTTTTGCAGCTTCATGGCATTTGTGGCTTAGGTAAATGATAGTTATTGTTTGAATCTTTGGTGTTAATTTTGCTAATATATTATTTCTCCCAACAGGTATAGCACGTTCTTGGTTTTGTATCCAAGTGGCATCAGCAGTGAAGTTGGCCTCATCTATTTTGCCCTGCCATACATCAAGGTGCTTATGTGCTCCACACCTTCATTCCAATAAAACTGCTTATTCATTGAATAAAACTGGTGTATCCGCAGGCTTCTGACAAGTATTGCATAAGAATGCCAAACAAGTGGAATTTCTCCTTTGATTACTTGTACGCGGCATTTGTTGCCCTCGGGATCTATGTCCCAGGTATGAACACTAAGCATTCCTCATCTCACCTTCATTGCTTACTTGCCTTACTATTTATTATTTATTATGTTGCAGGTAGTCCTCACATGTACCGTTATATGCTCGGGCAGAGGAAAAGAGCTCTTTCCAAATCCAAAAAGGACTGATTTGCATGTATCCTTTCATTCTTTTTAGCATTGCTTTTCGGCTAAAATGTTTGATACAATATTATGGTGCAGCTGCTGAATTTACCAAATCGTAGGTAAGTTTGGTGGTCTGCTCTGGGTATCCTGAAAATCTCCCAAGTTTTGTTGTGCTTTCTCATATTATATTTAATAAATTACAAATTCCAAGTTACTAGAGTTGTTCAGCTCGGGTTGGATTCATTTCCTCCGATTTGTTTACATTTTTTTTTTGGAAAATCGATTTGTTTACATTTAAATTGTAATTAGTGTTAGTTTTTTAAATATAAAAATGAACATCTGAGTTAAATCTTAAAATTACACATGAAACTTTTTTCAACGAGCCAACTTTGATTGGTATAATTGTATGTATAGCATTTTTTATTTAATTATTTATAAATTTTAAAAATAAAATAAATTTAACTAATTTATTTCTTGATAAACATAATTATTATGAAAATAGAATAATGTTTTGGGTAAAATACATAAATCATGACTGAACTTTACTATCAAACCCATTTTGGTCACTGAAGTTTCAAATCATTTAATTTACTCACTAAAGTTTAGACATTGAACATTTTTTCTCACTTCACCGTTTACTGTCGTTGGGTGCGCATTGTAGATGGTGATCGTTCGGTATCAAATTTCACCAGTTGTTTCTTCCCGCACCTTGAGTTTGAACTCGACCTCTATTTCATCGAAAAGTGCCCTAACGTTAATGAATCGGGCAAAAATCTTTTGATCTCTCTTTTGTTGTTGAATGAAGTCTATTTTTTAGTATATTGCTTCTCTCGTCCCTAAATTGAATGTTTTAAAAAATTAGTGATTAAAATAAGTTTAAGAATAAAGTCCAGTGATGATTTGCATAATTTACACAAATATTTTATAGATAACCGTTAGCAAAGTCGTATCTAACTATCTATAGAGATGGCAATGATTCTATTTTAGAACGGATAGAATAAAGGTGAATGAGGGTTTTAAGATTAAAACAAAATTTAAAAACTAAGATTGTAAAACAATACCGCAAGTAAAATATAAAAAATTTGACATGACAAGAGATAATTTGAAGTGGTTAAATAAATATAAAAGGAATCGACTAATCAATAAAAAATGTGAATTTGAATTGGTTGAATTATTAAATAATATAATTAAAATACCATAGGCCTCGTTTTTTTTTTTTTTTTTGAACAGGTAGGCCTCGCTTTTATGTATGGCAACTTGGCAAGTTAGTATAGTTTTGAATTGGACATGTATTTTATGCTGAGACTCGAAGGAAATCCACAAAATGAAGAGACTTACCTTGTATCAGTAATATGTTAGATTAAAATCCGTAATTGTGGGTACATATGTAAAATGTATGATGTTATTATAAAGTATGACATAAAATTAAGTGACCAATTATGTTAGTCATGTCATAGGTATTAAAATGTCATGGAAATAAAAGTGTATATATCATAAGATGTATTTATAATTCAATGAGGGGCAGAGTTATAAATACCTAATAGTTGATTATAAAGAGGTAGTAGTCTCCGAGAAATGGGTTAACTTGTATTATTCTTGTCTCCGTAGAAAGTTTTTACGGCAAGAGCTAACCTATCTTCTTGAAAGATCACAACTACTTCATCAAAAGATTCAAAATTTTCATCTATCGATTAATTCAAGTACGCTTCCGCATTCAGTTTATTGTTCTTAATGATTTGACATGATAGATTTTGAGTTTAAATTTCATATCTATTATAGTTTGGTTCTAACAAATGGTATCAGTGCCTCGTCATGCCGAATCATTAAAAACCATTGATTTTGTGTTATTGTTTGGATTGACTTGTTCTCATATCTTTTAAATCAAAACCCTAAGTTTAATGATAATTGAACCCTTCCTCGTTATGATTTATAATCATTAAATTTCGGTGTTTTAATTATGTTTTTGATGAGGATTAAATTCTGATGTTGTGATGCAGCCTTCTGCCAGCTGGGATGACATGTGGCAAGTTTGAGTTATTTTAGTCGTTATTTTTTAACGTTGTCGTTAGGGATGTCAAATGGGCGGGGCGGGTGCGGATACCCCCATCCCCATACCCACCTAAAATTTTTATATCCACCACCTACCCACCACTCACGGCGGGTATAATTTTTAAATTCACACCTGCCCACGTGGGTATATTCTTAAATCCATCCCCACACCCACCACCCAATTGGATACTCATTACCCATCTCGTGCCCGCCTATACCCGCCTACCCGCCCGCCTGGCAGCAACCATATCACATAAAACATGAAGGGATAATGGCATCAATGCCCTCATGTACTTTGACGGAAAGTTCAATGTGGTGCCTGAACTTTAGATGTGTTTAATGTGCCCCTGAAGTTTTCTTCTGTCATTTAAAACGCCCCCGACCCTAACACTGCTAACTTGTGATGTGGTATAACTAACTTACACCGGTGTAAGTTCTACTGAACTATAGCTAACTAACTATGACTAATTTACACCGGTGTAAGTTAGTTATTATGTGAGAAATCCGAGGGTAAGACAATGCAAAGAACTAAAGCAATGAACTTGAAATTTGAATAAAGAAAAAAAAATATATTGAATCAAATATCTTCAAAGCCACATAATATGGCAGGTAGCATACGGGGAAGACGGGTGCGGGGCGGGCGGGTAAGGTCTTAAATCCACCACCTACCCACTACCCGCGGCGGGTATGACTTTTTACATCCACACCCGCCCACTACCCACCAAACTCATACCCATCCCCACCCCAACTGGGGCGGATGCAGAATCCGCGAAAATGTACCCGTCTGCCATCCCTAGTTGTCTTTTTATGTGTTTTGTGGATAAGTAGGGAAAAACTATCCTGAGTAAGACATGCTTTTAATTTGAAAATTTTCCTATGTCTGTCTTATTCATTTTCTTCCGTTGGAATGAACCATTCTTTCTCGGGTTTTATTCTTCATTGAATCTTACTGTTTTCCTCTTAATTGTTGTGGGTTTCTTGTTGATAATCATTATCTGAAAGCGTTACTCGAGAGTTTGGTGGGTAAAGCCGACTCCTCTAAGGCTTTTTTGGGGTACACCGATTGAGGATGTTGGTCTGGCATTAGCTATCACAGAAACTGCTGATGCGCCTAAGGATGAGGATTGTGTCTTTGTCGGCGAAACAACTGTCAATCTCTACAAACTCAAATACCCTAACTTTGATGGGTCCCACTTTCGAGATTGGTGGACAATGCTAGAACAGTTTTTCACAGCGGAAGTAGTCCTTGAACACAGGAAAGTCAAGCTAGTGATGCTCCATTTGGAGGGTGCAGCTTTTTAGTGGCACCATTTTGTGGTTCGGAGTAATGGCAGAATAGAGAAGCTCAGTTGAGACAAGTATGCGGCTGATGTAGGATCGCTTTGCTCCAGAAGGTTTGGAGGATCTAATGCGCGACTTAATTTCCCTCAAACAAACATCTTCAGTGAATCAATACTACTCTAATTTTGTAAGTGTCCTAAACCAAATGCATCTTAGTGACGAATATGCTCTTAGTATTTTCATTACAAACCTCAAATGAGAGATTGGACAATACATTAAGGTTTTTCAACCGAAAGATCTGCTAGACGCTTTTCGTTTAGCTTTGTACTTTGAACAAATCGTTTTTAACACAGTGAGGAAGGGATATGTCTCTGCACCTCGCACAAGTACTGTGAGTCTGCCTTTTATTCCAACCATACCTTCCACTTTTTGTAAGGCTGGTTCATCTGCCTTTTACTTCCAACTTCAAAGATATTACATGCAAGATGGGAATGGAAAATATCTTTTCACCATCTTGAGGGGTAGTGTTGAAAATCTAGAAAATTTTCTATACAACAGCTATAAAATCTATGTATATCCCATGATTTATGCTCTTTTTTAGGATAGACTAAATTAACTCTTAAATTCTGGGAGATTACAGATTTCATGGAATTGACAAAAGTCAACTTCAATTTGTATAAATACTGTACATTTTGAACTTAGAAAAATAAGATTGAGAAATTCAGTTTTTTTTTTACAAAGATCATTCTATTGATTATGAAAATTTATCAGGTTTTATTAGTAATCGTAATGACCCTAATTTAATGCACCTTGTCTTTTGGCAATCATGTAATATTTATTGGGGTGTAGATAAGGAATGTTGTGAAGGTCATGGTTAAGTTTTTAAAAAAGGTGAATGTAAATGTGGGAAAATGGAGCGGAGAAGATAACTTGTAGTTAGTATGGAAAGAGTAGCTAAGCTAAGAATGGAGGAATATTTTCCCTGGACAGATCAAAGTGGTTGGGTTAGGGTAACATGGGGGAAAGTGTATGCTGAATTAGTTACTCCACTAAAGGGAGTTTCTGATTGCATAAAAAATTAGTAAAAGTAGAAAGATGAATAAACAATCCAGTCCCCCTTGGATCATTTATAGGAAACTATCTCATTCCTTCAACAGCTGTCAGAAAGTATATCATAATCCTGTTTGATGTCTTCAACTGCAGCAGAGAAGAACAAGATTACCATGTGATACATTTCGAAACTCCCCTTTCTTGGGCAAAGAAAGCAACAAAATGTTCAAAGAATTTCAATAATGCAGCTTACATATACTGATTTTAATTAGAAGAGAAACTAAATTACAGGCTCATTCAAATGGTACAATCACCCGCATTCTAATGGTGGTAACTGGATTAGAAACTAAATTAATCAATCATACACAATCTAATGGTAATAATAGAATGAGGAAACTAAAATATACAATCACTCACATTTCAATTGTGATAATCGGATGAGAAACTAAATTATATAACCAAACACATCCCAACTGCAGTAATCCTAAAGCCGGATGAGAAACTGAATCAAGAGAAATTCACACTAATAAAGGAAGCATAATTATCTCATACTTTCTATTTGTAAACATCATGTGCATACAACTAACAGGCACTAAGAATTAAAGACTAACCATAAAACATCAGTTTACTTAGAAAAAAGGTGCAATTTAAATTGGGGGAAAAAGCTCACTTGATGGTATAGAACGCCCAAAAGATCAAAAGGAACCTCCACTCCCATTGGAACCTTCAAAATTTCCATTCAAATATTAAAATCATAAGATTTAAAAATTTAAATTTTCACAAAATTATTCCATTCATACTTTAGATTTCACAAGACAAGTTGGAGCATTTCTCAAGCACTCGGACGCCACTCCACCATAAGCCCTAACAAGTCCTCCCGTTCCCAATTTAATTCCTCCAAAATACCTGAAAATTATTTAATATATTATATTATATTAAATTTCCTTATGATTATGAAAAAAAAAACAAAACAAAAGTACCTAATAACATAGTGTTATTGTGCTTACGCTTTTCTCTCTGCTCTAGTAGCACGCTTTTCTTTTCTATCTTTTCTTATCGGTTGTTTTGTTATCTTTCTATCCTCTCTCTGGTTTTTCATCTTTGTCTTCTCCTCTTTGTGATGGCTGGAATGGAGAACGATCTTGCGGGGCTGTCACTAAATACTGGTGAGGACGAAGTATTATTGGATGAGATTGAGGATTCTGATTTGGAAATCCCAAATGAACATTGTTTTGTTGGTACTTTTCTCACGACAAGTGTAATACACTTTGTGGCTATGCGTTCGACATTGGCGAATGTTTGGCATCCCCTAGGGGGAGTGTCGATTTCTGATCTGGGTGCAGGAAGGTATCTGTTCCGGTTTTATCTGAAGATTGATGCAGATAGGATCGAAGCGTGGGGCCCTTGGAACTTTAACAACCATCTTTTGGTGCTTCACAAATTATTGGTGGGTGAGATTCCGAATCTGGTTCCACTCACGCATGTGGTTTTTTGGGTGCAAATACATGATGTCCCTTTTGGCTCCGTCTCTGAAAGATTTGCTAAGGCCATTGGGAATTTCAGTGGGTCATTTGTGGAGTATGATACGCATGCGATCTCGATGGGGTACAAGGGTGTTATGCGAGTGAAGGTCTGTTTAGATATTCGATTGCCTCTAAAACGCAGGAAAAAAGTTCGAACGAGGAACGGGGCCGACCACTACGTGCGGTTTTCTTACAAAAAACTGACACTGTTCTGTTTTGTTTGCGGAAAATTGGGGCATGGGGAAAGTTTCTGCCCACTAAGGGTATCACTAAGCCCTGAGGAAATAACTATGGAGTGGGATGTATCGTTGAGAGCTATTCCGAGGAGACTTGCGGCAGCGACGAGTGTTTGGTTACGGGAGGCGGCGCCGGTGGATGAGCAGCCAAAGTTTGACTTTCCATCCTCCAAAAATTCCGCCAGTCAAATCCCACAAAATTCACTCAAAGGAAAAGCTGGGATGCCCCAGAATTTTGGCAGTTCGGATAAGATACTGGGCGGCTTTCACTCACAGTCCATTGTAGGGGGCGTAATTTCGGGGCCAATCATTGGAGATTCTTCCCCAAATCAAGCATCAGCATTAGATACTATGATGGTTCCAATAGAGGAAGATATCCCAATTGAACAATCAGAGGGACAAAAACGTGCACGTGTTAATGACAAGATATCGAATGTTTCCAAAGTATCAGATGAAAACGGTATCCCTTCAACGTCATTGGCTGACCTGTCTTATCAGGTCCACCGGTCATCATGAAAATATTAAGCTGGAATGTCCGAGGGTTGGGGAAACCTCGGACGGTGGGACGTCTCCACCAGAAATTAAAGGAAGTTAACCCCGCTATTATTTTTCTTATTGAAACGAAGTTAAATTGTGCTCGTATGGAGAAGGTTCGAAGACGGTGTGGTTTTTATAATGGAATAGATGTGGAAGCAAGTGGTAAAAGTGGTGGCTTGTCTCTGGGTTGGAAAAATTCAGGACAGGTTACTTTACGATCATATTCGGCAAGACACATTGACTTTATAGTTATGGATGAAATAGCTGGTTTCTCTTGGCGTTGCACCGGAATCTATGGGAATCTGGAGGCCCATAGGAGACATGAGACATGGGATTTATTAAGGAGTCTGAACGACTGCCCAAATATGCCTTGGTTGGTCCTTGGGGACTTCAACGAGATATTGTTAGCCTCAGAGAAACAGGGCGGTCTTCTAAGAAGCCAAAGGCAGATGGATCAGTTCCGTTCTGTCCTTGAAGATTGCGAGTTGGGGATATTGGTTATAACGGCCCGTGGTTCACGTGGGAGAAGGGTCGTAGCTCCGCATCCAATATGAGGGTTCGGCTTGACAGGGGAGTAGCGAATAACAGCTGGTTGACTAACCTCCCTGATTTTTCCCTTCAACATCTTCCTCACTCCATTTCTGATCATTGCCCCATTTTTCTAGACACGATTTCCCGGAGTCATAGGGGTAATAAAGTATGGCATTTCCGCTTTGAGGCGTCGTGGTTATTAGAGGAATCCTGTGAAGCAACTGTCCGGGATCTTTGAAGTGTGCAGAAGGAAGATTTATTGGATAAACTCGATCATGTTACATCGGGTTTGGATGCATGGTTTCGACGGATGAAAAAAGAAAAAAAGACTTACGGTTGATATGTTAAACCAGAAGTTGGAAAGATTGAATGAGTTGGCACCATCTGATGAGGTTCTGGGGGATCTAATTGAGACTAAATTGGAGCTTAATCTTGAATTGGATAAAAATGAGTTGTATTGGGAGCAGCGAGCTCGGTCCAATTGGCTCCAATTTGGAGACCGAAATACTACCTTTTTCCACCGTTCCGCAACTCAGCGTAAAAAGAGAAATAAAGTCTCTCGGCTAAATGATGGTAATAATATGGTTGCCATTGATGATGAAAAGATGGGTGAGATAGCCAGGGATTATTTCATTTCACTTTTTAACTCAAATGGAGTGGGCGACTGTGAGGGGATCTTATCAGGCATTAACCGGTGTGTAACTAATGAGATGAATGCCTCCTTAGAGAGGGAGTTTACGAAGGAAGAAATTTATTCGGCTTTTTGTTCTATGAGTCCACTAAAAGCTGCTGGCGCAGATGGTTTGGGAGTTGTTTTTTATAAACGCTTCTGGAATATTGTGGGGGATGAGGTGGCCCATTTCTGCATCAAAGTTTTGAAGGGGGAGTTTCAGATAGATCGCATCAACCACACCAAAATTGTATTGATCCCAAAGGTGGCTGATCCTTCCTCTATGTCCCAATTTCGCCCCATCAGTTTATGTAATGTTATTTACAAAATTATTTCGAAGGTTTTGATTAACCGTTTTCAAGAGGTGTTGCCTTTCTGCATTGACGAGGCCCAGAGTGCATTTGTGTCGGGTCGTCTTATCACGGACAACGTGTTGGCGGCGTTCGAAATCTTTCATTCATTACGTAACAAAACATCAGGGGAGAAAGAGTTTCTTTGCTTTAAAACTCGATATGAGTAAAGCATACGATAGAGTGGAATGGGACTTTATTGATGTGGTGATGAGGAAAATGGGTTTTTTCGGATACGTGGGTTTCCCGCATTATACAATGTGTATCCTCGGTCACTTATTCGGTCGTTCTAAATGGAAATGTTGGTCAGAGTTTTCTACCCACTCGTGGCCTCAGACAAGGTGACCCCCTCAGCCTATTTCTCTTCTTGATATGCAGTGAGGGTCTTAGCTCCTTACTTCGAAAAGCAGATGACTATATTGGGGTCCGTATAGCTAGGAGTGCACCAAAGGTAAGTCATCTCTTCTTCGCCGACGATAGCCTTATCTTTGGAGAATGTTCGGCAAGGGGAGCTAGGAAATTACAGGAGTTATTGTCGATCTATGCTTCCTGCTCGGGTCAATTGGTGAACTTTGATAAATCAACGATTTTCTTCAGTTCTAATTCTGGAGATACTGAGAAAGCCGATGTGAGAAGGGTGTTGGGAATTACTCAAGGTTTCAATCCTGAGAAATATCTCGGTCTACCTATCATAGTTGGGCGCAATCGAAAGAAGGTTTTTGCCGAGTTGAAAGATAAATCTCTGGCATGGATATCTAATTGGTGTACGAAGTATCTTTCCTAGGGTGGCAAAGAGGTTCTGATAAAAGCAGTTTTACAGGCAATTCCGGTCTATACCATGAGCTGTTTTCTTCTTCCAATGTCCTTTTGCCAGGAATTGAAGCAGATCTTTGCAAGGTTCTGGTGGCAAAATTCCAAGGATAAGCGGGGTATCCATTGGTGCACTTGGGCCGAGCTGAGCAAATTGAAAGAATGGGGAGGCCTCGGATTCAGGGACCTGTCAAAGTTTAACGTGGCGCTACTTGCTAAGCAGAGGTGGCGTTTATTATCGAATCCTTCTTCATTAGCTGGCAGATTATTGCGGGCCAAGTATTATCCCCCTTCGTCTTTTTTAAAAGCCCGTCTTGGTCATAATCCATCACTCACGTGGAGAAGTATCTGGAGCGCCCGTGGCTTACTGGAAATGGGCCTTCGTTGGAAGGTGGGGAATGGAGGGTCCATCTCCGTGTGAAACGATTTCTGGCTACCCGGTAACCCCCTTCAACGAATTTCTACCCAAGTCGTCGAAGGCATCAACCGTGTTTCAGATTTGATAGACCCGTCCTCTCTCAGTTGGAGGTATGACCTTATCCAGTATATTTTCTCCCCTAATGAAGCTGAACTTATTTTATGTATTCCCCTACCTAATGTTTACCAACCAGATACATTGGTTTGGCAAGGAGAACATACGGGAGTCTATACAGCTCGTAGTGGCTATAGATGTTTACTAGGTACGTCTGATGGTTTTTCTGTTTGGGGGGATCTATTTAAAAAGGTCTGGAATGCACATTGCCCAGAAAAAATGAGGATTATTTGTTGGAAGTTTATCAGAGACTTTGTCCCAACTAAAGTGAACCTATGCCTAAAGAGAGTGGCAGGTGACCCTACTTGCAATAGATGCTACTTAGCCCCTGAAGATGTGGTCCATGTATTATGTGAGTGTCCCTATGCTAGTCAGCTCTGGTTAGCTTTACAAATTTGTGAACCTTCTAACGCTTCAAGTCTAAGCTTCCAAGACTGGTTGAATCACGTATTTAATATCAATGGCATTCAGAACATACAAGTTATAATCATCACTATTTATGCTATATGGTTTGCCCGTAATAAGTTTGTTTTCGATTGAATAATTATAAGAATTGAAGAAACTATCGCTTTCATCAGAAGCTATTGTTTGGATCTGAACCTTACCCAGTTGCGTCTGTTAAACGAGGCCAGCAGTAGCCCCTCACGATGGCTTCCTCCGTCAGACCCGTTGGTGAAATTAAATGTGGACGCCGGTTTTGACCCAGCTACAAAAACAACGTTTTTTGGGATTATTATCAGAGATAATACATGGGCTATAATAGGGGCAATGTGTTCCAGAAGAAATCGAATCTTATCTTGTTTTGCGGCTGAAGCTTGTGCGATGGTCCAGGGACTCCGCTTTGCTATGGAGTTAGGTTTTTCCCATGTTGTTGCCGAAGGGGATTCCCTAACAGTAATCTAAAAGTTAAACTCTAAAGCAGAAGATTTTTCCAAAATCAGCTCTTTCATATGGGATGCTCAGTCTTTGGCAAGAAATTTTTGTACCTGTCGTTTCGCGTTTATCCGACGGGAAGGGAACAGATCGGCGCATGCATTGACGGTGGAGAGCAGAAAACATGCCGAGGAGGTGTTTTGGGTAGAGGACGCGCCGGCGAGCGTTATACACATCGCCGATGAAGACAGAAGATGGCTCGATCCACCGTGAGTCAGCTTTTTTCTCCCGTTTCTGGTAGGGGCTTCGGCTCCCAAAGGTTTGGCCTTTATTTTGAGCTGAGTAGCCAACCTTTCCCCTTGCGTTGAGCTTTCGATTTTCTCTTTGAATCTCAGTTTTGAGATTAGGTTTCAGCAAGGTTTTCTTTCCGCTGGTCTATCTTGTTTTTGTCTTGTTTGGGACGTTTGGTTTTTCGGCATTTAGTTTTGTCGTTTTATCTTTTGTTTTGGTTTTTTCTTTTTTAACCCTGTACCTGTTTTGGTTTTTTAATGGTTCAATAAAGTAAGCTAGCTGGCCTTTATGTCAAAAACAATTGACCTAATAACGACCACCATGATTCTGTCTAAACCCGAAGAAACGATAGCAGAATGAATCGGCTTCCCCGCCGTTCCAGAAGGTTCACCGTCATCATTCGACCGGTACTGATCCCCAACCTATAAAAGCAAAACTCTTGATACGTCAATTAATGAGGCAGGACGAATCAGACAGAATAGATAAGAGCAAAGCGTGATACCTTGTAAGCCCAACAATTGTGAGTAGCACGCGGATCCTTGACCTGATTGAGGAAAGAGTGAGCAGATTGTTCGTTAGAGATGGGACCGGCGATGGCGATGAATTTGCTCTTTTTAATTTCTTTTTCGAATGTTACTGTTTCTTTAATGGTGGTAAACGCGCCTGCGTTGCTGGAGGTGCTGGCGGTGGTGACCATTGATTTTTTGGCGGAAAGCCGGTGGTTAAGCTTGTGGCCAGGTAATGTTATCGCTACTGCCATTTGCTTGTGGCAGTAACGGAAGATTGACATGCTCCTTTCTTAAATTCGTGAAATAACACATTTAATCCTTAAAAAAAATTACATTGCATTCGTTGGAGTTATTTTAAAATTTTTAACCATGAACATTTACACTATTTCAATTTAGTCCTAGTTTAAACATATATAAAAATTATAAGTGAATCCGAAAAACTCATAAAAATCTTCAATCTGGACTGTAGTTTTTGTAATAAAAAAAATGTCAATTTCATGCAAAACACCATCTCCTAGAAGAAAACTATAAAAATTAAAGTTACATTTCATATTTTAGCCCCTCTACAATTTCTCACTTTACACCTTAAAATATTTTATCCTATTTTACCCCTTATTTTCTAAGTTTATTAAAAAATAACAAAGCAATCAATAAAAATGTGAGGCACGACATTTTACTTTGACACCAACAACATTTGGTGCGAATTGGGACAAAAATATAGTTTAGGGAATACATTATGATAAAAATAATAATCTAGGGTGAAAAGTAAGAAAGAAGGTATGTATATTCGATAGGATAAATTATGTATTAAAATAAAATTTTGAAACTCGTTTATCGTATTACTTCTCAAACAATAACCTAATCTCAATTTACTTAACACTGATATTTTAGTTATTTTAACTTTTTTTCTTCTCTGCAATGTAATCCAACAAGGCTAGGAACAAATTTAGACCAAATGTGTGAAAAATGGCTAGCACGATAGAGGAAGGAAGAATGATTATATATAGTATCTCCTTGCGCTATGTAAAGTTTGAAAGTTTTACATTTTTTTGAACTGTTGGATAAAAATAAATGTATAAATAAATTAACAGTAGAAAATGTAAAAAATTTTACTTGAAAAAAAATAAAAAAAATAATCTTAGTCATTTATTACATCATCTAACGGTCCAAAAAAATATAAAAGTAATTAAGTTATATACTCCATATGCCATACATATTAGACCCACACAAGTTGTAATAGGTGAGTTATGGAATTCAGGAAATTAGACCCATATGCCATCCCTACTTGTTTGGGAAGCCATAAATCTTTTAAATAGGTGAGTTATTTCTCATAGTTCTTGTACTCCATAATTTTTTGAAAAATAGAAACTTATTTTTAAAGTTGTACAACGCACGCAAGTTACAAATTTTATTTGCTTGTGTCGCAACCCTTTCGAGCTCGACATTTTAAAAAACTTTAAAAATACGGAGTCGCCACTAATAAAGTGTGGTTGGATCACTTTTAAACGGGTTATTTTAATTAAACGTTTTATTTATTAAAATAACACTTTTAGTCTACGAAAACTAGAAAATAGGTTCGGGGTCAGTTACATATGGGGAAGGGTTAACACCCCGTAACGCCAAAAAATTAGTACCTTATTGATTTCAAAAATAATTTCAAAAAAGTTGGAATTTGCAAGTTCACAAAGGTTCGATTGATTCGTCCGTTTTATGAATATAAGTCTATTTTAACGGCCTTACTATTCAAAAATGAACTCTAATCACCGCCAACACTTTTTGCGCTAACCCGACATTTTCGTTTAGTAAGGAACCACATTTATGTTTCTTTAATTAAACAAGCAAGCAAAGAAGTAATTAAAAGATAAATTAAGAAGGCATGAAATTAAATTGCATAATTAAATATATATATATAATTAAATAAAAAGTAAATCAAGAATTTTTTTTAAAAATGTACTAACCGGTTTTATTTAAAACTTAATTATGAGATTTTTGAAAAAGTTTTTTTAAAACATGTTTTAAATGAAAATTAAAAAAGATGACAAAATTTAAAATTATTGAAACTTAAAACCAATTTTTTAAGGAAAACAATGACCGATTTGTGAAGTTTTAAAGTTTCATTTTCGAAATAAAATAAGTGAAAAAAGAAAGTTTTAATGAAGGGAAATTACCCAACTTTTCCCATAAACACTTTTTTTCTTTCTTTTTAGGTTTAAATGGACCAAACACCTAAAACAACAACAAACCTTAAGTGTTCTTGGTGTTGTTCAAAAATGAAAAGCACCGGTGAGCCACCGTGCCGGCCGCCTACCACCAGCGTTGGTCGTAGCTTGTCGGCGGTGAAATCCCTCTTTTTTATAATTTTTTTTGAAAATAAGCCCAAAAATTCCCCCAAAAAGATTTAATTCGAATAAAAATCTTGGTTCGAGAGCAAATATTTTTCCAATCATCCAATGTAAAATTTACATCAATTTAACAATCAAAATTCGGAATAAATAAAAATAAATAATTAGAAAGGAAGAACATGTTACCAAAAAGAAGAAACTTGCTTGCTTCTATTCCAACAATCTTGATTACAACACCACCGGAAAATTCGATATTTTCCTTCCACAATTCTACTACAATCTCTCATGTTTTCTAGTGATTTTTCACTCAAATTCGGTCTGTGTAAAATACAATGGGGTGATGGGTTTATATAGTTTTTTCTAGTCTAGAATACATAGAAAATGGGAATCAAAATCCTTTAAATCAGGCCAAGTCATTCCTTATTTGAAGATTCGGTGTTGACTTGCCTCATTTGCTTAAATTCATTCTGATTTTGGCTCAGATTTGAATGATTTTTACCATCTTGGTCAAGATCTTGATAATCATGGGCTATGATTTCCATTTTAAATCGAATCTGATTGATTCCACCCTTTTTGGTTCAGCTCAGGCTAAAATTCAGTGTCAACAATTGCCCCTCTTTGCTTATTCATGTGAAACAGGGATAGAGAAAAGAACAAAAGGCACTGATTTTAGCCAATCACACTACAAAATTGGTTGATGGACATCAAAGCTTGGTTTCGTTCTCCTCGCGCCTAAACGGATAGGCAATTGCTGAAATAATGGTTCCATTCTCCTTGTGCCCGAACGTATAGGCGTTGTGCTGAAAAATAAAGGTTCCATTCTCCCATTGCTTGAATGAATAAGCGTGTTTTATTCTCCTCAAGCCTGAATAGATAGGCAGGTTCCATTCTTCATATGCCCGAGAGGATAGGCGGGTTCTATTCTCCTCATGCTCGAATAGATAAGCAGGTTCTAAAAAAGGTTCCATTCTCCCCATGCTCGAATGGATAAGCGAGTTCTATTCTCCATGTGCCCGAATAGATGAGCAGGGTTCCATTCTCCTTATGTCCGAACGGATAGTCATGTTTTATTCTCCATGTGCTCGAATAGATAAGCGAGTTTCATTCTCCATATGCCCTAATAGATGAGCTGGTTTTGAAAAAAAAGGGTTTCATCCTCCTTTACGCTTGGATGAATAAGTGAGTTCTGGAAAAAAAAGGTTCTATTCTCCCCATGCTTGAATAGATAAGAAGGTTCTATTCTCCCCATGCTCGAATAGATAAGCGAGTTCTAAAAAAGGGTTTTATCCCTCTTATGCTTGGATGAATAAGCAGGTTATGAAAAAAGGTTCTATCCTCCTCATGCTCGGATAGATAAGCAGGTTCTATTATCCTTACGCCCGAATAGATAAGCGGATTCCATTCTCCGAACGCCCGAACGGATAGGCGGGTTCTATTCTCCTTATGCTCGAATAGATGAGTAGATTCCATTCTCCGAACGCCCGAACGGCGGGTTCTATTCTCCTTATACCTGAATAGATGAGCATATTTCTATTGTTGAAACAACCTTCATATACGTGTGAAAAATGCAAGACACAATGCACTTATGACGAACATGCCCCTAAGGATGTCTAAAACTTGAATGCATGTCTCATTTCTTTAGCTTTTAAAATTTTTTTCCTCAAAATTGATTTTTCCTTTTTTTGAATCCACATGTTTGCTCGCTCAGTCCAGATAAACAATTACTCTCTTTCACTATATTTCCTCGACTCATGGAAAACATTCGATCTTTGCAAATTTGCTCACTTAATCCAGTGATCTTATATTCCTAGTTGGAAGGACAAACTTCTTCAACTGTCATTGCTTCGCCATTCTCATTCTTTATATCTCTTTGCTTCATCGAAAACATCTGATCTTCGTAGGCAAATGTCTCAAGATCTAATATCATTGTAGTTGACATATCAATATTGAGTGAAGGGCTTCCTTGTGCGGTCTTGAAAGCTTCAAGTCTTCATATGCACCTTATTAAGCATTAACCACCTTTAGCGCTTCTTGTGAGTTCTCAAATTCTTGCCCCTACAGGGCACCTTGAAGATCTTGCATATAAATCCTTGCAGCAAAGCTTATTTCTACATTGAATGTCTTCAAATGGTTCTGGTATCTCCTTCTCTTCCTCTTGCATTTATTAATGTTGAGGGCCTTGAATCTTTAGCCAACATAAAATTGCCCTAATCTGAGGGCATGGCTTGCCTTCTAGGCGTAACTCTATCTCTTTTCGTGTTTTAGTGATCTTGCATGTCAACATGGCCAACCTTACATTCTTCAACATATGTGCTTTTTTACCTCCTCATGCAAGGCGATGCCCCCGTTCAAACTGAGGTTTAATTGTTTCATGAAGTGATGAAAACATTTGTTCATGGTTCCCTACGGTTGGGATCAATACCAAGAATTCCTTTGTTTTTTTCATAAATTTAAGTCACCCTACTTGTAAGATGCAAGATAAGGCTAGAAATGAAAACTAAGAGAGGGAAGAAAGTCATGGAAAACACATGAATAAGGTAAAGTCAAATGCCCCAAAATTCATAGTATGAATGATTCATGAATCTATCAACCGGATAGTGTCACACTTTTTGGTGGCTCTCTTTAACTCACCCACTCTTAAAATTTTAAATTTCCCACTTTTTAAATCTCAATCAGACATTAGAAGTTTTGAGGTCCCTGAAGAAAGGTTAATTCAATTAGGCGGAATGTGTTATAAAAACAAACTCCTCTTCTCAAATTTTTATGTGTGATCCAAATGGTCTTTTAATGCTTGTAATGTAGGCTAGGCTCGGGTTGCCAAGAAAGGATATATAGGCTCAAATACATGTTTTAAGGTTAAGGGTAATTAAACTAAGGATCAACTTTTCCTGATGAAATCTTCATTCTTTTCTTCTCTAGATCACTCTAGACTACCCATTTTGGGTTTTCACTCTAGAGTTCATTTCCTTTTCTAGCACATGTCTCATTTGAAGGATTTGTTTCAAAATTTCCTTCACATTTCTTCTTTCTTCATTTCTTTTTCCTCTTTTTCTTCTTTTTTCTCTTTCTCTTTTTCTTTCTCATTTTCTCTTCTTTTTTGTGTCCTTTTCATTTTCAATTTAGGACATTAAACTTGATTTGACATGTTTTTCCTTTATTTGCAAACAACTTTTCATTTTCTTTTCCCCCTGTGTGGGGAGTGATCCTTGGTTAGGGTTAAATCACAAAAAAAAATGTTGGGCTTGAAAGGGTTGCGACAACTTGGCGACTCTACTGAGGATGTTTTATTTTAATAGATAAATAAAGGAGGGTCAGGCCACAAATTGATTTCAAAAAAGGATTTCTTAAAAACTAATGGAATTTGCAAGTTTACAATAGGTTCAATTTATTCGTCCGTTTAATGAATGTAATTCTATTTTACGCATTCTAAAAATCTTTAAAGCAATCTCTATACCCGAGCTTTGTCCCATTCGTTTAAGTGGGGGGAACACACTTTGCTCATGTAAGAATATTGATTCTTTGTATGAGCCTAGCAAGTACCTTCGGGACTCATTCCCTTTGTCTTCGTAAGGATATCGATTCTTCGAGAAGGCATAGGTGGTGAGTCCTCTTCAGTTGAACTCGATTCGTTTGAAGCCTGTAATGGGTGAGAATCGAGGGCTTTGCTACACTTAGTATGGGATAGCAAGGACAGCTCAGGTACCCTTTTAGAACCAAACCAAGTTTGAGAATTTAGAATCTCACCCCAATAGAGACATGTAGGAAACCTTAGGCTTTTAGTCTAGTCAAAAGTCTTTCGTAAGGATAATCTGTGGAGACATGTCCTGGAGTGTTGAAATGTGCTGCCCAAAATTATTCGTACAATGAAATTGTTTTGGACCTTTTAGGTTTTATTTTTGTTTTTTTATTAAAAAGAGTACTAACCTTTTTTGTGTGCGTGTTTTGTTTTGGCATATTTGTTTGTTGCATACATCTTATATTTAGAGGGGATTGATTCTAAAGCATGTTGCTCAATTAGAAAAAGCTTTTGTCATGGATGGAAGGTACCTAAAGGAGAAAGACAATGCAGATGTACGCTATCGGACCGAGGTCAACCAGCAAATAATGAGAATTTGTCGAGTGATCACATGGATGAAACATCAAAGTATGCTCACATCAGCGCCAAGTAGAATACCATAACTCGCAAGTGCTATGGACCACTTTGATGGTCCAAGCAAGCAGAATTTAAAGATGGTCATTGGTCTACGGCTTAAGGGCAACGTCAAAAGGACCCAGGAGTGAGACGAATTTGATGGAAGCATCACATCATAAATTGAAGATGTAGCCAAGAATGTGACGTCAAGAAGCTATATTTCTTCGCCTCCACCGATACGGAAGGTAGGACCAAGGCTTCAAAGACTGATCGAAGAGGAACTGGTTGCTTAGACTGAGACATATTTGTAGGAACTTTGACATTTAATGGAAGCTACTTCTAGAGTAATATCTTAATGGAATTGATGGCCCTTCGCTTGCATTCATACATTTGCCTTCATAAATTTGCATTCACACATTTGCATTTTTTTGCTTGCATTTTGTTGTTATCACTGCATACATTCACACATAATAAGAAACTAATCGCATGACAAGAATTTCCAAAATAGCAAAAACATCCTAGTCCAGGGCAATGGCCATGGAAGACAGATTGACAACTTTAGAGAATAGCCATCAAGAGTGGGAGACTTAAGGACGAAGAATGTGACAAACGCTTGAAATATCTTGTCGCAAAATGGATGGGTCGAGCTTGGCTTTAATTCACCCATGCCTTTCCGGAATAATGCTCAGACAGTAAAAGATCTTCCTAGACGATATTGGGATCATGCTTAGAACCAACCCTTTTGCTTTTACCCGCGAGCAATGGGGATCTTTTGTAAAGGCTTTTATGTTGATCTACTTGTTTAAAGATGCATTCTCTTTTTTTCTATCAAGTGGCAAACATTTCTCATTTTTATTCTTCATCCATTTCTCTTTAAGCATACATCTTCTTTGTAGAGTCTATATCATTGATTGTATGCATGATTCTTGAATCTAATTTTTGAGATAAAGGGGCAATAAAGTGTGTTCAAGTTTACATGGGAAGATCCAATATATATATTATGAGTGAATTTTTTTCTCAGACATTATTGTTAGGGTCCTTGAATAAAGTGATAACTCTAAAGCATCTACCAACTGAAGATTGCTTCTCTTCGACGATGTTTGTGTGTGAAATGACATTTGATATTCCTTCATTTTCCTTCACGAATAAGAAAATAAAAATCCATTGTTGTCCCCCTTTGAGCCTAATATTTTCCTTGTGATTTAACCCTAACCAAGGATCACTCCCCACATAGGGGCAAATAAAACGAAAAGTTGTTTGCAAATAGATGAAAAAACATGTCAGATCAAGTTGAATGTCCTAAGTTGAAAATGAAAAGGACTCAAAAAGAAGAGAAAAAGAGAAAGAAAAAGAGAAAAAGAGAAAAAGAGAAAAAAGGAAAAAGAAATGAAGAAAAATTCCCAAAAAAGTTTTAATTCAAATAAAAATATGGGTTCGAGAGCAAATATTTTTCCAATTACCTAAAGTAAAATTTACATCGATTTAACAATCAAAATTCAAAATAAATAAATATAAATAATTAGAAAGGAAGAACATGTTACCAAAAATAAGAAACTTACTTGCTTCTATTCAAACAATCTTGATTACAACACCACGGAAAATTTGAGTTTTTCCTTCTACAATTCTACTACAATCTCTCAAGTTTTCTAGTGAATTTTCACTCAAATTTGGCCTGTGTAAAATACAATGGGGGTGAGGGTTTTTTAAATTTTTTTAGCCTAGAATACATGAAAAATGAGAATCAAAATCCAATCCGGCCAAGTCATTCCCTATTTGAAGATTCGGTGTTGACTTGCCTCATTTGCTGAAATTTATTCTAATTTTGGCTAAGATTTAAATGATTTAGGATGATTTTACCATATTGGCCAAGATCTTGATAATCATTGATGTTATTTTCATTTAAAATCGAATCTAATTGATTCTACCATTTTTGGTTCAGCTCAGGCTAAAATTCACTGTCAACAGCTTATAGCTATATAACGATTTAAAATAGAACTAGCTAGAAGGCAAAGGGGATTAAATTTAAATAATTCATTCATTGTGTATCCGTTTAGCGATTTAAGCAGAGACTCATTGTATCGAGCTGAACAGGATCATACAACAAATCTTTCCTCCCATAAACTTGAATATGAAGCATTTGTTTAAGATGAAACAACATAGAGAATCGGATTCGCCGAGTAATGATGAGAGCAAAAGGATGTATGTATAATCTCTATAGAGATTATGTACATCAAAGAAAGCATCCTATATATATTGATGCAAGCCATTGGTATGAGGAATGCTGGCGTAAAACAAGAGATATTATGTAGTAGAATTTCAAATTGAAATTTATGCAACACTATTTTGAATATTTAAGTAAAGTTTAAAACTCAAACGTGTTAAGGCGTGTGCCTGCTAAGTTAATATTTGTGACGATTACAAGTTGAACCTTGGCTAATGACTATGCCTAAACCTGGACCAAGCTTATTGGATGGCTTTTATAGCCCCTCAAAAGCCCCAATTAATGGCCTCATTTTCTAAAGCGTTGACAAACAATCCCTGCTCGCCCCCTCGCCACCCTATTTAGCCTTTTCAACTTGAAGCTTGCCCTCTAATCTCTATTTACAAATATCAAACTCAAACACCTACGTACATTTTGATTAAACAAATTCAAGTATTTCATTTTGAATAAATACATACTTTTCTTTAAATCATTTCTACTATTTATTAAGCTCTGAGCTTTCTATTGTTTATCTCATTCTAATGCATGCTTCGAAGAATCCTATATTTCACTTCATCTTAGCTCTTATTTTACTTTTTTTACGCATTCAACACGAAAATTAACCAAAATTCTTTGTCAATTTGTTACTTAGAACATCATCTTCCTACAAATAACATTTTCAACCTATCAATTTAGTAAATAATATTCTCCAACTGAAATGCCTCAAAAAAGAAAAATGAAAGAGTTTAAATTGCTTTACACCTCTTACGTGGTCAAAGACCATTCACAACAGTATTATGTAAACGTTTTGACGATTATATGGAACCATATACGAAAAAAAAGTGAAAATAAAATTCATCATAGAAAATAAAGACTGTCCAATCATAACAAACTTGAAGAAGTCCCATTGTGCCATTGACCCAACAAAAAATCAATTTTTTTGGGGGAAAATCTTACATTCAAATTTGAAGTTAACTATGTGTTGTCAAATAAATAAATATCTATATAATCAAAGAGACAAATAAATAAATATCTATATAATCAAAGAGAGAAGAATTACCCAAAATATCTATCTATCGGTGCACCACACACTTAATTCACAATAAATATCTATACTTTTTTTTTTATCAAAGACAATAAATATCTATACTCAATAGTCAATACACCAAATATGTATATTTTTAATTACGCAAAAATCATTTTACTCAACATAATTAGAATATAAATTTTAAAGTTAATCGCATTATACGTCTTATGTTATGTTGCAAGCATGTAACTTTTTAATGTTTCAATTTTATCCTTAAATTATGATTTTTATTTTAAATTGGTCTCCAAAATAACATTCAAATTTCACCCCAAACTATAACCATCATTTTAAATTGGTCCTCAAACTATCGATATATTCTAATCACACCTATTGTTAATTAAATCGTTTAAAAAATATTAACTATCAGGTAAATATTGACATGTATTACGTAATAATATAATGTTGCACAAACGATATGCAATGTTGCTCCTATCAAAAAATGCAATATTACATATATTGATAAATTTAAAAATGATATTAGAATATTTAAAAGTTTGGAGAACAATTAAGAATGAAGATGATAGGGATGTAATTAATTGACTCAAAAATTGAATAAATTAGTTTGAAATTGTCCATCTCTCCTCCTAATGTTGTGGGAAATATTTGACTTTGAAATTGAAGCAGCCAAAGCCGAAAGGCAAAACCGCGTCCAAAGAAGTATCCCACTCATCTTGGCCGCGTGCCTTTGCCTTATAAATACAGTTGGCCACCCCCACATCGGAAAGAAAAAGGGTTTGTCCCCTCCGGCATATGTCTCAGAGGCCCAACGTTCCCCACTCTTCTTCAATCGCCTTTTCTCTCCATTCTCATCTCCTGGTCTCCAGTGAGATGAACCCAACCTCCAACTGGTCTCTCTAATTTCATCCCTTTTCTTGTTCATTGTTGTTGATTTGCAACCAATTTTTGCTACGAGTTTAGATTCGAAATGGGAGTCAAAGGTTTTGTGGAAGGAGGCATAGCCTCAATCGTCGCCGGATGTTCCACCCACCCCCTTGATTTAATCAAAGTCCGAATGCAACTCCAGGGTGAAAACCATCTCCCCAATCCCGCTCTTCAAACTCTCCGCCCTGCTTTAGCCTTTCAAACAACCACAACCTCTTCCGTCCACATGCCGCCTCCGCCCCCACCCACGGCAGCGCGTGTTGGACCACTCGCTACCGGGATCAAGATCTTCCAGACCGAAGGCGTGGCTGCTCTTTTTTCCGGCGTCTCTGCCACCGTCCTCCGCCAGACCCTCTATTCCACCACCCGAATGGGTCTCTACGACATCCTCAAACAGAAATGGACCGATGAGGAGACGAAAACCATGCCTCTCTCGCGCAAAATTACCGCCGGGTTAATCGCCGGTGGGATCGGCGCTGCTGTCGGGAATCCAGCCGACGTGGCCATGGTTCGAATGCAAGCTGATGGACGCCTCCCCGTATCCCAACGCCGTAACTACAGTAGCGTTGTGGACGCCATCACTCGCATGAGCAAACAAGAAGGCGTGACCTCCTTGTGGCGTGGCTCGTCGCTTACCGTGAATCGTGCGATGTTGGTGACGGCATCGCAGCTGGCTTCCTACGATCAGATCAAAGAAACGATTTTGGAAAAAGGGTTGATGAAAGATGGGCTTGGGACCCACGTGGCAGCGAGTTTCTCGGCAGGGTTCGTGGCGTCGGTGGCGTCGAATCCTGTAGATGTGATCAAAACAAGGGTGATGAACATGAAGGTGGAGGCCGGGCAGAAGCCGCCGTACGCGGGGGCATTGGATTGCGCGATGAAGACGGTGAAGGCTGAAGGACCCATGGCTCTGTATAAGGGGTTTATACCGACAATCTCGAGACAAGGGCCATTCACGGTGGTGCTGTTTGTCACCCTGGAACAGGTCCGGAAGTTGCTTAAGGATTTTTAAGACGATGATGAAAAATGAATCTCATATGTTGTTAGTTGCGTGCTTAAAATTACTAAAATAAAGTTTTCTATGGAATTTGGGGATTTGGTTTTTAAGGAAATTTGCTTAACCACGTTTTCCAAAAGTAACAAATGGCCTATTAGATGTCCAACTCTGTGGACAGAAATATTAAAGTAACATCAAGCAAGCAAGCAACTCTCCAAACGTGTCCTTAAAACAAACTTATTCCACCCAAGAAAAGAATCAAAGGGATTTCTTTGCAACTAAGAAAATCATCTTATTAATAAAATTTCTAAGAAATTTTAAGGTCATTGATTCAACTCAAAAATTATTTCTACAAACACATTAATGACGGTAGGCGAAAGTTAAAAGGAACTATTGGCTTTTGGAAAACAGACATAAAGATGTTAATCAATTGGCATTGACTTGCACATTCCTTTTGGGATATAATAAAAATATCGGGTCAGGTACTCAAATACAAAAAAATTCGGCCTGAACTTGACTTGATTATTTTGAAAAAATTTACAGGTCGAATATCCGACCCAAAAATTTTAGTGTTTTAATTACAAATAACTGGTAATTTTAAATTGGCTCATATAGGAGTCAGATGTTGATCTAAAATTTTAAAGGTGTTCCATGTACAGGTCGAAAGTCAAATTCTTGACCATTGATTAAGATAGGAGAGATTCATAACATCTCTGGTTAAATTGTGCGATAAATTTAATATATGAAAATTTTATTCTAAATAAACAAAGGTATATTTTATTTTTGAAAAGAATGAAATTATATATTTTTGAAATGATTAATAGATACAATAGTAATTGTATGTATGACGTAAAACTAAAAACTTACATATTCCATCTTGGATTGAAACGAACATAGGAGTAGTATTTTATTCGGCATTTGGTAGCTGAGTTATTACGTTGTCCGAATCCGACACAAAAGGGAAGACGATTCTTACGGACACAGTGAGGTTGAGTTGGGGTTGTTTCATCCTCACTTTCCTTAGTAGTTAGGTTTTTGTCGACGCATGAGCCTGTCCGAATAAGCCTTCAAATACAATGATGGTGGGGCATCAACCCATCTGCCTTTCGCACAGCTCATCTATGGGTGTAAACGAGCCGACTCAAATTCGAATAGTGCTGAACTTCACTCGACTCGTTAAGAATTCGAACAGAGTTTAAGCTTAAGTTGAGTTTGATCGAGTCAAATATTGATCGAGCTTTGACCGAGTCAAACTCGAGTAGCTTGCGACTTGTTTCATTTACAAATCTATTAATAATATTGATCAAATTGCATGATTTAATTATAGATAGAATCACACAAAAATATATTTTCATGTACCTCATTCAACTAACATAAAAATTAAACTGACGTAACATAGCAACCAAAAATACCTACCATACATTTTAATTCACTTTAATTTAAAAAAATTAAAAAAAATAATATATTATATTTTTGAGTAGCTCACGAGCTTTTTAAATCGGTTATCAAGTAGCTCGGCTCGACTCGTTAAAAACTTGAACCGAGTTCAATCTCGAATCAATACAATCGAGTCAAGTGTTAACCAAACATTGACCAAATTGGGCTCGAATAGGTCACAATTTTCTCATCTCATCTACGACTAAGCTCGTCCATTATTTTCAAGACAAACCATTTCAGCATCCAAAATCCTTGACCTTCCTTTTCTTTTAACAAAATCACCAATTTATAATTTTGATTGTAAAAGTAGATATTTGTAAAAATATGATATTATTTTTTACAGATTCAAATATTAAAATTATTATAGTTACGGAGATGGATAGACACCTTTAGACCTCCATATTCAACTTATTTACGCAGATGTTAATTGCATATTTAAATATTCGAATCTAACTCAAAAAATACAAAAAATAATATATATTTATTTCTAAAGTGATTCAAACCTTGATCATCTGATATAATTTTAAAATGTACAATATAATTTTATCATTTAATGAAATGTCGAATATGGTACTTGTCATTAATTTGCTTATAGGCAAACAAACATAAACAATCAAATTTTAATTCAAGAAAGGTTCAAAATAGAGAAGAATATTATAAACATGTTGATGATTTTAGGTTAAGGTACATGAAGATATTTGCCCAAAAATTTCGACTGACACATGAGGTTCAAAGATAGAATGGAGGTTCTTCATCATCCTTCAAAGCCTGCATTCGATTTCTTACATCTGACTCAGCAACACTTTCCTTTGAGTCCTGAATTATCTTCTTCAACATCTGCAATAGTAGCTTTTTCAACATCTGCAATAGCCTTTTTACAGCTACAAGTAACAAAGAAATTAACATGTTCATTTAGAATAACACAAAATAAACATATCTGCTCATACTTGATATCTTGTTAAATATTGATAACAAGTCTTTAGGTAACTTCAACTTAACTAACAAAAATGATCGGTTGTCATAAAAAAGGCGGTCAGATTGCGAATGGTGCATTCAGTTCGTTCCTAGAGACTGTAACATAGCTGCGGACAATCTGGCAAAAAAAAAAGAATATCTGGTTCCAAGAATCTGTTATTTGTGGCTTCTAGCTGACCCTTGCCTCTTTCTTCACAGTTTGGTTGGGGTTAAGTAGGGTCCAGATATGCTAAGGCTGGAGGGAATTTAAGCCCGGTGGTTATTGATTGTTTGGCTGAAATTTAATGTGATGTAGGGAGCCTCAGCCTGTTCCGTGCAACCTTTGGCCCATGAATTTAACCATAAACGAACGCATGAGAACTGCAATCCATGGACCAAACACACTGAAGGCAGTGAGTTGAGTTGTCTCAGACATGTCTGAACTCTGAACCCATTGGCTAACTTTGCATGAAATATAGGGCGACGCGTGTGCAAATTGTTAGTGGTTTCATTGGCTCCCCCATGCTCCCCAGCCCTGTAATATATTTTAAGATGCAAAACCCATTGACAATGGTGATAGGAATGCAAGCTACTTTCACTCTATGATGAAACTAAAGCAAAACAAGCAGGCAATTCCTGTCATTACCAATGATCATGATTCATGGTCTTTCCCTTGTCTCTAAGGTTTTCTGGGAGAGGATTGTATGGCATAGTTAGCAGCCATGTTTGTAACACCTCAATTTTGAGCTTAGAAGTTTAGGGTCTAAACCGGACCGGTCTGATTTTCGGTTCGAATATAAAAGTTTAGTTCGGGATGCTTTAAAAATATGGAAAAATATCTAAAAAATCCTCTTTTAATATATTTAAGAGAATGGTGGAATCAATTTTACAAAATAAGGTTTGGAAATACTACATTTTGGTGTAGTGACTAAAATGCGATTTTTAAAAAGTTTAGTGGTGACTGTTTTGTAAGGATTAAAACTTTGAATCTTTAAGGAGCTAATTTACCCAAAAATGATTTCTCTAGATTTTTCCTTAATTTAGGTGATTCAATTAATGTTTTAATTAATTAAAAGAAAAAGGAAAACCACTTTTTTGAATTTCATAACTACATTTTCCTAAATTTTTCTCATTTCTTTTTCTCTCAAAATTTCATCATCCAAACACTTTTCTCCAGCAACTTTTGCATTGATCTTCAATTTAATTGATGAGATTTCTATCATCAATTAGTTATTAATCAATCTTGCATCAAATCCTCTTGATTTCCTCATTGAATTTTCAAGGAAATTGACTCAAATCAAGGAGAAATCACCATTTAGAGGTAAGATTGTTCTTCTCCTCTAAATACTCAGTTCTTTACTGAAATTCCCAAGTTATCAATCCTTAATTTAAGTTTTATAAATGGTTTTAATGATAAGAACTTGATTTTGGCTTAAAACTCAAGATTTGGAAGAAATCTTGAAGAATTTCGTTGTGATTGTTTGGGCTCTGTTTTGAGATGATTCTTAAATATATTTTGGATGTCTAATGATGTGTAAATGAGGTTTTATCAATGCAATCCCGAATAGGTTGTATTTCTTAAGTTTTTGCTTATAAAAATGGTGGTTTTTGAGGTGATATTGGTGTTCTGTTATACCTGGAGGTATAAGGACGAGTTTAGGTTTATTTTGGATGTTGATTGATGTTTATAAATGGTTAGAAGTGATGGATCTTGGCTGGGTTAAGTTTTAGAAGAGTTTGGAGGTGATTTCGATTGTGTTTGGTAGCCGAAATGTTGGCTTTAGGAAGAGCAGCGAGTTTAAGTGTGTTGGTTGAAGATTTCAATGCATGATGATGCATTAATCCTCTGCTTTGATGTGTTTAAAACAGGGGAGATATCTTCGGACACTTGTGGAGTTGATCCGAAGGCTTGATCGGCGTTTCGGCAAGCTTGCGAAACGGAATTGGTGAGTGGAGTTGAGTTTCCAGCTTTGAAACCATTATTTGAAGGCTTTGGGAGCTTAGTTTAAGTCTAAACAACTTAACTAAGCTCAAAAGTAAGTTTTCGGAAAAACTCTCTTGGATGAGCCATGAAGTGGTTTGATGCATTGATTATAATTTGCATGTTTAAATTCTATTTTGAAAGCATGTTTTAGCATGATTAATGCTGATTTTGAAAGCCATGTGATGAAGGATGCTCAAGGTAAGAGATCCTTGGTTTGACATATTGTAAATATGGATTTGATCCATGGTGATGCATGATGTTAAATGGCTTTGTTTAATGCTTTAAAACAGTGAATTGTTGTTGTTATATGATGTATATTGGCAAGTGATGTTATGGTTTAAAAGTACTTGAATTGGATATAGTTAGCCGGCTATAGGATTGGGTGCACCGTGAATAAAGTCGCCTTGGATGTTGAGGGGTTGTGATTGTACCGTACACTCCATCCAAGTACCCTAATGAGTAAGGTAAGATCACAACGGTGGTTAAAAGTCCGTGTGTGGATCTTGTGTTATGTGTCCCGTGTTCTCGTTAGTGGAATTATACAACTACCGATGAGTGATGTTGAGGGGTTGTGATTGTACCGTTAAACTCCATCACGGGTGTTGAGGGGTTGTGATTGTACCGGTAAACTCCACCTTGTGTTGTTCGGTAATGTGTATGAAGCGTATGGGACAACGCTTGTAATCCGTGTATCCGATTGTGTTTTGAGTTGAAAATGGTTATGAGTTATCACTTGAAAGCCAATATGATGTGATGGTTATAATGAAACATGAGATGTTTGTTATGTATGCAAGGTTGCATGAAAAGTGATGAGTATGTGTTTAAAGGCTTTGTTGAAAGTGTTTTCTAAAATGTATTATTGTGTTGTTTTCTTTAGAGCATGCCTCACTAAGAAATTGTGTTTACGCTCTCTCTTGAACCAATAATGCAGATAATTGAAGTGTTTGAGGGCAACAAGGAAGCTAAGAGTCCAAGGGGAAACTAAGCTCATGTATGGTGATATTTTCATACACTATTAGTTTTGGTAATTTGGCAATGGGAACTTAATATGTGTTTTGGGAGATGTTTTGGACTCCTTAGTTTGTGGCATGATGTTTTTGATGTTTTAGATTTGTAATTGGCCTTTTGATGCTTGATTTGGAGTTTGGTTGGTTGTTTGGTTTTGGATATTAGGATGCATGCCTATAGATATGTGAAATTCCATGTTTGATGTCATAAATGTGCTTAGGAGTTGTAAACATGCTCTAATGTGTATGATGTCTTGTTGGCACGGATAGGAAGTCATTAGGATATGTTTGAGTGGTTTTATGTATGAAAAACCAACAAAATCTGCAGCTTCTGGGCAAACCGTATCGAAACGGGCACTGGCATTTCGAAATAGGGGCCTGTAATGGCCTTCGTGTTTCGCAACGGCTGGAGGCCGTTCCGAACGATTTGACCACTAGAAGGCCCTGTTTCGGAATTAGTCTCGAAACGAACCCGTGTTTCGGAACGGTCAACACCGTTACGAAACATGTGACCGTTGGGCTTTGTTTTGAATGGTTTTGAAGTTTGCAAGCTTTACGTTTTAGTCCTGGAATTTGTAATTGCAATTGCATGAGTTTGAAATGTCCGTTTAAGGTGAATTTTGACAGGGAAGCACATAATATGACTAATTTAATATTGATAACTTAAAAAATCAGTTAAGTCCTTCTAATTTCCATAATTTACATTTTGGTCCATAATATTTGTATTTTGTGCAATTGAGTCCCTTATTGAAATTCGATCGTTGTGCTCTATGCGTATATGTTTCTCAAGTGTTCACATAGGGTTAATGTGTATCTAGACAAGATTAAAAAGAAAAAAATGGTTGTTAATCAAGGTTGACTTTCGGATTGACTTTGATTTTCTCGTGTAATCTCCGTAGTTCGGGTTAACCGTCTCGGCCGGGCTAAGGGGGTTACAATGTTTCTCGCTTGGATCCCGTCTTCATCTATTTTTTCATCTGTTTTACGTACCTGCCACTGCCAGTATAACAAAACTATTTTATGTTGGGATCAAGAGTTATTATGTTCTATTTGGAGGATTACGAGAAGATAATGGAAATTTCAGTGAGTGAGAGACGTAAAAGAGGAAAACAAAACTGTGGGTTTTGTCCTATTTGGATTTCAACTAAAAAATATTCTCATCATTATAAAAATTCATATTCCATGTATTATTATATTCTTCATCTACAGACATGGGCAGATCCAGAAATTCTTTCTATAATTAATACTTGATTCGAAAATAAATTAGTACTTACCATTTGCATCCACAATAAAAATCCATCTTTAACGCAGAGTCTCACCAAATTAACTTAAAAATCCATCTTTAATACATTACTGCATTGATTAGCCATTTACATTTTTTACTTATAGTAATCAAATTATTTTTATACAAATTTAATTACTAACGTTATATATATATATTTTATTTCGGCCACTTATTTAATTGACATCAAATTTTATAGAAATGATGATATGATTAGGGACGAAGTTTTGAGGGTAAGAGGATAAAACATACATTTTAAAATGTAAGGGCAAATTCATAAATAGTTTAAATTTTTTTAAAAAATATTGTAAAACATAAAGGTAAAAAAATTTCCATGCATTAGAAGGCGAGAGCCCCTCCCACTACCCTTTAGAACCGCCCAGCCCCGATCCTTATCTTTTTGGGGCCTTAGGCAAAATAGTAGGTTTGGGCCCATTTCAAAAAAATATACAACATATAACAAAATAAAATAATAATATATAATATTAATTTCATATAAATACAATGTTGTTTAAGCGGATAAAGCTTTTACTAATAAAATTACTTAAAAAATATTCAATCACTCATATGTCATCATCTAATATATAATCTTAAAAAGTCATAAAAAATGGGTTCTACGAGCTTTTTGAGACACAAAATCATTTATGATAGCATCAACTTTTTATTTTTTCCCTACTATTATTTTTAAACCTAATAGATTGGGCCCCTCTCATGCTTGGGCCCTAAGCCATTGCCCCTCTAAACAACCCTCAGGGTCGGGTCTGGTACCGCCCTTGTATATGGCATGATATAATAATAATTTTAATCTCAAACTTTTTATATACAATTTGGTCCTTTTACTCTCTCTTCCCGTTGAAAAATAATAATCTTCTACCCTTAAAAATAGTAGTTTTAAGGGGAGTGAAATTATAAAAAAATATAATTCTAAAAAATAATAACCAAACTAATGAAATGTATAACTTTCAAGATTAAAATTATTATTATATTAGATACCATTATTATTTCCTTTAAAACTTAAAGGTTTAATGTAACATTAATTTAGAAGGCAAGAGTCCCTCCCACTACCCATTATGTTCTTTTATATGCTCCACACTATAAACTGGATTTATGGTCTAGGTTCTAGGGTTAGGGTTAATGATTAGTGTATAAGAAATTGAGGGTAAGGTGTATTGTTTAGGGTGTAGGGTTTAGAATTTAATGTTAGGGTTCAGAATTTAATATTTAGTGTTTTTTAGTATTGGGAAATATGAAGGGGCATACTTAGTGGCAAAGAATTTTTGTTCAATAGGGATGAAAATCGTCTGCCCTCTAACTATGCCACACACTAAAAACTAGGTTTAAGGTTTAGGGTCTAGGGTTAAGGTTAATGATTAGAGTATAAAGAATTGGAGGTATAGTGTAGGGTTTAGAATTTAATTTTTAGTGTTTTTTAGTATTGAGGAATATGAAGGGGCATACTTAGGGGTAGAGCATTTTTGTTCAATGGGGATAAAAATCGTCACCCCCTAACTATGCTCCACTAAAAACTAGGTTTAGGGTCTAGGGTTAAGGTTAATGATTAGAGTATAAAGAATTGGGGGTATGGTGTAGGGTTTATGATTTTGGATTTAGGGTTAGGGTTTAGAATTTAATTTCCTAATATTCTTTTAGTATTAAAAAATGGCATATTTAAAGGCAAAGGATTTTTGTTCAATAGGGATGGAAATCGTCTGGCCTCTAACTATGCTTATAACTACCCGAATTTCGGAATCCGTGGGTTAGTTCACCTGAGTGGTGGACGATACGTGTTGGGCCGAGATTCGGGGCCCATTTGGTGCTTAGTGGGCTTCCTTTTTGGTTGTTGGGCTAGAGGCTTTGGGTTGGGTTGTGAATGATGAGATAAAGAATGGGTAAAGGAGTAAATTTCTTCTTTTGAAAGAGGAAGAGGTTGATTTCCTCTTAATGGAGCTGCAAAAGTAAGGGAAGGTGATATGTTGAGATATATGTTTTGATATAATAATTGAAAAATTGATTTGGACTAAATTGAAATAGATTTCAAAATGTTTTGTAAGTCCAAACAACTTGAAAATATGTTTAAGGGTTTTTACAAGGCTTTGAAATTATTTAAAATGTGTTTTATATAGGCAAGCTTGAATTTTCAAAGTCACCGTATCGATACGGTATACACCGTATCGATACGTCTTAGGGTTTCAGCTACAGGAAATTCTAGTAGCCAAAACTCGTATCGATACGGCTTGGTCATACCGATACGCTATGAAGTGTATCGATACCCTTTGCTTTATCCCAACAACTTTTTCAACTACCCCCAACAGTCGGATTTCAATGACTTTTTAAATGATAGGTCATATCGATACGCTACCAGTTGTAATGGTACGCTAAGGCTATTTAATTCTCAACGGGTCTTTCCCAAAGAGATCGTATCGATACGGGCACCCCGCGTATCGATACGCCATGCACTTGAACAGGAAAATGAGCATGGAAATCAACCTCAACGGCTCCAAAATATCCCCAACAGTCTACAACGGCTAGCAACTCAATTGAGAGTATAAAAGGGACCTCCAAGAATCCATGGAAGACTAATGCTTCAATTGTCAACAACTATACAATGAGAAATTGTGTCTTAAGGCTTTAATTGTTTATCCTTTGTATAGACAACACTTGTGAGCTAAAATTGTCGTATTTGCTCAAGTGTTTAGGTTTGGGTGAGACTTTAAAGAGTGCAAACAAATACCTTGTGAGAGGACATTTAGTTTGCTTATTTTCTTTCTCTTGTTAAGAGTGTTTGGTTAATCTTTAGGTAGAAAGATTAACTGTTTGTAAGGGTTTCCTTCTAATCCTAGAAAAGAGGACGAATCAATTAGTGAATTGGTTGGAAAATCCTTAATGGGAGCTAAGGTAGTGGATGTAGGTGCTTGTTCGAAGCCTGAACCACTATAAATTCATCGTGTCATTCAATTTTTGGCTTCCACAATCAATCACCCAAAAATCCAACTTCTCCACCACTTGGCAAGCTAAATCAGTTGAAGGAAATCGAGCATATCAAGCCTAACAATTGGTATCAGAGCGAGGCTCAATCGAGAAGGTTTAACCACCCATTGATGAGATCCCGGCAAGCTCGAACAACAAACAATCAACTGAAGTAAATGTCGCAATCAATCGACAAGCCTCCATTCTTCAACGGTGAACATTATGCCTATTGGAAGAATAGGATGATGTACTTCATCAAGGTAAAGGATTATCATCTTTGGGACCTTGTTGAAGATGGATCATTCGTGCCTCAAAGAAGGAAGGTGGAGTGAAATGCCAACGACAAAAAGATGATGGAGCTTAATTGCAAAGCCTTGCACATTCTATTGTGTGCATTAGGCCCCGATGAATATGCAAAAGTATCTTCTTGTGAAGATGCCAAGGAGGTTTGGGACAAACTTGAAGTGATCCTTGAAGTTACAAACGAGGTGAAGGAGACAAAGATTGGTCTTCTTAACCTTGAGTATGGAAACTTCAAGATGGACCCTGATGAAGACATCACGAGGATGTTTGACCATTTCTCTACAAGCGTCAACCAACTCAAAGGTCTTGGAGAGGAGATTTTGGAAGATAAACTCGTTCGGAAGTTGATCTACTCACTTCCCGATTCATGTGTCCAAAAAGACGACAAATGTAGAAGCAAAGAACTTGGAGGAGCTCAAGCTTGATGAGCTCGTTGGATCTTTGCTCACCCATGAGATGATGTCTTAACCCTTGAAGAGGGAGAAGAAGAAGAAGATCAAGAAGCAAGGCATTGATGTCAATGTCATTGCCCTTCCACCATCTACATGTCAACACAAAGAATCAAGTAAGGAGGAAAATGAAGATGAAGAGATGGTTCATCTCTTCAAGAAATTCACACGATTCATAAAGAGCGAGATGAACATTAATCGAAGAAGAAGATGAAGGATTCCCACAAGAGTAGCAAAAAAGAATCATCTTCAAAGCAAGCATATGTGGCAACTTGGAGTGATGAAGACTTCACCGATGATGAGGTAGCCTACTTATGTTTGATGACCCTTTAAGAGATTGAGGTAACTTCTAACTCATCTTATTTAAATTCATATACTTTTGATGAGTTACAAGAAGCCTATGATGATTTATTTTTGGAATTCAAGGCTTCATTTTCTAAAAACAAAAATTTGTTTTCAAAGTTAAAAATTGAAAATGAATTGCTTTCCAAAACAAATCTCGAACTTGAAGCAAGGTTTGAAGCCTATGAGAAAAAGAACCTTGATTTACAAAACTTGCTTCAAAAAGTTCAATGGGATCATCAAAGGGAAATTGATGATCTCAAAAAGAATTTTTTTTACAAAAAATGCTCAAACATGTGAAATTGGAAGATGCTCCAAATACAATTTTGTTAAAACAATTTTTTACCAAAGACAATCTAGTGCCCCTAGATTTGTAAATGGAAAATGTTTTAGAAGTGTTTGGGTCCCAAAAGAACTAAGTACTTCAACTAAAAAGGATGAAATTAAAAAATGGATTTCTAAGGGGACAAAATTATGTGCTACTAATGTTTATGGATCCAAAGCAATTTGGATACTAAAAATTATATAATTGTTTTGTTTAAGTGTGATGAAGAGTGATCAACAAGTTCAAACTTGAGGGGGAGCTCCATACACACAAGAAGGAGAACACTTAAAGAATGAAGGCTTCACATCCTCCCTTGAAGTTCAAGTGTTGGGAAATTTCTAGTTGATTTATTTTTTAATTAGATTTATTTAATTATGCCGTCTAGATTATCATATTGTTCGAATAACAATATTTGATGCTTTGAGTAAGGGGAAGCCAATTTTAAAACCAAAGCTTTTAATAGAGTCAATTTTTAAACATCCATTGTTATTTTTGAGCTTAATATCTTTTAAATTCTTTTTGATATAACAAAAAGGGGGAGAGTTGGTTTGAAAAATTGTCTTTTCAAAATAAATAAGGGGGCTTTAACTTCTTTGAAAATTTTAAAATCTCTTATTCAAATTTTTAATCTCAAAGGGGGAGAATCACAAACAAATTTTCAATTTGTTTTATTATATCAAAAAATGGGGAGATTGTTGAGATGTATGTTTTGATATAATAATTGAAAGATTGATTTAGACTAAATTGAAAAAGATTTCAAAATGTTTTGTAAGTCCAAACAACTTGAAAAATATGTTTAAGGGTTTTTACAAGGCTTTGAAATAGTTTAAATTGTATTTTATATAGTTAAACCTGTGTTTTCAAAGTCACTGTAACGATATGGTATACACCGTATTGATACGCCTTAGGGTTTCAGCAACAAGAAAATTTCAGTAGCCAAAACTCGTACCGATACACTATGAAGCGTATCGACACCCTTTGGTTTATCTCAACGGTCTGATTTCAACGTCTTTTGAAATGATAAGCCATATCGATACGCTAAGGCTATTTAATGCTCAACGACTCTTTTCCAAAGAGACCGTATCGATATAGGCACCCCGCGTATCGATATGCCCTGCACCATAACAGGAAAATGAGCATGGAAATCAACCTTAATGGCTCTAAAACATCTCCAACAGTCTACAACGACTAGCAACTCAATTGGGAGTATAAAAGGGACCTCCAAGCATCCATGGAAGACTAATGCTCCAATTGTCAACAATTATATGATGAGAAATTGTGTCTTAGGGCTTTAATTGTTTATCCTTTGTATAGACAACACTTGTGAGCTAAAATTGTCATATTTGCTCAAGTGTTTAAGTTTGAGTGAGAGCTTAAAGAGTGCAAACAAATACCTTGTGAGAGGACTTTTAGTTTGCTTATTTCCTTTATCTTGTTAAGAGTGTTTGGTTAATCTTTGGTAGAAAGATTAACCGTTTGTAAGGGTTTCCTCCTAATCCTAGAAAAAAGGGGATGAATCAATTAGTGAATTGGTTGAAAAATCCTTAGTGGGAGCTAAGGTAGTGGATGTAGGTGCTTGTTCGAAGCCCCAACTGAATTTTTTGGCCCCCACGAAGTCTCCAAGAACAGAATTTTTTGCGTGTGGACGTGAGAACTCAATTTGTCTGGCATTAACATACCACCGATAAGGACCAATATATAGGCTCGAGCAGCGTAATCAATTTCTTCCGCTGTGGAATTTGCATCCACTTGAAATTCACTCTTCAACCATGTCAGCTTCACTCGTTTACCATCAACAACATGCATCGGTGGTCTCTTTCTTAAATACTTCTGGCATCAATCATAAACAAATTAATTATTCGTACATATAATTGGATTCTAGAAATTGGAACACCGAGATTCATAGCAACATCTTCGAGGGTGATTGTGCACTCCCCGCGCGATATGTGAAAGGTATGCGTCTCCGATCTCCAACGCTCCACCAACCCATTAATCAACTGCGACACGATTTCAAACTCACGAATCATTGACGCGTACATAAAATCGGACATCTCCAAAAATCTCATTATATATTGGTTTGGCGGATCACACTATATCAAGTGAGGCCGAAATTTTGACTCCTCTCTCTACAAACACAATATTTAAATTAAAGTAGCACTTAATCATTTAAAAAAATTAATTAAAACTTGAAAATATAACCCATAAATTCTTACCAATATTCCTATGTTTTTCGTGGTGTGAGAATTTTGAAGTTTTAACAACGTCATTTTTACCTCAACAATTACGTGAGATAAAATGCCTTAAACATAAAAAAATCAATCAAATTTTAAAATATTTTCGATTAACTTATCCTACACATATTTTACTATTAGAATTTTAAAAAATAGGCATAGATAAAAAGAATTTGAATAAAGAAAATAAATCATACTAAACAAAACAAATCGTACTATAAAAATATTAACAAACGTTACCTTTAACCTTTCGAAGTATGTGTGAGCAACCTTCTTTGACCAATGTTGTCTAAGAAAATCTCACGACTTGACAAACGATTTTGCTTTGCTCGAACAAAAGAAGAAGAAAAATTTTGTGTGTTCTAAACCAACCCAAAACTATCTATTTAAAAGATAAATAAAACATAATATGAAAGAACTCTAAAAACCCCTAAAAAATCCCATATTTTTGTCCTCGTATGTTCCGTGACGGCCGTTAAGCCAGAGTGAACTCGCTGTGGGCATACGACGAGTTTGGTTTAGGATTAGGTTAATCTCATGATTAATGTTTTAATCAGTATTAAAGGAAAAAATCAAACTTGCCATGTTCGTGCGGCGAGTTTGAATAAAAAATTAATATAATTTTGGAACTCGTCGTGTTAGTGCGACGAGTTTTCTGTTAGGGTCCTACTTTTGGGAATTTATGATTTCGGGTGGTGCTTTGGGCATAACAACTTTCTATTTTCCCCCTTAACCCTTATATATATATAATGACACTTCTGTAAATATTTCGAAAGTTTAACCTAGGTATATCAGGTCGGGACGAGTCGGGGGTTTTTAAGCTTAAACTCGAACCCACCCCACCCCGACTTGTTCTGTAACGCCCCGGTTTTGGGCTTAGAAGTCTTGGGCGTTGACCGGTTGGTCAAAGTGCTGTTCGAATCGTAAGAGGTTAAATTAGGAAAGCCTAGTTCGGGTTGCATTAAAAATATGGAAAAATGTTCTAAAATCATCTTTTAATATAATTAGATGAACTGTGAAAACAATTTTGGAAAATGAGTTTTGGAAGTGTGACATTTTGGCTAGTGACCAAAATGTAATTTTCGCAAGTTTGGTGGCTGTTTTAAAAAGGATTGAAACTTTGAATCTTTAAGGAGCTATTAATCCAAAAGTGATTTCTCCAGATTTTTCTAAGATATTTAGAGTTATAATTCTGATTTTTTAAAGTGAATCAAAAGGAGGGAAAAACTCATTTTGGCATTTTCTCATCTAACTTCCAATTTTCTTTCTCTCTTTTTCTCTCAACCCAAACACTCCATTTCCAGAGAATTGATTCTGATTTTCTCACCTAAATTCCTCCTTTCAACTCTCATTTGATTGCAAATCATTGTATCTTCAAAACCTCTTCAATTGCTACAAGTTTCATCAAGGATTTTCATTCCAAAAAGTGGAGAAACACAAGTTTGGAGGTAAGAACGCCCTTCTCCTCTAAACTATCAGTTCTTTACTGAAATTCCTAAGTTTTCAATCCTAAATTGAAGTTTAATTAAAGGTTTTAAAGTGTTGAATTGGATCTTGGCTTATTATGCAAGATTTTGATGATTTTTGGTGATTTTCGTTAGATCTGAGTAATCTGTGATTTAAGAGATGTTTTTGATGTTAAATGATCTCTAAAATGATGTGGAATTGAGTTTTGATTGATGCAATCCCGGATAGGTTGAGTTTCCTAAGTTTAGCTTGTGTTTAAAGGTAGTTTTTGAGGTGATCTTGGTGATCTGGTGTTGCTGGAGGTATAAGGTTGTTATTAGGTTGTTTTTAAATGTTATTTGATGTTAATGGAAGTGAGGTTTTACTGGTTTATGGCTGGGCTTTGTTTAGAAGTGGTTTGGATGCATTTTCGGTTGGGTTTGGTGGCCGAAAATGGAGGTTGGATGAGAGCAGCGAGTTTAGGTGCTTTCATTGAAGCAATTAATGCATGGTGATGCATTAATCCTCTGCTTTGATGTGTTGAAACAGGGGAGGCATCATTGGATTCAAGTTTGGTTGATCCGAAAGCTTGATTTGGTGCTTTGGCTTGAAGCAAAGTGGAAATTGGTGAGTGCAAATGTGGAATTGGATTTCCAGCTTTTTAAACCAAGGTTTGAAGGTTTTGGGAGCTTAGTTTAAGTCTAAACAACTTTGCTAAGCTCAAGTGTAAGTTTTCGGATTTTCTCTCTAGTGGTGGCCATGACTTGATGTTTTGCAAAGTGATGATTTGCATGTTTTTATTACTGTTTTGAAAGCATGTTTTAGCATGGATTTTGCTGATGATATAAGCCATATGTTGTAGGTAACTCTAGATGAGAGTACCTTGCTTTTATACATTGTTTAAATGTGGAATAATGCTTTAAAATGTATGATGAAATTGGCTTGGATTAAATGCTTTAAAACAGTGGATTAAATGATGATTATGATGTATATTGGCAAGTGATGTTTTGAAAATGTTAAGGCCACTAAGGTGGTTAAAAGTCCTTGAGTGAGCCTTGTTACTTATGAACATCAAGGTGGTTAAAAGTCCTTGGATGGTTCATGTTGCGGACACTAAGGTGGTTAAAAGTCCTTAGGTGATCCTTCCATGGTGTTTAAAAGTCCATGGGCCAAGGTGTTTAAAAGTCCTTGGGGCCAAGGTGTTTAAAAGTCCTTGGGGTGATTCAAGCATTGGACACAAAGGTGGTTAAAAGTCCTTGTGTGGTCCTATCTCATGGTGTTTAAAAGTCCATGGCCAAGGTGTTTAAAAGTCCTTGGGGCCAAGGTGGTTAAAAGTCCTTGGGAAAGATTGTTGAACTTGTTTTATGAAATGAAATGTATCACTTGAGCCAATATGACATGTTAAGTATGTAAGAAGCATGAGATGCTTGTTTTGATATATGATATGAAGCATGTGATTGCTTGATTTAAAGTATGCTTTGAGCTTGTGCACGGATTGGTTTTAAGCATGATTTATAAATGGTTTTAATTGCATTATTGATTTGTTTTAATGAGCATGCCTCACTAAGCTTTTGCTTATGCTCTCCACGTTTTCTTAATTCAATAATGCAGAGCGTTAGAGTACCTTAAGGGCTGCAAGGAAGGGCAAGCAATCAAGTTCAAGAGAAGCTCTAAGTATGGAAGGTTTTGTTAAACATTTAGCTTTTGTATGTTTTGGCAATGGGGGACCTATGTGTATGTTTTGGGAGGTGTTTGAGACTCCCTAAGTATGTTGAATGTTGTTGAGACCGTTGGTTTTTGGTTTGGAAACTTATATGCTTGTTTTGCAAGTTTGGAGTTTGAATGGATAGCTTAAATAGGAAGCATGCCACTTATATTGGGGTTTTTCTTATGTGATGGTTTTATATTGAATTGGTGATGCAATTAAGGTCCTTGCATGTTGGTTGATTATGAGATATGGTTTGGCATTGTTATTTTGAAGTTTGAAGCATGTTTGATGTTGTTTTCGAGTCAATTCCAGGCAGGGGTATCGGTACTCGGGCTTGCGTATCGATACGCCTGAGCCAAATATGCACATTTCTGCCCAGGCGTATCGGTACGATTGTTAGGGTATCGATGCCGTATGAATGCCGTATCGAAACGAGGGAACTAGTATTGATACCGTATGAATGCCGTATCGAAACGGGGAGACTCGTATCGATACCGTGTTGAGAGTTTGGTTACTGCCTTCCCCGCGTATCGATACGACACCAGGCGTATCGATACCTGTCTGTTAAATCGGTTAAAAGTATCTTTTATGTTTTGTTTTGTTTACGTTTTGGTCCTGAATCTTGTATGATCAATTGCATGAGCTGTGGATGTCCTTTTGAGTTGAAATTTCACAGAGAAGCATGAAACCTGACTAATTTCAAGATGGTAACTTCAATTTGGGTTAAGTCCTTTTATTTATCAGAAATTACAATTTGGTCCCTAAAGTTATAATTTGTTCATTTGGGTCCCTGTTTGATCTCTGTTGATTGTGATCTTTTAGTATGTTGTTGGTATGATCACACATAGGCTAATTGTGCATCTAGATAAGATTAAAAAGAAAAAAATGGGTCGTTAATCAAGGTTGACTTTCGGGTTGACTTTGATTTTCCCCGTGTGACTTTCTTAATTCGGGTCAACCGTCTAGGTCGGGTTAAGGGGGTTACATTTGGTGGTATCAGAGCTGAGTTTGCGAGTAATTGGGAATGAATGTATGCATGATTGATGTATGTATGTTCTGTATGCTTGTTATCTGAAAGCATGATCAGTGGCTTGTGATGTTGATGCAATTGAGATGTATGCTTGATGTTGCATGTTGAGGGTACCCATTGCCAAACAAAAGCTAATGAAATGAGTTGATTTTAATGAAATTGAGCTTGAATACTTGGATTGCTTACCTTGTTGGGCCTGACTTATTTTATTTGCATTGTTGTTGCATGGTAAAAGTATGGCACCACGTAGAGAGTTATGAGGTAGTGTGCGAGCTACGGCTCCCAACGAGAATGAGAATGAAGAGCACACTGGTAGTGCTGTGTTACCCCCTCCTCCGCCTGGTGGTGGTGCTGGAGGTGAACGAGCTGAAGCTGCAGCTGGTGCTGGAGCTGCTGGACCAGAGGTTGGTCAGGGGCAAGCTATGCCTGACATGTCTATGCTGGTACAAGCTATTGCGGGTGCTTTTCGAGCAGCAGTAGCTGAAGCTCAAGGAGCTGGGCATCAGGGAGATGCTGGAGTCAGATTGCCTTTGGAGCGTCTGCGCAGTCTTGGAGGGACTGAGTTTAGAGGTTTGTCAGCCGAGAGTTCTGAGGCTTGGCTGGAGAGTACCAAGCGTATTTTGGGGCAGATGAGCTGCACGGATGTGCAAAAGTTGGGCTGTGTTGTGTCCTTGCTGCAGGACGATGCTTATACATGGTGGACGACCACCATAGCTGGGATGGCTGAAGCTGATGTTACCTGGACATTCTTTCAGAATGTGTTTAAGAGGAGATATCTGGGAGTGAGATATCTGGATGAGAAAAAGCGGGAATTCATGTCTCTTACCCAAGGGAGCATGAGTGTAGCTGAGTACGAGGTACAGTTCGTACGCCTCAGTCAGTATGCACCGGAGCTGTTACCTGATGAGCGAGAGAGGTGCGAAAGGTTCCGTTATGGCTTGGTGACGGAAGTAAAGACCTACATGTTGGCTGCTGAATATGATGATTTTGATGTTTTGGTGGGTCGAGCCAAAGACATTGAGATGAACCTGAGTTTGTCTGCTAGAGGTGCTGGAGCAAGTGCTGGGAAGAGATCAGCTGAGTATAGTTCCGGAGGTGGACGGAACAAGAGGGGACGCGATCAAAAGTATCAGTCCTCAGCCAAGAGAGGTGGAGGTGCACCTGCTAGAGGAGGCTTTGCTAGGGCTGAGCCTAGTGCTTGCTGGATTTGTGGTTCTCGTGGTCACATGAAGCGTGACTGTCCTCGTGCTGTGAGGGAGGTGCAAGCTCCTGTTGTGGCAGCTGGTAATGCTGGTGGAAATGGGTGCTGGAACTGTGGTTCTGTTGATCATCTGAGACGTGATTGTCCGAGGTTGGCTGGTGGCCAAGATCGTGCTCCTGTTGTTGCAGCACCGCAGAGAGGTCGTGGACGCGGCCATGGTAATTTCCAGAGGCGTGAGGAAGGTGGCCGAGGAGTAGCTCATGTTGTAGCTATTCAGCCTGAAGGTGGAGGCCAAGCGAGAGTGTATGCTCAGCGCGAGGGAAGGAATGATGCTGATGTGATTGCAGGTACCTTTACTTTGCAATCTTTGTCATTGCTATCTTTGATTGATTCTGGATCTACGCATTCATACATTTTGCGTGAGCATGCTGAACTGCTTGGTTTGCCTGTTGAGTCTTTGGATGTTGGAGTTCGTGTCACTAGTTCTTTTGGTGAAACTGTTGTGACTCGTAAGCTTTATAGAAGGTGTCCTTTAGTTGTTCAAGAGCATGTCTTTCATGTTGATCTTATGGAGTTGCCCTTCTATGGTTTTGATGTGATCCTTGGTATGGATTGGCTTGCTGAGCATCGTGCTGTTGTGGATTGTGAGAATAAGCGAGTATCGCTTAAGCTTGCGGATGATTATGAAGTGGTGGTGGTTGGTGAGAATGTGAAGTTTCTTGCCAATGTTGTGTCTACCTTGGAGGCGAGCAGGATGCTGAGGCAGGGTTGCGAAGCTTACCTAGCTTTTGTGATGAATCCTAGCTCTAAGGAGCTGAGGGTGCAAGACATCCGTGTTGTGAAGGAGTTCCCTGGTGTTTTTCCTGAAGAGTTGCCTGGTTTACCTCCTAGTCGCGGGGTGGAGTTTGGAATTGAGCTGTATGAAAATACAACTCCTGTGTCCATTACTCCCTATAGAATGGCACCTAAGGAGCTGAAGGAGCTGAAGACGCAGTTGCAAGAGTTGCTTGATCGTGGTTTCATCCGGCCGAGTGTGTCGCCTTGGGGTGCTCATGTCTTGTTTGTGAAGAAGAAAGATGGCACTATGAGGATGTGCATTGATTACCGTCAGCTGAACAAGTTGACCATCAAGAATCGGTATCCTTTGCCGAGGATTGATGATCTCTTTGATCAATTTCGGGGAGCTGTTGTGTTCTCTAAGATTGACTTGAGGTCAGGGTATTATCAGTTGAAGGTGAAGGATGTGGGCGTGCCTAAAACAGCTTTCAGGACAAGGTATGGGCATTATGAGTTCCTTGTGATGTCGTTTGGGTTGACAAATGCTCCTGCTGCTTTCATGGACATGATGAATCGTGTTTTTCATGAATACCTGGACAAGTTCGTTGTGGTGTTCATTGATGATATCCTCGTGTACTCGCGTACTGAGGAGGAGCACGAAGAGCATTTGAGGGTTGTGTTGCAAGCCTTGTTGGAAAATCAGCTTTATGCTAAGCTGAGCAAGTGTGAGTTTTGGCTTAAGGAGGTGGTGTTTCTTGGACATGTGGTCTCAGCTGAGGGGATTCGCGTTGATCCTCAGAAGATTGAGGCGGTGATGAGTTGGAAAGTTCCTAAGTCTGTTCATGAGGTCCGTAGTTTCCTTGGTTTGGCGGGATACTACCGGAGGTTTGTGGATGGTTTTTCCAAGATTGCTGCTCCTTTGACGAAGCTTTTGCAGAAAGATGTTAAGTATGAGTGGACAGAAGTGAGGCAGCAAGCTTTTGAGAAGCTGAAGTTGGCTTTGACGCAAGCTCCTATCTTGATTCAGCCTGAATCAGGGAAAGAGTTTGTGGTCTATAGTGATGCGTCCTATGTTGGTTTGGGATGTGTGCTGATGCAAGAGGGTAAGGTTGTGGCTTATGCGTCGCGGCAGTTGAAGGTGCATGAGCGCAACTATCCTACGCATGATATTGAGCTGGCTGCAGTGGTTTTTGCTCTGAAGATCTGGAGACATTATCTGTATGGTGAGAAGTGTACTGTGTACACGGATCACAAGAGTTTGAAGTATCTGATGTCTCGGAAGGAGTTGAATCTTAGGCAGCGACGTTGGTTGGAGTTGCTCAAGGATTATGATCTGACGATTGAGTATCATCCTGGAAAGGCCAATGTTGTTGCGGATGCTTTGAGTAGGAAGGTAGCTGTTGAGCTGAGGGCGATGTTTGCTAGCTTGAGCATATCGCGAGATGGTGGTCTTGTTGCTGAGTTGCAAGTGAAACCATCTTTGGTTCAGTTGATCAAGGAAAAGTAGTTGTTGGATGATTCCTTGGTGTCTCATGTTCAGGATATCGCGGAGGGTAGACCTTCGGATTTCTGCTTTAATGAGGATGGTGTGTTGTGTTTTGGTAGTCGGATAGTAGTGCCTGCTGATGCTGAGTTGAGGCATGCTATTCTGACTGAAGGTCATAGTAGTCCTTTTGCTATGCACCCTGGTAGTACTAAGATGTACCGTGATCTTCGTGATGAGTACTATTGGGTTGGTTTGAAGAAGGATGTTGTAGAGTTTTTGAGCAAGTGTTTGGTGTGTCAGCGAGTTAAGGCTGAACATCAGGTTCCTTCTGGTTTGTTGCAACCGTTGAGAATCCCTGAATGGAAGTCGGAGAGGGTTACCATGGATTTTGTATCTGGTTTACCTTTGTCTCCATCAAAGAAGAATTCTGTTTGGGTGATTGTGGATCGCCTGACGAAGTGTGCGCATTTCTTGCCTGTGCATACTACGTTTTCTTTGGATAAGCTGGCAGAGCTGTACATTGCTGAGATTGTGAGGTTGCATGGTGTGCCTAAGTCGATCGTGTCGGATAGGGATCCGAGGTTCACATCGCGTTTCTGGCAGTGTTTGCATCAAGCTCTAGGTACGAGGTTGCATTTCAGTACATCCTATCATCCTCAGTCAGATGGTCAGTCTGAGCGGGTTATTCAGATTTTGGAGGATATGTTGAGATGTTGTGTGATTGAGTTCCAAGGTTCTTGGGAGAAGCATCTGCCTTTGGTTGAGTTCGCTTATAACAATAGTTATCAGGCGAGTATACAGATGGCACCATATGAGTCTCTGTATGGGAGGAAGTGTGGGACTCCTCTTTGTTGGGCTGAAACTGGTCAAAAGTTGGTTTCGATGCCGGCTTTGTTGAAAGGAACCACCGAGAAGGTGAAGCTTATTTGTGAGAGGTTGAAGGCTGCCTCTGATCGGCAAAAATCTTACGCGGATTTGAAGCGTAAGGAGATAGAATATGCGGTGGGTGACCGTGTGTTCTTGAAGGTTTCGCCATGGAAGAAGGTGATGAGGTTTGGCCGGAAGGGTAAGTTGAGCCCTCGGTACATTGGACCATATGAGGTGGTTGAGCGTGTGGGTCCTGTTGCATATCGGTTGAGGTTACCTCAAGAGTTGGAGAAGATTCATGATGTGTTCCATGTTTCTATGCTCAGGAAGTATAGATCTGATCCTTCGCATGTGATGCCTGTTGAGGATGTGGTATTGAATCCGGATTTGACCTATGATGAGGAACCGGTGAAGGTTCTGGATTCGGATTGCAAGGTTCTTCGTGGCAAGACCATCGGGTTGGTGAAGGTGCTGTGGAAGCATCGAGGTGTTGAGGAAGCCACGTGGGAGCGGAAGGAAGACATGCTGAAGCAGTTTCCTTATCTCTTTCCTTCAGGTAAATTTCGAGGACGAAATTCCTTAAGGGGGGGAGAGTTGTAACGCCCCGGTTTTGGGCTTAGAAGTCTTGGGCGTTGACCGGTTGGTCAAAGTGCTGTTCGAATCGTAAGAGGTTAAATTAGAAAAGCCTAGTTCGGGTTGCATTAAAAATATGGAAAAATGTTCTAAAATCATCTTTTAATATAATTAGATGAACTGTGAAAACAATTTTGGAAAATGAGTTTTGGAAGTGTGACATTTTGGCTAGTGACCAAAATGTAATTTTCGCAAGTTTGGTGGCTGTTTTAAAAAGGATTGGAACTTTGAATCTTTAAGGAGCTATTAATCCAAAAGTGATTTCTCCATATTTTTCTAAGATATTTAGAGTTATAATTCTGATTTTTTAAAGTGAATCAAAAGGAGGGAAAAACTCATTTTGGCATTTTCTCATCTAACTTCCAATTTTCTTTCTCTCTTTTTCTCTCAACCCAAACACTCCATTTCCAGAGAATTGATTCTGATTTTCTCACCTAAATTCCTCCTTTCAACTCTCATTTGATTGTAAATCATTGTATCTTCAAAACCTCTTCAATTGCTACAAGTTTCATCAAGGATTTTCATTCCAAAAAGTGGAGAAACACAAGTTTGGAGGTAAGAACGCCCTTCTCCTCTAAACTATCAGTTCTTTACTAAAATTCCTAAGTTTTCAATCCTAAATTGAAGTTTAATTAAAGGTTTTAAAGTGTTGAATTGGATCTTGGCTTATTATGCAAGATTTTGATGATTTTTGGTGATTTTCGTTAGATCTGAGTAATCTGTGATTTAAGAGATGTTTTTGATGTTAAATGATCTCTAAAATGATGTGGAATTGAGTTTTGATTGATGCAATCCCGGATAGGTTGAGTTTCCTAAGTTTAGCTTGTGTTTAAAGGTAGTTTTTGAGGTGATCTTGGTGATCTGGTGTTGCTGGAGGTATAAGGTTGTTATTAGGTTGTTTTTAGATGTTATTTGATGTTAATGGAAGTGAGGTTTTGCTGGTTTATGGCTGGGCTTTGTTTAGAAGTGGTTTGGATGCATTTTCGGTTGGGTTTGGTGGCCGAAAATGGAGGTTGGATGAGAGCAGCGAGTTTAGGTGCTTTCATTGAAGCAATTAATGCATGATGATGCATTAATCCTCTGCTTTGATGTGTTGAAACAGGGGAGGCATCATTGGATTCAAGTTTGGTTGATCCGAAAGCTTGATTTGGTGCTTTGGCTTGAAGCAAAGTGGAAATTGGTGAGTGCAAATGTGGAATTGGATTTCCAGCTTTTTAAACCAAGGTTTGAAGGTTTTGGGAGCTTAGTTTAAGTCTAAACAACTTTGCTAAGCTCAAGTGTAAGTTTTCGGATTTTCTCTCTAGTGGTGGCCATGACTTGATGTTTTGCAAAGTGATGATTTGCATGTTTTGATTACTGTTTTGAAAGCATGTTTTAGCATGGATTTTGCTGATGATATAAGCCATATGTTGTACGTAACTCTAGATGAGAGTACCTTGCTTTTATACATTGTTTAAATGTGGAATAATGCTTTAAAATGTATGATGAAATTGGCTTGGATTAAATGCTTTAAAACAGTGGATTAAATGATGATTATGATGTATATTGGCAAGTGATGTTTTGAAAATGTTAAGGTCACTAAGGTGGTTAAAAGTCCTTGAGTGAGCCTTGTTACTTATGAACATCAAGGTGGTTAAAAGTCCTTGGATGGTTCATGTTGCGGACACTAAGGTGGTTAAAAGTCCTTAGGTGATCCTTCCATGGTGTTTAAAAGTCCATGGGCCAAGGTGTTTAAAAGTCCTTGGGGCCAAGGTGTTTAAAAGTCCTTGGGGTGATTCAAGCATTGGACACAAAGGTGGTTAAAAGTCCTTGTGTGGTCCTATCTCATGGTGTTTAAAAGTCCATGGCCAAGGTGTTTAAAAGTCCTTGGGGCCAAGGTGGTTAAAAGTCCTTGGGAAAGATTGTTGAACTTGTTTTATGAAATGAAATGTATCACTTGAGCCAATATGACATGTTAAGTATGTAAGAAGCATGAGATGCTTGTTTTGATATATGATATGAAGCATGTGATTGCTTGATTTAAAGTATGCTTTGAGCTTGTGCACGGATTGGTTTTAAGCATGATTTATAAATGGTTTTAATTGCATTATTGATTTGTTTTAATGAGCATGCCTCACTAAGCTTTTGCTTATGCTCTCCACGTTTTCTTAATTCAATAATGCAGAGCGTTAGAGTACCTTAAGGGCTGCAAGGAAGGGCAAGCAATCAAGTTCAAGAGAAGCTCTAAGTATGGAAGGTTTTGTTAAACATTTAGCTTTTGTATGTTTTGGCAATGGGGGACCTATGTGTATGTTTTGGGAGGTGTTTGAGACTCCCTAAGTATGTTGAATGTTGTTGAGACCGTTGGTTTTTGGTTTGGAAACTTATATGCTTGTTTTGCAAGTTTGGAGTTTGAATGGATAGCTTAAATAGGAAGCATGCCACTTAGATTGGGGTTTTTCTTATGTGATGGTTTTATATTGAATTGGTGATGCAATTAAGGTCCTTGCATGTTGGTTGATTATGAGATATGGTTTGGCATTGTTATTTTGAAGTTTGAAGCATGTTTGATGTTGTTTTCGAGTCAATTCCAGGCAGGGGTATCGGTACTCGGGCTTGCGTATCGATACGCCTGAGCCAAATATGCACATTTCTGCCCAGGCGTATCGGTACGATTGTTAGGGTATCGATGCCGTATGAATGCCGTATCGAAACGAGGGAACTAGTATTGATACCGTATGAATGCCGTATCGAAACGGGGAGACTCGTATCGATACCGTGTTGAGAGTTTGGTTACTGCCTTCCCCGCGTATCGATACGACACCAGGCGTATCGATACCTGTCTGTTAAATCGGTTAAAAGTATCTTTTATGTTTTGTTTTGTTTACGTTTTGGTCCTGAATCTTGTATGATCAATTGCATGAGCTGTGGATGTCCTTTTGAGTTGAAATTTCACAGAGAAGCATGAAACCTGACTAATTTCAAGATGGTAACTTCAATTTGGGTTAAGTCCTTTTATTTATCAGAAATTACAATTTGGTCCCTAAAGTTATAATTTGTTCATTTGGGTCCCTGTTTGATCTCTGTTGATTGTGATCTTTTAGTATGTTGTTGGTATGATCACACATAGGCTAATTGTGCATCTAGATAAGATTAAAAAGAGAAAAAAAATGGGTCGTTAATCAAGGTTGACTTTCGGGTTGACTTTGATTTTCCCCGTGTGACTTTCTTAATTCGGGTCAACCGTCTAGGCCGGGTTAAGGGGGTTACATGTTCCTTAGCAAAACCCAAATAAAACTCGCCCCTATAGGATCGAGTTGGGTTGGGTCGGGACCCGTCAGGTTCAGGTCAAATTGCCATCCCTATCCATAAGCTATTTTTTCTTTTGAATTCCACATTAAAAAATAAAATAAATTAGGTCAGATTAGGTCGGACCGGAGAGGGTATTTACCCAAAATTCGGGGCGAGTTTGGGGCGTACTAAATTTTTAAAAATGTCGTGGCGAGTCTAGGCAACCAAAAACCCGTCCGAACCCACCTCGTTGCCACCCCTAAGTTTAGCGGAGAAGAGAGGGATGCACGCTTAATCTCCATGACGTACGCAATATTGTTTTTTTGTTATAAATTGTACTTAAAACTGTTAAAATTATTCTTAAATGATAAATCTGATGTCCTAAATAATTAATTATTTTTAATACATATGATCTTAAATTTAATCATATTGTTGACAAGATTTAGTTTGAACTATTTTTAAATTTTAACTCGAATATATTTAAATTTGCATCAAATGTTTAAATACAAATGAATTCCTTGTGATAGGAAGCTGGAAAAAAATAAAATGAACTCGAGGGGGGAATGAAGAAAAGAGATTATATTTGTATAATGAAATTTTCATTATTTTTAACGAATACAAATTAGTCTAACAAATCGGAAAGAAAAAAATCAAAGAGTCACACGAGTTAAGTATAAAAAATATTATATATTTGTAAAATGATTATATGTATTTTTGTTTTGTTTTTTATTTTGTATAATTATTAACATTTAATTTATTGATCAATCAATTCAAATCGAGTACTGCAGATGTTCAATATAAAAATAACTCTCACATTCCAATTTTTTTATTTACAATGTCAGAATTTGAAAATATAATCTTACCTAAGGAATTTAAGGATATTACAAAAAGTATTAAAACCATTATTTTTAAGTGTGCTACTGTTTTATTATTCTCCACCTAAAACATTGAAAATAGGCTACCAAGTAATGTCAAGTGGTTAAAGTCGTAGATGAGCATTCAAGAATGAGCAAGCAGTAAAAATATATTGCTTTAAGCATCATATGACCAAGTAAATCAGGGTTATTAAGTGATTAGAAATTTACAATAACCTCGCTTACTAACTAAATATAAATAAACCTAAGGTAAAAAGTTATAAAATCTCACTTCAACCGTCCAAACTCTTGAGTGCCATATCTTACCAGGGCAATTTACTCTAAAGATAAACCGAGCTTGGTAAATTTTCCATAAAGCCCCTGTGTTAGGCTACCACATTGCACCTTCTAGTTTTTGAGCCTTGACCTACCTATGTTTCAAAGGTTTCGGGCTTGAGTCATTGTTCAAAGATTTAAAGGTTTGTGTAATTTATTAAAATGAGGCCTTAATATTTTTTTTTAAAATATTTTTTTAAAGCTGGCAATTCATATAATTGATTTGGTGTAAAGGTTACAAATTGAAAAACAAAGAAAACATAAATGAAAGTACATCTTAAAATAACCTCTCCACCCGATCATAAGAATTCTTCAGCAGAACCAAACAAGGCCAGCAATTCGAAGATGGTGGAACTCGGAGTGCATCTACATAATGCATGTAAGTATGTAACCGAGAAAACAAAACCCTACATACGGAGTCTCTCTTGTCCTAAGTGCATATCACCTGCAGTTGTTCCAATCTTCCTCTGTCAGTTTCACATACACGTGTTGTTGCTTCAGGTGCTCCCTCAATCCAGAAACGAGGGACCAGCAAATTTCTACATTCCTTCGTCATTACATGTGCTGCATTATTAGCCCCTCTCCTGATAAACTGAAACCTAATGCTGCAGAATTCTCTGGCTAACAACTTAATATCATGGACAAGTGGAGATATGATCGATCTATCAACCTTATCCGAATTCAACTTCTTGAATAGCGTGAGGGAATCCCCCTCAATAATCACATTCATGAAGCCTAGATCTTTTGCATACTGGACTGCATGTTTACATGCCTGAGCTTCTCCTACAAACGCGTCAACCACATCCTGATGGGGGATTGCACAAGATGCCATAATGAGACCCTGGTTATCTCGACCAATTATCCCAGACGTTGCAGTTTTGTGAGTATGATTGAAGGCTGTATCAAAATTGAATTTGACTGTGTGCTCCGGCGGGGCTTGCCATACCGATTCAATCTGTAAAGTAGTACTTGAATATACCTGTGAAACCACCTCTCGTTCTTGGACAAATGCTTCAACAAAAGCCTCAATCTCTTCTATTGTTTTTGTAATACCCTCGTGCACTAATTTGTTCTGCGAAAACCACAGGTGCCAATAGAGGACTAACAGTGTCCTTTTACCACGAGGTGAGAGGCTAATGAAATAGGATGGTAGCCATTATTTCCAGGAGCTTGCACACTGAGTTGTAACATCAGGTAGTCTCAATTTCCTTAAGACTTGCTGCGTAAACCCACAGTCTCTCATTATATGTTCCACCGACTCACCAATGCTTTGACAACGTGGACAAACATTGTTTACCGGCAATCTTCGAATCTGCAGATTATCAAAAGTAGGTAGAAAATTGTTTGCAATTTTCCACATAGCAATTTTCACCTTAGCAGGAACATCAATGCTCCATATCTCAGAATAAAATGCCACCATCTTAACATCCTCAGTTCTACCTTCCTCCCTACGCAACAACATGTACCCAATTTTGGCTGAATAATTCCCTGTACCATCAAATCTCCATATTATTGCATCTTCCAAAGCTGCATTTGCCAAGGGAATAGAAGATATTCGAGAGGCTTGATCTGTGTCAAATAATTCCTGGAGAGCTTCTTGGTTCCATGATTTGTTATCTCTTTCAATCAGATCAGCAACCATAGTATAATGTATATTAATTGGTTGATTTTTAACACGTCCATATCCTGGGCCTGGGATCCAAGGTTCATTCCATATATTGATGCTCTCTCCCGAACCGACTCACCATCCATAGCCCTTTTCAATCAGCCCCCTTGCGCTCCATATGCTACGCCATATGTATGAAGGTCTAGCTCTTAACTCAGCTTTGAGGAAGTCTCCACGGGGATAGTATCGTGCATATAAGACATGGCCTAACAAGCATTGATGCTCAGTAATCAATCGCCAGTACTGCTTTGCAAGCAAGGCAATATTGAACTAACTTAAGCATCGAAAATTCATCCATCCTTCCGATTTAGAGAGAGCCAAATTGTTCCAAGTGCACCAGTGGATTCCCGTGGTCGAACCTTTACTCCTCCACCAAAACTTCGCTATAATCTGCTCCAAGGATCGACACAGTGTGAGTGGAAGCAAAAAACATTGCATTGCATACACTGGGATGGCTTGCAGCACATCTTTGATTAACACCTATCTCCCACCTATTGACAAAAATCGGACACCCCAACTATCAACCTTGTTATGGAATCTGTCAAAAAAGTAGTTGAATGCCTCATTCTTCGATCTCCCTACCATGATAGGCAATCCGAGATACCTCTCTGGATTTGCTGATATTCGAACCCCTAGCATGTTAACAATCTGTGTCTTCATTTCCTCGTCAACATTGGCACTATAATAAATTAGAGACTTGTCATAGTTAACTCGTTGCCCAGACATTTGTGCATATTTGTTCAACACATTCACCATATTTACAGCTCCCATCAACGATGCTTCACCAAAGACAATGTTGTCATCAGCAAAAAACAAATGTCCAACTTGCAATCTACCTCTACCAATTCGAGCCCCAGAGATTGTCCCTCTATGATTAGCTTCATTCAATAATGTTGATAATCCTTCGGCACAAATTAAAAACAGGTATGGGCTTAACGGATCGCCATGCCTAAGGCCACGAGATGGATGAAACTGATCCTCTTTAATACCATTCATGCTTACACAGTAAGATACCATACTTACACATCGCATAATCATTTGGATCCAATTCGCCTCGAAGCCTAACTTGATCATCATAGCCTCTAAAAACGACCATTCGACACGATCACATACCTTGCTCATGTCAGCTTTCAAAGCAAAAGAACCATGCTTACCCTTCCTATTGTTCTTCATCGAATGTATAATTTCATAGGCAATGATCACATTGTTAGAAATGCATCTGCCAGGGATGAAAGCTCCTTGAGCTTTACCAATACACACATGCAACACCTCAGACAAACGGTTCGCCAGTACTTTAGATACAATCTTATAAACAACTGTGCACAAGCTTATGGGTCTAAATTGGGTAAGGTTTTTGGGCTATTAACCTTAGGTATAAGAACTATTTGTGTTGTATTTATTAGCCCAATATCAGATTGCATGTTCAAGATTGACAAACAATATCGTGTTACGTCTCCTCCTACTATGTGCCAGTACTTTTGAAAAAAGAAGGTTGGGAAACCATCCATGCCACTTGCTTTCATGAGAGCCATGCTGAATAGTGCCAATCTTATCTCATCTGCATGGAACGGTTTAAGCAGGCTTTCATTCATCTCTGTGGTCACTTTCGCCTGTACCAAATCAGTAATTTCAGTTGCCTCACTTGGCATCGACGATGCAAAAAGCTCCTGGAAGTATTTTGTGGCCAGCTGTGTGAGACCATCTTTCTCGGATATCCAATTGCCTTGCTCATCTTACAACCCATTAACCCTATTAATCTTCCTTCGAAATGATGCATAGTTATGAAAATATGGAGTATTTTTGTCCCCATAGCGTAGCCAATTGGCGCGCGCACTTGCTCCCAGTACATCTCTTCTTTATCAGTCTCCATATTCAATCGAAGTTTCACCTCAATAAGCTCACTGAGTGCTGCTTCTTATGGATCTACCATCGACAATTCATGCAACCTATCTTGCAGTTGTCGTTTTGCAGTTGAATTTACACGTCGCAAATCCTGACTCCACCTGCTCAGGGATTGTCCAAGGAGTGTAAGTCTTTCTGGTAATTCAGCATTCAATCCTTCCCAAGAGGATTTAATTTCCTGCTCAATACTATCCTCAAGGGCCCAGCTTGCCTCAAATCGAAACTCATTAATCCTTGCCCTCATGCACTGACGATTATTATGATCTGTGTTAATTAGAACCGGATAATGATCCGAGATGGAATGATCCAGGTGAGAGACTGAAAAATCAGGGTGCATCTCCAACCATCCCAAATTTGCTACGGCTCTATCAAGCCTTTCCCGAACGTTAGTAGCTTCCGTTCGACCCCTCTCCCACGTGTACCATGTGCCCTTAAAGCCTATATCACAGAGCTCGCAATCATCCAGCACCTCTCTGAATTGAGACATGTTGCGTTCTGGTCGCAGTCATCCACCTTGCTTCTCAAAAGAGAACATAATTTCATTAAAATCACCTGCCACAAGCCAAGGTACTTGCTGATCCGATTTTAGTTGCCGCAAAAGATTCCAGGAATTATTTCGATAACGCTCCTCAGGGCAGCCGTAAAATCCAGTGAAGCGCCATACCATCGAATCACTCTCTTTGATAATAACATCTGTATGGGATCGTGAATAACTTTGCAACGTGATGTCAACTTCCGGCTTCCATCCTATACATAATCCTCCTCTAGTTCCTGCAGCACCAACTTCTATCCCAAACAAGAACCCACACTTTCTTCTAACACTCTCCATTCTTTTCACACTGAGTTTTGTCTCCATTAGAAACAAAACCTGGTGAGAGTTACGCCTCAAAGAGTTCTTGAGACGATTCATCGTCCGGGGTTTCCCCAGCCCTCGGACGTTCCAGCAAGTCAGCTTCATTGAGACCGGCTGCTCTGTCCCGCAGAGCCAGCCGATATTGGATTGCCATCACCAGGTACATTCGAATCCGTCAGCCCAGAAACGTTTTGCACCTCCTTTGTTGTTCGTGGTCGTTTTTTGCCATCCACCACATCGATCGGATTATCTTCCATGTTTGACCCGATTTCCATTTGTCCTTGCTCATTAGACACCATATTAGCATTGGTGGGCCCCATCGAATTTGTCCACATATTATTCCAACATGAGGGAATAGTGGGCCCAGTTTGTGGTACACCCTCACGTGTATTAACTGCTTGCATGAAGTTGCACATGCTGCCACTTCTTCTCAACTGCCCATGCACGTTCCTCACTTCAGTGACACATGCCAGTGGTGCTCCTGTAACCTCCTCCCTCAGCCACTTGCTTGGCGCCGACGTCCCCCTTCTTGGTGGTGCACGGAGAGTTAAATCCCAACCGAAGGTTACCTCTTTGGGATCCAAGGACAACCGGAGAGGACAGTAGCTTTCCCCATGCCCTAACTTGCCACATATAAAGCAAAATAATGTAACTTTTTCATATTGGAACCTGGCAAACACAAATCTATCCTTCGCAATCATAACATTCTTCTTCCTTTTCAGTGGTAAATTGACATTCAGCTCAACCTTCACCCTCATATATTGCTTTCGTCCTGAGAGTATCAAACTCGAATCATACTCTACATAAGATCCAATGAAGTTCCCAAACTGTCTTGCCATTGGCTCCGACATAAATCCCGGTGGAAGATCGTGAATCTGAACCCAAAACATCGCCGTCTCTATCGAAACTAGCAAAGGATCTTCACTACCCGTTAACTTATGTAGCAGTAACAGATGGTTATTAAAAAACCATGGTGAGCCCTCAATAACTCGATTCATTTCTACTTCATGAAAGAACTTAAAGCAGAACCTGTTTTCCCCTATATCGGTAATGGAAATGCCCCCGAGCGGCCGCCATATATCTGCCAATGTATTCCTCATCGACAAGAAATGAATTACACTTGTCGTGAGAAACCTGTCCACCAAACACAGCCCAATATCAGCAGAAACCTCACCTACCTCCGCAGGAATTTCTAAGGCCTCCTCCTCACCATCCTCTATCGATAGATTAGCAATATCATTCTCCATTCCTTCAATCTCGCACAGCAGCAGAGACACTACACCTGAGCAAAATCAAACTGACAACGTGCAATACTGCAGACTTAGAGCGTGCAAAAGTACAGACTTAGAGCGAGCAAAAATGTTTGTTGATTTGTTGTGCATGTGGGAGTCTGACTTTTGAATAAAAATAAATATAACAATACTCAAAATTTATGAAATACAACAACATTTTGTTTCCCGTATGTTTTACCACTAGTCTATAACAATCTTTTGTTTTTTTCTCTTATAAGCCTTTATTTAACTCATTTTGTGATTTTCTTTTAGCTATGTGCTGTTGTTCTTATTGTACATGTCCGGAACTCTCCTGCTATTGGTGTGTTGGGTCGTTTGAATAGACGGCTTAGTGAAGGGTAACCATCGAAGAAGACAACATCAAGCATGTGGGTATTGTACCCTATATTGATATTGCTTTAAGGGCAACCAAAAACACCCCATTGCTCCCTTCCACGTAAAGCACTTGGTTAATCCCCTAACATACCCTTCGTAATCCTGTCTCCATTCCACAGAGATATTTGACCACTAAATTCCAATCAGCCAACTAAAATAACTTCTCTAACTGTCATTTCTTTCCCCAAACTAAAAACATCCCATGCAAGTCACTCTCCTTACAACTCTAACATCGGCCCCATTCCCCCACAAGTCCCAATCCTTGCACTTGGATTTAAAACATCAGCTGCCGCTCTGCCACTACACAAATTAGACGATGGAGCAGAACCAGCATCCCAAGTTCTCCAAACCCGCCGAATTATGTCTTGCTGATGATTCCAGGGTGAGTAATACTATAATTGGCTTTTCTTTTTCTTCTTTTCTTTTAAAAGTTTGATTGTTGTTGGTCCAAATGGTAAGCTACTTGTTATCGCTTAAGTGGGTCTCGAGTTTAAGGTTTTGTGTAAAATCTCCGTCGGGAGACTTACTCACCAAAGTCAATTGTGCAACCGGGTTGGTCCGGATTAGTCGGGTCAAAGCACTAGGAACTGGTAGGGCAACCAAAAAAACAGTTTAATTGTTGTGGTTAAGTAAGTTGATTGTGGTGCAGGTGAAGCAAGAGGAGTGGAGAATTCGAGGTGAGCTCGAAAATGAAATAGAGAGAGACTTGGAAGAAGAGATTAAAGATGGAATATACCATCTGGCATTTAGGCTGCACCGCCTTTATCAGCACAAAATGGAAAGGATATCAGAATCTGGGCGTAAACAGAAAGACAAAACAGTTTCTGAGGTGAACATAAGTATAAAAATGGAGGGTGGAACCAGAATTGAGATTAAAGAGACCAAGAAAGATGAAAAGGGTCAGCCACTTAGACCCCGGAGCCGGAGTTCAACATCAAAAGATGTGAAAGGGAGAAAGAAGTTTGATTGGGCTAATAGTCTGAGAGCAGGGGCTGACCCTGCAATTCTTAACAGGAAAACTGAAAGACCTAAGATGCCCGGCAATGACCCTGAACTTGAAAACACAAGGAGAAACCTGGTGAGAAAAGGAAACATCAAGGTTCTTGAGCTGGGATGGAAGTGGTAAAATGAATATGCTTCTGTGGCACCTAAATAAAACATGGTTTTGAGTTTCTTTATTTCTTCAAAAACTACTGAATGCGACTGCGAGCTTAATATCTAATACTGCCAAATAAATGGGATATATATATCTTTTACACAGTTTTTGGACCGTTGGATGATGGTAATTAATGGCTCAGATTATTTCCTTATCTTTTTTCCCTAAGCGATAATCTTCACATTTTTTACTGTTAATCTCATTCATTCATTTCCTTATCCAATGGTCTTAAATTAATGTAAAACTAAATGATTTTTACACTATATAACTTGATTTCATCCATATATATATATATATATATTGTTTGGAAAAAACTTTGATGCACAAGCCGTGTAAACTTTAGTTTACACAAGCCCTTTAATTTTAGGGTTTAGGGTTTAGGGTTTTAGTTTAGGGTTTAGGGGTTTAGTATGTAGGGTATATAATTTAAGGTTTATAGGTAGAATTTAGAATTTAGAGTTTAGGATTTAGGGCTTAAGTTTTAGGTTACTAGCGTTTGTGATTTAGATTTTAAATTTTATAAAAGGAATGTGTAAAAAAAATTTACACAGCTTGTGCATCAAAATAAAACACATATTGTTTTCCTAGGGTTATTGCAAAAGAGTTTGTTTCATTTTGCCCTTTTAAAAAAAATCATACTCGATGTAAATGTTGAATACGAAGAATATATTTTAATGTTTTTCTTCTTATATTTGTAGAGTCTATATTAGATATAAATGTTTTTAATAGTTTTAGTGATTACAAGGCGATGTATATTCATATTTTTCTCTTAATCTTTGATAAGACACACACCTCGAACATGTGTCTCATAAGATGAACACCATCGTCTTTTCAATTGTGATTACACATTGGATTCAAACTATATATAAATGTTTTTTTAATAAAAAGTACATATAAATGTTGAACGTGAATACTTGAAACTAATGAAAATTGAAAAATAACTTCATGTGCTTAATTATACATGATTTGAAGAGAGATGAATACTAGATAATTAAGTCAATCCTACTCCATAAGATTGCAATAACTAAGAGCATTGTTATTGTCGATTAAGACCAATAATAGATTCTAAATTCTATATCGGAACAATTCATATGTAGCAATATGGCGTACGAAGCTTTTCACAATTGAACCATAAATAATAAGAGAGATTTAATTTCTAGAAATAAAAAAATATAGATATATCAACAACTAATTGGTTTAATAAGATAAGACACTAAATTTTTTAAGTAAATTTTTTAAAAAAATTGCAAATAATAAAAGAGGAAGAATTGATGTGCAGAATGCAAAAAGAGAGGAAAGATTGTTGCACAAAGGTTGGGACAGTATTAAGTTGGTATGAGGGGCACATTGAAGTTTTGTTGGTATGGCAATGGAGCGTCATAGTCTAGTCCATGTCCAATTCTCCATACATCACCTTACCTCAAATCAAAACCAATTTATAAAAAGAAAAAGTTATATCTATAAGGTGAAAAAAAAGGGGGCAATCTTTTTCAACTTTTCCTCTTTTTGTTTTGTTTTTGGTTGTTTGCTTTAGAAAAGGAAACAATCCAAAAGAATCTTGAGAGGACCCCCTCCCTCCTTCCTTGGGTTACCCTGTCCTATTGTGCACTAATTTTTGGAATCATATAGGACCCAATCCCTTTGCACGCACTTCCTCCTACATTCTCATTTTGCACACAATCTCTCTTATTATCTTGCTTAATTACACAAACCCTAGCTAAATTTAGTTTGAGGTTTAGATTATTTGTTCTAATAATATTGTCTTTAAAGTTGAAACCTATAATATCTTGCCGAATTTGTGATATATCTTTACTATTGCACCTAATATTTGTTAGGGATGAACCCAATAAGTGGTGCTAGTGGAAAAGCGGATGATGTCCATTTTAGGAGACTCGAGTTTAAATCGTTTTGTCTGTAATGTGTGTATTGTTAAAGGGTTAAGAATACATACGGACATATACTACCTTTTAATTAAGACTATTCAAAAAATGTTTGTTAGTGATTGTTTGTTTTTAATGTTACCATTCGAAATGTGATATATCTTATCTTGTTGGTAATTTATTTATTTTTGTGTTAATCACCAATATTTTTCACTTATTTGTTTTAGGGGAAATATTTCATGTACCGGTGATGGAAATTTATTTTAAATTTAGGGTTAAATATTTAAATTTTAGTTTTGAGAATGAAACTAATCATGCTCGTGAATTATTAAATTTCAACTTCCAGTACAAGGAATAATAACACGTTGTTTTAATTGTATGATAATAGATTAATTACTTGAAACCGTGTGGATAACAAAACTTTTCTTTAACACTGTACAATTCTAAAATCTCGAATTTAATTTTTTAATTAAACTAAAATAACCATATCAATTGACCCAAAATTTTGATAATTCTTTATTTATTTAAGATGAAGATAACTTCTCCCCTGAGGTTGATTAAATTGTGTTGTAGATGGATAAATTTTTATTTACATATACGAAACAGGTTTATTGTCTTAGTAATAAAGAGCGTTAAGAGTTTGAATTTCGACTTTTTTTTTATTATGGAAATAATTACATTCGTAAGGCTAATGTCAAAGTTTGAAATCATCTAAAATGAGACAATATGAGCATCTTTGACCACTCGATCAATTAATGGATCTCAATCTCGACTCTTACTTCTATATAAAGAAAATTGTTTGACCGATAAAGTGAATAATGTTTGACCGAAATAATTACATTCGTAAGGCTTAAATATACATTTAGTATTTAAATTATACATTTTCTCCCAAGTGGGTACCTAAAGAATTTTTCTTCCCATTTTGATACCCAAACTTTAATTCCATCAACTATTCTAATAATTTTATTAACATACTTAGTCCCAAAACTTATACATTCTATCAATTTGGTCCTAATTCGAAATAATTCAATAAATTTAACCATGTGTATTTAAAAATACCATCAATTTAGTCATTTTTTACGACACTTCAAATTAAACAAGCCTAACAGATCAAAACAACAATGAGATAACTGCATTATACCATAAAATAACATCAAGTTACTGTTAAAAAATTTATACTAGGAAAGTGATATAAACAATTACAGGAGAAAAACAAACATTAATTTAAGAACATAACAAATAGTAATTTGATAAGATTTCTAAATATAAAGGGTTAAAATTTTGAATTATGACCAAATTGATAGAATGTATAAGTTTGGTATCAACTTGGGAGAAAGTGCCTAGTTCAAGTACCAACTTGAGAGTAAAAATTCTTTAAGTACCAATTTGGGAGAATATGCTTAATTCATGTACCAACTTGGGAGCAAAATTTCTTTAGGTACCAACTTGGGAGAAGGCGTATAGTTCGGGTACCAAATGTATATTTAAGCCTTTTATTAAGTATGGAAATAATTACATTCGTAATGCTAATGTTAAGGTTTGAATTCATCTAAAATGAGACAATATGAACATCCTTGACCACTCGATCAATTAATAGATCTCAATCTCGACTCTTACTTCTATATAAAGAAAATTGTTTGACCGATAAAGTGAATAATGTCTGAAGACGGTGGTTCTGGTGATGGTTCAAGATGGTTTTGATGCACTTTGGTCTGGTTTTTTGGTAAAGGAGTATCATCGTGTCGTTTCTTTCTATTGCATGGTTATTTATAGTGGTTTGAATAATTCTCGATAGAGAGTTGTGACACTGTGATTAGACGTCCTAAGAAGTGACGTTCTAGGCTAATTTTGTCATCAAATGAGACCACAGGTGCCAACACGTGATCGTTGGTGATCGTTCACTTGTATGTTCGCGAGCTATGGGTGATTGATGCGTGTTCGCTGGTGATCGTCCACAGAATATGCTCGCGAGCCGTAGGTGATCGACACTTGTTTGTTGGTGATCATCCACATAATATGTTCACGAGCCGTGGGTGATCGAAACATGATCGTTGGTGATCGTCCACAGGGCGGAGGTTCGCAGGTGGTAACAAAAACATTTTTAGCTTATCCAATAATAGAGTTTTGAGTTTAGTTTTAAACTCTAGAAACTGATGTAAACTCCAAAATAAGTAGCCAAAAGCATGAATAAAGACAATGTGGCATATTAAGTAGTCCAGGTATGAATCATAATCTGATGCAATTAAATCTTTGACCAGAGGCAATCGACTGGACCACATACATGCATATGCCAGCAGCTTTAACTGATACTGTGGTTAAAATTCCCGAATCAAGCAAAGTTTTCTGCAGATCTGGCTGGTAAAAGATTTAGACACTAGAGCAAGCAAATCATCCCCAAAGCATACAATTCGCCTCAAGCCCTATCTTTAGAAGTAGTAGCAGCTAAATGGTCCAAAAATAAGCACATCTCTCATCTTAAAACCTTACCTTTTATAAGGAATCATATCCCTCTTCTACCCACCATGTGGTTGAATTCTGACATAACAGCTCATCACTAAACCATAAGATCAGGGAATTTAGGCTGAAAATCAAGTTAAGGGCTTTGATTGTGTCCCAAGGGAGATTTTCTTTTTCTTTGCCTTAACATTCCACATGTTTCCACTCAAGGGTTAAAAACAAAAAAGAAAATGGAACTATGCACTGAGTTGATTTGCATGGTAGAAAATATTGCCTCTTCCCCAAGAGAAAAATAAGCATAAAAATAATGGAAGAGTAAATGCATGAGCAGGAAAATAAAAACCAAAAGGAGGCTAGGTTGCAATGGGTAACAGAAAGGGATCAGAAAACTTTGTTTGACTCTACTTTCAACATTAAAAACTAAGATGTACCCAGTGCTTGAACAAAAAAGTTGGGCTAAGTACCTAGCATTCAGTAGTCATAAATTCACGTACAAGTCAACAGGAAACTAACTAATTAGGTTTATAGCAATTGCTTAATACTTGATACAAGGAAAATCATCCTCCCTTGCTCCAAAACCCACTTAAAGCTCAGGCCTCTTGCATTGCACTGCATGTCTCTCCACTTTGCCTCAATGCACCAATATCTATACCCATTTTCACATTAGAATTAGAATTAGAACTAACATTAAGTACCAAGTGTTAGCTTAGCCCCTAAGAAATCAATGTTATGTTACCCTCTGAAAAAAAAAACATGAAGAAGAAGCTATTTTCTAGGGTTTCTTACCAAGAGTGTTCTTGTTATTATGCATCCATACTTTGAAGACATGCCTTTTGACCCCAGTCTCGTTGCAGAACTGTTGAACTATGGCTTCATCATGTTTCTGAATCCGCCACCCTAGCCTCTCAGCCAACGCCGCCATCTTCTCCTTCTGTTCCGGCGTGAACTTTGTCCTAAACCTCTTCCTCGAACTCCCTTGATTCGAAACGTCCTCTTGATCTTCCCGCCCGCCTCCTGATATCGACGGTAGAGCCAATGGCCTTTGCTGTCCACCCACGTGGAGGTACCCGGCTGGAGGTCTAAAGTAAGGTGTGAATTGCGGTGGTTGGTGGTGGTGGTGGTGGTGGAAGTAGATGTCCGTCATGGGAACGGAGTGTGGGGAGCCGAGTTCCGTTTCCTTTCGGTGGAAGTTACGGTGGCAGTTGCAAGCTGCGCATTTGAGAGCGTCGAGGGTACCTTCCGTTCCAGCCGGCATGAACTCACAGCAACCGTCGACGGCGTGACCACCGATTCCCACCGCGTGGTTCTTCAAACACTCTCTATACCTTGGCTTCCTCTGCAGCTGAGGCGTTGGACCCAGTTCGACAGCTGACATTTTGAGTCCAGATGAGTTAGCAAGCGAGTCATAACCCATCTCTTCTTCTTGCTCCTCTTGATCCTCAAACTCCATTTCTCCGACTCAACCAAAGACAAAAACTTTACCCCCAGAAAAGAGAAGAGATTTAAACAAAAACAAAAATTAACCCCTTTTCTCCACTAATATACTAGAAGACAAAGAAGATAAGAGGGGGAAGAGAGTGTGACCATAATTCTTTTTATCTGCAAATAAAATATTCTTCATTTAATTTATGTGATGACTGTAAAAATACATGAGTCTGGTTTTTAAGAGAAAGAGTGGGTACAGTGAAAATACCAGGTCTGGGGGTTTGTCCACTGTTTGCAGAGCGGACAAAATAAAGGAATCCAACGTTTCACGCGCTACCCACGCGACACTGAAACTTACGTTGTTATTAATTATTGTGGATTTGGGATGGGACCCCTCTCACCTTGTACTCTCACAGAAAGGTGGGTCCTCAAAGTGAGGTCAGGTGGCGCGTGATCCGGCGCGTAAGGAGAGGGGTTGAGGGTATGGTATGGGGGTGCAGAAGAAGATGGGGACACGGAATTACTTGGGGCAGCAATAAATTGTCGGCATTAAAAGCAAAGCTTGGGCAAACCTCTGACGTGTGCCAAAGTTTCCGATATAGACGGTGACGCGCTCTTGGCGTCAATGCGCAATTAATACCCCGCTGTGTTGTGTAAGAGAGAGAGGAAATAAAGGATGGAGAAGGCCAAAGTGGGAGGTTAATGGTAAATGCTAATGGCCTTATTACTTATTAATACTCTCCCTGTGATTCGCGTGGGGATAACGTGCTTACAAACTCATTAGATCGGCGGTTGTGTTTGGAGGGTCAAAAGGGTCTTTTCCCTACCAAGCCATGCAGGCATGCACACAAAAGGATGGATGATGGGGAGAGATGTTTTCTTTTTACTTTTCTCTATACTCCATCGATTTTGGGTGAGTTTAGGGTACAATATTAGAAAAACACAAAATCTAAAAAATTATCATGTTATACTTTTGATAACATTTTAGGTTGGTAGTAAGTTTTGAAACTCAGAGATTATCAGAAGTATTAAAGAAGTCAAAGTTTGTTAGCTATAATAGTCAAAGCTGTTGAGTCTGTTACATATTGTTAATGGGATGTTAGTCTGTTAGACATATTAGTCTTGGGCTATAAATAATGGGCATGTTCATTGAATTGTAATCAAGTAAATCATTTGTAACAATTCTGATATTCCTTTTTTTTTTAATTCCCAATTTCTCTGTTCTTCGTCCTTTTTTCGTTTTTCCTTTTCTTCTCAATTCACCTTCTTCATTATCTGTTAGTCTTTAGCTTGTTGATATATCTTAACATGGTATCAGAGCCTCGTGATCGGTTGTTGCTGAGCCTCGAAGCCGTAATTTTGATCGGAGTTCAACATCAGATGGAGTCGTGTTCGTGATTGCAATAGTTGATCGATTCGATTCGTCTCAGGATCTGATGTGCTTGATCTATGTGAGCAATACAATCACACTTGATTTCTGGTTTTTCTGTGGTGATTCGGTGATTGCAAGTGTTGTTTTTATGTTGCTTTTGTGACGGTTTTTGTCTCTATTGCTTAATCTTCTTAATATGTTGGTTGCTCTGTGAAATTCTTTATGCGATTTGGTTTTGCTTCGTCTGCTGCTCAGGATCTGGTGAAGTTTGTTCAATTTGATTATGTTTAGCTCTAGCGTGTTAAATGTTTCTTCATAACAGTTACTGCATATGTCAGATTTTGGAGTGATTTCTTCTGCTATATGTTTGCATCTACTGATATGCTTGAATTTTCACATCATTGATATGTATCTGGTTGTTCTTCTGGATCTGATTTTACCTGATCTGTGTCTACCTGAATTGAGTTTGTTGTGGTACTCGATCTTGAAGTGTGGTTGCTCATTGTGTTGATCTTGAAGTGTGGTTGTTCTGCTATATCTTTTGGCTCTTGTGGTTGAAATCTTGAGTTGTCATGACTAATCCTGAAACTAATAACACCTCACCTGATGCTACTAATACCACTGAAACTGATCCTTCGAATACAAACACTACAACAACCTCTACCACCTCTAATATCTCATCTAGCAAGTTGTTTGGGTCTAAAAAGATTAATGTTACCCTAAATGATAAAAACTACTTGCTATGGAATCAACAAGTACTGCTCACTATTAAAATCAATCGATTACAGAAGTTTATTGATGGTAATGTTACTTGGCCACCACAGTACATTACCAAAAATGGAGTTGTTTCAATTAATCATCACTTTGAGTATTATGAAGAGCAAGATGGATCTCTTGCTTCTTGGCTTCTCTTCACTGTTAGTGAAGGAGTCCTTCCCAATTTAATTGGGCATAATACCTCAGCTGAAATCTGGAGTACTCTCCATAGAATTTACAGTGGTAAAACCACATCTAGACTTATGTCTTTAAGAAGACTTCTACACTCACAAAAAAAAGGGAGAGTTGAGTATGAGAGAGTTTCTAATGAAGGTTAAAGGAGTCTGTGATAGTTTAGCAAGCTGTGGTGAGATGATTTCTGATCAAGAACATGTAACAGCTATTTTGAATGGCTTACCCCCTGAGTTTGAGTCTGTTATCACAGTTTTAACTACTAGTCCTACACCCTCTGATTTTAAATATGTTCACACTGTTCATTTAGATGCTGAAGCTAGACAAATAGGATTCTTAAATCAAATAAGTGCTTCTGCTAATCTTACCACTCATAGTACCACCGTTTCTCAATCTCAAGTTCCAAAACCTCCACCTCCACCTCCACCTCTACTCCAACCATCAATCTCTTATTCTCCCACACCTTCTTATACTCATGTTGTTTCTACACCCTCACCTACAGTGCAGCCTCAATCCATTCCACCTGAAGTCAACATTGGTTTTTATGATGATACTTTAGAGTACAATTAAGATAATGGTTTAGGGTACAATGTTAGCTATAATAGAGGTAGAGGAAGGTTTTCTTCAAATAGGCCTCAATGTCAATTGTGTGGAAAGATAGGACACTTAGCTGAGAGATGTTACTCAAGGTTTAATGTTAACTTCAAGAATGAAGCATCTCGACCATAAGGAAGGGGTTTTGCTCCTCAATCCCATTTCAGTGCTTATGCTGGGTATGGATCTGATCCTAGCTATTCTCATGGCTCTGTGTACTATCCTGGACCACCAGCAGTGCTTTCTCCTGTGCCTGTTTATCCTTATGCACCATATTTTCCTCCTGCTCGACCTGTTGTGTACACTCCTTCTCATGCCCCTGTAGCACATCAGTTGACTAGTGCTCCCGCACCACATCATGCAGTTTATCCTACTCAGCCACATGCATATATTGCAATTCCTGAGGTTGTGAGTGACTACTCCTGGTATCCTGATTCAGGAGCCACACATCATGTTACTAATGATGCTTACAATCTTCATGCTGCCTCATGTTATCCTGGCACATGTAGTGTGAAAGTTGGTAATGGTAATTCTATCCCTATTCTTGTTGTTGGTTAGTCTTTTTTATTAACACATCCTAAATCTTTACATTTAAAACATGTTTTATTTACTCCTGGAATTACTAAAAATTTGCTATTTGTGTCCAAGCTTGCTCAGGACAACCAGGTGGCCGTTGAGTTTTATCCAAGTCACTGTCAAATTACAGATTTACATACCAACAATGTCTTGCTGACTGGTGGAATGCACAAAGGGCTTTATACTCTACCTAGTTCTTTAGTGTCTGCTACTGTTTTTGCTAATAATAGTAGACATGCTAATAATGTACCTGCATCAACTTTGAACTTTGCTTCTGCTCATGATGTGTCTGTTTTAGATAGTTCCTGTTATCTTACCATGTCTCATAAGTTGCCTTTAGACTTGTGACATAAAAGACTAGGCCATCCTGGTCATGATGTTTTGGTGAAGGCCTTGAATCATTGTAATGTTCATTTTACTAATAATAATAAACAAGAATCTTCTTGTTCTGCCTGTAAGTTTGGTAAGTCACATAAGCTACCTTTCACTGATTCTCATACTACATATTCCCCCATCTTGAATTGATTATCACTGATGTTTGGGGTCCTGCTCCTCTATTTTCAAATGGATTTGGATATTATGTTGCATTTACAGATTCCTTTTCTCGATATACTTGGATCTACTTTCTAAAACAAAAATCTGGTGTTCTTAATGCCTTTATACAGTTTCACAGTCAAGCTGAAAGGCAATTTGGTTGCAAATTGAAGGCAATTCAATCTGATGGAGGAGGGGAATTCATTGGTATGACTTCTTATCTTCAAAGTAAAGGTATTCTTCATCGTTTCTCTTGTCCCTATACTTCTGAGCAAAATGGGTTGGTAGAGAGGAAACATAGGCAGATTGTAGAAGTAGGTCTAACCTTGTTAGCTCAGGCCTCTATGCCTCTAAGATTTTGGAATGAAGCTTTTACTAGTGTCATATACTTAATTAATAGATTACCAACAAAAGCTTTAGAGGGTCTCTCTCCATATGAAAAATTGTTCAAACAATGCCCTGATTATTCTCTAATGAGAGTGTTTGGTTGTGCTTGTTACCCTTTTCTTGGACCTTATAACAAACATAAACTGCAGTTTAGGTCTACAGTGTGTGTCTTCTTAGGATACTCACCAAGTCATAAAGGTTACAAGTGTATAGACTCTACTGGTAGGGTTTATATAACAAGACATGTGCAGTTCAATGAAGGTTTATTTCCTTATGAGTCTCATTCTTTATTTACCAAAACTAATGCATCATGTACACATTGTTCTAAAAAACAATCCCAAACAAAGTCAGCATCTCTTCCTGTTATTCAGACTCACAAAACTCAACATGCATCTACAATATATTCTTCACAAAATATGCATCAGAATGTCAACATTTAGTCCAATCCAAGTGTTCATCATGATTCACCTGTGTTACATCCTGTGTCTTCTATGTCACATCATTCTTCATGTCATTCTAGTTCACATGAGTCAGTTCAAAATGAGTCAGTTCAAAATGAGTCTCCTTTACACACTTCTTCTTTGTCTCCTATAAATACAAATGTGTCAGTTCAAAATGAGTCTTCATCAGTTTTACCTGGAGCATCATCAAGACATTCATTACCACCTACAGATCATTCTTCATCCTCTACTAAATCCATCACTTATTCCACTACATCTCCACATCTTCATCCCATTACTTCATCCTTACATAACTCCACTTCACCCATACTCAATTCATCTTCTATAAATCCATCATCTTCACCGCCACTCTCCACTTCACCACCACTTTCCACCTCTACCTTCATTCCATCCTCCATCACCATTCCTGATACAAGTTCTTCCAGAATTCAGAACCAACATCCTATGGTAACTAGAGGAAAGGCAGGGATCTTTAAGCCCAAGGCATACACTGTAGCAACAACTACTCCTGATGAACCTTCTGACATTACTGCTGCTCTGCAAGATCCATCATGGAAGCAGGCTGTTCAGGCTGAATTTAATGCTCTTCTTCATAATGGTACTTGGGAACTGCAGCAAATACCTCCTAATAGGAAAGCCATTTGCTGTAAATGGTTGTTCCGTACAAAGAGGAATCCAGATGGCACAGTTGAAAGGTTGAAGGCCAGGCTGGTGGCCAAAGGATTTTCTCAGACTGTTGGTTTTGATTACCATGAGACCTTCACTCCAGTGGTCAGATCCAATACAATTCGAACTGTTCTTGCAGTGGCTGTGATGAAACAGTGGACAATTAGACAAATAGACATCAACAATGCCTTTCTCAATGGCAATTTGCCTGAGGAAATTTATATGGAACAACCTCCGGGATTTGAGCAATATGGTGACAATGGTGAAAAGTTGGTATGTCATCTAAAGAAAGCTCTATATGGACTTAAGCAGGCACCTCGAGCTTGGTTTCAGACTTTAAGGAATTTTCTTCAAGGATTTGGGTTTCACTGCTTCCAAATCTGACATATCTTTCTTTATTAAGTCTGTTGAGGAGTATCAAATGCTGCTTATGGTGTATGTGGATGACATTGTCATCACAAGGAGTTCATCTAATGAAGTGGATGTTGTGGTAAAATAGATCAATGAAACTTTCTCATTAAAGGATCTTGGTAATTTGGGCTTCTTCTTGGGAATGGAAGTACATGAGTTCCCCGAGGGTCTTTTGCTAAATCAAAAGAAGTATGTCACTAAACTTTTGGTTAAAGCTGGAATGCAAGATTCAGCCCCTGTTATTACACCAATGGTTGTACTCCTAAACTGATTGCTGATGATGGTGAATACTTTGATGACATTCATCATTATAGAAGTATAGTAGGAGGGCTGCAGTATGTATGTCTGACAAGACCATATATAGCTTATGCTGTCAACAAGGTCAGTCAATTTATGAATAATCCATGTATGACTCACTGAAGTGCTGTCAAAAGAATCTTACGTTATCTTCGTGTACACTTGAGCATGGCATGTTTTATACATATGGAGATGTTTTTAGTCTGGTATGCTATTCTAATGCTGACTGGGCCTCTTCAGTGGAGGACAGACGTTCAACTACTGGATACTGCATCTTTCTGGGTAACAATCCTATTGCTTGAAGCTCAAAGAAGCAGAGTGTGGTGTCGCGTTCAACTTGTGAGGCAGAGTATCGAAGCCTTGCAAACTCAGTTTCAGAGTTAATCTGGATTGAACAACTTCTTCAAGAAATGGATGTTTCTGTTGTAGGTAAACTTGTAGTATGGTGTGATAACATCTCTACAATTTTTATTTCTGCAAATCCGACTCATCATGCTCGAATCAAACATGTTGAGATTGACTTTCATTTTGTTCGTGAAAGAGTGACTGTTGGACAACTCTTGGTTAACTATGTTCCAAGCACAGAACAAACTGCAGATATTCTGACAAAACCTATACCTCCTGCATCCTTTGAAGTCTTGAGATCCAGACTTGGAGTTACGTCTTACACTGAAGTTAAGGCCAATTATCAGAACAATGAAGAAAGAGAAGAACAGAACGAGGAGAATATCAGAAGTATTAAAGAAGTTAAAGTTCGTTAGCTATAATAGTCAAAGTTGTTGAGTCTGTTACATATTGTTAATGGGTTGTTAGTCTGTTAGACATATTAGTCTTGGGCTATAAATAATGGGGTTGTGCATTGAATTGTAATCAAGTAAATCATTTGTAACAATTCTGATATTCCTCTTTTCTTAATTCTCAATTTCTCTATTCTTCGTCCTCTTTCTGTTTTTCCTTTTCTTCTCAATTCACCTTCTTCATTCTCTATTAGTCTTTAGCTTGTTGATATATCCTAACAAAGATAAGTTACAAAACTTGTCGTGGATAATATTTTCAAGTTACAACTTAAAATGTTATCAAAATACTTTTAAGTTGGTGGTAAGTTTTAAAATTTATCGTGAAAAATATTTTGAGTAATATTTCAGTTGGTGTGTGTAACATTTAAATTTCGTATTTTCTAACATTTTGGTTGTATCGTTTTGTTTTAGCTCTATGTTGCACCGATACGAGTACGAAAACGGAGATAGAAAACAATAATTTCTAAAATTATAAGGTACAAGTACGTTAAGGGTACGACAAATATATAAAAAATTATATTTAAAAAAATATAAAACAAAAATTTATAAATAAAATCATGTCGGCATGAAATCACACATAGTTATATACTTATATTTGAATCATGTGAGCATGAAATCATACATAGTTATATACTTATATTTGAATCATGTGAGCAAGAAATAGTTAAAATAAATAAGAAAAAACCAAAAAAGTGTAGGAGAATAGAAGAATAAGGAAAAAATAAGAAGAGTTGTACTCAATATGTTCTCGATACGGAGACGTATCGAATATGTGGTACGACACTAGATTGAAGTACTCGTGCTTCATAGGTTTAACTTTGCCGCACCCTAGACTTACCCATCAATTTTTTTAAATAGAAAAGCTCTTAAAAATCCAATTATTATTATTTTTATGTAAAACCTAAACTACCAATAATCATTTGTTATAATATCGAAACGATAATGAGTTAATGACGAGATAAAAAAATCGAAAAATGATTTACGTGAAAAGTATAAAAAGAAAAAGTCACAGATAAAAGATGAGAGCTTTTTGTTACGTCGAAAAACAAAGAATATAAATGATGATGCCAAACCTAATCTCTCGTATTTATTTACATCGGTAATTTCTTGGTTACAAAGGAATTTTGTATAGAAAGAAATTATACTTGAATTGAGTTTTACCCAAAGAATGAAGTAGAGTTCCACAAGTAAGTTACTTATCGAGCAGGCCGAACAGTCCCCCACTTTTGACATTACTTCTTTATTAATATTCAAACATAATTATATTTAATATTCAGGTGGATCCCATTTGCTGCTTATGTATGGAACAGCATGAACTAGAAAACCAGAGGCCATGTCCTCTGCATTTGTAGAGCTTCAAGTCAACTATGAGAGCATTTTTCTTCTTCTTCAAATCAAGACCATAGTAGCCGGAATGATATTTTTGACTAACTCGTTAGACATGGAGGAAAAAAATCACTAACATCAACTCTTATCAGGATTGCTTGGGTGCATATGCTTATACTATCTGCCAATAGAGTAATACTCGACTTCATGGGCAACAACAATTCAAAGATTTAGGGTAATTTTTTTATGTGCGTGGTAGATTAATTTTTGAATAAAAATAATTATATTAAAATAAATAAAAAATATGTTTGTACACTAACATTTTTTATATATATTTTATCACTAATTCATAATTAATCTTTTGTGCTCTCTTATTAATGTCATTTTAAAAGTCTCTCTTTATGAAGATCTTGTGCAGTCAATCTATTATACATGTACATAATTATCTCTGTTTATGGGTTAAATAAGGCATGTTTAAACTTAGTTGATCAAGGTTAGTATGTATGAGGTGGATGAGTGAATTGTAGAGTAAATGTGAAGAGTGATGAAGGTTTAAAATGTTGGAAAGGAGGAGTCGCCATTAAAGATAAGGGTGAACTACATAAATGGTCCATCGACTATGCTTCATTTTTTTTTGCGTCTCTTAACTATCAAAAATTACAAACTGATTCCTCGACTAAAAAACATAAAAATTAGTTCGATGTCATTAAAAAATTAACGATTGATGATGTGGTAGTTAACAAAAATTGGCATAATAACACATTTAGTCCTTAACTTTTACAATTTGTTTAACTTGATCTTAATTCTAAAAAACAACCCACATAATTTTAATATTCTATCAATTTAGTTCATTTTCATTTTCTATTTCTTCTCATTTTTAATTCTTCAATTCATTCAATCAAACAAAACAGTTGGAGATGACTTTGATTTTGATATCAATTTTTTTTAAAAAACTTTATGTTAAAATAAGATAGGTCAACTATTAAACTGCAAAAAACAATAAGAAACGAAATTAATTGAGATCACCGACCTTTTACACATCATTCAATCAAACTAGAGGATTGACTGAAGTTGTGGGAGGAAGAATACAATAGGAAAAGAAATGAAAAAAAGAATTAAATAAGTTATTTAATTTTGTTAACTGTCACATCACCAGTTGTTAAATTTTTAACGACATCAGATTAAATTGTTATGTTTTTAGTCGGAAAATCAGTTTATAACTCATAATAGTCAAAGAATGCAAAAGAGAATTAGAGTATAGTTGAGGGACTATTTATGTACTTTATCTAAAAAATAATCGTGTTTTGATTAACTGTCAGTTGTCGTTTCATACTTAATACCATCCCTAAATTCCATGTTGCAAGTTTTGGTTGGGAAACGGAATTGTAAGAGCTGACAATTGACATTACCTCTCTTTCTATGCATCTGCCTTGTACTACTTATTTCCTTCAACTCTCCTTACTTATCACCAACTTGTTCACCTTTCTTTTTTTTTTTACATAATTTCGTATTTAATTAGATGAGTCTAGTTCACCACGTTATCTATGATCTTATTTAATAAAAAATTAATCATACTTTTTTCAAGGTGAATCTTCATATCTTTCCTACATGTAATTAAAGAACAAATAGTTACTAAAACGCTATATTGAGACGAGTGAATGTTAATAGATGGACTATGTATGACGTTGTGAGCCGAATTCATTTAATAATTTTTTTAATTTTACAATATTATTTTATTTTGGTCACCAAAATGATGACATGATAATTTTAGTTTAACATAATACCTAATAAATCTCTACTTCAAACGATGATGTGATAATTTTAATATAATATCACATTTAGCGGTCAACAATTACATGTTCAATCAAATTGGCTATGATTCTAATTTGACATAATATGTTGCTAGTTTAAATAAACAAACAACTATCAGCTAACAGTTAATTTTATTATATATTTTTATACAATCAATTAATAAAATTAGTTAGTTAAATAAATTAATGCAATCAATTATCAGATATCAACCGATATAATTCACTGTTAACTATTTACTAATTGCTAAATAGGGCATATGTATAGCATGCATTTGCCTCTTTGTAAAGGTATATAAAGAGGTTATATAACAAACAAAATATAAGCATCCACGAAAGAATTAGAAAATTAGGGGTAAAATTTATTAGGGCGTCGACCATAGTTAGTTCTTTGTTCATGTGTAAACAAACTATTTGAATCTAAATTTTTTAAAAATAATATTTATTTTTTTACCGAACCACTCAATATAGGGATACACTTAGAGGGACTGAAGGGGCATTCTCCTAAAAATTTGAAATCTATATATAATTTAGAAAATTAAAAAATAAATTATGTATTTTTTATTAAAAAATTATTTTTACCCTCTTAAAATTTTATAAATTTATACTTTAATATAAAATATTGCGACCTCTGGGTTGAATAGTATTGTGAACTTTATTGGTAGAGCAGTAGTAGTTGATGGCAAACCTTGGAAGTAGAGATTAAATAGTTAGTCAAAGGCTGAAACTTGATGATTCTTAATCAAACAACTGTGCCAACCATTTGTTGGGTTCAAAAGCAATGGTTATAGGTGCATGTCTAATTTATACCATCTTGAAAAACAAGAAATCTGAGTTTGCAAGGTGATCCAGAAATGCAGATTGCAGAGAGAAACAACAGAAATGGGCAATGGCATTGAGAAATGAGAAAGAAGCAGGTGAGGTTGAAGGCACATGTGATCCCCAAAAACAGCCAACAGGGGGCAAGGAGAGACGTCTGAAGGGACAGCCTGACAGGGACAGGGACAGTACTCTCCCAGAAAACAAAACCAAAGACAAACACTGGTTGTGTCCAGGAAAAGAAATCTATAGAATAAGATATTGGTGTCAGCTGGAGGGAAACCGCTGTGGCAATTAGAGTAGAGACAATGGTTTTTATATTTATTTGCAGACACAAGTCTCCTCCTTTAGCATTTAGCAATTAGCAATTAGCAATTAGCAGTATGCCATTGCCATATCCCATTTTCTTGCTCTCTGCCAACTAACCTCATCAAACCCAACAAAACAAAAAGTGTGTAATAATAATATGTTAGGTGCTGCACTGCATTCATAATGGTAAACGGGACGGGAAGCAAAATACAAAGAGGAAAAAGGAAAAGTTCTTTTTCTCTGCTGGAGAGAGGGAATTGCGGTGAAAAGGGAAGTGGATTGCGACAGGGCGAGAAAATAATGATTTAATTTCATTTCCTCTCTCAGTCTCACCTGCCCTTCTTTTTCCTATATATATGTGAAATGAAAAGACAATGGCCCCATACCTTTGCTTCTCCATTTGACAGCAAACATAATAGTATGAACCTCAACCAACAACAAAACCCTGCACATTTCTTTTTCTTAAGGGTAAACTACTGTGCAGGTCCCTTATGTTTAACGAGTGTACAGAGTTAGTCACCACTTTTGAAAAGTGCATATTAGTAGTCCTTCACGTTTTCGATGTGTAAATAGTTAGTCACTCTGCCGTTAGACTCCGTTAGAGACTAACGGATTGCTGATGTGGCTTAGTTAATTTAATTCAATATACACTTGTTTTTCCACGTGGATTATTACGTGGAACCTTCCCCTAACATTATAAAAGCCCCCTTTTTCCTCTACTCTTTCCCTTTCCGTTTCTTTCTCAGAGCTCAAGTGAAGAACCCCAAAACACTAGAAAACCCAAGCATCTAAAGATTGAAGCTTGATTACAGAAAGATTTCAACTGACTTCATTCTTCTTCTTTATAATTTTGTTGGGTTTTCAACTTTTTGCATGTTTGGTAGCTTTAACTCTATTTTTCGACTTTCTCATGGCTAATAACCCCCACGAAGCTCCCGCCGATGATTTCCTCGAGCAAATCCTCGGTCTCCCGAACTTTGCGCCTTCTGAGACGGGTTTGGCGGGACCCGACGGTGGAATGGCTGGAACCGCTGCGGCGCCAATGTTTCTACAGCTCAGCTCCGGTGATGGCACCGGACATCTCGGCGGAATCGGAGGCGGTGCGTTTCCTGGACAGGTTTTTTCGTTGGGGTTGAGCTTGGACCAAGGGAAAGGCGGGTTTTTAAAGCCCGATGAAACTTCCGGTAGTAGCAAGCGCTTTCGCGATGAAGTCGTTGATGGCAGGGCTTCTTCTATGAAAAATGTAAGAAAATTAGTAATTTGCTAACTGATGTTGAATTTCTCATTAATTAACTGATGTTTTATTCTACAAATTTCATGGGAAATATTATGCACAGTTTTTGAAATTCTAGAGGATTCTAGTGAGATTTCTGTTGTTTTTTCCACTAGTAAAATTATAAAACAGCAGATTGGGTTTTTACTCAAACTATTGTGGCTATGGTGATGTTTTTTTTGCTTTACTCTTTTTCCTTGTTGAGAAGAAAGATGGTTGTTCGAGGAAAATGGTTTTGTAAATCCTATTATGTTCAGAAATTCAAAGTGAACCTGCTCAATAGACTGTTGCACCAGAACTAGTCTTCCATGTCCGCTATCTCTTCTTCTTGTTTAATTGACATTGTTTTCTTCGTGTTTCTGCCTTTGGTGTTCTTCGCCATTGATAAAGATATCAATTGGGGTTAATTTTGTTGAAGTAAGCTCTGCTACTGCTGCTGGTAAGTGCCGTTTGAAATTCGAAATCGCGGGTGGGCAAGGGCGAGTGAGAAACAAACACAAATTGGGGACTAACTCTTCTTCTTCTAATTTTACAGAGAATGTGTAGGGTTATACAAATTGGGGATTTTATAATGTTAGGGGAAGGTTCCACGTAATAATCCACGTGGAAAAACACGTGTATATTGAATTAAATTAACTAAGCCACATCAGCAATCCGTTAGTCTCTAACGGAGTCTAACGGCGGAGTGACTAACTATTTACACATCGAAAACGTGAAGGACTACTAATATGCACTTTTCAAAAGTGGTGACTAACTCTGTACACTCGTTAAACATAAGGGACCTGCACAGTAGTTTACCCTTTTCTTAATGCCTATTCTTTCATTATATATATAATAATTAACGTTTCATCCATTAATTAACCCCTTTTTAATAAATATATAGGTTTTTGGCTCCCTCCCACTTTTATTTGAGAAAATGACCTCCAAACTTGCTACGTCGGTGAACCTCGCGTTCTGTGGAAAACAATGTTTGATTACAGAACGCGTGTTCAGTCTACGTGGCCTCGTTGTTTGGGTTAACAGTTTTTCAGAATCTCGCGTTGCAGAACGCGAGGTCCCCGAGAATTTAAAAGAGCGGCTGAATATATCGCGCAGACCTCGCGTTCTGCAGGACGCGAGTTCTGTGCAAACCTGGGGTGAAGAACTAGGAAAAACAAGCGTGGGTAGGCATGTTCGAGCCCAAATTCGGGCTTGTAAATTTTATATTTTTAGCCAACATCGAGTTTGGGGTCGTAGTACTAGAATTTCTCTATCGTATGACACCAACACGGTCAGTTTCCGTCCATTCTGAAATGGTTTAAAATGGCTTCCAAAACCCTATGCTATCATCCTTTTTTGAATGAAGTTGTTGTTGAACAAATGTCGATAGGCATGTTCGAGCAGAATTTCATACGTATAAAGTGTAAATTTTTAGCTAACATCGAGTTTGGGGTCGTAGTACTAGAATTTCTCTATCGTATGAAACCAACACGGTCAGTTTCCGTCTATTCTGAAATGGTTTAAAATGGCTTCCAAAACCCTATGCTATCATCCTTTTTTGAATGAAGTTGCTGTTGAACAAATGTCGATAGACATGTTTGAGCAGAATTTCATACGTATAAAATGTAAATTTTTAGCTAACATCGAGTTTGGGGTCGTAGTACTGGAAATTCTCAATCGTATGATACCAACACGGTCAATTTCCATCCATTCTACACTAACTTAAATTCGCTTCGAAAACGCTATCATAACATATTTTTTTGAATGATTGAAAATATAAGATGGCCTACTGTATAAAACGAATTAAACTGACTTTATTGATTCGATTGTTATGGGTGAACTCACATAAACAAATTACAAATAATTAATTAAGACGAGGGGCTGAGCGATTAGGACACGTAGGCTTTGTGTGTCCATGATTTTACATACACTACAATGCTTCTTTTGTCCGGTTTTTTCTCAATGTTCGACCATATCCTCGGCACCGTGTATTCTTGTAGACCGTGGACGTCCTTTGACTCTTAGTAGTGCTGGATCTAGGCGTATGATCGGTTCAGTGTCCACACCATTCGGATCAACCTCATTCTTGATTGGAGGAAACTCTTTTTCGTAAACCTTAAACACCGTTTTGAGTAAGTATACCGGATAAACCAGATGCATGTATTGTATACGTTGGTTTGCGCAAGCAACAATGACGCGTGCGCACGAGTATTTGAATGTTTGGAAAATTTCACACTCACAGGCTCTTGCCCTCAGATCTACCACATATGCGTTGTGTTGAATGCCTTCCAACCTCCTGGAAAATTTTGAAACACGAAACTTGTGTCCTTTTCGCGAGAAGAGAGTTGCATTCATCTGCCTTGATTGGCCCAATTAAGTATGCAGTTTTGTGCGGAAATCCAGATGAACTATGTGTCCACCTGCCATGTACTCAGTTGCTCGCCTTCCTAAGGTTGCAAATAGGGTAGCCAAACAATAAAAGGTCGCTTTGACAATGGAAGTGATAGGCAACTATCGCACTCCCTTCAGTGATGAGTTTACTGCCTCAACCAAGTTCGTTGCCATGTGACCATATCGTTTGCCCTCGTCATACGATTGAAGCCATTTTTCACTCGATATTTTTTCAAGGTATTCTGCGCCATCTTTGTTTCTCGCTCTTAGTTCCTCGAGCACCTCATCCACCTCTTGTTTGTAGTGCAAGTTGCCTACGGAATGACAGTTGAATAGTTATGGGCGAACAACACATGCAAAAAGGTCGTAAATGAAAGCGAGCAACAAGTAATATAGTAAATGAAAATGACATAAAGGACGTACCCATTGTGAGCACCATTTCACGTTCATCATGGTTCTTGAATTGCTATATGTAGTTTGCGGCTATGTGCCGCAAGCAAAAACGGTGGTAAATGTATGAAGGCTGCCAATAGTCACCCAAATGTTCTAGCGCCCACAAGAGCGATGTGCCTCTGTCAGAAATAACACATACCCCTCCTTCACTTGCTCGTATTACAAGATTAAGGACATATTTTTGTAGGTTCCAAAGGAAGAACACCCAAGACTCCAAATCCTCATTCTGGACGATTGCGAATGCAACATGAACGCATTTTTGATTGCCGTCCTGTGCAATATCTAGAAGTAGGGTCTGTGTATATCTTTTGTACAACCACGTGCCGTCGATTTGGACCATCGGTTTGCAGTGCTTGAATGCGTTGATGCACTGGAAGAAAGTCCAAAATAACTGGTGGAATTGGCAAACACCTCGAACGATACGATCATTTTCGTATGCCGGAACCGTATCAAGTTTGACAACCATTCTGGGGATGTGTTTCTGAAGCATATTTAGCCACGTGCGTAACTCTTTGTAAGATTCCTTCCATCGGCCAAACATTTCTTGTGTGGCCCACCTTCTTGCATACCATGCTTTGTAATATTCAGGACGGTAGCCGGTGACAGTTTTAGCTGCAGCCTGACATGTGGGGACCGACACTTTGGGATTTGCTTTCACCAGTGGCATAAAGATGTCGGCGAGGTACTTTGCATTGAGGTTCTTGTGATCCTAGCCGAGGCTAGCAACGGTGCATGTATGGGGCCCTTCAAGTTTTGTTATTTTCCAACGGTCGTCTGCCTTCTTCAATTGTGATATATGGATTTTCCATTTACAGTCGTGATCCTTTTAGGTGCAGTGCGCCTTGTAGTATTTTGCTTGGGTTTTCTTCACTACCGTCTCAACAGCCTGACGAATGTTGTACTGCTTAACTGCGGCCACCGCAATTTTCTTTGTCAAGAACGTCATACCAATTCTCAGTTCACCATCAGAACAGTTGAGTCTGCCGTCTATTTTTTGGTCATGCGAAAAATCAGGGACGTCCATGGCATCCATATCAACTGTTGTGAAGTGAGATGGTGGCTGGAACATAGAAATTGGTGTTGCTGCTACAGGAAAGTTGGTGGCTGCCAGCTGTTCGTCGAAATATGATGGTGGAACGGTCAAGTCTTCTGGTGGAACTGTCAAGTCTTCTGGTTCATCATAGAATGGCCCCAGCTCGTCTCCGTCGGGCCCGTGTTCTCTAATCGGTTCTTCGTCATAAGCATCTTCCGAGAGCTAGAATAGTAGAGCTTCGTCGATCGCTACCCTTGGAGGCGAGGATGGGGGTCGACGGTCATGAGACCTCTCACAAGATCGCTCACGAAATGTATTTCCAAGACCAAAATCAAGAGCACCATAAGAAGAATGTCTCCCCATATATGGTTGAACGTACTCCGTGCTAAGGACATACATTGAGTGTCGTCCATATGAGGAATCGTTGAAGGGGTTCAATGTTTCATGGTCGTGCATAACGTTAGAAGATGACGCTCTTTCCCCTCCAAAAAAAGAATGTCTCCCCATATATGGTTGAACGTAGTCTGTGCCAGGGACATACGTTGAGTGTCAGCCATATGATGCTTCATGGTCGTGCACAACGTAAGTAGATGACGTTCCCTCCCCTCCAAAACTATACGGATTGTATGGATTGTACGTTACATTTGTTGGTGTATCGAATTCATCATTTGGGGGTTGGTTCAGGTCGAACCCGATACTAGCGACGCACAAATGTCTTGGCACAACAGATGACGATGCACCAAATTCATTGTCTTGGAACAATAGGTTAAAATCATGTCGTAGACTTGCGGTCGGGCTATCAACATTAGCATTCGGATCGATGTCAAAATTCGCCCGACCCCAACTTGGTATTTCGATAGCAGGATTAGACTCCAAGAACGATACATACAGCTCTAGGGGCCCACCCAATGAATACTCGAAGTGGGTAGCCAACATCATCTCCACATCAGCAGTTTCCGCAATGCTGTATACAGAGTACGTTAAAGGGGCTATAGATATTGGCACCGATACTTCACGTCAGACAAACGGTGGTTTTCGAAATGCGGGACATTGGTCTCTAGTTCCTTAACTAACTTCTTGAACGATAATCTCCTCGGAATCTTTAGCGATACTGGATCTTCGCAGTGAAAAATGACGCCGAGTTCGGGATCGTTGAATATCTTCCCATCGTAGTAAACTAGAGTAGTAACTCCTCCTCGTCTCGCCATTTGAATATTTTGTCAAAGACTTGTGAATTTTTAATACTTGAAAAATTTGAGGACTTTTTTTTGGCAATTCAAACATATATTTACGGTTTATGGTTCTGCTTCATATAATAAGGAGACACTTATCGCTTATTATTGTCACAGGAAATCCCGGAGAATCCAGGTGTGTAAGGGAAATTATTGTACCGGGAGGCAGCTTTGAGAAAATCGCGTTCTACACAACGCGATAAGAATGACCTCGCGTTCTGTACAACGTGAGTTCTTTTGAATATCACGTTCTACATAACGCGAGGTCCCTTTTATTTCTATTGTCGCAGAGATTCCCTCAGAAGTAATAATACTCGTTGTCTGTTTGTATAATTAAGTACATGTTTGAATAATTGTGTAACACCCGTGTTTTGGGGTTAAGAGTTAGCCAGGTTTATAGTCCGAGTCAATAAAATTAAATTAAATCAATTCCACTTAAATTGAGATCTATTTGGGCTTTTGAAAAAGAGGAGGGACTAAAGGGGTAAATTGACCCAAAAGTTTTTAAAAGCAAGACAACTTTAAAATTAAAGTTGTCATCTTCTCCCCAATCCACCTTTTTCAACGTTGGATGACCAACACCATCTTCAAACTCTCTCAAATTTCCTAGTTACTATTCCATTGGTTTACAACTTCATTTCAAGGTGTTTTTGAAAGGTAAAATCATATTCTCACTCTCCTCTTTATTCTCTATCTACCTATGGTTTTAGATTTCAAAGATATGAACTTTTGAAAATTAGGGTTTGATTTAAAGTTTGGGTTTTTATGGGGATTTTGATCTTGTTTTGCAAAATTGAGTTGGGTCTTTGTTTATTCATGTTAAAAGGTGCAACATATGTTAATTTGGTTAAGTTTTGTTGAAAACCCGAAGTAGGTTCTTAGAACATTTTTGAGATGTCAAAAACTCCATTTTTGGTGGGTTTTAGGTTGAAAACAAATAGCTGATGGTTTAGGTATGTTAGGAGGGTGATTTGGGACCTTTTGGGGGTCATTTGGGTGATTGGAAATGGAAATTTCAGCAAGGTTTTGGGGAAGCACGAAAATTGGTATTTTGGGTGATTATGTGGATTGGGAATTTGTTGAAGTTGGCTTATACATGTGATGTGAGATTGTGATTGAGTTTTAGCATTGAATTGTGATGTAATGAATGTGTTTTGTTTGGCTAGAAGAAAGAGGAAGCGTTGGAGAGGCATTGGGACCGAATATGAGTTCGTAAAAGAATTGTTTCGGTTGCTAAGGAAGGGCGGTGAGTGGTTTCAAACTTGTTTTAAAGTTTGGTTCGAGTATGTGTAGTGTGTGTGTGAAATGTGCTTGGTAGGCCATTTCTATTTAATTCAAGTTGTTAATTTATCCGTTGTTCTCCATTAAATGCTATTGTGTTTGCCTATCTACGCTCTTGTGAAATGTGGTTAAATTGGTGCATGTATATCATGAAATGTATATATGTGATGAGCATGGGATGTGGTTGATGATATGTGTTGTGGGTATGAAAATTGGCACTAAATAAATTACCGGTTGTAAATGATCGATCATTAGGATTAGTGTGCACACAAATTGAGTCAAAACGTACGTGGCCTTGATGACGTTAAGTCATCAAGGAGGAGTACGGTGATGTAATATTCCACCGGAAGCTTTATTATACTTTCTACGGGATGATGAGTGGAATCCCATCCGTAGGGCATGTGGCGATGAGTGGAATCCCGCACATGCAAGGTTCGGTGATGAGTGTAATCCCACCGAGGTAATGTGATTGTTGAGGTTTAATCCGCACATCTGGGTAATTAATAGTGGCCAATTAAACTTGTTCATGTATTGTGGTATATGATGTTGATATGTGGTGTTGTTATATGATGATTGAGCTTGGTAGGATATGAGAAACCATATTATGCCACTTGAAAGACTAGCTAGGTCTACTCAATACTTTACCAATGCATGATGTATGTGAGATTAGGATTTACACGCTTGAACCCTGCATTGTTGATGTTTTTCATTTTAGAGCACCCTCACTAAGCTTATAGCTTATGCTCTCAATGTTCAACAATGCAGATCACTAGCGTGGTGTTAGCTCGGATCAAGGCAAGAAAGGCTTTCCAAGTTTGTGGCTCAAGTACGGTTATCAATTTTGTATTAGTTAGCAATGTGGCAAGGGTTTTTGTATGAGCTATGTATGACTCATTTAAATGTTGATGTTTTGGATTGATTATGGTTTGTAAAGCATGAGATACTATGATGAATGTTGGTGTGTGGTTGCATACTTTAGATGTTTAGGTTGCCTTGTGTGTGTGAGTGCAAACCTCTTATATGATGACTTGTGCCTTGTAAGGCCGTTTGAGCTTTCATGTATGCCCATTAATGCTTAACTTGCTCTTTTGTTGGAATGTCATGTATGGATGCCTTGTTTCATGTTTGAATGCTTCCTTTGGCTCAAGTATGATTGTTCAAATGTTTGTATGTGAATAGAAGAGTCTAAAAATGCATTTAGAGTCATGATTGGGGTCGTTAAGTTGAAATTGGTGGTTTTGCAGAGTAGGGCGTATCGGTACGCCTAAGGGCCGTATCGATACGGTCTTGCCTGTAGAGCTCAGTATTGGCTGGGCGTATCGATACACGGGGGTGTATTGATACGGTTTTTGGTCACTGGAATTTTGAGAAATTGGGGAGTTTTTGGAGTATCGATACGGTGTTGGGGCGTATCGGTACATGTTTATCTCGTTGACCACGAGATGTTGACTGAAGAGGGCGTATCCATACACTCAAGGGCTGTATCGATACGGTCTTCTTCGAGTTGACTGTTTGGGTTGACCAAGTCAAGGCGTATCGATACCCTTGATTGGTGTATCGATACGGCCTGCCCTGTAAGCTTAAAATGGACTGTCTGTGCATGGCCGTGGTTTGAATGCGATTTCCTTTGATTGTTTTCCGCTGTCATGATCACTTAGGACTTAACAATCCTCTAGACTAGATTAAAATGAAAGAAAGAAAAAATAGGGTTGCTAACCGAGGGGGAACCTTAACGGGTTTCGCTTCGGTTTTCCCCATGTGGCTCACTCGGACCGATCATCCGGCCAGACCGGGACGAGGGGGTTACATTTGTTCGTATTAGAGCCTGAGGTTACCGAGACCTCAGACAGGTAAGTGAGGTAAGCTTGATGTGTTAAATGATTGTGTTGTTCGATGCATGTCTTGCCATGAATTCTTGATATTGAGTCTGGTGTAGAGTGTGTGCCTATTGCTACTATTACTTAATTTAAAAGGATTTTTGGAAAAAAGGAGTACTTGAGCACTATTGGACCCTTGCTTTGGCTAACGTAATCCTTATCTGTTTCTTGTTGTAGTTTATACCTTGCTAGCTGTATCATGAGACCACGTGGGAGGCCTTGGATGGTTCGACCGGAATTACGGGCAGCAGCTCCAGGAGTTGAGCCAGTAGTTAGGGTTGAGGCTCAAGTGGGAGAGCCTGTGGTTGGAGTTGGAGCTCCTCCACCACCTCCACCACCACCACCACCTCCTCCACCTGGAGCGGGAGGTGAGGCCAGGGCAGAAGGAGATGGACCACAAGGAGGCCAAGGTGGCCTAGGTGACCAAGGATCGACCGGGATTGATTTAGCTCCGTTGGTTCAGGCAATAGCTGGGGCATTTCAGGCTGCGGTAGCTGGGGGTCAGGCAGCACACCATTAGGGTTAGGGCACTGGATTGCCTTTAGAGAGACTTCGGGGCCTTGGGGCCGAAGAGTTCAGAGGTGCTACTCTAGAGCGATCAGAGTTATAGTTTGAGAAGACTTTCCATATCCTTGCTCAGATGGGATGTACGGGTGAGCGCAAGTTGGGATGTGTCGAGTCTCTGTTTCAGGGCGATGCCTACACTTGGTGGGTCACCATTACTACGGGTATGGATGAGGCTGAGATCACTTGGGAGTTCTTTGAGACACATTCCGTAAGAAGTATCTGGGTCCGCGATACCTCGATGAGAGGAAGAGAGAGTTTATGGCATTGCTTCAGGGGAGTATGTCCGTGACCGATTATGAGATCCGATTTGTCAGATTTAGTCAGTATGCACCTGAGCTTGTTCCTACTGAAGTGGAGCGTTGTAACCGCTTCTGTTATGGGCTGAGTGAAGAGATCAAGACGTATACTCTAGCTTCGGACTACACTGATTTTGATGTCTTGGTCGCGAGGGCCAAGGACTTAGTGCACAGTTTGAGTTTGACCAGGCGGTCTAGTGGATCTAGTTCGGGTAAGAGGTCCAGCAACTTTTTTAGAGGTGATGCCAAGAGGCATCGAGACAACATGCATCATTATGATCATAGGCGTGGTGGCGGTAACCACGGTAGGGGCCATCAGGGTCAGAGAGCTGGTGGAAAGTTGCCCACATATGCTACTTGCGGGAGGAACCACACTGGTGAGTGTTGGGGAAATTTTCATTCTTGTTGGAGTTGTGGGGCTAGAGACCACATTAGGCGTGACTGTCCACATCAGGTGGGACAGACACCAGCTCAGGCTCCTGCTAGAGCCAATGACTTTCAGAGAGGTCGCGGGCGCGGTAGAGGTAACTTCCAGCCGAGGAACGATGGTCAGAGAAACATAGCACATGTAGTTGTAGTTCAGCTAGAGGGCGGAGGTCATGCCAGAGTTTACGCTCAACGTGGGGATCAATATGACACCGATGTGATCGCAGGTAACTTCTTGATGCAGTCTTTGGGTTTGCTTTCTTTGATTGACTCTGGGTTTACACATTCCTACATATTGAGTGAGCATGCACAGTCTTTGAATTTGCCTTGTGAGATGTTAGAGGTAAGAGTTAGTGTTACTAGTTCCTTTGGGGACACGGTAGTAGTTAGGAAGATGTACAAAAGGTGTCCGTTGATAGTTTAGGGGCATGTGTTTCCAGTGGATTTGATGGAGCTAACTTTCTATGGTTTTGATGTGATTCTGGGTATGGACTGGCTCACGGAGCATAGAGCTAGGATAGGTTTTGAAACTAAGCGGATTTCTTTGAGGCTCACAGATGACTATGAGATTGCAGTGGCGGGCGAGAATGTGAGGTTCTTGTCCAATGTGGTTTCAGTATTAGAGGCTAAGAGGTTAGTTGAGTTGGGGTGTGAAGCATACTTGGCTTATGTGATGAACCCTAACATGATTGAGGTTAGACCTCAGGACATCCGGACAATATGTGACTTTCCTAGTGTGTTTCCGGAAGAGTTGCCAGGGTTACCACCGGACAGAGAGGTAGAGTTCACCATTGAGACTTATTCTGATTCAGCTCCTGTTTCGATTGCTCCGTATCGCATGGCACCGAAAGAATTGAAAGAGTTGAAGACTCAGTTGCAAGAATTGACAAATAGAGGTTTTATTCGGCCTAGTTCTTCACCTTGGGGTGCACCAGTTTTGTTTGTGAAGAAGAAAGATGGAAGCATGAGAATGTGTATAGATTACAGGCAGTTAAATCAGTTGACAGTGAAGAATAAATATCCGTTGCCTAGAATTGACGACTTGTTTGATCAGTTGAGAGGAGCATCTGTCTTTTTGAAGATTGATTTGAGATCGGGTTACTACCAGATAAAGGTAAGAGAGGTTGATGTACCGAAGACGACCTTTAGGACTAGATATGGTCATTATGAGTTTTTAGTCATGCCATTTGGGTTGACTAATGCACCTGCTGCTTTCATGGACATGATGAATAGGATCTTTCATCAGTATCTAGATCAGTTTGTAGTTGTATTTATTGATGACATCTTGGTGTACTCGCGAACTGAAGAAGACCATGACCGACACTTGAGACTAGTTTTGAAGACTTTGCTAGATCATCAGTTGTATGCGAAGCTCAGCAAGAGTGAATTCTGGATCTGAGAGGTAGTCTTCTTAGGGCATGTAGTGTCAGCCGATGGGATTAGAGTTGATCCGAAGAAGATTGAAGCCATCGTTGAATGGAAGCAACCGAAGTCTGTGACAGAAGTACGTAGCTTCCTAGGCTTAGCCGGATACTATAGGAGATTTGTAGAGGGTTTCTCTAAGTTAGCCACTCCATTGACACAGTTACTATAGAAGAGTGTTCAGTTTTAGTGGACATATGCAAGACAGAAAGCCTTTGAAAAATTGAAGGAAGCTTTGACCCAAGCACCGATCTTGATTCAACCAGAGTCTGGGAAGGACTATGTAGTTTACAGTGATGCTTCTTATGTAGGGCTAGGATGTGTTCTTATGCAAGACAAGAGAGTAGTGGCTTATGCCTCAAGAGAGTTGAAGACCCATGAGCGCAACTATCCGACCCATGACATAGAGTTAGCTGCAGTCGTGTTTGCTTTGAAGATTTGGAGGCACTATTTGTACGGTGAGAAATGCACAGTGTACACCGATCACAAGAGTTTGAAATACATTATGACTCAACGAGATTTGAATCTCAGACAACGTAGGTGGTTAGAGTTGTTAAAAGACTATGATCTTACTATTGAGTACCATCCGGGTAAGGCCAATGTAGTGGCCGATGCATTGAGTAAGAAGATGGCCGTGGACTTGAGAGCTATGTTTGCTAGATTGAGTTTGTCCGGAGATGGTGACTTGATAGCCGAGCTTCAGGTTAGACCTACTCTAGGTCAGTTGATTCGAGAGAAACAACTCTTAGATAGATCTTTGGCACCTCACGTGCAAGATATAGCCGAGGGTAGATCTTTAGACCAAAGTTTTAGTACTGATGGGGTTTTGTGTTTCAAAGACAGAATAGTTGTGCCAGAGGACAGTGACTTGAGACATACGATCTTGACCAAAGCCCAGAGTAGTCCGTTTGCTATGCATCCTGGAAGTACGAAGATGTACCGTGATTTGAAGAATGAGTACTATTGGGTTGGCTTGAAGAGAGATGTAGCCGACTTTGTGAGTAAGTGCTTAGTGTGTCAGAGAGTGAGGGCGGAACATCAGGTTCCCTCAGGTTTGTTACAGCCGTTGAGAATTCTGGAATGGAAGTGGGAGAACATCACCATGGATTTTGTTTCGGGTTTGCCTTTGACTCCTACGAAAAAGAACTCAGTTTGGGTGATAGTGGATCGTTTTACGAAGTGTGCTCACTTATTGGCAGTCAATACTACTTACACTTTAGATAGATTGGCCGATTTGTACATTGGTGAGATTGTTAGACTGCATGGTGTGCCGAAGTCCATTGTGTCAGATAGAGATCCGCGGTTTACTTCTAGATTTTTGGAGTGTCTGCATACAGCTTTGGGTACCCGTTTGAACTTCAGCACTTCTTATCATCCTCAGTCAGATGGTCAGTCAGAGAGAGTTATTCAGATCTTAGAGGATATGTTGTGTTGTTGTATCATTGACTTTCAGGGTACTTGGGAGAAGCATTTGCCTCTAGCAGAGTTTGCGTACAATAATAGCTTTCAGTCGAGCATTCAGATGGCTCCGTATGAGGCCTTGTATGGCCAAAAGTGTAGAACTCCAGTTTGTTTTGCCGAAGTGGGACATAAGTTGTTACCTATGCCAGATTTGCTCAAGGGGACAACCGACAAAGTAAAATTGATTTGTGATCGTTTGAAAGCTGCTTCAGATAGGTAGAGGTCCTATGTCGATTTGAAGAGGAAGGAAGTTGAGTTCTCAGTGGGTGAGAAGGTATTCTTGAAGGTATCTCCGTGGAAGAAAGTGATGAGATTTGGCCGAAAGGGGAAGTTGAGTCTAAGGTACATATGACCGAATGAGATTGTGAAGAGGGTTGGTATGGTCGCTTATCAGTTGCGTTTGCCATCCGAACTAGAGAAGATACACGATGTTTTCCATGTTTCGATGCTTCGTAAGTATAGGTCCGATCCATCGCATGTTATGCCCGTAGAAGAGATTGAATTGAATCCAGATTTGACTTATGAGGAAGAGCCAGTGGAGATCTTAGCTTCTGATAGTAAAGAGTTTCGGGGTAGATCGATTGAGTTAGTGAAGGTGCGGTGGCAACGTTGAGGTGTGAACGAGGCCACTTGGGAGAGGAAGGAAGATATGGAAAAGCAGTTTCCGTATCTCTTTCAGTCAGGTAATTTCGGTGACAAAATTCCTTAAGTGGGAGAGAGTTGTAACACCCCTGTTTTGGGGTTAGGAGTTAGCCGAGTTTATAGTCCGAGTCAATAAAATTAAATTAAATCAATTCCACTTCAATTGAGATCGATTTGGGCTTTAGAAAAAGAGGAGGGACTAAAGGGGTAATTTGACCCAAAAGTTTTTAAAAGAAAGACAACTTTAAAATTAAAGTTGTCATCTTCTCCCCAACCCACCTTTTCCAACGTTGGATGACCAACACCATCTTCAAACTCTCTCAAATTTCCTAGTTACTATTCCATTGGTTTACAACTTCATTTTAAGGTGTTTTTGAAAGGTAAAATCATATTCTCACTCTCCTCTTTATTCTCTATCTTGTTTTGCAAAATTGAGTTGAGTCTTTGTTTATTCATGTTAAAAGGTGCAACATATGTTAATTTGGTTGAGTTTTGTTGAAAACCCGAAGTGGGTTCTTAGAGCCATTTTTGAGATGTCAAAAACTCCATTTTTGGTGGGTTTTAGGTTGAAAACAAAGGGCTGATGGTTTAGGTATGTTAGAAGGGTGATTTGGGACCTTTTGGGGGTCATTTGGGTGATTGGAAATGGAAATTTCAGCAAGGTTTTGGGGAAGCACGAAAATTGGTATTTTGGGTGATTATGTGGATTGGGAATTTGTTGAAGTTGGCTTATACATGTGATGTGAGATGGTGATTGAGTTTTAGCATTGAATTGTGATGTAATGAATGTGTTTTGTTTGGCTAGAAGAAAGAGGAAGCATTGGAGAGGCATTGAGACCGAATCCGAGTTCGTAGGAGAATTGTTTCGGTTGCTAAGGAAGGGCGGTGACTGGTTTCAAACTTGTTTTAAAGTTTGGTTCGAGTATGTGTAGTGTGTATGTGAAGTGTGCTTGGTAGGCCATTTCTATTTAATTCAAGTTGTTAATTTAACCGTTGTTCTCCATTAAATGCTATTGTGTTTGCCTATCTATGCTCTTGTGAAATGTGGTTAAATTGGTGCATGTATATCAGGAAATGTATATATGTGATGAGCATGGGATGTGGTTGATGATATGTGTTGTGGTTATGAAAATTGGCACTAAATAAATTATCGGTTGTAAATGATCGATCATTAGGATTAGTGTCCACACAAATTGAGTCAAAACGTACGTGGCCTTGATGGCGTTAAGTCATCAAGGAGGAGTACGGTGATGTAATATTCCACCGGAAGCTTTATTATACTTTCTACGGGATGATGAGTGGAATCCCATTCATAGGGCATGTGGCGATGAGAGGAATCCCGCACATGCAAGGTCCGGTGATGAGTGTAATCCCACCGAGGTAATGTGATTGTTAAGGTTTAATCTGCACATCCGGGTAATTAATAGTGGCCAATTAAACTTGTTCATGTATTGTGGTATATGATGTTGATATGTGGTGTTGTTATATGATGATTGAGCTTGGTAGGATATGAGAAACCATATTATGCCACTTGAAAGACTAGCTAGGTCTACTCAATACTTTACCAATGCATGATGTATGTGAGATTAGGATTTACACGCTTGAACCCTGCATTGTTGATGTTTTTCATTTTAGAGCACCCTCACTAAGCTTATAGCTTACGCTCTCAATGTCCAACAATGCAGATCACTAGCGTGGTGTTAGCTCGGAGCAAGGCAAGAAAGGATTTCCAAGTTTGTGGCTCAAGTACGGTTATCAATTTTGTATTAGTTAGCAATGTGGCAAGGGTTTTTGTATGATCTATGTATGACTCATTTAAATGTTGATGTTTTGGATTGATTATGGTTTGTAAAGCATGAAATACTATGATGAATGTTGGTGTGTAGTGGCATGCTTTAGATGTTTAGGTTGCCTTGTGTGTGTGAGTGCAAACCTCTTATATGATGACTTGTGCCTTGTAAGGCCTTTTGAGCTTTCATGTATGCCCCTTAATGCTTAAATTGCTCTTTTGTTGGAATGCCATGTATGGATGCCTTGTTTCATGTTTGAATGCTTCCTTTGGCTCAAGTATGATTGTTCAAATGTTTGTATGTGCATAAGAGAGTCTAAAAATGCATTTAGAGTCATAATTGGGGTCGTTAAGTTGAAATTGGTGGTTTTGCAGAGCAGGGCATATCGATACGCCTAAGGGGCCGTATCGATACGGTCTTGCCTGTAGAGCTCAGTATTGGCTGGGCGTATCGATACACGGGGGTGTATTGATACGGTTTTTGGTCACTGGAATTTTGAGAAATTGGGGAGTTTTTAGAGTATCGATACGGTGTTGGGGCGTATCGGTACGGGTTTATCTCGTTGACCACGAGATGTTGACTGAAGAGGGCGTATCGATACGCTCAAGGGCTGTATCGATACGGTCTTCTTCGAGTTGACTGTTTGGGTTGACCAAGTCAAGGCGTATCGATTCCTTTGATTGGTGTATCGATACGGCTTGTAACGCCCCGGTTTTGGGCTTAGAAGTTTTGGGCTTGGACCGGTTCGGTCAGTGTGCGGTTCGAATATAAAAAGGTGAAATTAGGAAAGCCTAGTTCGGGTTGCATTAAAAATATGGAAAAATGTCCTAAAATTATCTTTTAATATATATAAGTGAACTGTGAAATCAATTTTGCAAAATGAGGTTTGGAAGGGTGACATTTTGCCTAGTGACCAAAATGTAATTTTTGAAAACTGCGTGACTGTTTTAAAAAGGATTGAAACTTTGAATCTTTAAGGAGCTATTTATCCAATAGGAGTTTCTCCATATTTTTCTAAGATGTTAAATGATTTATTAATGGTTTAAAATAAAGTTAAAAAGGAGGGAAAGATATTTTAGCCTTTTAACTAACTTTTCCATTTTCCATTTTTCTCTCATCTTTTCTCTCAAGCCAAACACCTTTTCTCCAGAGCTTTTCTCTCTGATTTTGTCACCTAAATATCTTCTTTCACTTCTCTTTTGATTCCTAATCATCTCCTCATCAAAACCTCACCAATTGCTAATTGGATTTTCAAGATTTTGGTTCCAAAAAGTGAGAAACTCAAGTTTGGAGGTAAGAACGTCCTTCTCCTCTAAACTCTCAGTTCTTTACTGAAATTCCTAAGTTCTCAATCCTTAATTTGTGTTTTATAAAAGGTTTTATAGATGTGATCTTGATTTTGGCTTTAAAATGCAAGATTTGCTTGTTTTTGGTGAAATTTCGTATGATCTGTTTGGGAAGTGTTTTGAGGTGTCAATTTGATGTTAAATGAATGTTAAATTGATGAGTAATTGAGGTTTAATCAATGCAATCTCGAATAGGTTGAATTTCCTAAGTTTTGCTTGAGTTTTTGGTTGTTTTTGGATTGTTTTTGATGATCTGTTGTTGCTGGAGGTATGAGGACGTGTTTGGGATCATTTTGGATGTTAATTGATGTTTATAAATGGTTAGAGGTGATGGATCTTGGCTGGGTTAAGTTTTGGAAGTGTTTGGAGGTGTTTTCGGTTATGTTTGGTAGCCGAAATGTTGGATTTGTGTAGAGCAGCGAGTTGAGTTGTGTTGCTGGTGCTTTTAATGCATAATGATGCATTAATCCTCTGTTGTTGTGTGCTTGAAACAGGGGAGATTGATACGTGAGCTTTTGAGGTGGTGTGAAAGGCTTCGGATGCTTGGAAGGCTTGTTGGCTAGCCTTGTTTTGTGTATCGGTGAGTGAAGTTGGGTTTTCAGCTTTTGAACCAAGGTTTTGAAGGTTTTGGGAGCTTAGTATAAGTCTAAACAACTTAGCTAAGCTCAAGAGTAAGTAAATGAAATTTCTTACTTGGTTTGTGTATGAATTGGTTTTTAAAGCAAATGTGATTGTTGGATGCAATGCATGTGATTTGCATGTTTAAAATTCTGTTTTGAAAGCATAATTTAGCATGGTTTAATGCTGGTTTTGGAAGCCATGTGTGATGGATGCTCAAGGTAAGAGATTCATGGTTTTGTACATTGGAATTGTGGAATTGATGCATAATGTTGCATGTTGTTTAATGGCTTTGTTTAATGCTTCAAAAACAGTGGATTGATGATGGTAAATGGTGGTTTTTGCATTATGGTTATGCATGTGAATCATTGGACTAATGTGGTAAGATGGTTATATTGGCAAGTGATGTAAGTGGTTCTTGGTTACTTTGATCGGATATAGTTAGCCGGCTATAGGATTGGGTGCACCGTGAATAAAGTCGCCTTGGATGTGGAGTGGTTAAGAGTGAACCGGTAACTCCATCCAAGTATCCTAACGAGATGGTTAAGGTTATAATGGTGATTGGAATCCCATTCGAGGACCTTGGGTAAGCAAAGGTAATAATGGTGGTTAAAATTCCATTTGAGGACCTTGTGCTTGTTAAGATCACAATGGTGGTGTAAAGTCCATGTGTGGATCTTGTATAGGGTGTCCCGGATCTCGTTAGTGATGTTATACAACTACCAATCGGTGATGTTAAGGTTATATGGTGATTAAAAGTCCATATATGGGAACCTTGTGAATGCTAAGGTTATATGGTGATTAAAAGTCCATATATGGGAACCTTGTGAAGGCTAAGGTTATATGGTGATTAAAAGTCCATATATGGGAACCTTGTGAATGGTAAGGTCAAATGGTGATTAAAATTCCATTTGGGGACCTTGGATTGGTAGTGTGTATGAAGCGTAGGGACAATGCTTGTGATCCGCGTATCCGATTGGATGTTGAGTCGAAAAGCGGATTTGGTTTATCACTTGGAAGCCAATATGATGTTCTTGATTATTAATGAAGCATGAGATGCTTGGAATGATGCATGGTTGCATGAGAAGTGTATAATGTATTAAGAATGCATGTTTACTTGTTAAGTTTGAACAAGTTTTGATTATCTATTGAGAATGATGCATGTGTGCATGAAATCTCTTTAGTGCATTGAAGTCTTGATAAGACTTGTTTTTACAGGCATATGATGCAAATGTTGATGATGTGGTTCATATGTGCATTTATTTAATGCATGTGTTGTATTGAATGAGTAAATGGTTTTAAAAGGTTTCTTGCTTGAAATGATAATCAAGTATGAGAAAGGTATGATGTGAAGTGGAAGTGTTTTCCAAGGTTTTGAATTTAACTTGCATTTGGTGCTTATGCATAGAATGGTTAAATTGATGTTTTTTCAAGTTGTGCTTTGAAAAGGTTTACTTTGCTTGCTAAGCTAAGGGTTGGTTTTCATGTTTGAGCAATGCATGATTTGAGCTTGTTGTTGAAAAGGGTTTTCAAACATTGCTTTGGTTTATCAAATCGAGTTGCTTTTAAAAGTGGTTTTATGACTCGCTGCATTGATGGTGTTTTGGTTTTGAGCATTCCTCACTAAGCATTATGTGCTTACGCTCCTTTTCTGTCCATCAATGCAGATCTTTGAAGTTGGAACATCGGGAAGCAAGGGATTCAAGGAAAGCTCCACTTGAGATGTATGTCTCGGTTAATAGCTATAGATAATAAAGGCAATGGGGGGGGGGGGGGAGAATCTCTTATGTTGATGTTAATGAGTTTGTGTACGTTGGACAAGATTGGTTTATGTTGTTGATAATGTTGGAACATGTATTTGATCTTTATGAGTTGGTTTAATCAAATTGACGCTTGAATGGTTTGCTAAGTAGGAAGCATGCCTATAGATTTGGGGCTTTCCATATTTGATGCTTCGATGTTGATTGGATGATGCATTTATGTTCCTTACTTGTTGAATGTCTTGCTGAAAAAGTTTGGTAGCTTTTGGAGCATGAATGGTTGATCAATTGTGTGTTTAAGCAAGCAATTTTCTGCATTCTGTGCAGGCCGTATCGGAACAGGAGCTACCGTTTCGGAACGGGTGCCCTGCAATAGCCTAGGCGTCCGAAACGGAAGACATCGTTTCGAAACGGAAAGTCCTCTGCCAGCCCTCGTTTCGGAACCCGTTGCGGAACGGTACCGCGTTTCGAAACAGGTTCTCCCTGTTTCGGAACACCTGACCGTTGGGGGCTGACATTGGCAGTTATATGTTTTGAAATGTATGCGTTTTGGTCCTGAAACTTGTATGTGCAATTGTATGAGTTTGAGAAGTCCGTTTGAGCTGAAAATTTGCAGAGAAGCATGAAACTTGACTAATTACAGGCTGGTAACTTTAATTTGGGTTAGGACCTTATAATTTGCAGAATTTACAATTTGGTCCCTAAAGTTGTAAATTGTTCAATTGGGTCCCTGTTTGATCTCTGATGTTATGATCTTTGAGCATGCTGTTTGAATGATCATATCTAGGGTTAATATGCATCTAGACAAGTTTTTAAAAGAAAAAAAGGGTCGTTAATCAAGGTTGACTTTCGGGTTGACTTTGATTTTCCCCGTGTGACTTTCTTAATTCGGGTCAACCGTCTGGGCCGGGTTAAGGGGGTTACACCTGCCCTGTAAGCTTAAAATGAACTGTTTGTGCATGGTCATGGTTCGAATGTGATTTCCTTTGATTGTTTTCCGCTGTCGTGATCACTTAGGACTTAACAATCCTCTAGACAAGATTAAAATGAAAGAAAGAAAAAATAGGGTTGATAATCGAGGGGGAACCTTAACGAGTTTCGCTTCGGTTTTTCCCGTGTGGCTCACTCGGACCGGTCATCCGGCCAGACCGGGACTAGGGGGTTACAAATTGAGACAATTGTAGTCTAGTAATGTAATTGAATACTACAAGTGCTACATAAAGCGAGGTCCCTTTATATATATTGAGACAAAGATTCCGTCAGAATTAATAAAACTCGTATTGTGTACTCGTTTTCTGTTTGAATAGTTGAGACAATTGTAGTCTAGTAATCTAATTTAATTGTAACGCCCTGGTTTTGGGCTCAGAAGTTTTGGGCGTTGACCGGTTCGGTCAAAGTGCTGATCGAATATATAAGAGTGAATTTAGGAAAGCTTAGTTCGGGTTGCATTAAAAATATGGAAAAATGTTCTAAAATCATCTTTTAATATAATTAAGTGAACTGTGAAATCAATTTTGAAAAATGAGGTTCGGAAGGTTGACATTTTGGCTAGTGACCAAAATGTAATTTTTGAAAGTTGCGTGACTGTTTTATAAAGGATTGAAACTTTGAATCTTTAAGGAGCTATTATTCCAAAAAGAGTTTCTCCAGATTTTTCTAAGATATTTTAAGGCTTTATTCTGATTTTAAAGTTTATGAAATATGGAGGGAAATTATTTTACCATTTCATAACTAACTTTTCATTTTCTCTCAATTTTCCTTTTCTCTCATTTTCTCTCAACCCAAACACATTTTTCCAGATTTTCTTCTCTGATTTTGTCATCTAAATCACTCATTTCAACTCTCTTTTGATTCCTAATCATCTCATCAACAAAACCTCTCAATTTGCAAGTTGTTTCATCAAGCTTTTTGGCTCTAAAAATGAGAAACTCAAGTTTGGAGGTAAGAACGTCCTTCTCCTCTAAACTATCAGTTCTTTAGTGAAATTCCTAAGTTCTCAATCCTTGATTTGTGTTTTGTTAATGGCTTTTCAATTGAAATCTTGATTTTGGCTTAAAATGCAAGATTTGGTGATTTTTGGTGAAATTTTCGTGTGATCTGTTTGGGCAGTGTTTTGAAGTGTCAAAATGATGTTAAATGAATGCTAAATTGATTAGAAGTTGAGGTTTAATTAATGCAATCCCGGATAGGTTGAATTTCCTAAGTTTGGCTTGAGTTTTTGGTTGTTTTTGGAGTGTTTTTGGTGATCTGTTATACCTGGAGGTATAAGGACGTGTTTGTGATCATTTTGGATGTTAATTGATGTTTAAAAATGGTTAGAAGTGATGGATCTTGGCTGGGTTAAGTTTTGGAAGTGTTTGGAGGTGATTTCGGTTGTGTTTGGTAGCCGAAATGTTGGATTTGTGATGAGCAGCGAGTTGAGTCTTGTTGCTGGTGTTCTTAATGCATAATGATGCATTAATGCTCTGTTTTTGTGTGCTTGAAACAGGGGAGTTTGATCCGTGAGCTTTAGAGGTGTTGCGGAAGGTTTCGGATGCTTGGAAGGCTTGTTGGCTAGCCTTGTTTTGTGTATCGGTGAGTGAAGTTGGGTTTTCAGCTTTTAAACCAAGGTTTGAAGGTTTTGGGAGCTTAGTTTAAGTCTAAACAACTTTGCTAAGCTCAAGAGTAAGTGTATGGATTTTCGCTCTTGAATTGTGTTGTGAAATTGGCTTTTAAGAAATTGTGGTTGATGATTAAAATGCATGTGTTTTGCATGGTTTAAATCTGTTTTGAAAGCATATTTTAGCATGGTTTAATGCTGGTTTTGAAAGCCATATGTGAAGGATGTGCAAGGTAAGAGATCCTTGGTTTTGTACATGGAAATTGTGATTTTGATGCATAGTGTTGCATGTTGATCAATGGCTTTGTGTGATGCTTTAAAACAGTGAATTGATGATGGTAAATGATACTTTTTGCATATTGGTTATGCATGTGAATCATTGGACTAATGTGGTAAGATGGTTATTTTGGCAAGTGATGTAAGTGGTTCTTGGTTCGTTGATCGGATATAGTTAGCCGGCTATAGGATTGGGTGCACCGTGAATTAAGTCGCCTTGGAGGTGGAGTGGTCAAGAGTGGACCGGTAAACTCCCTTCAAGTATCCTAACGAGATGGTTAAGGTCATAATAGAGGTTGATGCCCATTCGAGGACCTTGGTTGAGCAAAGGTTATATGGCGTTTAAAAGTCCATATATGGGAACCTTGTGCTTGTTAAGATCACAATGGCGGTGTAAGTCCATGTGTGGATCTTGTGTAGGGTGTTCCGGATCTCGTTAGTGATGTTATACAACTACCAATCGGTGATGCAAAGGTTGTATGGTGTTTAAAAGTCCATACATGGGAACCTTGTGCATGTTGAGGTTGTATGGTGTTTAAAAGTCCATACATGGGAACCTCGGGAAAAGCTAAGGTTGTATGGTGTTTGAAAGTCCATACATGGGAACGTTAGGATGTTGAGGTCAAATGGTGTTTAAAAGTCCATTTGGGGACCTTGGATTGGTAGGGTGTATGGAGCGTAGGGACAACGCTTGTGATCCGCGTATCCGATCGGGTGTTGAGTTGAAAAGTGGATGTGGTTGATCACTTGGAAGCCAATGTAATGTTTTTGATCATAAAGAAGCATGAGATGCTTGAAATGATGCATAATTGCATGTGAAGCATGAGATGCTTGAAAAGATGCATGATTGCATGAAAAGTGTTTAATGCTTGTGAATGCATGTTTACTTGTTAAGTTGAACAAGTGTTGATTATCATTTGGTAAATGATGCATGTGTACATGAAATCTCTTTAATGCATTGGAGTCTTGCTAAGACTTGTTTTAAAAGGCATGTGATGATGATGTTGTGATTCATAAGTTGTCTTTGTTTAATGCATGAGTTGGATTGCTTGAGTAATGGTTTAAAAGGGTTTCTTGCTTGAAATGATGTTCAAGTATATGAAAGGGTAATATGAAATGGAAGTGTTTTCCAAAGTTTTGATTCAACTTTGCATATGGTGTTTATGCATGGAATGGTTAAATGGATGATTTTGTAAGTTGTGCTTTGAAAAGGTTTTCTTAGCTTGCTAAGCTAAGGGTTGGTTTCATGTATGTGCAATGCATGGTTTAAGCATGATGTTGAAAAGGAGTTTTCAAACTTTGCTTGGTAACAAATCGGGTTTGTTTTAAAAGTGTTTTGTGACCCGCTGCATTGATGGTGTTTTGGTTTTGAGCATTCCTCACTAAGCATTATGTGCTTACGCTCCTTTTTGTCCATCAATGCAGATTCGTGAAGTTTGGACAGCGAGAGGCAAGGGATTCAAGGAGGACTCCATTTGAGATGTATGTCTCGGTGAATAGCTATAGTTAATAAAGGCAATGGGGGTAGAATCTCTCGGGTTAATGTGTATGTGTTCGCTTATGTTTGGACAAGGATGTTTTTATGTTGATGATGTTGTTGGAACATGTATTGGCTTTAATGAGATTGATTTGGAAAGGTTGTGCTTAAATGGTTGCTTGTGTAGGAAGCATGCCTTTAGATTTGGGGCTTTTCATATATGATGTTATTTTGATGAATTGTTGATGCAAGTATGTCTCATTTATGTTGAATTGCATGTTGGTAAAGTTTGGTGGCTTTTGGAGCATGATTGGATGGTCAATTGTGTGTTTGAGTGAGCAAAATGCTGCAATCTGGGCAGGGCGTTTCGGAACAGTTGACACCGTTTCGGAACGGGTGCCTTGCATAAACCTAGGCGTCCGAAACGGGTGCCACCGTTCCGGAACGGTTTGGCTACTGCCAGTTCCCCGTTGCGGTACGCGTTGCGGAACGGCCCTGTGTTTCGAAACGGGCTCTGTCTGTTTCGGAACGGGTGACTGTTGGGGCTAACATGGGCGGTTAAATGTTTCAGAATGCTTGCATTTTGGTCCTGAAACTTGTTTGTGCAATTGTTTGAGTTTGGGATGTCCGTTTGAGCTGAAATTTTGGCAGAGAAGCATGAAACTTGATTAATTTTAAGTTGGTAACTTAAAATCTGGTTAAGTCCTTAAAGTTTTCAGAATTTACAATTTGGTCCCTAAAGTTGTAAATTGTTCAATTGAGTCCCTGTTTGATCTCTGATGTTTGTGATCTTTGAGCATGTTGTTTGTGTGATCACAGTTAGGGCTAATGTGCATCTAGACAAGATTAAAAAGAAATAAAAGGGGTCGTTAATCAAGGTTGACTTTCGGGTTGACTTTGGTTTTCCCCGTGTGACTTTCTTAATTCGGGTCAATCGTCTGGGCCGGGTTTAGGGGGTTACATTTGGTGGTATCAGAGCTGAGTTGCGAATGCTTGGGGAAAACGGTAAGTTGTTGTAATGTGTGCTTGTTGTTTACCTTGATGTGTGGTTGAAAGTTGGTTGAAACACGTGTTTCTGAGCAAGTTGTTGATGTTTCTGAGCATATTGCTGATGTTTTCAAGCATGTTTTATGGTTATGAATCTTGGTTGAGTTTATGTGGAAATGTGCTGATGCTGTGAGCTGGTGTTATGCATGATGAAAGTGCTATGAGTATGTTATGTTGATAATATGTTGTTGCAAGTGGATGCTGTTTGGTATAAGCATGATCAAAGTATGTTGTTTGATATGCTTGATGTTGCGATATCCATGTTGTGTTGACTGTTATGTCATGTAAAGGGGAGGATTCGGGATACCCATTGCCTTATTAATGTAGCTATTGTGTTATTTGGAGTTGGAGTTTGAATCCTTGCTTAAAGCTGGTCTAACTGGTTTGTTTGTTTGTTGTTGTTAGTAGTATGGCAAAGTCGATGGAAGAATGGCAGTTGGGTAAGATGGTTGCTGCCTTGGGGCAGGTTGTTAAGGCATGGAATTCACCTTTCTGTAGAGGTGTTTTGTTTCAGTCTTCTGTGCCTGGAGTTGAGGTGGTAAGACAGGGGAAAGAAGCTGGTTCTGTGATGAAGAGTTCATCACCTGTTGAGCAGGAGGTGTTGGGAACATCTCAGGCTGTGGTAAAGTTAAGGTCAGTGGATGTGCTGGCTGTGGGATGTGTGGGTTTGCCGAAGCAGCGTTTGCTTGATTTGGGTGTTGTGGAGTATCATGGTTCTTCACCGGAGATGTTTAAGGCCTGGTTGGCCAGTGTGATTCTGATCTTGGATTAGGAAGGCTGTGATTATGCCTGTAAGCTGGGGAGTGTTGTTTCTCTGATGTTGGAGGATGCGTGTGTCTGGTGGACATCTGTGGCGGTGGCGTCACATATTCCTGATATTGATTGGGATTTCTTTGTATCTGCTTTTTGTGAAAGGTATCTTGGAAGGGAATTTCCAAGGGTTAAGCAATGTGAAGATAGTGCTGTTGTGGAGCAAGTGTTGCTTGAGCAAGGGGTGGAAGCTCAGCCACCGGTGTGCGACCGTTGTGAAAGGCGCCATGTTGGAGGTTGTTGGGGCGCGGGTGCTTGTTGGAATTGTGGTTCTAAAATGCATGTTAAGCGTGATTGTCCTCTTGGAGTGAAGTCAGCTTTGGTGTTAGCCAAAGGGTCTTTGAAAGGTCGTGGGCACGGCCGAGGCAAGGTTCAGAGGTGGCAGAAAGAGCAGAAGGTTGTGAAGAGTTTGGGAAATGAGAATTGCTGGGAATGTGGGTCTGCTGGACACATGAGACGTGATTGTTTGAGGTTGGCTCGGAACAGCCAAGGTTCCTTACCGCAAGGAGTTGATGGTGACCCTGGTGTGTTAGCTGGTGCTGCAGTTGTGCCGCAGGAGGTTGAAGGTTCCGCAAGGAAGAGAGCTCGTCTGATGAATCCTCAGGGTGGTGTTGTGTTTTCAGGTAACCTTGTTAAGTAATCTTTGCTCTAGTTACCTTAGTTTGGTTTCTGTTGGTTTTCCTTGCGTGGTAAGTTAGTCTTGTTGCTAGCATGTTGGGGTAATAGTTGTGGTTTGGAAACATCTTTGGTGTGAAGAAGGCTTAGTGAGTATCTGGTGGTTAATGGTTGTTGGTATGTTGGAGTTAGATAAGCTAGAAGTGAGGTAGGAGGTTGTTCTTAGACGGATTCTGAGGATGTTATTGGAGGGTGTGAACTGGCATTCATGCACAGTTAAAATCACTGTTATATGCTATATTATATATGTGTTGGTCCATGCATACATGTGACATGACATTAGAGGTTTTGCATACATGTACATCAGACATTGATAGGGCATGTAGGTGATCATGCATACGATGTTCACACTCGCTAATAACTAATCGAATCTGTTAGTGTGGTGGTTGGTTTGGATGATGGGTTTTTAGAGGTTGTTTTGGTGCTGAGTGAGAGTTAGAAGTAATATTAAGCTAGTTACTAGCAATGGTGAGAGTGGTATAGCCTGTGGTAGAAGGATAGTGTTTGTTGCTTAAAGAGTTTAGTGGTTTGGTGGTGAAGGGTACTGGTTGAGGTTAGTATCGGTCAAGTGGTTTGAATAGCTAAGTGGAAGGGGTAGCTCCTTGGTGCTAAGTGATGTTGCTGTTTAACGGTTGTGTTTCCAGGTGCTGAGGTAGCTTAGCATTTAAGTTGTTGTGGAAGGGTTGTGTTTGTAAGTGCTGGTTCTTAGTAACCTTTGAGGTGTTGAGGAGTTGGTATGTATGGCAGGTTGGGCGATGTCCTAGTAAGACAAGTGTTATGGTTGAAGTTTGAAGTGGAAGGGTTATGAAAGATCGAAGGCTTTTGTTGGTTGTTTGGGTTCTTGTGAGAAGTGGTTGGCTGGTTGTGGTTAAGAAAGTTCCGTTTGAAGTCAGCTGGTGGTGTGTGGAATGGCTGGCGGAGTCAAGTTGGGGTTGTAATGTAATTCTTGGAATCTGGGTGAGTAATCCTGGTGAGTTGTTGTGGTAATGTTAGCAACAGTTGTGAGGGATTATCAGCATTCGTTGAGGAGTTTGGGTAAGCAGTTGTTGCTTAAGGATTTTTGCTTGTTGGGAAATCCTTGGAAGAGGTTTGGGAGTTTGCAAGAGTTTTAGAAGCAGAGAAGTTTGCATAGTGGCTGAATTGGATTGGTTGTTGTCTCTGTGTAAACAGGTCTTGGGAGTTGTGTGTTACAGTGATGTGTGCTGTAAGAGCTGAAGTTCTTCAGGTTGATGTTGGGGCTGTGTACAGTCCGGTTATGTGAAAGGTTAAGTTGTGGCTATCTTTGTGAGTTCTGGATTTAGTGAACAACATGTGGTGGTGTTGGGTTCGGTGGAGTTTTGTGTGGAAAGTGTTCAGTGTTGGTTGAGGCTTTTGTGTTGCCTTGTGTGTGATTTGAGAAGGTTGTGGTTCTCTTTTCGCCGGTTGAAATTTCGAGGACGAAATTTCCTAAGGGGGGGAGAGTTGTAACGCCCCGGTTTTGGGCTCAAAAGTTTTGGGCGTTGACCGGTTCGGTCAAAGTGCTGATCGAATATATAAGAGTGAATTTAGGAAAGCTTAGTTCGGGTTGCATTAAAAATATGGAAAAATTTTCTAAAATCATCTTTTTAATATAATTAAGTGAACTGTGAAATCAATTTTGAAAAATGAGGTTCGGAAGGTTGACATTTTGGCTAGTGACCAAAATGTAATTTTTGAAAGTTGCGTGACTGTTTTATAAAGGATTGAAACTTTGAATCTTTAAGGAGCTATTATTCCAAAAAGAGTTTCTCCAGATTTTTCTAAGATATTTTAAGGCTTTATTCTGATTTTAAAGTTTATGAAATGTGGAGGGAAATTATTTTACCATTTCATAACTAACTTTTCATTTTCTCTCAATTTTCCTTTTCTCTCATTTTCTCTCAACCCAAACACATTTCTCCAGATTTTCTTCTCTGATTTTGTCATCTAAATCACTCATTTCAACTCTCTTTTGATTCCTAATCATCTCATCAACAAAACCTCTCAATTTGCAAGTTGTTTCATCAAGCTTTTTGGCTCTAAAAAGGAGAAACTCAAGTTTGGAGGTAAGAACGTCCTTCTCCTCTAAACTATCAGTTCTTTAGTGAAATTCCTAAGTTCTCAATCCTTGATTTGTGTTTTGTTAATGGCTTTTCAATTGAAATCTTGATTTTGGCTTAAAATGCAAGATTTGGTGATTTTTGGTGAAATTTTCGTGTGATCTGTTTGGGCAGTGTTTTGAAGTGTCAAAATGATGTTAAATGAATGCTAAATTGATTAGAAGTTGAGGTTTAATTAATGCAATCCCGGATAGGTTGAATTTCCTAAGTTTGGCTTGAGTTTTTGGTTGTTTTTGGAGTGTTTTTGGTGATCTGTTATACCTGGAGGTATAAGGACGTGTTTGTGATCATTTTGGATGTTAATTGATGTTTAAAAATGGTTAGAAGTGATGGATCTTGGCTGGGTTAAGTTTTGGAAGTGTTTGGAGGTGATTTCGGTTGTGTTTGGTAGCCGAAATGTTGGATTTGTGATGAGCAGCGAGTTGAGTCTTGTTGCTGGTGTTCTTAATGCATAATGATGCATTAATCCTCTGTTTTTGTGTGCTTGAAACAGAGGAGTTTGATCCGTGAGATTTAGAGGTGTTGCGGAAGGTTTCGGATGCTTGGAAGGCTTGTTGGCTAGCCTTGTTTTGTGTATCGGTGAGTGAAGTTGGGTTTTCAGCTTTTAAACCAAGGTTTGAAGGTTTTGGGAGCTTAGTTTAAGTCTAAACAACTTTGCTAAGCTCAAGAGTAAGTGTATGGATTTTCGCTCTTGAATTGTGTTGTGAAATTGGCTTTTAAGCAATTGTGGTTGATGATTAAAATGCATGTGTTTTGCATGGTTTAAATCTGTTTTGAAAGCATATTTTAGCATGGTTTAATGCTGGTTTTGAAAGCCATATGTAAAGGATGTGCAAGGTAAGAGATCCTTGGTTTTGTACATAGAAATTGTGATTTTAATGCATAGTGTTGCATGTTGATCAATGGCTTTGTGTGATGCTTTAAAACAGTGAATTGATGATGGTAAATGATACTTTTTGCATATTGGTTATGCATGTGAATCATTGGACTAATGTGGTAAGATGGTTATTTTGGCAAGTGATGTAAGTGGTTCTTGGTTCGTTGATCGGATATAGTTAGCCGGCTATAGGATTGGGTGCACCGTGAATTAAGTCGCCTTGGAGGTGGAGTGGTCAAGAGTGGACCGGTAAACTCCCTTCAAGTATCCTAACGAGATGGTTAAGGTCATAATGGAGGTTGATGCCCATTCGAGGACCTTGGTTGAGCAAAGGTTATATGGCGTTTAAAAGTCCATATATGGGAACCTTGTGCTTGTTTAGATCACAATGGCGGTGTAAGTCCATGTGTGGATCTTGTGTAGGGTGTCCCGGATCTCGTTAGTGATGTTATACAACTACCAATCGGTGATGCAAAGGTTGTATGGTGTTTAAAAGTCCATACATGGGAACCTTGTGCATGTTGAGGTTGTATGGTGTTTAAAAGTCCATACATGGGAACCTCGGGAAAAGCTAAGGTTGTATGGTGTTTGAAAGTCCATACATGGGAACCTTAGGATGTTGAGGTCAAATGGTGTTTAAAAGTCCATTTGGGGACCTTGGATTGGTAGGGCGTATGGAGCGTAGGGACAACGCTTGTGATCCGCGTATCCGATCGGGTGTTGAGTTGAAAAGTGGATGTGGTTGATCACTTGGAAGCCAATGTAATGTTTTTGATCATAAAGAAGCATGAGATGCTTGAAATGATGCATAATTGCATGTGAAGCATGAGATGCTTGAAAAGATGCATGGTTGCATGAAAAGTGTTTAATGCTTGTGAATGCATGTTTACTTGTTAAGTTGAACAAGTGTTGATTATCATTTGGTAAATGATGCATGTGTACATGAAATCTCTTTAATGCATTGGAGTCTTGCTAAGACTTGTTTTAAAAGGCATGTGATGATGATGTTGTGATTCATAAGTTGTCTTTGTTTAATGCATGAGTTGGATTGCTTGAGTAATGGTTTAAAAGGGTTTCTTGCTTGAAATGATGTTCAAGTATATGAAAGGGTAATATGAAATGGAAGTGTTTTCCAAAGTTTTGATTCAACTTTGCATATGGTGTTTATGCATGGAATGGTTAAATGGATGATTTTGTAAGTTGTGCTTTGAAAAGGTTTTCTTAGCTTGCTAAGCTAAGGGTTGGTTTCATGTATGTGCAATGCATGGTTTAAGCATGATGTTGAAAAGGAGTTTTCAAACTTTGCTTGGTAACAAATCAGGTTTGTTTTAAAAGTGTTTTGTGACCCGCTGCATTGATGGTGTTTTGGTTTTGAGCATTCCTCACTAAGCATTATGTGCTTACGCTCCTTTTTGTCCATCAATGCAGATTCATGAAGTTTGGACAGCGAGAGGCAAGGGATTCAAGGAGGACTCCATTTGAGATGTATGTCTCGGTGAATAGCTATAGTTAATAAAGGCAATGGGGGTAGAATCTCTCGGGTTAATGTGTATGTGTTCGCTTATGTTTGGACAAGGATGTTTTTATGTTGATGATGTTGTTGGAACATGTATTGGCTTTAATGAGATTGATTTGGAAAGGTTGTGCTTAAATGGTTGCTTGTGTAGGAAGCATGCCTTTAGATTTGGGGCTTTTCATATATGATGTTATTTTGATGAATTGTTGATGCAAGTATGTCTCATTTATGTTGAATTGCATGTTGGTAAAGTTTGGTGGCTTTTGGAGCATGATTGGATGGTCAATTGTGTGTTTGAGTGAGCAAAATGCTGCAATTTGGGCAGGGCGTTTCGGAACAGTTGACACCGTTTCGGAACGGGTGCCCTGCATAAACCCAGGCGTCCGAAACGGGTGCCACCGTTCCGGAACGGTTTGGCTACTGCCAGTTCCCCGTTGCGGTACGCGTTGCGGAACGGCCCCGTGTTTCGAAACGGGCTCTGCCAGTTTCGGAACGGGTGACCGTTGGGGCTAACATGGGCGGTTAAATGTTTCAGAATGCTTGCATTTTGGTCCTGAAACTTGTTTGTGCAATTGTTTGAGTTTGGGATGTCCGTTTGAGCTGAAATTTTGGCAGAGAAGCATGAAACTTGATTAATTTTAAGTTGGTAACTTAAAATCTGGTTAAGTCCTTAAAGTTTTCAGAATTTACAATTTAGTCCCTAAAGTTGTAAATTGTTCAATTGAGTCCCTGTTTGATCTCTGATGTTTGTGATCTTTGAGCATGTTGTTTGTGTGATCACAGTTAGGGCTAATGTGCATCTAGACAAGATTAAAAAGAAAAAAAAAGGGGTCGTTAATCAAGGTTGACTTTCGGGTTGACTTTGGTTTTCCCCGTGTGAATTTCTTAATTCGGGTCAATCGTCTGGGCCGGGTTAAGGGGGTTACATTAATACTACAAGTTCTACATAACGCGAGGTCCCTTGAACATTAATAAAGGATAGAAAAAGACGTCATATAACATAATTGGACGATGATTTCAGAAGTTTATGGTTAATCCGTATCATCATAGTCAATGGACACATTTGAACTTAAGTTTAGTTCTTCGATCAGCTGTTGTTTTCTTTGTCTACGCCTGTACATAAAAAGATGCAACTCGTCGGCAGTCACATCAACATCTGGTGAAGATGGAGCGTGTTCATTGTTCGAAGAAGATTGTTCGGGTGCAGACGTACTACCTTCGTCGCCGTTGACCTCATCAAACTTAATATTTAAATAGACGTATTTAGCTCCAACAGAATTGAGCTGGTCATACATGTTACGAATGTTTGTTTCCTTCGTAAGCTTCATAACGTAGCGCGTTTCGTTTACTGACGGTGTTGGGATTCGACATTCCAAGGAAGGAATTTGTTTGTCGGTGTGTTTACTAACCTCGCTTGTTGTCAACTGTATTAAATCTTTGAGTGACATTTTGCTGGTGATTGTTGATTGAAAATAAGTATCGAGAAAATAAAATGTTGCTTGAAATTTTGCCATAAGGGGAGCAAAGATTAGCGTTGGGTGTTTAGGGAGAAATTGGAATGAGTAAATGATGATGGAATTCGTGGGTATTTATAGTAAAGGAAATACACCACATAAGCAAATTTAACTCGAATGAAAACTTTAATTCGCATTTCATTTAACAAAACTTTCAACTTTCAACAAGTATTCTTCAATAAGTAAATTGAGACAAGTCGATACAATATCAATACAATATCTACAAAAAGTCGAAACAATATATGCAAAAAGTCCGGTGGGCAAATGTAATCGGCACTGACTGCATTATCAAAATAGGGCTGCCTATGCAACCTTGTCGATCTGAATCCGCCCTTGCTTCTTTCACTCTTGACTTCAGAAAAGAGTCCCCAAGAGTCTCCTAGATGGTTAAGGCAAGCGACGAACTTCAAAAAAGAGTCCCCAAGAGTCTTTAGAAAAGTTTTACTGGAAACTTTCTAAGCACTTCTTGGCGACAAATGACAGACGACCACACGCTTACGAATATTGTGATATGTTGGTAAGTATTCTTCAATCAACGTATCATGTTAAATCCTCAACCCAACTGAACACAAAATCATGACAGAACTCCAACTATCATGAACGAACAGAAAATACATAAAAATTACAACTTCAAAAACCCAGCAAAACACGAAATCATGAAAACATTTCACTGGTTACGAAAATCCATCCGCATGCAAATATATAAATCAAACTCGCTTTCTGAATGAAGCAATATCCATAGAAACCACAGTGAACTCGCGTTTTGTATAACGCGAGTTCCTTCAGACCATACGTTCTATAGAATGTGAGGTCCCTTTTCTTCAGAGTTAATAATACTCATATTGTATACACGTGTTATGTTTGAATAATTGAAAACATGCTTGAATATTTCAGACAATTAGAGACTACTAAGTCATGTAACACTAGCTCCCAACATTAGTTCCGTTCGAGTCATTTAACGCGTTTACTAACCTAGCTTGATCTCAACTTTAACAAATCTTTAAGTGACATTTTCTATGTTATTGTTGATTCGAAAAAAGTACCGAGAAAATAAAATGTTGCGTGAAATTTTGCCATAAGAGGAGCAAAGATTTACTGAAAACTTTCGAGGCACTTCTTCGCGGTAAATGACAGTTGCCCACAAGCTCCTGAATATTGCGATATGTCGGTAAGTATTCTTCAATCAACGTATCATGTGGGGTATGTACCCAACGAAACACAAACTCATAACATAACTCCAACTATCATAAAGGAACAAAAAATACATAAAAACTTCAACTGCAAAAAACGCAGCATAACACGAAATCATGAAACAACTTCACTGGTTACGAAAATCCATCGGCGTGCAAATATATAGACCAACCTCGCTTTATGTATAAATTGATTTTCAGTGACCTCGTGTTCTGTAAAACGCGAGACTTAAAAGACCTTGCGTCCTACAGAAAGCGAGTTTGCCATGTCAGCATATTCACCTCCATCTATAAATAGCAAACTCCTGGGGAGGCAAGGACCACCCACCCATCAATTTTAAAAAATTTCGATTGCAGCTAGTAATAGCAACATATCACGTATTTGGGAAGTTTTTTTTCAAACTAATTTCCTGACTTTTGCGATATGTTGTTATTTGTAGTTGCATATATACGTCACCATATCCACGTCAGCAATTTTCGATTGCAGCTAATAATGGCAACATATCGCGTATTTGGGAAGTTTTTTTTTCAAACTAATTTCCCGACTATTGCGATATGTTGTTATTTGTAGTTGCATATATACGTCATCATATCCACGTCAGCAATTTTCGATTGCAGCTACTAATGGAAACTTATCGCGTATTTAGGAAGTTTTTTTTCAAACTAATTTCCCGAATATTGCGATATGTTGTTATTTGTAGTTGCATATATATGTTCCCTTGAGTTTATTATGCCTAATTTTTTCATCGTGGATTCGGTGTAACTACGATTTTATAAATTCAATTGTTATGAAATACTCAAATTCGTTCAATTGTAAAAAATATTATTATTTTTAATAAATAATAATATTTATAACATTATTTACTTACACTATATTTATAACAATATTTTAATCGTAATATAAATTAGTATTATTATTGTTAATAAATTTATTATAACATTATTTATTTATGTAGTAATAATAATAACAATAGCAATAATAATAATAATAATAATAGTAAATATAATAATAATAATAATAAATATATATTAAATATGGTATTAAATGACTTTCCCGCCTTGGAAGTCATCTTTTAAAAAACTCACGACCTCGCGTCCTGTAAAAAGCGAGGTCTTTGGAAACTCCCGTTCTACAGGACGTGAGGTCACTTCTACCCATTCAGTTCATGCGTCTGTTCCGTGACGCGTCTTTTCAATGAACCTCGCGTCTTGTGGAACGCGAGGTCTGAGGATATCACGTTTACCAGAACGCGAGGTTCATTTACATCGCTTCTCAAAGGACGCGAGCTATTCTATAAATTGGTGGCCTTACCCCCATATCAACCACAGAACGCGAGTTCTTTCGTTTTTTACACTATATTTTCCTTATTTTGCATTCGATATAATGGCGAGCTTACTACGCAACGACGCGAATCACTGCTGTCACTATTTCAGATCAACGCCAGAGGTATTATTTTTTATTTTTTTATTTTTTTAATTTTACATGCATTTTCCCAACTATTTTATTTTTATTTTTTTTATTTTTGAAGGCATACGAACGCCGGTTAACATGTTACCTTAACCGTATCTACAACGAACCCGATCCTGCTGTTATGACATGGATTGAGCGACCTAGTTTTGGACACGTAGCAAGGATCATATGGGGAGTGAAGTGTAACCCTTCGTTGATTAACGCGCTAATAGAACGGTGGAGGCCAGAGACGCACACGTTTCATTTTGTCGATAGGCGAGGCAACAATAACGCTGGAGGATGTTGCCTATCATCTGGGTTGGCTACAGACGACAACCTTATTACGAGTGTCATGTTGGGGCATTGGCCAACTGTATTTGCTGAACAAATGGGAGAGGAGCCCCTAAAGGATGTGTGGGACGGTGGGAAAATAGAACTATCTTATTTGGAGGCTGAATTTGCAAATCCTCCCCCCAATGCGGATGAAGTTACACTCCAGGTATTTTTTTTTTCGATTTTTCATTTTTTTATATATTTTTAATATATTTCATTTATTTGAAAATTAGGATGCCTTTATTAAATATTTATGATGCTTTTATTAAATTTAGGATGAAGTTACAAATATTTATTTGAAAATTATGATCCCTTTATTAAATATTTATGGTGCCTTTATTAAATTTAGGATGAAGTTACAAATATTTATTTGAAAATTAAGATGCCTTTATTAAATATTTAGGACGCCTTTATTAAATATTTAGGATGTCTTTATTAAATTTAGGATGAAGTTATAAATATTTATTTGAAAATTAAGATGCCTTTATTAAATATTTAGGATGCCTTTATTAAATATTTAGGATGTCTTTACTAAATTTAGGATGAAGTTACAAATATTTATTTGAAAATTAAGATGCCTTTATTAAATATTTAAGATGCCTTTATTAAATTTAGGATGAAGTTAAAAATATTTATGTGAAAATTAAGGTGTCTTTATTAAATATTTAAGATACCTTTATTAAATTTAGGATGAAGTTACAAATATTTTTTTCAAAATTAGGATGTCTTTATTAAATATTTATTTAATAAAATATCCATATTTCTTGATGTTTCCTTACAATTAAATTTTGTTTTATTTATTATTTTCACAGCGGTTTGCGCGTGCCCACATCTTGCGCATTATCGGCGGGATACTAATGCCAGACAAATCCCGCACCAAGGTGCACGTGATGTGGCTTCTTCATCTTACTAATTTCGATGAATCTGGAGGAAAATGTTGGGGAGTAGCTGTCTTGGCGTTTCTTTATAGAGAGCTCTGCAGAAACGTCGACGCATCTAGAGCAGCAATTGGAGGATGTTGTTTACTCCTTCAGTCTTGGGCTTGGTTTCAGATGCCTTTTTTAAGCTCGCAGATTAGACAGCCCACCGCCTATTCATTTCTGCTTTTACAGAGGTACTATGTAATCTATTATATTTATTTTATTTTTAAATTATTTTACTTAACAAAATGTTTTTATTTTCCATTACTGATTGGTGGAGCGAAACACTGACCCACCACCGCCTGCCGAAAAACCAAAAAGAATACAAGCTTGTTTTGGATAAGTTGAGGCACAACCAGGTAATTCGAAAATTAACTTAAATGTTTTCATACTATTTTTTTCCAATAATATTTCATATAACCATTAGAAACGTTTTCGTTTTTTTAGTTCGTGTGGAGGCCCTACGCTTCAGTGGATATTCAACAGATTACTCCACCCGAGATTCTGCGTGAGAAGCAAGTATGGATTTCCGTAGTGCCGCTGATCAACTACGAAATTCTCGTGTGGCATCCTACGGATAGGGTTCTCCGACAGTTCGGGTACGTCCAAAATATTCCACTCCCGACTCTACAAAATATGGACCAATTCCACCATCTGACGCGCCAGGGGAAGACAAAGATTGACTGGATAGAGCTTTGGGATAATCGATTTTCCCACCGCCCACCTTTTCTCTGACCCATTATGGATTGGGCCGATTCGGTCACTTTCGATTACTTTCAGTGGTATGGGGTCAATGAGAAGCAGCATATCCTTACTGAGGACGAGTAAGAGCTTCCCCAGCCTCCCCAAAACCGCCCACGTGCCACACGTCGAGCGAGCCAGAGCCAGAGCCAGTCGAGGCAGCGCGGTCCGAGACCACAAACTGACACTACAGGGGCCTCATCTTCTCGCACAACATTTCAGACTTTTAGCGGTCCTTCGAGTTTCTAGCATATGAGGCCTCCACCCGAGTTCTGCTTCTCTGATGCCTACCGTCCCCATATGCCGACGAGTGGTCTTCCGTTGATCGATATTCCACTGTTGGCATCTCAGTTTGACTATAGCATTATGGAGCAAACGCCGCCAGGTAGCTTGTTTTACTCCCCGCCTGGGCCCAGCAGAGGTCCGCGTATCGTAGACGATGATGATGAGGACCAGGGCCCAGCACATGGTGTTCGAAGGTATCCAAATCGGGATCGCCGTCCACCTGACTGCGGAACGGGTGGACATAGGAATCATTAGTCTTTTTTTTAATTGATATGTACTTATGTTTCTAATATTTTTATTCCAGACATTTGTTTTTTATAATACCGTATTTTAATTTTGTTTATCTATTATAATTAAACTTTTAAATGCTTATTTAATTTCAGCTTTTAATTACTTTTATGCGATTACTAAACCGAAATTCTCAATTGTTCATCAAAGGCAACTTCATTAAAAAAAGGATGATAGCATAGGGTTTTGGAAGCCATTTTAAATCATTTTAGAATGGACGAAAATTGACTGTATTGGTGTCATATGATAGAGAAATTCTAGTACTACGACCCAAACTCGATGTTGGCTAAAAATATAAAATTTACAACCCCAAAATTGGGCTCAAACAGACCTACCCATGCTTGTTTTTCCTAGTTATTCAACCCAGGTTTGCACAGAACTCGCGTCCTACAGAACACGAGGTCTGCGCGACATATTCAGCTGCCCTTTCAAATTCTCGGGGACCTCGCATTCTGCACAACACGAGATTCTGAAAAACCGTTAACCCAAACAACGAGGCCACGTAGACTGAACTCGCGATCTGCATAACGCGATATCAAACCTCGCTTCCCACAGAACGCGAGGTTCACTGACGTGGCAAGTTTGGGGGTCATTTTCCCGAATAAAAGTGGGAGGGAGCCAAAAACCTATATATTTATTAAAAAAGGGCTTTTGCCCCAAATCTGCCAATAACAAAACCTTGCTCATTTCTTTTTCTTAATGCCTCTTCTTTCATTATATATATATATATATATAATAATTAACGTTTCATCAATTAATTATTTTCCTTGGAGAGATGAGAGATTGAGCAGGAGAGAAATATGCCGATATTTGTCTAATCAGAGCGACCTTGTGATTATAAGTTTAGTAGTAATTATTTTCAAGGACCGCGAACTAGCAACCGAGTCAAACCAGCACCAAGGTGCAACCAGCTCGAACCAGGCTGCTCAAGAGGTTCTTTGCACTACGTCGGGCCAGTCCAAATCAGCATAGGAGGGCCCAAAATGATTTTGACCAAGCCTTGGAGGATTTTTTAGCCATGTAATCTTAATTTCCATTTATTTAATTAATAATTTCATTCTATCCTTGAATTTAGGGATTAATATAGATTTAGAGCAATCTTGTCCATTAATGTACTTCAATCTCCACCGTTGGATGTAGGGGGTCTCAACTATAAATAGAGGCTTGCCCCCACCTCATTTAATCACTTAAAATTTAAGGAATACAATCAACATTTACTCAAGACTTGCTTCTTTTTGTGCTTTCCATTTCCTTTCCGTTGTCCCCTTTTGTTTCCGCAAGGATCTAAGCCTTTGTGCTTGATCGTTTCAGGCTTACTTAGTCGAACAAGGTTCCAAGAGTTGACTAAGGACGCACGTTTGAGTTATCAAAGTTCTACAAACGTGACAAGTGGTATCAGAGCGAGTTTGATCGGGAGAAATGGCACCATAGAACTCCAATGATGTCCAAACAACCGAGGGAGTTACTACCCGCAATGGTGAGAAAAAGTGAGGAAGTTCCAAGGACATGGTCGCAGTCTTGGATAAGAGGGTCTCTAAACTTGAAGATTCCACGAGGGAAGTCAAGGGGGGGCAAGATGAAGAGTCACACGCCGTCGTGATGGAAGCCCTTGAAGGGAAGATCAAAGACGAGGTGGAGAACCTCCTAAGTGAGTTGTACGATAAACTTGATGACCGTGACATCTCCCTAGAGGAAGAGATTGCCTCTATGAAGAAAGAAATGAAGGAGATCAAGTGCGAGCTTCGCATTTACCAAGCAGCGATGAAGAGTGGAATGCTTGCCGAAGTTGCAGCACCCAAGCCGAAGATCGACGCCCCGCGGCCTAACAAGTTCAATGGGTTGAGGGCAGCCCAATATGTAGACAATTTCATTTGGGGTCTTGAACAGCACTTCCGTGTGTCGGGTATCGATGACGATCAACCAAGTAAACACTGCATCAATTTACCTTACTGATGTCGCTCTTTTATGGTGGCGACGTAGGTGTGACGAGGGAGAAGACGACACAATTCCCTTTAAGACGTGGAAGGACTTTCAGTATGAGTTTAAGAAGCATTTCTATCCAAAGAATGCTCAACAAGAGACACGTTCAAAGATGTGTCAACTTAAGCATGATGGGACCATCCTCGAGTATGTAAGGAAGTTTACAGAACTTAAGCTACAACTGTCGATTTTGAGTGAAGATGAAGGCTATTTTGACTTCATGAATGGACTTCAGAAGTGGGCCAAGATGGAGTTGAAGCGAATGGGGGTAAAAGACCTTTCATCAGCCTTGTCCACAGTCGAAGACATAACTGAATTTGAGAACAAGAAGCTCGAGCCATCCAAACCAAAGCCAAAGTTCGAAGGCAATTGAGGAGGAGACAAGGACAAAGCAATCAAGAACGGGTCTGAAAGGCCTTCAAGTGGCAATGGGATGTCACCCCATGGGAAGATGCGTCAGCCATGGGAAAGGAACAATAGTTTCAAGTGTTACACTTGTGGGGGAAAACACTTGGCAAGGGATTGTCCACTTGCTGCCGTCTAAGAGAAGGAAGCTAATGAGAAAGAGACTCACAAGCTTGGATCCATCCTCAATTGCATGGATTCCAAGAAAGGCAACAAGAAGAAGGGACTAATGTTTGTAGACATAACTGTCGCTGGCCAGAAGATGAGTGCATTAGTTGATATTGGTGCCTCAGAGTTGTTCATATCTGAACAACCAGCAAAGAAACTCGGCCTTTTTGCTGAGAAGGTGATTGGGTTCATTAAAACAGTTAATTCCAAAGAAGCTTTGATTGCCGGCATAGAAAAAGGAGTCAAGCTCGACATTAGAGGTTGGACTGGTAAGGAAGCCATCAAGGTAATCTCGCTTGATGATTTTGAGTTTGTTATTGGGATTAGCTTCCTTGACAAGATTAATGCTTTTCATGTCCCCTTTTTGACTATTTATGCATCCTTGACTCGAGGCACCAGTGCATTATTCCGGTAAGCTGAGAGGCCGAAGTTGGGGCCAAGTTACTTTCCACTATCCAGTTTAGCAAGGGGTGCGCAAGGAGGAACCTACCTTTGTAGCATCATTGGTGGAAGATGAACCTACCATGATCGCGGAAGTCCCCGATGAGGTGAGACAAGTGTTGGCAGAATTTCAAGATGTGATGCATGCTGAATAGCCAACGAGTTTGCCGTCGAAGAGGGAGGTAGACCATAGAATTGAACTTGTGCCCAATGCAGAGCCACCGGCCAAGGCCCCTTATTGAATGGCTCTGTCCGAGTTAGAGGAGTTGCGCAGACAGTTGAAAGAACTCCTAGAAGTAGGGTATATCTGACCATTTAAGGCACCCTACGGTGATCCGGTATTATTTCAGAAGAAGCATGATAGGTTGCTTCGAATGTGCATCGATTATCAGGCTTTGAACAAGCTCACTGTGAAGAACAAGTACCCGATCCCGCTTATTGCAGACTTGTTCGATCAGCTTGGTGGTGCAAGGTGGTTCACCAAGCTAGATTTGAGGTTTTAATATTACCAAGTCAGAATTGTTGCCGGGGATGAGTCGAAGACAGCTTGTGTTACGCGCTACGGTTCATACGAGTTCTTAATGATGCCTTTTGGCCTCATAAATGCTCCAGCCACTTTTTGCACACTTATGAACAAGGTACTACAACCCTTTCTTGATCAGTTCGTTGTGGTTTACCTTGATGACATTTTTATCTATTGCAAGACTCTTGTGGAGCATGTTGAGCACTTGAGACAGGTATTTGACGTCTTGCGACAGAACAAGCTCTATGTGAATGTAGAAAAATGCTCGTTTGCTTAGAAAAAAGTTCCTTTCCTTGGCCATAACGTTGGTGGTGGCAAAATCCGAATGGATGGAGCCAAAGTTCGAGCTATTGATGAATGGAACCCACCGACCAAAGTGACCGAGCTACGGTCGTTCCTTGGACTTACAAATTATTATCGAAGGTTTGTGAGGGGCTATTCAAAGATTGTCACACCCTTGACCGAGCTATTGAAGTAGGACAAGGCATGAGTTTAGGGCACCGATTGTCAAAATGCCTTTGAGGAATTAAAGAAAGCCATGGTGAGTGAACTGGTGTTGGTGTTGCCAGATTACACCAAACCATTTGAAGTGTATACTGATGCATCAGATGTTGCCATTGGAGGGGTCTTGTTGCAAGATGGACATTTGGTTGCCTTTGAAAGTCGTAAGCTCAATGAGACCGATAGGAAATACACGGTCCATGAGAAGGAGATGACATCAGTAGTGCATTGTTTGCGCACTTGGAGACACCATATTCTTGGGTCAAGGTTTGTGGTATTTACCGATAATGTTGCTAATATTTACTTTCTGACCCAGAAGAATCTTTCTCCTAAGTAGGTTCGTTGGCAGGAATTCTTAGTAGAGTTTGATTTTTCCTTGGAGTACAAGCCAGAGAAGGTGAATTCAGTTGCTGATGCCTTAAGCCGAAGGTACAATATTGAGACTATTAGCCTGCCCGTGGGGAATTTGCTAGATTACATCAAAGAGTGGTTGTCCCATGACCCAACGGTCAAGATGTTGATTGATCATGCCAATGAGAGCAAAACCCAGAATTTTTTACTCGAGGTGGACTTATTGTATGCACGAGGACACCGTCTTTTCATGCCTCAGTTTGGACGATTGGGCAAAGAGATCATGAGGGAGTGTTGTAGAGCGTTTGGGTGTTCTCTATTTATGAGCGCAAGTGCACACTCCTGTCAAGTTATAGTAGAAAAGATATCGTCTCCCACATGGATTAAATAGCTTGATTCACTTCGTAGTTTCTGCACAAGAAAAGTAAATGCACAATTAAGTTGGTTGTTTGAGAAGAAAAATAAAATAAAAACACAAGTAAATAAAAGGGAATAAATCAAGTTGATAGAATGGGCATGGTTATGTTGTTGTTTAGTGAGAAACTGCATTGAGTAGGACAAGTTGCTTTGCGCTTCCAGACTCTGCTGCCTCGGTGGGGGATGACAGGTAAGCTGCTAAGACCCTCTCACTGCCTCGGATGGGGAATGAAATTGTGTCTCGGCGGCAAACTCGGCAGAACTACAAGGCTCAGCAGAACGCTTCGAAAGTGATTCTGCTTATGTCTAAGTTAGAATTATATTGATGCCCATTGCAGATAATACCAGTTGCGGCATTAATCATGCAAAGACAACAATGTTAACTCGTCCTCTTTTAGTCGCCTTAAACCCTAACCTATGTTTAGGCCGAATTAATCGCACCGTCTATAGATAAAATCGTACTTACTCATTTCGTGAGTTCGACTCTCTCGATACTGAACAAATGGATAGTAATCAACTAATCTTTCACCTTAATTGAAAACTATAAAGCACATGGAATAAGTAAACCTTGAAGTTTTATTGCAAAAAAAAACTTGAAATCCTAAACAAATGTTCTCACACTAATTACAACATAACCCAAACCCAAGGAGAATTTATAACATTATGCCTAAGGGAAAACCTAAGGTCTTTTGAAGTAATATTACAATGCGTATATATAGGCATTAACTAGGTCTAGTCCTTCTTGAAGTAGAAGTCTTCAAAGTAGCTATTGCATTAAATGCAACTTTAAACTCTGACTTCTTTGAGTTGAATGTGGACTTTATCACGTTGCCTTGCTCCTCAAGTAAGGTCGAGTTCCTCCTTCGGCGGCTCTGCCTACTACTATAGTCATCGGAAAATTAAGTGAACAACATCGATAGAATCAGGATTTTCTGCTCTTCAGATCGCACTCCAGTTCTCCAATTCCACAGCTTGCTGTCTTGGCCGGCATGTAGGATAGCGGCAGCTACTCGCCAGCTGATGCCTCTGTCTGAAATTGCATAAGTACAACTCCTTGGTCTACTGCCTCAGCATCGTGTTATCAACTCCTCTTTTCCTTTGTTAGCCTCTAGTAGCTGAAATTAAAACTAAACTAAAACAATACATTTTCTTCACCAAATAAAAGATAATCAATACAAAGCATGGCAAAGTAAAGAATATTGTAAAATGCAATGCATGGACCTAATTATGCCTAAAATGTACTAAAAACAGTAATAATATAAGATGGAATGTGTATGAAATATAGAACTTATGGATACTTTACACACCCCCAAACTCGAACTATTGCTTGTACTCAAGCAATGCAACCTAAACATACTTGCCCTTATATTAACTTGAAAGAAAAACCCGTTTAAAACTTGATTTAACACCTCAAGGCCGTGGTACCTATATTAGATTAGTGAAAGGGAAATGGCAAGAAATAATCAGAATTAATCTATAATGCCAGTGCAATGTGTACAGAACTGTGTACAGGCTGAATATGCAGAATAACTAAATAAACAAAGATGTTGTTATGATATATAAGGTTGTTTTCGAGGCAGCACAGTTAAGCACAATTATTTAATAATGGCAATGAGGGCTTCAGCTCATCACAACTACTCTTCTAGGTCTGAAATTAAGATAGGGGCAAACTACAAAACCCCAAACCCGTTGAGTAAAGTCATCCCGTGAAGACTTTCATTCACTCATGCTAATTTGTCTGTCACTGCAAAAAAATAGATTCATGGACTTTGATAGCAGCGGAGTGTCCTCGCATAAGATTCTTTCTAGAGCCTGTTTCGGGCACCTCTAGAGATAGACAACATAATTTTTTTCTTTTGTCTGTCTTTGGTAGTGCTTTTCTTTTTCTGTTTCTGTTTCCTGCCTCAGCTGTTACATGCAACCATTGTTAGAACTTTGCAAAGAATTCTAAAAGCAAAGCAGACAGTGTTCATTAGATATTCTAACAAATTCAGCAAGTGACAATAGTGTTTGACAGTTTTGGCAATTAAAAAATCTAAGTTATTTTTCATGCTTTTCTCGGAATTAAGTTCAATTTATTTAATGGTGCGAGAATTATTAATCGGCTATCCATCATAGGCACAAGTCATAACAAATTTTTCTACTCCGATTAATAATAAGGCAAGTACAATGCAACCTATATGCTACTAAGTATGCCTTAAGAAAAATGTGAGAGCTATCATCCCCAAACTCGAGATGGGCATTACCCTCAATGCACAAAATAAAAAACCGAAAATAATAAAAAAGAAAACAAAAAAAAATAAATACAAGTGAAAAAAAGAAAAAAAACCGAAAAAAAAATTAATAATGAAGCGGATAAAGAAAAAAACTATAGAAATTGGCTGAGGGTTGAGAGGAGGCTTGAGTATTTGCTGTTGAGGAGGAGGATGAAGATTGGATGATTAGGTGGCGGCTGGCAGATGGGCGGACGACGGACTTAGTAGGGGATACCTTGGCTGTCCACGGTGGCTGGACTCTTTTCGGATTGGGACGACGTTCTTCTTGAGGTTCGGCATGAGGGGCTTCGCTCTCCTCTGCATATTTTCACCGTCCACTGGCTCGACAGCTATGATGTGTTGCTTTCTTATTCTAGTTTCTTCTTCCGTTGGTGCTGTCGGAGGGTCTGTCGCCCTTAGGATGGTTGCTTCTGCTTCTGTTACTAGATGTTGCTGCTCGACCTCATTTGATGAGGAGGTGTTTGCCACCGTTACTGTTGTGCAAATGGGGGAATGATGTTGTTGATGCCGCTCGGGTGAGTCTACCACCGTGTTGGAAGCAGAGGTGGCTGAGTACGATGGGTAGTGCGTCGAAGATGGCATCTAGCGGCGGAAGGCGGCGTGGCGGGCATCGGCGGATGATGGCGTTCATTGTGCTAGGGCAACTAGATCTGCAGGGTAGGGTGGCAATGTGGGGCCATCATTAGGATACTTTTGTAGGAGATAAGCCACAAAGGCTTCTTGGACCTCCCCCGCATACTTCACGAAGGTCAGTTGCTGTTGTTCGATCCGTTTGTTGCTGTCTATGAGGATGCGCAACAGAGTGAGGACTTCACTTGTTGGGGCAGCTTTAGTACTGCCGGGGGCGGCTGGAGTGGCTAGTTGGGTAGTAGAGAGCTGGCTGGGGGTGATGGGATCTCTCTCCGAGGCCTGCATCATCTACATGCAGACTTTTCTGGTCCACCCCTCCTTGGCGGTTGACATCTCATCCTCGGGGTCGGTTGAGACGTTGAAATTGGCACAAAGGCCGGTGATGAGTGACGGGAAGTATAGCATGCGCTTCGTCTTGTGGAAGCAGTTGTGGATCTTCTTGCATATGATCTCCCCAACATTGATGGGTCGATTTACCATGATGTTGTGAATGAGTGCAAGGCGCGGCCGGTCGACAGTGGAGTTGTGGGAGGTGGGCATCATGCGCCTTTTGATGAAGTTAATCCACAGCATTGCCTCGGGCAGCAGGTGGCAGCGTTGGACAGAGCCGCCATGCTTTCCTGCCAAACAGGACGTGTTGGGCTTGCACAGCTTGGCGTTGAGTCTGTCATAGTCGACAGCCGTTAGTGACTACCTTCACTCCTCGCGAGGGTTGTCGTCCATCTCTAGGCCGCAAAAGCTATTGATTTTGGTGACGTTCAGCTTGGTAGGTTCCCCTCGAACATAGACGAATGACAGCTCTGGGCAGGGATGATGGGCATAAAATTCTCTAACCAAAGTGATGTTGGCCATCTCCAGCTACCGTGCAAACATTTCTCATCCCTTACTATGGATGGTCCAGTTATCTCGCGCACGTTACAGGATTTTTTCCCGTTACTTCTGTAACCGTTGGTAGCTAGCCGTTAGCGGGCTACTAGCCGTTACGCGCTGTCTGCACTGGTCCGCCCTTGGCTGTCTTGGCGGGGTGGTGGGCGAGCTCCTTGTTGGGCCTTCTTCTTGATCCAACTCTTTTATTCCTAAGCTTGAAATAAAAATAAAGATAATTAAATACTAAAATAAGTTCTAAAAAATAAAGTTGTGAAAAATAAATTCAAATCTTGTAACCCTCTTAGCATGGTCTAGACGTTTAACCCGGACTACGAAGATTACACGGGGAAAACCAAAGTCAACCTGAAAGTCAACCTTGATTTACGACCCTTTTTTATCTTCTCTAGATGCATATTATTAACCTATAAGATCAGCAAAGCGATTTGGTGAAAACGACACAACGATCGGGGTTCGATTAGGGTTTTAATTGTATACATTTGATTTTTAGGGACAAAACTGTAAATACCATAAAATACATGGACTTTCATGATTTTAAAGTTACTAATCCTCAATTAATCATGTAACATGCCAACATGTCAAAATTCAGCTCAAACGGATCATCTAAACACATTCAATTGCACACACAATAATCAGGGACCAAAATGCAACTTTTCCAAACCTTAAAAGTTACTTTTAACTGAAATTTAACTACCCGTATCGATACACTTGGCCCTGCATCGATACATGAGAACACAATAGCTAAAGAAGATTCAAGCGTATCGAAACACTTCCTCGCGTATCGGTACAACCTTCAAACTTGGCCTATGTGTATCGATACGCGGGCAATCCGTTTCGATACCCCAGTACATAAATGCCTCATTTTGCCTTAGTGTATCGATACGCATACCAGATTGGCCTCAACTAACATCATTTAAACATACCAAAACACATTCGAACAAGCTCAAATCATGCATACAAGTTATACTCAATCTAATGAACTTTTAGACACCATCAAACAACAATTCAAACTCATCAACCACTTCAAAACATGATGGCATTTAGCTATTCTAGCATGCTTGAGACATAAAGCTATTTGAAAGGTAAAACACCACAAACAAGCCATAGGATCATATGAAGGCCAAATACAAATCCACAACCAGAAACTAAACATGCTTTTAGCAACAAACACCACCAATCAAATCAGAAAGTAGAAGTCCCACCCATTGCCACTTATTACACTAAGGTGAACCACATACATCTCTTTTACAAATCCTTGGATTCCTTTTGCTTTTGGGCTGCCTTGAAATGTTCAATTCTCTGCATTGATGAAACAAATGAGTGTAAGCATATAGCTTAGCGAGGATCGCTAAACCACAATCATCAATGCATTTAACATAATTTGTAAAACCACCACTTTTATCACATACTTTTCATAAACCATGTCTTCTCAAGATAACAATGCATTTAATAAACAAAAGCTCATATGCATAACTTTAAAAACAACAATTAAACCATTGCTCATGCTTTAACAAGCATCTCATGCATTTTAGCATTATTTACAAGCATCTCATGCTTCACATTAAACATTTACATTATATTGGCTCACAAGTGTTAATCTATAAACCATTTCAACACAAGACACAATCGGATACACGAATTACAAGCGTTGTCCCTCACGCTTCGTACAAACTACCGAACTAAACAAGGTGGGGAGATTAATGGCACAATTACAACCCCTCAACACCCGCGATGGAGATTAAAGGCACAATCACAACCCCTCAACATCACTCATCGGTAGTTGTATAATTCCACTAACGAGAGTATAAGACACATACACAAGACTCACACACGGGACTAACCATTCACCGTTGTGATCTTAACCTCAACCGTTAGGGTACTTGGATGGAGATTACGGAACAATCACAACCCCTCGACATCCAAGGCGACTTTATTCACGGTGCACCCAATCCTATAGTCGGCTAACTATATCCGATTAAAGTAACCAAAAACTATTTCCATCACTTGCCAATATAATTATTTAACCGCATTAATCCATTGTTTTACAAGCATAACCATAATGCCGCTTTCACAAGAATCACATGCTTAATATCATATGCATTCAAAACATGCAAACCAAGGATCACTTACCTAGTGCATCCTTAACATAATGGCATTAAAATCCAGCATTAAACCATGCTTAAACATGCTTAAAAGCAGTAAATAAATCCACTCTTACATCAAGTGCAATTTCATCAAACATAGCACATTTCAAAAGTGGGGATTACCGAAACACTTACACTTGAGCTTAGTTAAGTGTGTCAAACTTACACTAAGCTCCCAAGATCACGCTCAAAGCGTTACAAAGCAAGAAATTGCATTTCCACTCACCGATACGCGAAGCCTTGTTCACCGAACGGAAATTACACCTCTGGAGCCTCCAAAATCACCTCGTTTGCTTCCGGATCAAGATCCCCTGTTTTCACACCATCAAAACAGAGATCTAAATGCATTAATATGCATTCTAACACCAGCAACAATTCACAAACTCGTTGCTCACCCAAACAACAGCAAAATACCCATCCAAAGCAACCGAAAACTCAATCGATTCCTTCCTAAACCAAGCCCAGCCAACATACAACACTTACAAAGCATAATAAACATCAAAACACATCTAACAAACATCCTAACCCAACTTTATACCTCCAGCAAGCAAGATTCCACCAAATCACCCCAAAATCTCACCTAAAACTATCAAGGATTTCAGGATCTTTGTTATCAACACATCATTTTAACATATAAATCAACTTAGAACTCAATTAAAATCAACATAAAATAGAGCCCAACTCATCAAGTCCGAAAATCAAGAATCACATCCCGATTTTGCAAGATTTTGCTCTTAATTCAAAACTATAATCAAAATTCAGTTAAAAGTCATAAGTGAGAGTCAATAATCTTGGTAATTTAAATAAAGAACCTAGATTGAAGGTTAAGAACGGGATTTACCTCCAATCCTTGCTCCCTTAACAATTTGACAAGTTTTCCTTCCAAAAATCTTGAAGAAAAAGAAGTGAATCTTTGGAAAAGAGTTTAGAGAAGAAGAGAGGAATTTAAGAGAAAAGAAATCTGATGAAAAGTTGTTTGAAAAATGTGTTTGGCTGAAATGAGAGAGGGAAAAGTAGTTACGTAATTAAAACCTCCCTAATTTCCCATTTATTTAATATTTAATTAAAACCATTTTTATTCCTTTATTAAAATCCTTTAAAAACACATGCCAAATTGAAGGAAGGCTAAATTGTACAAAAGATCCCTAAAGATTCTAAGATTTTGACTCTCTTCTTGAAAATAGCATTTTCACAGTTTTAAAACTTTACAATTTGGTCACTACTCAAAATGTCCATTTCCCAAAACTCTTTTTGTAAAATTGATTTGACCAACCTCTTAAACATATTTTTAGAGGATTTTAGCAATTTTTATCATAATTTTATCCTATCTCGATCCTTGATTTCCTAAAATCACCTTACGCGATTCGAACCGTTCTCGACCGGTCCGATCCGATGTCTAAAACATCTAGGCCCAAAACCAGGGCGTTACAAATCTAATCATAAGGAAAATAAATTGCAATAAATTAAACTCTAATCCTAATGCATAAAAATAAAGAAAATATAAAAATACAATTTAAGTTATGTTGGGAGTGCATTTGGGTACATCTCCCATACATAACCACTTCCTGAGGTGATTTGGCTTGTCCTTCCCTCCTGGGGGGTCCTCATGTTCTTTAAGGTCGTGTGGTATTGGGTCCTTCAGCTTGCCCTTCGGTCTGTCGTGACAGTTGCTGCATTGGCCTGTCGCTATGCTTATTTTAGCGGCCTGGGCATCTGGGTATCCTTCCTTTTCCTTTTCTGAGGATTGTAACACATTTAATTAATGCTCTGATTGACTACCCTCATGGTCAGCTCCCCATGTTCCACATCTATTAGAGTTCTGCCCGTGGCCAAAAATGGTCGCCCAAGGATGATAGGGGCTTTTTCGTCGGCCTCACAATCTAAGATGAGGAAATCAGTTGGAAGAATAAGGTTGCTCACTCGAACAAGGATGTCTTCAATCTTCTTCTCCGGTTGTACAAAAGAATGATCATCAATTTTCAGCATGATGGAGGTAGGCTTGGCTTGCCCAATTCCTAGTTTTTTGAAGGCTACCTTAGGCATCAAGTTTATGCTGGCTCCCAAGTCACACATAGCTTTTGTTTCGTGCTTTCTGCCTATTCTGCAGAGTATAACAAAGCTTCCCGGGTTTGTTTGCTTGGGCAGCAGTTTGTTGTGCAGCATAGCCATGCACTCATCTGTTACAACAACTGTTTCGAACTCTCTAATTCTCTTCCTTTTAGAAACCATGTCCTTGAGGTATTTGGCATAGTTGGGCATGTTCTAAATAGCTTCTATGATAGGGATATTTATCTGCACCTGCTTTAGAATATCCAAGAATTTCCTGAACTGATGCTCTAGTTTCTGTTGCTTAAGCCTCTATGGGAAAGGTGCTGGCAGGCAGATGTCCTTTATACGTTCTTTGTATGGGAACTTTATCTGCAGAGGATCATCTACTTTAGGACTGCTGTCAGGGTCAGCTGTCGTGGTAGGTAGTTCTTTCTGTGCTGACTGTGTTTTTTTCTTCAATTTTTTCCATTTTAGGCTCATTCAACTGTTTCCCACTTCTGGTTGATATGGCTTTGCACTACTCATATGTGGGCTTGGTTGCTGTCTTTGTATTGTTGGATGCTGCTCCCATTGTCCTGCCACTATAGATCGCAGTGAACTGCCCAAACTGCGTCTCTAGGTTCTTTATCGTAGCCTCCTGATTGTTCATCTTCATCTCCGTCCTGTCTATAAATGACTCAGTTTTATCAATAAATTTATTAGTGCGAACAATAAATTCACTAGTATTAAACATAAAAGTTTGAAGAGTTGCTTCTAGTTAATTCTTGTTTTGTGGATGTTGAGCCTGCTTCTGGACTGGTTTTTTTGGTAGCCTCCTTGTTGCTGTTGTGGATTGGCAGCAGTCTAAGGATTGCTCTAGGAGAAGTTTGGATGATTTTTCCATCCAGGGTTGTACATGTTCGTGGCTGGCCTATTGTTCCTCTCGTATCCTCCCATAAAATTTGCAGATACAATACATTCAGAGGAATCGTGGTTGCCCCCACACTCATCAACGAATGGCTCTACAACCTTGGCCTCGTAGACTTTCCCAGTGGGTTTCACTATGCTTATAACCAGCTCTATCAGCTTGTCGAGGCGAGCATTGACAGATTCTGAGGCTTCCACTTCGTTCACTGTGGCTGGCCGCCAAATGCCGTCTCGACGGGCTGTTGGGTACTTATAATAATTCTTTGTGGTTTGTTTCAAGATCCGCAATGGCTCCTCTAGTGATCTATCAAGAATGATTCCGTTGGTTGAGGCATCAATCATCATCCGAGTTGGGTTGTTCACCCCGTTGTAGAACATTGACACCTATGTCCAAGCCGAGAAACCATGGAGTAGGAAGTTGTTAAGCATTGGTTGGTACCACTCCCATGCTTCATACATTGGCTCACCATCCCCTTGTCGGAAGGTTGTGATCTCGTTTCTTAATATGTCAGTGACATTGGATGGGCTGAAACGATCCAGGAAGTCCTTACGCAGCTCTGTCCATGTGTTAAATAACCCTGCTGGCTGGTTGTTTAACCATTGTTTGCCCTATCCCTCAGTGAACAGGGGAATAGCCTCACCCTAAGCACGTCTTGCTGGACTCTGTGTATTTTGAATGCCCTGCATATATCCAGAAATCCTCTTAAGTGCTGACGAGCATCTTTTGTGGCAGTCCCTCCAAATTGCCCCAATGTGTTGATCATGTTGAACATCACGGGCTTCAGCTCAAAGTGATCCACCTCGATCTCAGGTTCTATCACTGTTGAATCGAACCCTCTAAAGTCGTGTTCCAAGTAATCTCTGGTGGTTCGAACGTACTGTGGCTACATGGGCGGAACTTGTTGTTCTTTGGGCGGCGGGTCTTGCTACCCATCCCTGTCGTTTTGGGCATTGTTGGTAGGGTTGTCGTTTTCCATGTTTACCTCTTCTTTTCTTTCTTTTGCTTTCCCTAGGGTTGTTCTGAGTTCCCTTTTTAGCTCTCTTTCTCTTCGTTCGATATCGTCATAATAAACGATTTTTCCTTTTGGATTTTCCCTGTTCATGCACTAGCAAAGGAAACTGTAAATTTCTTTTCTTTTTCTTTTTTCAATTAAAACTAAACTAAAAATAAAATAAAGTGCAAAAATTAAAGAACTAATTTTGTTGTTACCAATCCCCGGCAACGACGCCAAAAACTTGTAGAGCGTTTGGGTGTTCTCTATTTATGAGCGCAAATACACACTTCTGTCAAGTTATAGTATAAAAGATATTGTCTCCCACAGGGATTGGACAACTTGATTCACTTCGTAGTTTCTGCACAAGAAAAGTAAATGCACAATTAAGATGGTTGTTTGAAAAGAAAAATAAAATAAAAATACAAGTAAATAAAAGGGAATAGATCGGATTGATAGAATGGGCAGGATTATGCTACTGTTTAGTGTGAAACTGCGTTGAATAGGATAAGTTGCTTTGCGCTGCCAGACTCTGCTGCCTCGGCGGGGGATGACATGTAAGTTGCTGAGACCCTCTCATTGCCTCGGCAGGGGAATGGACTTGTGTCTCGGCATAACTACAAGGCTCGGCAGAATGCTTCGAAAGTAATCCTTCTTATGTCTAAGTCGGAATTCTGTTGATGCCCACTGTAGATAATACCAGTCGCAACGTGATTCATGCAAAGACAGCAATGCTAACTCGTCATCTTTTAGCCGCCTTAAACCATAACCTATGTCTAGGCCGGATTGATCGCACCGTCTATAGATGAAATCATACTTACTCATTTCGTGAGTTCGACTCTCTCGATACCGAACAAATGGGTAGTAATCAACTAATCTTTCGCCTTAATTGAAAACTATGAAGCATATGAAATAAGTAAACCTTGAAGTTTTTTTGAAAAAACAAACTTGAAATCCTAAACAACTGTTCTCACACTAATTACAACATAACTCAAACCTAAGGAGAATTTAGAACATAATGGCGGCAAGAAAACCTAAACTATGCCTAAGGGAAAACCTAAGTTGTTTTGAAGTAATATTACAATGAGTATATATAAGAATTAGCTAGGTCTAGTCCTTCTTGGAGTAGAAGTCTTCAAAGTAGCTTTTGCATGAAATGCAACTTTAAACTTTAACGTCTTTGAGTTGAATGTGAACTTTATCACGTTGCCTTGCTCCACAAGTAAGCTCGAGTTCTCCTTCGGTGGCTTTACCTATTGCTACAGTCATCGGAAAGTTGAGTGAACAACATCGATAGAATCAGGATTTTCTGCTCTTCAGATCGCACTCCAGTTCTCCAATTCCACGGCTTGTTGTCTTGGGAGACAGGTAGGCCGGCGGCAACTACTCGGCAGCTGTTGTCTCTGTCTGGAACTGCATTAGTAGAGCGTCTTGGTCTGCTGCCTCAGCATCGTGTCCTCAGCTCCTCTTTTCCTCTATCAGCCTCTAGTACCTAAAATTAAAACTAAACTAAAACAATTCCTTTTGTTCACCAAATAAAAGATAATCAATACAAAGCATGGCAAAATAAAGAATAATGTAAAATGCAATGCATGGACCTAATTATGCCTAAAATGTACTAAAAACATCAATAATATGAGATGGAATGTGCATGAAATATAGAACTTATGGACACTTTGCAAGTGTCAAGATTCGATGTGGGCCGGACATCCAGGTATTACTCTGGCCATGGCCTTGATTACCGAGCACTACTATCGGCTGCACATGGGGACAAACATTGAATCCTATGTGAAGACTTGCCTTGTATGCTAGCAAGACAAGATCGAGATAAAGAAGCCAACGGGACTGTTGCAGCCTTTGCCCATTCCCGACCGACCATGGGAGAGTGTTTCCATGGACTTTATCATGGGTTTGCCTAACACTGATGGCCTATCGAGTATCATGATGGTTGTTGATAGGTTTTCGAAGTATGGGACATTCATTCCAGCATCCAAGGTGTGTCCAGCCGCTGAGGCAGCTCGGATTTTCCTCAAGCACGTGGTAAAGTACTGGGGCGTGCCAAAGACCATCATTAGTGACTGGGACACACGGTTCATAGGTCGATTCTGGATCGAGTTGTTCAAGCTTATGGGATCAAGTTTGAACTTCTCGATGAGTGTTCATCCGCAGAGAGACAAGCATACCGAAAGAGTGAATGCACTCGTGGGGATTTATTTGAGGCACTATGTGAGTGCTATGCATCGCGAGTTGCCAAAGCTGTTGGTCGTGGCTCAGTTTTCTTATAATTTGCACCGGAGTGAGGCCATGAACCAGAGTCCGTTCGAGGTAGTAATGGGGCGGCAACCGCTTACATCCAACACGGTTGTTACCAAGTATGAGGGGCCAAATCCAGCAACACACAAATTTTCCAAGGATTGGCAAGAGCATCAGGACTTAGCTCGAGCTTGTTTACACAAGGCAGGGAAGCATACTAAGAAATGGGCAGATCGAAAGCGCATGGACGTGAATTTTCATGTTGGTGACCTTGTCCTTGCCAAATTGACCGGGATCTTGCGCAACCTAACAGTGCACAAGGGGCTTGTGCGAAGATATGAGGGTCCGTTCAAAGTCTTGAAGCGAGTAGGCACCATGGCCTACAGATTAGAGTTACCATCATCCATCCGAGCCCATCACGTGTTCCATATTAGCCTACTTAAGTCGTTCCATCAGGATGAGGAGGATCTGGATGGAGGCAAGCCACATCGAGCGCCAGTCGGGGTGAAAGTCTCTTATGAGAAGGAAATTCGAGAGATCCAAGTAGAAAAAGTCATCCGACGACCAAGTCACGGGCCGAAGCATGAGTACTTTGTATAGTGGAAGGGACTTCCCGACAGTGAGGGGAGTTAGGAGCCGGTTGAGGCCCTTTGGCAGTTCAAAAACCAAGTGGAACATTATCATTCGGACCGTGCGACGAGGGCATCGCTAGCTCAAGTGAGGGAGAATGTCCCGAACTGCGGACCAGTAACCGAGTCAAACCAGCACCATGGTGCAACCAGCTCAAACTAGGCTTCTAGGAGGTTCTTTGCACCACGCCAGGTCAGTCCAAATCAACATAGGAGGGCCCAAAATGAGTTTAACCAAGCCTTGGAGGATTTTTCAGCCATGTAATCTTAATTTCCCTTTATTTAATTAATAATTTCATAGCCATCCTTGAATTTAGGGATTCATATAGATTTAGAGCAATCTTAGCCATTGATTTACTTCAACCTCCACCGTTAGATGTAGGGGCTCAACTATAAATAGAGGCTTGCCCCCACCTCATTTAATCACTTCATTTTTTAGGAATACAATCAGCATTCACTCAAGACTTGCTTTTTTTGTGCTTGTCATTTTCTTTCCGTTGTCTCCTTTTGTTTCCACAAGGATTTAAGGCTTTGTGCTTGATCGTTTCAGGCTTACTTAGTCGAACAAGGTTTCGAGAGTTGACTAAGGTCTCACGTTCGAGTTATCAAAGTTCTACGAACGTGACATTATTTACAAACATATTTTGATATATACAATTTTAATTTGTTAATTTTAGATTTTAATTTTTTTAAATATAAATGCGGCTTATTTATTCAAATAAAACAAAATAAAGAACACAAACACGAAATACCAAATAGAAATGAGAAAAACAACTTGCGCATCAGCTGAACTCTGAAGAGCAAAAGAAACAAACAAGAACATAACACAAACCAAAAAATAAACAAAAACACAACTTCAAAAGAAGCAACAACAAGACACAACTGGAGCTAATCAGTTCCCAAACCAACATGAAACCGAAGCTTAACAAAGCCTGCATCACCCTTAGGGGTGTGCATTTTAGATATCTGATTTGATCCAAAATTTTGGATATCTAAAATTTTTAGATAAGCAATTTAATGGTTCGTATTTGATCCAAAAAAATAGATATTCAATTTTTGGATATCTGATATTCGAATATTTGAATTTATAACTTGATTTAATTATTTTTTTAATTTAACGGTCCAATCCATGAAAATTTTAGGTTTTCGAATATAACAATCGTATCCATAGAAATTTCAAATTTTCACATATAACAAGTACAAGTATCGAATATAACAAGGTTCATATCTATAAAAAAATTTAAATTTTCGGATATCGAATATTCGATCCAAAGGTAAAATAACTATCCATATCCGATCCGAATTATACAAAAAATAAAAATAGATCGAATATCTAAAATTTCAAATTAGATTAACGGACAGATCAATCGGATCAAATTTTTTGCACACCCCTAATCACCTCCTTCAAACTGCATGTCATTTAGGTGACACCGAGAATGTCACGTGGAGGAATGCAGCAAAAGAGCCAACAAAGTTATTGCGTTAAATATTAGGACGTCACCACTGATATAAGGCCCGAGCGAATGAGAAGGAACCAGAGAAACACGCCAAGCGGTCACCGTCGACGGGAACAACAGACTCTGACCCATCGTTACAGAAAAAAGATTCGTATTACTGAAAAATTAGAGACAAGATCACTAAAGAACGAGTCCGATGAGAAGAAAAATGGAGGGAAAAGACAAAACTTGCATTTACGCTCGCAACCACGCTTTCGACTCGCTGCATAAGGCCCAAAACCAAGCCGTGAACGCTAGAGATGAACACTCAACGAGCGAACCAACAGATCACTAAAACATCGATCAAAACATAAACAAAAAAGCTAGAGCGGAGAAAAGATGAAGAAAGAAATAGATAAGTAAGAGAAGAATGAAAAGAGACCAGCAGTTAGAAGCAGCTGCGACTAGCCGTCGTAGGAGATTTAGTTTTGCGACCTTTGGGGAAAAAGATGAGTTTAGAGAGCTAGACTTTAGAAGTTTTAAAGTTTAGGATTATAGTATTTATTGTTTTGAATTTAGATGTTCAGATTTATGTTAAAAATCGGTGGATTGAATATTGTACACAATTCTTTCTATTTAAAATATGAAATTTAAAATTTTAACTCTGAAACTAATTGATGAACCATAAACTTTAAATTTTAAACCATAAAATTATACTCATAAATCTTAAGTTTAAGATTAAATTTTTAAACCCTAAAATAAATAAACTTATGCAAACTACAATTCTATAAATACTTTATTTAAAAAATATATTCATTAATGAGACTTATTGATGATATATGAAATTCATGAACGGATTGAACATTAAATATAATATTTATTGTTCAAAATGATTTGAAGAGCAAATCAATGAGTGGTACAATGCTGCTAATAATTGTCTTGGGTTGTGTCTGACAATTGATACTTTAAAGGCATTATAATAAAATACGGAGATTAAAACAATTATTAGTAAAACAAAAACCCTAGAATAAAAGAAACCTTTGCCTCTGGACTGTAACTCCCTGCAACCCTAGAAAACACCGTCGTTTGGATGATGACTCCCCCCCGATGGTGGTGGTGCAAACCACATATCCGATACTGTTCTTTCTGCGTCTGCAGCCAAGTTTGTCACTTCCTATAAAGAATCTTTAATGAAAGATAATTTTAATGGCGATCATGAGGCGGTGGATTTATTTGATGATGATGATATAAAACTCTAGGAAGGGATGTCACTCGTACCCTCGTGGATGGGTTAATCTCTATTGAGTTCTCATATCGTGTTCAATCCATTTTCGAGAAAAGCCTCGATTAAACTCTTGTTCTTAAATTGCTCGGTCGCAGAATTGGATATGCGACCCTACACTTCAAACTCAATGAACTTTGGAAGCCTAATGTCACGAATGTATTCTCTCAAACCCGATCCGTGTGGCGTTAGCAACCCTCGACAATGCTAACCAGCCTTGAAGTCCCTCGCAACACTTGGCTAGACAAACAAAAGAGAAGGCTAGGAGATTTACAAGTAAGGAAACTTGTATTAGCTTAAAAAAATGAAGCTTACAAGAGAGCTTGAATGCTTACAATGCTTGATTTCTGAGTTGAGTGCAAAATGAGGGGTGGCCCTATTTATAGGCACCCTTCTCCCTAATGGACGGCTAGGATCGATTTGATCCGACGGTCACGGTTGTACCTCCAAAAATATCTAGCCTATATGTACACCATTCTAGAATGTTCTGCATGTATCTATACATGTCTATACATATCTACAAGTATCCAAGATGTTCTAGAGAGCTCCAGGGTCTTCCAGAGTTGTCCCGAGCTTTCCCGAGCCTTCTAGGGCCTTCCGGTGCTTCTCAGATTTGTCTAGACTTGGATAGAACGTCCCAAACCTTTCTAGAACGTTGTGGCTTGCTTCCTTAAAGGCTTGGCTGTCCATGTCCCTTGTGACATCCTCCTTGGTGCTAGTTGGCGTCAAAATGGTGCAAGGGATGTCTTGAACCTCGGTTTGGATTTAAAGGAGAAAATAGGCGAGTTGTGACATCCTCCCCCACCTAAGCTCGCGACGCCCTCGTCGCGCCTTGGTTGAATTGATCGAGTTGGTCCTTGAATTGCCAAAGCGCTTCTTCGGTTTCCCAATTGGCTTCGGTAATGGGTAGTCCCTTCCACTTGATGAAATATTCTTTGTAACTTGGAACGCCACTCCTTCGAACAACTCGATCGGCTAGGACTTCTTCAACTTCCTTATCAAAGGAAGTGACCACGGCTGTGGGTGCTCGATTAGACACCCTTCGTGTTGGGTCTTCCATGTCCTCGTGATAAGGCTTGAGTAAACTGACATGGCAGATGGGATGGATCTTGAGCCTCAGAGGCAATTGGAGCTTGTATGACACCTTGCCCACTCGCTTGATTACTTGGAAGGGTCCCTCGTACTTGCGGACAAGTCCCTTATGCACTTTTCGAAAGACCTTGAATTGTTGGGGCAAGAGCTTGAGCATGACTAGATCACCCTCTTTGAACTCCAAATGCCTTCTTTTGGAGTCAGCCCACTTTTTCATTCTCTTGCTAGCCTTGTGAAGTGCGGCTCGGGCTAACTCATTCTGTTCATGCCAAGATTTGGCGAACTTAAAGGCAGCATGGCTCTTCCCTTCGTAGCGTGTGGCAAGGGAGAGCAGAGTGGATGGTTGTTGTCCTAAGACAACTTCAAAGGGACTTTGATGAGTGGCCTCACTCTTTTGCAAGTTGTAGGAGAATTGTGCCACATCTAGGAGCTTGGCCCAATCCCTTTGGTTGGCACTTATATAGTGCCTTAAGTATAGCTCTAACAAAGCATTGACCCTCTTGGTTTGCCCATCGCTTTGAGGGTGGAAGCTGGTGGAGAAGTTTAGATCGGACCCAACCATCTTGAATAGCTCCGTCCAGAATATTCCTGTGAATCGAGGGTCACGATCACTCACAATGCTTGTCGGGACGCCCCAAAGCTTGACTACATTGCGTAGGAAAAGCTTGGCTGCTTCCTCGGCGGTGCAATCCGCTGGGGCAGCAATGAAAGTTGCATATTTGCTGAAGCAATCCACCACGACCATAATATTTCCAAACCCTTCGGACTTGGGTAGGCAAGTAATGAAGTCCATCAAGACACTCTCCCAAGGCCTCTCTGGTATGGGCAAAGGGTCTAAGAGTCCACCTGGTTGGTGTTGAACCACCTTGTCTTGCTGGCATCCTGCATGCGAGGCCAATAGTAGGTGGATTGAAGGAGTGCTAAGGTACGTCGCATACCTGGGTGGCCTGCCCACAATGAGTCATGGCATTCCTTGATAAGTTCCTTGCGCAAATTGCCCCACTTGAGCACGTAGAGCCTGTTGCCCCTTGTGTAAAGCAGGCCATCACTCATCCAAAATCGTCGGGTCTTGCCTTCGTTCACCAATGCAATAATGCTTTGGGCAAGAGGCTCATGTTGGAGGCCTTCCTTAATCCTCTCGAGGATAGGGCTGGTGACTTGACTTAAAGATGCAAGCTCCGCCTTGCGACTCAATGCATCTGTGACCACGTTTGCCTTTCCCGGCTTGTATTGCATCACATAGTCGAACTCGGCTAAAAAGTCCTGCCACCGGGCTTGCTTTGGACTTAGCTTCTTCTGGGTCTGGAAGTAGCTTGTAGCGATGTTATCGGTTAGAATCAGGAACTTGGACCCAAGAAGGTAGTGTCGCCACACTCTCAAGCAATGGATGATGGTTGTCATCTCCTTTTCTTGAACTGTGTAGCGCCTTTCCGTGTCGTTGAGCTTCCGACTCTTGTAAGCAATCGGATGCCCCTCTTGCATGAGTACTCCTCCAATAGCGAAGTCCGAAGCATCAGTGTGCACCTCATAAAGCTTTGTGTGGTCGGGTAGGCTAAGTATTGGCTCTTCGCTTACGACCTTCTTCAAATCTTCAAAGGCCTCTTGGCACTTGGATATCCACGCCCACAGCTTGTTCTTCTTTAGGAGCTCGGTGAGTGGCGTAGCTCTTGCGGAGTAGCCTTGGATGAAGCGGCGATAGTAATTCACCAACCCAAGGAAGGATCTTAGTTCATGCACTTTAGTGGGAGGCTCCCACTCTTGGATGGCTCGTATCTTTCCATCCTCCATCATAAGCTTTCCATCCTTGATCTTATGCCCTAAGAACATGACTTCGGGCTTGGCAAAGGAACACTTTTCCTTCTTAATGTAAAGTTGGTTCTCTCGTAGAAGCTTGAATACTTCCCTTAGATGCTTCACATGCTCCTCTAAGGTCTCGCTATACACCACTATGTCGTCAAGGTAGACGACCACAAATTGATCAAGGTATGGATGGAATAGCTTATTCATCAACGTGCAGAATGTGACTGGGCATTTGTTAATCCAAAAGGCATGACTAATAATTCATATGAGCCATACCTCGTGACACATGTTGTCTTGGGTTCATCATCTTCCGCAATACGTACTTGATAGTACCCCGAGCGAAGGACTAGCTTGGAGAAGTAGCGGGCATGACCAAGCTGGTCAAAGAGATCGGAGATCAAAGGGATGGGATACTTATTCTTGATGGTGATCTTATTAAGCGCCCGATAATCGATGCACATGCGCAACGATTCGTCCTTCTTCTTCTGGAACAGGACGGGTGCCCCGAATGGTGCCTTGGAGAGTCGGATGAACCCTGCATCAAGTAGCTCCCTCAGTTGCTTCCGTAGTTCCTCCAATTCAGGGGGTGCCATACGATAGGCACTCATAGCTGGTGGCTTGGTGCCTGGCTCTAACTCGATCCTATGATCAACCTCCCTTCTTGGTGGAAGCCTTGGTGGTAGCTCTGAGGGTACTATGTCCTTAAACTCCTCCAAGACTTGAGTTACTTCTTTAGGGATGTCTTCCTCGGGCCTCGCCTCCTCGTCATCGTATTCGTTGAGGATGGCTAGGTAGCTTTCCTCATTCCTCCTGATGCCCTTCTTGAATTGAAGTGCGGAGAGGACCTTGGTTTCTTGCTTGGTGGCCCTAGATGTTGGCATCATGCAAGCTCGATCGTTGTCCACAATACACATGCTATTAGCGAAAGGGATCGAGATATCCCTGACCCGATCTAGGAACTCAAGCCCCAAGACAAGCTTGAAATCATCCATCGGCACTACTAAGTAGTCTAGATGGCCAGACCATGCCCCGATGTTGGTCTTGACCCCACGAGCAATACCATGGATTGGCTTTGCGGCACAGTTAACTGCCTTGATGGATCCGCCTCCTCCCATGGCCTTAAGACCAAGCCTTTTTGCTTCTTTGAGAGAAATAAAGTTGTGGGACGCACCTGTATCGATCATGGCCCTAGATGCCTTCCCGTTGATGGTAATGTCCACGTATAGATCCCTTGGCTTCGGTCTTAGGGGCGGACTGAATGACATTGAGCAATTCTATTGACCCTATATGTGCACCTTCACCATCGTTGTCGGCTTCGTCACTAGTTTGGTGCTTGGCTAGTAGTGCATTAAGAGCTCGCCTTTGCGGACACTCTCGAGCCCAATGGTCTCCATCACATATGAAGCACATGTTGGATGAGGGCTTCTTCGTGCCTCGAGAGTCTTTGGACTTGACCTTGTCCTTACCCTTCCAATAGGAGGAATCTTTGTGCTTGGAGGTGTGTTCCTCTTGGTGACTCTCCTTACGTGGACTTTTGTCTCTCCCACCTTTGGCTTGATTCTTCTTATCCTTCAACTTCGTGTTGGACTCCCTATTGCTAGTGTAATCAATGAGGCTCTCGGCCAGGGCTATGGCATCTGCAAGGTTTTGTACCCCACGGTAGGGGTGTTCAAAAATATCTGATCTGATTGATTTGATATGATTATCCGTTGATCTGATCCGAAATTTTAGATATTCGATCCGTTTTTTATTTTTCAGATAATTCAGATCGGATATCCAAAAATTTCGGATCGGATACGGATAGTGGTTTTACATTCAGATCGGATATCCGATTATCCGATATCCGAAAATTCAAATTTTTTATAGGTATAAATCTTATTATATTCGATATTTTTACTTGTTATATATGAAAAATTGAAATTTCCATGGATACAAATATTGTTATATTCAATAATTTATTGATTTTTATATTCGAAAACCTAAATTTTTCATGGATAGAACCATTAAATTAAAAAAATAATCAAATAAATTTATAAATTCCGAATATTCGGATATCCGATCCAGAAATTCGGATATCTGGTTTTTTCAGATCAGATACAGATCGCTATTTAGGTGATCCGAATTTTCAGATCGGATCGGATCTGATATCCAAAAATGAACACCCCTACCCTACGACGCCTTAGTTCTGTCTTAACCCACGTTTGGAGTCCATCCATAAAGTTGAAGAGTGCATCTTTGTCGGAGAGATCAGGGATCTCAAGCACCAAGTTAATGAATTCTTTAACATAATCACGAATGCTCTCTGATTACTTTAATCTCCGCAATCATGCCCTAGCTTCATCTTCGGCATTCTCGGGATAGAATTGCTTCTTGAGTTCCTTCTTAAAATTATCGAAGGAAGAGATGGTGCACGTACCTTTCTCAATGTCTTGACGCCTTCTCCTCCATCATAGCATGGCGGTGTCGGTGAGATACAAAGTAGCGGTTTGGATCTTGGAGGCCTCGTCCACAATGCCAACGGCCCAAAGGTACTGCTCCAAGCCATATAGGAAGTTGTCAACTTCCTTAGCGTTACGGGTTCCTGAGAAGGTCTTTGGTTTGGGCACCTCAACCTTCCTAGACTCATAAGAGGTGCTTGGTCTGGCAACCACAACACGCTTACACAAGGCCACATCGCCTTGTAGTGACTCGACTTGGGCATGGGTGTGATCTAGCTCTTCTTGAAGAGAAGCACGTACCTTAAAGAGCTCACCTATGAAAAGGTCGCGAACTTGTCCCAACTCCGCTCACATGGCCTCTTCTAGCTTCACCATCATGGCCTTCATGGGGGTGTGGAGCTCGGCGTCCTCTGCCTCAAGGCCTTCCACCCGTTAGGTAAGGTCGTCCACGTTGGCCCCTATGCCTCCCACGTTCTCCTCTACGCGGGCTAGACGGTTCTCAAAGCTAGAAATCACGTCCTTATATTTGGCCATTGGCCTAGTCGCGCTAGGATCAGCCACCTCCTCGTGCCCTCGTTGTTCCTGTACGACTTCTGCCTTGGTTGAGCTAGCACTTTGTTTCTTTCCTGTCTTTGCCATTATCCCGGGTCTCGTAACACGCTCTGATACAAAATGTCACGGACGTATTCTCTCAAACTCGATCTGTGCGGCGTTAGCAACCCTCGACAATGCTAACCAGCCTTGAAGTCCCTTGCAACACTTGGCTAGACAAACAAAAGAGAAGACTAGGAGATTTACAAGTAAGGAAACTTGTATTAGCTTAAGAAATGAAGCTTACAAGAGAGCTTGAATGCTTACAATGCTTGATTTCTGAGTTGAGTACAAAATGAGGGGGTGACCCTATTTATAGGCACCCCCTCCTTAATGGATGGCTAGGATCGATTTGATCCGACGGTCACGGTTGTGCCTCCAAAAATATCTAGCCTATATCTACACCATTCTAGAATGTTCTACATGTATCTGTACATATCTACAAGTATCCAAGATGTTCTAGAGAGCTCCATGGTCTTTCGGAGTTGTCCCGAGCTTTCCCGAGCCTTCTAGGGCCTTCCGGTGCTTCCCGGATTTATCTAGACTTGGATAGAACGTCTCGGACCTTTCTAGAACGTTGTAGCTTGCTTCCTTAAAGGCTTGGCCGTCCATGTCCCTTGTGACATCCTTCTTGGTGCTAGTTGGCGTCAAAATGGCCCAAGGGATGTCTTGAACCTAGGTTTGGATTTAAGGGAGAAAATAGGCGGGTTGTGACACTAAGCAAGCAATAAGGCTAATGGACATATAGAATGATTACTTCCTTGTGACTTTTCGAGCCCGATCAAATTACCTTGAAGTCCTAGCCGGCAGCCCTTGGACTATATTTGGTCATTATCTCACGGTTCAACAATGGTCTCCCGATTTTACCACGTGCACCCCGTATTCGTCCAATGTAACATTATGGGTCAGACTACCTGAATTGCCTGTTGCATTGTACAAAAGAAGCATTATAGAAGAGATTTGTGAATCTATTGGACCTGTTATTAAACTGGATTATCAGAATGAATCAGGACAGAGGGCTCGCTTCGCCAGGATGACAATTTTAGTTGACCTATCGAAGCAACTTATTCCAAAGCCAATGGTTAACAACAATATCCAAATGGTTTTATAGGAATCATTGCCAGCGATTTGTTTTCATTGTAGAAAATATGGCCACACTAAATATGATTGTCCTGACCTGCGAGCTGCGACCATGCCAGGTGAAACAGCCACTGATCCCGTTAACACAGCCACAACCACTGATCCCATTGACACAACCTCTTTCGATCCCTGGATGGTTGTCGAACGATGCACACGTAAGCCTTCAAGAAACCAGAATGACTCAAAGACTTCCCTTTCCACAAGCTTTGGCCAGGGCTCTCGTTTTAACCCTATCTTTGAATTAGCCCCTGATGATGCAACTATTCAACAACCTGAAGCCACAGCTTACACACCCGCTCCTCCTCAGCCTCGCATGTTTCCAAAGTCGTCGGCAGCAAAGTCAGATTCAAAGAGGAAAATGGCCGTATCAGGCAAAAATCCTAAAGCTACCACCATTCGAAAGCCCCTTACCATCACCTTGTCCGATATTCCACTACTTTCCCAGCAGTCTCACAAAGCGTCCACCTCTCGATCATCCCCAATAGATCACTTGAACATTCCACTGGATAAAGCCAAACATTAGGCCACGATAATGAAGGAAAATGCCGACCCCAATTTTGTGGAGCACTCCCAAATGCCTGATGTAACTAACGTGGTACCTCTCTCAATGCATCCTATGAGAGATCCCCCTGATATAATGCAACAGCCACATAGCAGTGTGGATGATAAACAGAAAACAACTCCTTTCTTCCCCAGATCAATTGAATAGATTGTGGATGATAATAGTCACAGCTCTGGTGGAGGCTAGGCAGTGGCCATGATTGAGTGATAAGTGTCTTCCCTCTTCTCTTCATTTTTTATAGATTTAAAAATATTATGTTAGAATGTACAAGGTTGTGGGGACTTACGATTCTTACCTGCAGCTAAACAATTCTTGCGAGATTGTAAGCCTGACTTGGTTGTGTTTGTTAAGCCGAGAATTAGCGATCGACGAGCGGATTCAGTAATTTTTTGCTTTGGGTTTTTCATAGTCTTATTGAATTGAGGCAATTGGCTTTTCCAGTGGAATTTGAGTGGCTTGGTATGATACGGTAATTGTGGATATTATCATTACCCATAGTTTTTACACACGCGTGTCACGAATAAAAAAGCTGGCTCTTCCATGATTTCTACGGCTATTTATGCAAGCCCTTCAACTTCCGATAAGAAACTATTATGGCCTCATATACGTTGTATTGCAGCGTCAATCAAATCCCTGTGGATTTTGTTTGGGGATTTTAGTGCAACACTCACACCTGCGGATAGATCAGGTTGTGCTCAATCTTCCAAGCCGAGTACTGCTTTCCAAAATCTTCTCATTGACTATGGTTTGCGCGACATGGGTTATCAGGGACCAGACTTCACGTGGTCTAGGGGGTTACATATCCGTCCGGTTGGATAAATTCATATGTAATAGCTATTATGATGAGACATATTCGAAGTCTGCAGTTCAGCATCTTCTTCGAATGCGTTCGGATCATCAACCAATACTTCTAAGCATTGGAAGTTCTATTTGGAATACACGTCCGATACAATTTAGGTATTTTTCAGGTTGGCAAACACATGATGATTTTCCACGCATGGTTACTGATAATTGGGTTTCGGGTGATTCAATGTCTGTAACTCTACAACGTTTCGCAATGGCAGCGGGAAATTGGAATAAGACAGTCTTTGGCTATGTTGGCATTAAGAAACGCATGTTAATGTCTAGATTACGAGGCATACAGAAATCTCTCTGCTGTTACCCTTCCCGCTTCCTGAGCAATTTAGAATCTGAGCTATTAATTGAACTTGAACACCTTTTGGACCAAGATGAGCTTCTTTGGAAACAAAAATCACGTACTAATTGGATTTCACAAAGCGACCGCAATACACGATATTTCTATCGGCGCGCGATATGCCGCAGGCAAAGGAGCAAGATCCATTCGCTCATGATGTTGGATGGATCATGGTGTGAGGATGAATTTGTCCTTAAAGAGGAAGCTATAAACTTTTTCCAACATCTCTTCGCGGATGATGGCCCTTCACTGGTGAAATTTCCATTATCTGGTGCTTTCCCGATCTTACCTAATGATGATCTCAATTCTCTTGATTCTCTTCCTACAGGTGAAGAAATTCATGCCGCCTTAATGGAAATGGCACCTCTAAAATCACCTGGATGGGATGGTTTGCATGCCGAGTTTTTTCAGAAACAATGGGCAACTGTAGGGGACTCGATAATACATATGATTCAAGGTATTTTTCGTGGGGATATGATTGAACCGGATCTCAATAGAACTACTCTTGTGCTTCTTCTAAAGTGTGATAGTTCGACTACATTCGCTGATTTTAGGCCTATCAGCCTATGCACGATCTTATATAAGCTTTTGTCCAAGGTGGTGGTGAGGCGATTAAAACCCCTTTTTCCGCAGCTTATTGATCAAAATCAAACAAGTTTCATCTCTGGCAGAAACATCACGAAAAATATCATTATTCATCAGGAAGCGGTGCATTCAAAGAAACAATCCAAATGCAAAGATGGATGGGTGGCGATCAAGGTAGACCTTGAGAAAGCCTTTGACCGAGTGCGCTGGAACTTCATTTCTGATTCTTTGTCTGAAGCGGGATTCTCCCCGGTGATCCAATGCATCATCATGCACTCTGTCACCTCATCTAGTTTTCAAATACAATGGAATGGGGGCTTTCGCAACCGTTCTTTCCGTCTCGGGGCATCAGGCAGGGGGACCCACTCTCACCTTACCTTTTTGTCCTTGTTATGAAACACTTGGGTCATCTGATCAAACATGTTGTATCCAATGGAACTTGGCATCCATTCCGTTTCATAAAGGATGGCATTCCGCTTTCGATTTATTCTTTGCGGATGACCTCATCCTATATGCTAAAGTCAACTTAGATCAAGCTGTGGTTATTCATAACATTCTTGCAACTTTTGGTAGCTTCTTGGGACATCGTGTTAATCAGCGAAAGACACAAGTTTATTTCTCGCCGAATACTGCCCCTACTATTCAAGAAAGGATATGCTCCTTCTTTGGCTTTCAACATGTGAAGTCGTTGGGGAAATATTTAGGAGTCCCTGTCTTGCATGAATGCACAAAATGTTCAGATTATGATTTTATATTGGACAAAATCTGTGAACGCCTGAACGAGTGGGCCGGTCGCACGCTCTCCATGGTGGGACATGCAACTCTCGCTAAATCTGTTTTATCGGGCATCCATGTTTACTTCATGAAAACATCCATCCTTCCTAAGCGGGTTTGCAATGCAATTGAGGTAATTATAAGGAAATTCGTTTGGGGCTCCTCAGAGACTGCCTCTAAGCTTTCTCTTGGAAATTGGGAGTCTCTATGCCAACCGGCAACCACTAGACTGTGGAGGGCTTGGTTTCAGGCGGATATACGATTTTAAGGTAGAATTCGTCTTGAAGATCTGTTTTGCTCTAGTGTCCAAAACCAACGCCCTATGGGTTAACTTACTACGCCAAAAGTATAGTCTTGTGGAGACTTGTCCTGATATTGCCAATGTGCCTATCTGGCCCTTGAATCAAAATCAATCTTTTGACATACAATCTGCTTATGGCTTGTTGGTGAACTCCACATGGGAAACCAAATCATCCTGCTGGAAGGTGTTTTGGGAGTTGTCTACGTTTCTTTTTATGGCTTTCATATAAGGAAAGGTTAATGACAAATGTGGAGCGTTGTCTTCGTTCCATTGGCCAACTTCCGTTTTGTCCGTGCTGTCATACTGGGGAGGAAACTGTTGTTCATGTTCTTTCAGATTGCCCGGTGGCTAGTGAGATTTGGATGAAGCTGTTACCAAATCCCATGGTTGCGGATTGCTTTAACTTCAACCTTCATGATTGGATGCAGGTCTGAAAGTTGGCTTTGAGCGTCTCTTGATCCAATCTGATAGCTTGGAAGCAATCAACCGTTTAAACTCTCCGACCGAATGCCCTTGCTGGTCTGCGAGGTGCAGGATGGGTAACTCAACTTCAATGGACTCCCCGCTGATGCTATCGCAAAGCTTGGAAACTAAAAACACAAAAAAAAAAAGACATCATTTATGTATAATCAACCGTTTAACCTAGCCAGACAGTCAATCATCCACCCATTCAACTGCTTCAACGTTAGGAGTTTGATGTAATAATCTTAGATCCTTTATCATTTCAATTCTAAAAAAAAGGCATCATAATATTTTTTTTTGCTTCAAATTTGTAGCAGGAAACATTTTTACTTTTTCCGGCCGTGAGTTTATATTTTTCTATAAATTAAGTTAGTTAACAAAAAAAATTTGTTATGAATATTTACTTAGGGTGGATATTTATGTATTAAATGAGATTTGATTGTAGTTTATCATTATGTTTTAATGTTGTAATACCCATTTTATGTCCGGGCTATAACTGATCATTTTTGTTCGAATAATAATATTATGTAGTATTATTATATCTTATTAAAAGAAAAAAAAAACTAAAAACACAAAAAAAGAGAAAAAAGAAAAAAAAAAAGAAAATGCAAAATTGCGTGGGTGCCATGCAAATCACCCACGTACTCACCAAGATGACTCACCCCTCCCCCTCATCTGCTATAAATAGCGTGGGGAGGGAGCTTTGTGAAGGCACACAAATGAAGCCATAGAAATGGCGCAAGTTTTAGGGGCAGTGCCCCTTTTGAACCTTTCGAACTTTAGGGGCAGTGCCCTTTTAATGGTTCGAACAGTTAGTTCGATCGGAGGCCCAGTCGAGGTTCGTTCGGATCGATTTTTGAGGTATAACGAGGTGATGCGGAGATCCTACTAGGGGTTGGTGAAGTTCTTATTTCAAGCTTCTAGTGGGGTAAATTTTGATCCTCGTCTATTTAAATGTTGTCTTTTTGTATGAAATATAATATGTTTTTATATTTGTTTGTATGTTTTTATTTTATATGTTATGTTTCTATATTTTAATTTTATTCTGTATGTAATATTTAAATTAAATATATTTATTTATATTGTTTAACTGAATTTTAAATTAAATTTTTTTATTAGAGGTTATCATGAAAAACGTACCCCGGGCGTAACGGGTGCCGCTTTCCTTTAGCCTCTATTATAAAAGTATTATTTTTTAATCTCAAATTATAATTTTTAAAGTAAATTCCCTTCAGTCGGGAGTCTACCGAAAATTATGCCCCGGGTGTTGGGGTGTAAATTTTCCTTTCTACAAACAAATATTCGTTTAAATATTTTTATTCTAAATCTTAATTTTCAAAATAGACTTCCTTCAGTCGGGAGTCTAACGGAAATTATGCTCCGGGCGTTGGAGTGTACCTTTCCTTTCATAAACATACATTTTTAAATATTATTTTAAATTAAGGGATCATACTTTCTAAATTTAAATTCGAATTCATAATTCCACCATAAGACATTACGTAATCGACAGGTACCAATTTTTGGGCGTTGTGGGGGTGCTCACCCTTCCCCACACGTAACCGACTCCCGAACCTGTTTTTCTGGTTTCGTATACCAAAACTTGTTGTTTTAATAAAAACAAGTTTTGTTAAAATAACCGGGTTTTTCAGGTGTTCCAATCGCACCTAAAGTAAAACAAAAGATTGGTGGCGACTCCTTCGTTGTTACAGCTTGGCGACTCCGCTGGGGACCTTTTTTTAGAGAGTCAAGCCACAAGTCGATTACTTTTTTTGTCTATAGGTGGAAATTATGACTTCGATTTAATTAATTTGTGATCCCTTTTCTTTAAAGTTTTTTACAAAAATTTTATAAATTTATTTTTTGAGTTATCATATCATGAGCTCTATACCCGAGCTCCGTCCCTTAAGTGGGAGCGAGAAACCACGCCTTCGTGAGGTACCCCCTCCGTGTAGGATGGTGAAACGCTTCTGGGATATAGGTCCCTTTGTCTTCGTGAGACCTCTGTCTCCGTGCAGACCTAGGGAAATGTATCCTCCCGAATCGATGTCCTAGCGACAGTTCGGGTACCGTTACTTTAGAACCAAAACGCATATAATAAACCCTAAGAGCTTACCTCTTAAAGTCAAACCAAAACTCTGCCCGTTAGCAGTCACCATGTTTAGGTTTTGATGCCTTTATTTGCTATATGTTCGATTTTCTTTGTTGCTAATTTTTGTCTTATTCATTATTCAATTTATCCATTTGACTCTTTTATTATGAACTAACCCGTTTCCTTTCTTTGGTGATCATGTTGCATTAAGTCATTCATTCCACATTAATTACATGACACCACTATAACATTTTAATTTTTGCACTTCATCAGCATGAAGTATTGATTCACGTCTGGTTCCCTATTTGAGAAATTATCATCGGGAGAAAATCTAGTTCCCTAGATATCAATGCAACATTCAAAAGTTGCGAATAAATCCCGTAAATTCAGAAGTTAAACCATGAATCAATACTTCCACATCTAGTACACGCACCTTGCATATGCATTTTTAAATCTTGAAACTGGTTTCAGGGATGCCCCGTGTCAGCAAATACCGGATAAAGCACTCATCATGCTAAACCTATACAAGAACCCAACACCATGCCCCTACGAGGCCTCAATCTGAGAGCTTTCCTCGACGAGTTCAGGAAGTGAGCCTCCGATGCCAAGTCAGACTTATGCACCTTAGATGACTACATCAATTATCGCTTATAGCACTTCGCTAGAGCCAAAAAGTAATGAGCTGCCATGAGCCGACACGTAAATTTATAGACCGACCGGGGGGCAACATAACACGTCCACAAGAACAATGACAACTCTTCAAGAAGAGATGAAAGCATACTTCAAGCTTCGAGTTCGCTTCAAGAGCAGTCTTAGACAAAAATGTTGAGGCATTCACTCGAGGGAGTAATCCCAAAAGATGATCGAACCAAGAAAGGTTGAGGGCATCCTTACAAACAAGGCATCGAGCATTGAGGCAAAGATCTGGCAACTTAGAGTCAGGGGCATCCATCTGAGGGGCAAAACAAAATTTCCCATTCATCATTCTAAAATAACTACATACATCATACAAGTCATCATGCATTTAGGCTAGACACATGCATTAAGCACAAAGCTAGGCGCATCCATGGCACATTTATGTCTTGAACATATAAACAGGTCCAAGAAAGAGACCGAAGACCTCAACTATGGGGGCGACAACATAATGACCAACCTTTATCCTTGAAGAAGGCCGAATACGAAAAAAGCTCAAACATTCAGGTAAAACGACAAAATTTTCTGAACATATTACTAACTAGTATTCCATTTCATTTTCAGGTCATAACTTCATGCGATGAAGTTCCAAAGTCAACTTTCTCCCGATCTTACCTCCAAAAAGAAAAGAAGAAGACGACGTCGGAGTCATTCAACTTATCCAGAAAAGGACAATGAATCCTGGGGGCCAAACTTTTGTCGGGGCAAATTCCGAAGAAGAATCAGAAAATCAAACTAAGACCAAAAGAAAAGGACTTCTACATGAACTCCATGAAGGCATACATGAAAACATACGCATCATCCCATCGTCAAAAATGTTCATACATCATGACATCTAATGTTTCAGGAAACATTCATTTCGACATGAAAACATGTGCATAATTGCATTGTCAAACATGTTCATGCATTAAGATAAGCATTCCGACAAGAGTTTCATGAATCTTTGCATCATCATAAAAACATGCGCATGCATACCATTTGCATAAAAATACATTACCAGAACTAACCTTGCACTGGTTAGTAAAAAATTTTTTTGAAACAAATCCTTTCATAAGGAATTTTTTTGAAAATAAAAAGGTCTTAACTCCATTCTTTCTTAAGGATAGTTTTTCCGAAACAGGAATTTCCTAATCCCATCATTCTACAAGGACATCTTTTTGAAAACCAGAATTTCTTAATTTTGTCCTTCCACAAGGACATTTTCTCAAAACGAGTTTCTTAACTTCGTCCTTTTTAAGGGCACTTTTTCTCAAAAACAAGAGTTTCTTAACTCCGTCCTTTCTTAAGGGCACCTTTTCTCGAAAACACGAGTTTCTTAAACTCCGTCCTTTCTTAAGGACACCTTTTCCTAAAATTGAAATTTCTTAACTCTGTCCTTTCTTAAGAGCACTTTTTTCTCAAAAATAAGAGTTTCTTAACTCCGTCCTTTCTTAAGGGCATCTTTTCTCGATAACACAAGTTTCTTAATTTCGTCCTTTCTTAAGGACACATTTTCCCAAAATTAGAGTTTCTTAACTCTGTCCTTTCTTAAGGACACCATTTTTTTAAAATTAAAGTTTCTTAACTCCGTCTTTCTCAAGGATAACTTTTCTCGAACCAGGAGTTTCTTAACTTCGTCATTTCTTAAGGACACATTTTCTCAAAACAAGAGTGTTTTTTACTCTGCCCTTTCTTAAGGACACATTTTCTTAACTTCGTCCTTTCTTAAGGACACATTTTCTCAAAACATGAATTCTTTGCACAAGGATGTTTTTCTAACAAAATTTTGATCTTTCCTCAAAGATCTTTTCAACTCTACCTCTTCTTACAAATATTTGACCATTTCTTAAAGAATGAAAATTTTCAGGTCTAATATTCTCAAACAGGAAGGAGCAGATCATTATCAATAAACATCCTTGACATGAAGGACTGGAGCAAATATGAAAATGTTGTCTAGCACCTTCAACTAAAGATAGCACAGACAATTGTTAACAAGAACCAACATCCTTGACACGAAAGAGTGGATCAATCAAATCAAACATTCAATTCAAACCTTATAGCTCACGAAGAGTTAGCTCATGGCTCATTTTGACCAGTCACTCTTTTAACTTTTGCAGGTCATATCTCACCCGTAACATGGTGTAGCGGATCAACTTTTTCAGATTCTGCCTCCCCGTCCGAAGTGCAACAGATCACCCCTGAAGTTGCAGATTCTACTTCTTCAAGATTGGCAAAATTATGTTTCTCCAGCAAATGGTGGAACATATAAACTTAACAACAAGCTTATCTCCCTGAATTTGCAGCGGAATAAGCACGACAACAATTTCATCTCCCTAAACATGTAGTGGAATGAGCACGACAACATTTTCATCTCCCTAAGTTTGTAGCGGAATGGGCACAGACAACAAGTTTAGCTCATTGGAATTACGATGAAATGAACACAACAACAAATCTGTCTCCCTAAATTTGCAGCAGAACAAGCTTCAATAATTTCATCTACTTGAATTTGCGGCAGAACAAGCACGATAATAATTTCATCTCCCTGAATTTGTAGCGGAATGAGAACACCAAACAATAATCTTGTCTCCCCGAATTGGTAGCAGAACAAGGCTACGACAAACTTGTCTCCTTGAACATACAACAAAATAAGCACAAACATAAGTTCATCTCCATGAGGGTACAACGGAATGAACGCGATAGCAAATCTGTTACCTGGAATTCGCAGTGGAACAGATCATCTCCCTGAGGTTGCAGTGCAATGAACATACTAACAGATCATGTCTTCTTGAAGATGCAAAGAAACAGGTCACCTAATTCAGGCTTGTTACTTTTCCAAGAGCAGACAAGACAATCAAAGCCCAAGAGGGTTGTCACTCCCTGCCATGATGTAGCATATCCTACATCCTCTAGAGTTCGCTTTGAAGTTAATAATGCAACGCACCAAGTGTTGTTCCAAGGCTCGCTTTGCCATTGGTGGTACAACACACCAATTGTTTTTCAGGTCTATTTTCGCCGTAATAGGTGCGACTAGACCAAAATCCAGATTATGCTACGATGATAGAGCCGTAGCAGATCGAACTTCAGACCGTGCCTCTTCATCAGGTGTTGTAGCTCGGTCAACTTCTGGTTATGCCTCTTCGTCAGAGTTGTAGCTTGACCAAACTTGAACCCTTGATCCTGCCTCCTCGTCGGTGTTGTAGCTGGATCAAAATCACTACAGACCGTGCCTCTTCATCAGGTGTTGTAGCTCGGTCAAATTCTGGTCATGCCTCTTCGTCAGAGTTGTAGCTTGACCAAACTTGAACCCTTGATCCTGCCTCCTCGTCGGTGTTGTACCTGGATCAAAATCACTTCAGACCGTGCCTCTTCGTCAGGTGTTGTAGCTCGGTCAACTTCTGGTCATGCCTCTTCGTCAGAGTTGTAGCTTGACCAAACTTGAACCCTTGATCCTGCCTCCTTGTCGGTGTTGTAGCTGGATCAAAATCACTTCAGACCATGCCTCTTCGTCAGGTGTTGTAGCTTGGTCAACAAAAATTTCTTGATTTCCAAATCTTTTCCTCATCCATGTTGTAAAAGAAAATCGTCAAATCTTGTTCCTTCGTCAAAATTGCGGCTGAATCGAAGCTAATTTTTGACAAGTCCGACAAAAATGTCGGCATAATGTGCTTAAACACGATTAAGTTTAAGACAATGGATAATTCAAATGTCCATCGAAAATCCATTGTCACAAATGGTCGAAGGAAAATAAATCCTTTGGAAAAATCCAATCTCATGATTGATATAAACTGATCGTACCCAGGGGAATGGTACAACTAGCCCGGAGCAAACGGCTACCGGTAAAGGCAAGTCAAAACCGTTGATCCCTGTGCATTTGGGAAAAATGCAAATTCGAAAGTCGACAGAAATGTCGGCATAACGTGCTTAAACACGGTTAAGTTTAAGACAATGGGCAATTCAGATGTCCATCGAAAATCCATTGTCACGAATGGTCCAAGGAAAATAAATCCTTGGGAAAAATCCAATCTCATGATTGGTATAAACTGATTGTACCCAAGGGAATGGTACAACTAGCCCGGAGCAAACGGCTACCGGTAAAGGCAAATCAAATCCGTTCATCCCTGTGCATTTGGGAAAAATGCAAAAGAAGTGTAAACCAAGGACACTTTTCCTTGTCTCGTTGAAGGGATTCTAGTACTAATCAGATCTTCTCGCATCAATGGAGTTGCAGATGATCGACCCTTCTTTAGATCTCCTCACATCAATGGAGTTGCAGTAGATCGCCCCTTTTCAGATCTTCTTGCATCAATGGAGTTGCAGATGATCGACCCTTCATTAGATCTTCTCGCATCAATGGAGTTGCAGATGATCGACCTTTCTTTAGATCTTCTCGCATCAATGGAGTTGCAGTAGATCACCCCTTTTCAGATCTTCTCGCATCAATGGAATTGCAGTAGATCGACCATTCTTTAGATCTTCTCGCATCAATGGAGTTGCAGTAGATCGCCCCTTTTCAGGTCTTCTCGCATCAATGGAGTTGCAGTAGATCGACCCCTTCTTCAAAACTTCTCGCATCAATGGAGTTGCAGTAGATCGCCCCTTTTCAGATCTTCTCACATCAATGGAGTTACAGTAGATCGACCCCTTCTTCAGATCTTCTCGCATCAATGGAGTTGCAGTAGATCGCCCATTTTCAGATCTTCTCGCATCAATGGAGTTGCAGTAGATCGCCCCTTTTCAGATCTTCTCGCATCAATGGAGTTGCAGTAGATCGCCCCTTTTCAGATCTTCTCGCATCAATGGAGTTGCAGTAGATCGACCCTTCTTCAAATCTTCTCGCATCAATGGAGTTGCAGTAGATCGCCCCTTTTCAGATCTTCTCGCATCAATGGAGTTGCAGTAGATCACCCCTTTTCAGATCTTCTTGCATCAATGGAGTTGCAGTAGATCGACCCTTCATTAGATCTTCTCGCGTCAATGGAGTTGCAGTAGATCGCCCCTTTTTCAGATCTTCTCACATCAATGGAGTTGCAGTAGATCAAACCCTCTTCAGATCTTCTCGCATCAATGGAGTTGCAGTAGATCGCCCCTTTTCAGATCTTCTCGCATCAATGAAGTTGCAGTAGATCGACCCCTTCTTCAGATCTTCTCGCATCAATAGAGTTGCAGATGATTGACCCTTCCTCAGATCTTCTCGCATCAATGGAGTTGCAGTTGATCGAGCCTTCTTCAGATCTTCTCGCATCTATAGAGTTGCAGTGGATCAATCTTTCTCCTCCAGATCAAGCTACCTTGTTAAATGGATCAAGTTTTGCAGACCTTGCTTCTTCATCAATGTCGCATTCAGGTCAAGTTTTCTTCAGGTATTCATCAATGTCAGGGCCGTAGCAAGCCGGACTTATTTTGCTTCTCCCACGGGTCTCCGTAGTCTAAAGATTATCTCCCAGGGGATCGTTCCATTTTGAAGATTCTACCTACAAGAGCGGCCGAACAGATCAAGCAGAGTTCAAGAAGGAACGTGGCCAGAAAAAGGAACCCAGACCCAAACGGACATAAAACGATTATCCTTTTATCTTTGCTCTATTCCTGTTACACAGCAATGAGCAAAGGGGGGCAGCTGTAATACCCATTTTATGTCCGGGCTATAACTGATCATTTTTGTTCGAATAATAATATTATGTAGTATTATTATATCTTATTAAAAGAAAAAAAACTAAAAACACAAAAAAAGAAAAAAAAGAAAATGCAAAATTGCGTGGGTGCCATGCAAATCACCCACGTCCTCACCAAGATGACTCACCCCTCCCCCTCATCTGCTATAAATAGCGTGGGGAGGGAGCTTTGTGAAGGCACACAAATGAAGCCATAGAAATGGCGCAAGTTTTAGGGGCAGTGCCCCTTTCGAACCTTAGGGGCAGTGCCCCTTTCGAACCTTAAGGGCAGTGTCCTTTTAATGGTTCGAACAGTTAGTTCGATCGGAGGCCCTGTCGAGGTTCGTTCGGATCGATTTTTGAGGTATAACGAGGTGATGCGGAGATCTTACTAGGGGTTGGGTGAAGTTCTTATTTCAAGCTTCTAGTGGGGTAAATTTTGATCCTCGTCTATTTAAATGTTGTCTTTTTGTAATAAATATTTTGTATGAAATATAATATGTTTTTATATTTGTTTGTATGTTTTTATTTTATACGTTATGTTTCTATATTTTAATTTTATTCTGTATGCAATATTTAAATTAAATATATTTATTTATATTGTTTAACTGAATTTTAAATTAAATTTTTTTATTAGAGGTTATCATGAAAAACGTACCCCGGGCGTAAGGAGTGCCGCTTTCCTTTAGCCTCTATTATAAAAGTATTATTTTTTAATCTCAAATTATAATTTTTAAAGTAAATTCCCTTCAGTCGGGAGTCTACCGAAAATTATGCCCCGGGTGTTGGGGTGTATATTTTCCTTTCTACAAACAAATATTCGTTTAAATATTTTTATTCTAAATCTTAATTTTCAAAATAGACTTCCTTCAGTCGGGAGTCTAACGGAAATTATGCTCCGGGCGTTGGAGTGTACCTTTCCTTTCATAAACATACATTTTTAAATATTATTTTAAATTAAGGGATCATAATTTCTAAATTTAAATTCGAATTCATAATTCCACCATAAGACATTACGTAATCGACAGGTACCAATTTTTGGGCGTTGTGGGGGTGCTCACCCTTCCCCACACGTAACCGATTCCCGAACCTGTTTTTCTGGTTTCGTAGACCAAAACTCGTTGTTTTAATAAAAATAAGTTTTGTTAAAATAACCGGGTTTTTCAGGTGTTCCAATCGCACCTAAAGTAAAACAAAAGATTGGTGGCGACTCCTCCGTTGTTACAAATGTATATTGAAATTATATAAAATATAAAATTATTTTTTTTTTGATGTGTTATTTTGTTAAGTTGTTTATGGTTAGTTAACTAACAACTTTCATCAACACAAGGGCTATTTTGATAATAAAAATAAATAAAGCGTCGATGGTTAAAATGCTTCGAAAAAAAGGCGGGGACTAAAACGACTATACAGTTACATGTTAAAGGTTTTTTTTTACATTATGTCAAAACTATTTAAAGAAATATTGGTTCAAAACCCTAAAAATTAATTTGATTTTCGATTTTGGTTGAAATTTAGTTTGGAAATTCACCTGAAATTCTTTTTTTTTTTTTGTAATTTCAAAAAGAAAATTCTATTTTTGAAACTGATTTGAGACACTCAAAATCAAATTTAAAACTCTACAATTCAATTTGAGTTTTGCAAACCTACAATCTTAGAGATTGATTCGATCTTCTAAGAGTAAAAGCTTTCGGTTTGTTTTTTTTTGTTTTGCTAATCGATTGGGATATATTAAGCCTCCGAATCGATTTAGGAGATTCGTAAAATATAATCTCAAATCGTTTGTGAAATTGTTTGCCTTTTTATTATACTTTCAAATCAGAAAATCTTGGACCCTCAAATTGAAAATTTTAGGCTTAAAGTATTTCCCTTGAATATATACAAAATAACTATTTTAGTCCATATGTGAAAAACATACTCAGTTAGACCTTTGAACTCGTGAGTTATATCAATTTATTTTTTAACCAATATTGATTGTTACTGCAACAACATAGTCATTAACGACATTAATATGCCGAACTATTGTGTTGGCATGATAGTCCATATGTAAATGATAATGTGGCAGAGGGACAACATTAAACATTGGTTATTTAAGAATTTTGAGGGTTTAATGTATATTTTTAGAAAAGTTGAAGTCTTAGTTGATATTTTTTGTAATGTTTAAACAAATATTAAAATTATCAAAATATTAAAAAAATAAATATTAAAAATAAAAAAGTATTAAAAGTTTCAATTAAAAAACTAAACAATAAAATGATAGATTATAAATTATTAAAAATAAAACTTAAAAGTATTTATAAAGTATAACAAAAAATTAAATATTTTCATTGAAAAAATGTGTATATGTCAATTGTCAGCATGAGCGTATTGTTATTTTTTGAATATATTTCGTCTACAGTCAACCTTCTATTTGACTAACAATGATTTTTCATATTCATTCTTATAATTTAAGGCCATGTTTGGTTGGCTTGTAATTGACGCGATGCATTATTTAACACACATGTATTACGGAAAAAATAAATAATCACATAATTGATAGAAATAATATTTAATGCGTCGTATTATTTAATAAGCAAGTTTGATGATATTTATCACTGATCCACCTGTTGTATTTATTTAACACGTCAACTTTATGCTATTTTTGTCAATTATACCCTCTTTCTATTTTTACATATTTACATCAGTTTATATATACTAACCCTAAACCTTAAACCTTAGACTCTAAACTCTATACTATAAACATTAAACCTTAAATCTTGAACAATGAACCCTAAACATCGAACTCTAAAAGATAAACCATGAACCCAACCCCAAAAATACGTACCATAAACCCGAACATGACCCGACCCAACACCATCCTTAAAAAACATGGCCCGACCCGACCCAACCCAAAATTATATATCTCGACTCGACCCGATCTATGTAAAAAAAATATTTTTAGGGACCTAATGTAAAAGTTAATTTTAGGGACCCGATTGTATAAAAAATTCAATTTTAAGGATATAATTTTAAGGACTTAATTATAAAAAAATATAAAGAGGGAGAATTATCTCAAAAGTCCGTAAAAATATAAGAGAATATTACACTTTTAGCCTCGAGTCAAATATTTTCCACCCTAAACCCGACCTTACCCTACCCTTTATAAAAATTCAACCCGAACTCGATCGTGTTGAGTGAAATACCCATCCTTAACCATATACCATATATCCTAAACTCTAAACCACAAACCTCAAAAGAAAAAGAAAATATAAAGCTAGAATTTTAAGAGTAAAATGGTACATTCATACATAACATTTATCTTTTAACTTTTATCACAAATATGAACAACCAAACATCTTGATGTGGTAACAACCATATTTCATCTATTTTTTTAATACACAAATGTTATTTAATACAACGCATCTCTTTTACATCCAATGTACCATACGAGGCCTAAAAGTATCGGGATAGAGTTTGCACCAAAGTGATATTCGTAAATCTTATTTTGAATATCAAATTTTGATTAAGGATGGCAAACGGGCGGGGCGGGTGTGGATACCCCTCCCCCATTCCCATACCCACCTAAAATTTTCATATCCACCACCTACCCATCACTCACGGCGGGTACAGTTTTTAAATCCACACCCGTTGTTGAGTGTGTAAAAGTTCTATTATTTACCCCCATATTTAACCCATATTTTTACTACATTCAAGCATAATTCATTGCATTTAGGTTAGATTTCAGTTATACATCACAAATATATTAAATGGCACAGTTTCTACTGAAATTGGTTGCTTTTGCAGGTAGCTGCTGTAGCAGAGGGAGAAGCAGGTGTTGGGCAGTGATGCAGCAAAGCTGGAACTAGATATGTAGACGAGGAGGACGATGCTGCCATGGCCGCTGCCGTGGCAGCCAAGGACGACAACAATGTTGAGGAGAAGAAGCAATGTGGGCCTCGACAAAAAGAGAAAATTATACCGGTCTGTCGTGGATTACCCTTATATTTTTCCAAGCCCTAGATCAGAATGAAGGCCAAGCCCAAAGTTCAAGGAAGAAACTCCAAGCAAGAAGGAAGAACGAATTAAAGATATATTCTCTGAAGATTTAGTCTTTAATAGAGTTGTACTTTAGTTTAAACTTGTATTCTTATTAGAAAACTTGAACCCAAGGCCTATATAAAGGCATGTAATTCGACCTAGGAGGGGACATCATCTATCTCTAGCCTTCTTCCAAAAACCCTAGCCGTTTTCCCCTTTCCCAACATGTTCTAAACTTCACCTAGGGCCACGGGTTGATTTGTAAAGTAGTTGCAAGGATTGCTTTTGTTTTAGGAATTTTTTGTTCAATAAAATAAACTTCAAGTTCGCTTATTCTGTTTTTCAACATCTTGCAAGAGTATCGGGAGAGCATTGTGAGATTATCTATTTACTTAATATCGGGAGAGTTAAGTATACGAAAGGAATAAGCGCGGGTTCTCTAGTTTATAGTTGAACTATCTCGGACCTAGGGATAGGACGAGGTTAAGTGCCTAAGGAAGAATTCAGCAACATCGGTGTTCATCCTTCGATTCACGCCGGGAGGTATCATCAAAGACGTGTTCATCGACAAACTTGGACCTAGGGATAGGCCAAGTCACAGTAGGGATTCTTGCCAAGCTTGAAGTACAGTGTTGTGTGATTGTTGCCGCGACTAACAACAGACCGCTGCCGTGACAGGTGCTGCCGCGACAGGGACGACGACAAAACAGATTTTCCCAGACTTTGCAATACCTACACTACTGAGCAATTCAATACCGGCCCATTCTCTCTATCTTGATTTCTTGAATCTTATATTCCAGTTCTCTTTATTATTTTCGTGACAACAATTTAAGCTATTCTTTTTACCTTCGTGTAGTAATCCAAGGTGAAGCTATTAGCTCAGTCCCTGTGGAGACGATATCCGATACTTCCGTATCACTTTACTACTTGCGTCGTGTACACTTGTACTACATTGCGATAGACACTTTTACACCCAACAAGTTTTTGGCGCCGTTGCCGGGGAATAGCAATATAACTTTACCCTACCTTTTACTGCATTCTTTTTATTTTTCTGTTTTATTTTGGATTGTTCAACATGTGCTTTTCACAAGGTTTCTTGTTTAAGCGCAGATCGAGACGAGGAAAGCAACCTGAGTATCCATTAGATCTTGAAATAGAACGTTCATGCAATCTTAGGAACTGACTCCGCTTCGTACTAGCCAGAAACGAATACCTTGAAGAACAGTTAGAAGCCATGAACAACCAAATGAATCCCCAGGATAATAACAATCCTGTCGGAGATGGAGGGAACGATCCACCTGTCGACCCTCTTGCCGCTGCCGCACGCCGGTCATGCCGAGACTACATGCTCAATGATCATGTAGAATTAGAAACCACCCTGCCAGATATAGATGTTGACAACTTTGAGCTGAAACCTGTAATGTTCATCATGATCAACAACGCTGGCTAATTTAATGGTGTTGCTACAGAGGATGCTAGGAAGCATTTGAAGACGTTCCAGGAAATTTGTAGTTCGTTTAGACTACCAAGAGTTAATATTGAGATACTGAGGCTTCAGTTATTTCATCATTCATTGAGGGACAGGGCAAAGACTTGGTGGAATAAACTAACGCCGGGTTCAATACGAACTTGGGCAGATTTAACTCGTGAATTTTTATCTCAATTTAATCCTTCACACTTATCTGAGCGATTACGTAACGAAATTGCTACTTTTCAACAGGAAGATGACGAGCCAATGCACGAAGCCTGGGATAGATTTACCATTCTGCTAAGGAACTGCCCGATGCATGGATTCCCCGTTTGGAACCATGTAACTAAATTCTATAATGCTGCCAATTTACAAACTCATATCAGAATTGATTCAGCAGCAAATGGATTACTGCTGGACAAAGACCCAGATGAGGCAATGGCAGTATTGAAAAATCTGGCGAAGAATGAGGAACAGTTTCCTACAGCAAGAAGAGGGGGTAAACGAGTTCTAGCTGTAAAAGATTATGAGGCCGGCAGTTCGTTAAAATCACAGGTGACATATCTCACTAAGGCAATGAAAAAGCTCTTGAAAGAGGTATGCAAAACTTGTGAAGGAAATCACAGTTTGGATGAATGTCCATTACAGTTAGAAGAAGGGATGTATGTTGGGAACTACAATAAGCAGAACTATAACTCCAAAAACTACAATCCCAACTGGAGAAAGGATCCCAAGTTCTCTTGGAGCAATCCTAATAATGCCCTAAATCCTCAAGCACAGAATACACAAAACCAGGGAGGACCTAGATTGCTAACTCGGCAGCAACCGCAGCAGCAGCAGCAATAGCCACCAGCTGCCACAACTAGTATACTGGAACAGACTTTGGCTACATTTATGTCTCAAACAGGAACCTACATTGAGAACATGAATCACTTTGTCAAAAAGACGGAAATATTCATGGATAAAACAGAGATGCGGATGACCAATCATGAAGCTACTCTGAAATCATTGGAGACATAGATGGGTCAGGTTTCCCAGCATATTAAATTGAGGCAGAATGGAGGATTTCCTAGCAATACTGAAAACGCTAGACAACCCACACATGAGCAGTGTAAAGCTATCACTACTAGGAGTGGGAAGAAATTACCAGGGTCAGAGAAGGAAGCTGAATCAGTTAAGAAACCAGCCTTGGAGTCGACTGTCGAGGAAGCTGCCGCGACAGGTAACAAATAGCCTGCTAACGATGAGCCTGTCACGACAGCAGAAGGGACAGAGGAGAAAGATGATGAACCAAAACCTCCTCAGATCCGAATGCAATGGGAAGGATGTAATGCTGATTATCGTCCTCCACCTCTTTTTCCTCAACGGTTACAAAAATTGAAACAGGAATCCCAGCTTAATAAAATTTATGATATTTTTAAGCAGGTCCATATCAACATTCCGCTGTTAGATGCTATAAAAGAGATGCTTGGTTATGCAAAATTTCTCAAGGATGTCATGTCAAAGAAATCCATACTTGGGGAATTTGAAACGGTTAAGATGACAGAAGGATGCATGAGTATTCTGCACAAGCATCCACCCAGAAGAAGAAGGATCCTGGGAGCTTCATCATACCATGCGTAATCAGAGACAAATTTGTGGGCAAGGCACTTTGTGATCTTTGTGCTAGTATAAATTTAATGCCCAAATATGTTTTTTCAGAAATTAGGTATTGGAAAAGCTCGGCCCACAACAGTATTACTACAGCTGGCAGACCGCTCTTACATTCATCAAGAAGGAAAAATTGAAGATATTCTGGTAAGAGTGGAAAAGTTTATTTTTCCTGCTGACTTTCTTGTCTTAGATTGTGAAGCAGATGAAAACGCACCAATCATCCTGGGCGACCCTTCTTAGCCACAGGAAGATCAATGATTGATGTGGAAAAAGGAGAACTCACTATGAGAGTAAATGATCAAGAAATCAAGCTGAATGTTCTCCAAGCAATGAAACATGCTGATGCAGAAGAAGAATGCAAGGTTATCACTGAAGTTACCCTTGACCAACCCTGCATCAGGTCGGGTTGTCACGACATAAAAATTGGTCACTGCCTCGGCAGCCACCTAGAAGACTGTCATGACAGCATCGACGACAGCAACTTCTCAGAATCTGAAACATCTGATACTGAAGATCCAGAGGAGGTAAATTGGATTGGCAAACGTCCAGGTAAGTTGTTCGAGCCCTTAAACTATACCTTAGATAACCATGTAATTCAAAAGCCATCAACTGTTGAGCCCCCTGTTATAGATCTTAAGCCCCTGCCAGGGCAGCTAAAATATGTTTTCCTTGGTTTAAATGATACGTTGCCTGTAATCATTGTTGCGTGTAAAAGAGTCTATCGCAATTGTAGTGCAAGTGTACATGACGCAAGTAGTAAAGTGATACGAAGTATCGGATATCGTCTCCACAGGGATTGGGCTAATAGCTTCACCTTATTTCACTGCACGAAGTAAAGAAAATAGTTTAGAAAGTTGTCACGAAAATATTGAAGAAAACGTAAATAAAAGAGTAGAAATATCAAGATAGAGAGAATGGGCTGGTATTGAATTGCTCAGTAGTGTAGGTATTGCAATGCTTAGGAATTCCAGTTCTGTCGTCGCGCCTGTCGCGGCAGCACCTGTCGCGGCAGCTGTCCGTTGGTCGTCGCGGCAGCAAACACACCAACTTCGTACTCCAAGTTTGGCAAGAATACCAGATCTGCCTTGGCCTATCCCTAGGTCCAAGTCTGTCGATGATCACGTCTTGATGATACCTCCCGGCGTGAATCAAAGGATGAACACCGATGTGTATGAATTCTTCCTTAGCCACTTAACCTTGCCCTATCCCTAGGCACAAGATAGTTCAACTATAAACTAGAGAACTTGCTCTTATTTCTTTCGTATACTTAACTCTCCCGATGCTAAGTAAATGGATAACCTCACAATGCTCTCCCGATGCTCTTGCAAGATGTTAAAAACCAAAATAAGAGAACTTGAAGTTTATTTTATTGAACTTGGAAAATCCTAAAACAAAGCAACCCTTGCAACTACTTTACAAAACAACTTGTGATCCTAGGGGGAATTTAGAACATGTCGGCGACGGACAGACGGCGGAGGGGTTTTGGTTGTCGGTTTTGGGGTATTGGATGATCTATGATGTATGATATCTCCTAGGTTAAAATCTATGCCCTTATATAAGCTTTGGGCTCAAGTATTCTAAGTTAACAAGGATTACAACTTTAATTAAAAGTAAGATTCTAATAAAGACTTAATCTCTAAGTATCCTACTTTTCAGCCGCCTCCTTGTTTCATGGGATTTCCTCTCCTTGAGCTTTGGCTTGACATATCTTTTGATCCGGGGCTTGGAAAAATATAGGGTTTTCACACGACAGACGAACATAATTTTCTCTATCTATCGAGGTCCACTTTGCTTTTCCTCCATTGTTTTGCTGTCGTCCTCCTGTCACGGCAGATCCATGACAGCTTCGTCCTCATCGTCTGCTTGTCCAGTTTAGCTCTTTTGCTTCTCTGCCCTGCGTCTGCCTTCTCTGTCAACTATGGAAGCAACCTGCAAAATAAGCCATATTTTAGTAGAATCCGTGCCTTTTATATATTTGTGATGTTTTACCGTAAACTAACCTAAATTCAATGCAATGATGCTTGAATGCAGCAGAAATATGGGTTAAAAAGGGTGTAAATAATAGAACTTTTACACACTCAACACACCCCCAAACTCAAGTTTTTGCTTGCCCTCAAGCAATCAAGACTTAAAAGAAAAATGAAAATTTTTGTGTTGGCCTTCAAACAGCGAACTGTCCCTTACCCGTCGCTCATTCTCTGTAGCGGCAGCAACCTGTCGGAAAGATTAGGATCTGTCCGGAATCTCACTATAGTCCTCGTGCAGTGTGTGCATGCTTATGAACAGTTATATGCTAAGACTCTCTTAGTTTCACTAGAATATTCAACTTTTTGACTCGAATTTTTATGCCAAAGTTTATTTTCTTGAAGACACATTTTCATGCTTCTTTTTCTTCTATTTTTCAAGCTAAATTTTTCTAGAGCCAGTTTTGGGCACCTCTAGTTAGCTTCCTAGAGCCGGTTTCGGGCACCTCTAGGTTTTTTTTAGTTTCTTTTGCTAAACTTCTTTCCTAGAGCCAGTGTTAGGCACCTCTAGGGGCTATTCAAGTACTAAGCATCCTATTCTAGTTTGGATAAAAGAAATCTAAGCAATATAACAGTCACAAAGGTGTTTAAGTTTTTCAGAACTATAGAAAGGCTCTAAACTTCTCCTTAAAATGTCCTAAAGATGCTGCCACGACAGAGCTGTCATGACAGGTAAGTTTACTTCACAGTTTTAGGCTAACAGTTTTAGTCTTTTCTGATTTTTATTATTGAATAAAAGACTCAACAATTAAATAAAGATGTACTAACACTCCATTAAAATGGAGGGTTGCCACCCCCAAACTTGAGGGTTGCATTGCCCTCAATGCAAATGACAGATAAAATGAAGGCATGTACATCACAAAATATAAATAAAGCAGGAAGCAATAAAAAGAAAATAAAAGACTTAAATTTTAATCGATGTCTTCACTGCTGCTGCTGACACGGATCTGGTGGCGGCGTCTAGTTGGTGGGGCAGGCTGGGCAGGTTACTCCACGAACTGGATTTCTGAGTTGCTGCCACTACCCCAAGTGCTGCTGGTGGTGGCGCTGGCCTTGGGCATTCGTTTTCTGTCTGCCATGTGTTTCTGCCTCTTGACAGGCGTGAACTCTTTCTCCAAATTCCTCCTAATAGGAGGGTCGGACTCGCTGTCATCGGAGGCAGGTCGCTTCGTTCCTCGGGCAGAGGTTTCGGCCGTTGGACTGCCAGCTGCCGTCGGGGCAGGTGATGGGGTGGAAGCAGTAGAATGGGTGTGTGGGGAGGCAGGTGGTGTAGGTGTATGGACAGGGGAGGGGATGTGAAAATAGTGGGCAGGGAAAGTGGGGAAAATAACATCGGGATAATTTAAAGTGTTGGTAATGAAATTTACCGTCGAGTTGGTGAAATCCTGGATGAATGTCATCAGCCCCATTTGTCTGTCTTCCACCCGTTGTATTGTAGCAAGGATCTGGGCAGATTGATCTGTCTGGGCGGTGGCGGCGGCAGGTTCAGGGGCAGGCTCTTCGGATGATTCTGCTGGGGAGGCAGCCGGGTTGAAGGAGGAGAGGGGGTAGCGACTATCAGCTCCATGAGGCTGGTAATGTTGTTGTCTGTCCAACCTCTGCCTTGGATCAGTTTTTCTGTGGTAGCCTCTGGACAGCAGCGCAGCGGCAAAGAGAAGTGATCATAAACGGTAGGCAAAGGCGGTAGGTGGAGCGAAACGTGCAGTCCAAGATGCTTTCCCTCATATAGCGGCCCACGTTGATAGGCCGGTCGTTCATGATCGAATGAATGAGGGCGAGCCGCTGCTGGTCCACCGTCGTGTGATGGGAGGACGGCAGGATACGCTTCTTGATGAAAGCGTTCCATAGCTTTGCTTCTGGAAGTAGCTGCCCCCTTTTTACAGAGTTGGGGTTCTTTTTGCTCATGTTCCATGTTGTTCCTTCCTCTGTCACCTCCGCCATGACAGCACCGTAGGCGACAGAATCGAGGGTGTCTAAAAATTGCTGATGGGCATCGTCGTTGGGACCAAAATATAAGCCATACATGTGGTTGATGCTTTCATCTGTGAATGGGACCTCGATCCCCCGGACAATGACTGATATTGTCATTCTGCTGTCGATGGCAGCATAGAACTCCCTTACCAACGTATCATTTAGTTCTGCAGGTTGTGCTGCGAACTACTCCCATAGCTGAGTTCTTATCGCCTTCGCGATGAATGGTCGGAGCCCCATGTTTGCTGCCTTGCGGACGTAGATGAATCCTCTTTCCTCCCATAATTCTTTGGTGGCGAACGACTGCGGTGTGGGTGCTGCTGCTGAAGAGGTGGAAGCAGCACTGCGGCGGGTACGTCTGGAAGACATATTAGTTGCAAGGGTTGTGAAAGTAAAGAAAACAAATAAAAACGAGAGGAGAAAGCAAGTAAGAATAAACAGAAGTGAGGAAAATGAAAATGGAAACGGGGTTTTATAGCGGTCGAGTTGCTGCCCGTTTAATGCTGTAACGGCAGGCGTGAATAACGGAGCGACTGATGAGATTTGGCGTGTCTGACGCGTCTGACGCGTAATTATGCGTCTGTTACGCGTCTGTCACACGCTTCTGCGTTTGCCGTGTCAGTCTGTTTATAGCCTGTCTTATCCGTGTCTGCGGCGACGACAGACTTCAATAAATGGGCTCTATTGGGCTGATGGATGGATGGTGGGCTTGGGTCACTTCTCCTTTTCTTCTTGACTCCTTTATTTCCTAAAAACAGAAAATATAAAAACATTATTCGGATAAAATAAACCTAATTTCCTAATAAATAATAAATAATAAATAAAATTTAGGTTAAATTAGGGATGCCTTGTGGGGCATCTCCTAAAGTAACAACTTCCTGTATTCTTGGGGCTTCAGTCCCCTGATAGTGCTTGAGGCGTTGTCCATTGACTTTGAATTGGTGCCCATCTTTTAATGATTGAATTGTAATGGCACCATGGGGAAAAACTTGTACCACTTGGAAAGGGCCAAACCATCTAGACTTTAGCTTTCCTGGGAAGATTTTCAGTCTAGAATTAAACAACAATACAAGCTGCCCTGAGCAGAACTGTCGTGGCAGCAACTTCCTGTCATGCCACTTCTTAGTTTTCTCCTTGTAAATTCTTACATTGTCGTAGGCCATTGTTCTTATTTCTTCGATCTCGTTCAAATACAACAGCCTTTTCTGGCCTGCCTTGTCCAAGTCCATATTTACTGCCTTGATTGCCCAGTATGCTTTGTGCTCTATCTCGACAGGCAAGTGACAGGTTTTTCCATAAATCAGTTGGTATGGAGACATGCCCAATGGAGTCTTAAAAGTTGTCCTATATGCCCATAATGCATCATTAAGGAGTAAAGACCAATCTGTCCTAGTTGGCTTAACCATCTTTTCAAGAATGTTCTTAACTTCCCTATTGGATATCTCAGCTTGTCCATTGGTCTGTGGGTGGTATGATGTCGCGATCCTGTGCTTGACACCATATTTCTTCAAGGCGGCAGCAATTACCTTATTATCAAAATGTCTCCCTTCATCACTGATAATCGCCTTAGGGATGCCAGAAAAAATGTTTTTGTGCAAAAACTTTTGGACTGTCTTGGCATCATTCTTTTGAGTAGCGATGGCTTCAACCCACTTAGAGATATAATCCACTGCTAGGAGGATGTATAAATTTCCACATGAAGATGGAAAAGGTCCCATAAAATCAATCCCCCAAACGTCGAAGATCTCGACTTCTAGAATGTTCTGCAGTGGCATCTCGTTTCTCCTCGAGATGTTACCTGTCCGCTGGCACCTGTCACAATTCTTGTAAAAGTTCTGTGCATCTTTATACAGTGTCGGCCAGTAGAACCCTGACTGCAGCACCTTTGCAGCAGTTTTATTGCCTCCTAAGTGACCTCCATATTGTGAAGCATGGCAGTGATGGAGAATGTCTTCTTGCTCTTCTTGTGGTACAGTCAAGGGAATCAGAAGTTTCTTGGGGCATACTAGTTTTTATCGGAGGTTTATCGTGAACTTTTCAAAGATCACCAAGCCCTTATTCCATCTTCTAGAGCAGAACCGTCCTTTCGACTTTAATGCTGAATGTACTGAGGCATTCAAGGTTCTGAAAGAAAAGCTGGTAACAGCCCCAATAGTACAGCCACCAGATTGAAAACTGTCGTTTGAGATCATGTGTGATGCTAGTGACTATGATGTCGGGGCAGCACTTGGGCAGAGGAAAGACAAACTTTTTCATGTCATAAACTATGCCAGCAAATCACTGAACGACGCCCAAGTGAATTACACCACCACATAGAAGGAACTATTAGCTGTGGTATTCTCTATTGACAAGTTTCGTTCTTATATACTTGGAACGAAGGTCATAGTCCACACAGACCACTCTGCATTGAAGTATCTATTCACCAAAAAGGATGCAAAGCCTCGACTGATACGTTGGATTCTGCTATTGCAAGAGTTTAGCCTTGAAATCAAGGAGAAAAGGGGACAGAGAATCAAGTTGCTGATCACTTGTCAAGGTTGGAGAAGGGAAAGAGTCTACCGGCAGACGAGACACGCATATTGGAGACGTTCCCTGATGAGCAGTTGTTTGCTGCCACAAGCACTGTCGCGACAGCCATGGCGGCAGGTAAGTTTTCTGAACTCCCATGGTATGTTGATTTCGTTAATTATTTAGTTAGCGGAATAACTCATCCTGGCCTTAATTATCAAGCTAGGAAGAGGTTCAAAAATGATGTTAAGCATTATTGTTGGGACGAACCTCTTCTTTTCAAAATTTGTGCAGATCAGGTTATAAGGAGATGTGTACCACAGGATGAACATGAAGATATACTGCATCACTATCATGCTTCACAGTATGAAGGACACTTAGGAGGTAACAAAACTGCTGCCAAGGTTTTGCAGTCGAGATTTTATTGGCCGTCACTGTATAAGGATGCCCAAATATTCTACAAGAACTGTGACAAGTGTCAACGGACTGGAAACATCTCAAGGAGACACGAGATGTCACCGCAAAATATTCTTGAAGTCAAGATCTTCGACGTTTGGGGGATATATTTTATGGGACCATTCCCAACTTCATGTGGGAACTTATATATCCTCTTGGCAGTGGATTATGTGTCCAAGTGGGTTGAAGCGATCGCCACTCAGAAAAATTATGCCAAGACGGTTCAAAGGTTTTTGCATAAAAACATTTTTTCCAGATTCGGTATCCCTAAGGCGATCATCAGTGATGAAGGGAGGCATTTTGACAATAGGGTTATAGCTGCTGCCTTGAAAAAGTATGGTGTAAAACATCAGATTGCAACATCATACCACCCTCAGACCAATGGACAGGCTGAAATATCTAACAGAGAGGTTAAGAACATTCTTGAAAAGATGGTTAAGCCAACTCGGAAAGACTGGTCTCTACACCTCAATGATGCATTATGAACCTACAGGACAACGTTCAAAACTCCATTGGGAATGTCCCCCTATCGGCTGATTTAAGGGAAAACGTGACATTTACCTGTCGAGATTGAGCACGGAGCATACTGGGCCATCAAGGTAGTTAATATGGACTTAGAAAAAGCAGGGCAGAAAAGGCTACTTGATCTGAACGAATTTGAAGAAATTTGAACAATGGCCTATTACAACGCAAGAATCTACAAGGACAAGACCAAGAAGTGGCATGACAAGAAGTTGTTGCCACGACAGTTCTACCCAGGGCAGCTTGTGTTGTTATTTAACTCTAGGTTGAAACTCTTCCCAGGGAAGCTGAAATCTAGATGGTCTGGCCCATTCCAAGTGGTGCAGGTTTTTCCCCATGGTGTCATCACGATCAGATCTTTAAAAGACGGGCACCAATTCAAAGTCAATGGACAACGATTGAAGCATTATCAGAGGACTGAAGCCCTAAGAATGCAGGAAGTGGTTACCTTAGGAGATGCTCCACCTGGCATCCCTAATTTAACCTAAATTTTATTTTTATTTATTTTTATTAATTATTATTTATATATTATGAAATTAGAATTATTTTATTTTTAGGAAATAACGTCTTTTAATTTTATTATTTTTAGGAAATAAAGGAAACAAGAAGAAAAGGAGAAGTGAATTCAGCCCACCATCTTTCCATCAGCCCCAAAAGCCCAACTTTGGAGCCTACCGTTACAGCTGCCGCGACAGACGCGGAAAATCCAGCCTGTCGACACGTTGTCGCGGCAGACACGCAAACGCGTCACAGGCGCGCAGCAGACACGGAAACGCGTGACAGATGCGTCAGAAACCGCGTAATAGTTGGCCCCATTATTCGCGCCTGTCGTTATAGCTCCAACGGGCAGCAAACTCTTCCCTATATAAACCCCGTTTACTATTCATTTTTTCGCTCACTTCTACTCCTCCTACTTGTTTTCTCTAGAGTTTTTACTTGCTTTCATTTTTCTTACACAATCCTTGCAACAATGTCTTCTAGAAACACCCGCAGAAGTGCTGCTTCAGGCTCTGCCCCGGCAGCATCAACCCAACGATCCTTCCAGATCTGTGACATGTGAAAGGAGAAGGGCTTTATTTACACTTCCAAGAAGGGGAACTTGGGACTGCAGCCATTCATAGCTAGGAAAATCAAAGCCCTGCAGTGGCAGATATTCGTAGAACAGCCAGAGGAGATGAATGTGTCTCTTGTTCGAGATTTTTATGCTGCCATCGGCAGCAGGAACACGACAGCAGTCACAGTCAGAGGGAGAGAGGTGTCCTTCGAGCCAGAATATATATACACTCTCTACGGATTCTATGTGCGTAGAATCGAAGATGGCCACCAGCAATTTCTCGAGAGCCTAAAGCCTGCTGCCTACGACGCTGTGATGGCAGAACTCACGGACGAAGGTACACAATGGAACACTAATCCGAAAAAACCCAAGGACGGTGAAGAGAGTTCAACTCACCTCGGAGGCCAAACTGTGGAACGCCTTCATCAAAAAGAGAATTATGCCATCCTCACACAACACAACTGTAGACCAACCCAGGTTAGCCCTCATTCATTCTATATTAAATGAGAGGCCAATTAACGTTGGCAGATACATCCGGGAGAGTATATTGGAATGTGCACACCGGCCGTCAGGACCACTCTTTTTCCCTTATCTCATCACCGCCCTCTATCGCGGCCACCAAGTACCGTAAGCTGCCACAGATTTACGAGTCCAAGGGAAGGGCTGGACAGAGAGAAATATACTCAGCCTGATGGAACTCACTGTTGCCACCCGCTGTCGTCATTCGACCCTACTGCCACAGTAGCAGAGCTGACAGAACCAACCGACACCGAGCTTGCTGCCGCAGAACCCAGACAACCTACAGCAGCAGCACCCCCGACCGACACCTCCTCCCAGATCCTTGCTGCCATACAAAAAATGGAGGAACGACAGCTCGGCCTCATGAGTTTCATTAGAGATTTCACCTCTTCCACGGTACATTTCATCCATACTTCTTTAAATTTCCTAGATGTTGTATTCCCTACTTTCCCCAATCAATACTTTGCTGCCACCACCCCTGCCCATACCTCCACACCTGCTGCCACGCCCAAGACGCCATCTACAGCGTCCACACTGACCCCTGCCACAACAGCTGCAGGCAGCAGCCGCGCAGTCGTCACCTCTGCCCAGGGAACCAAGAGAAGGATGCCTTCAGCTGAACTCGATGCCTACATAGTAGGTTTCTCCTCTTCCTTAATTTGAGAGGAATTCGACGACAAACCCTCAGTCAAGAGGAATTTGTCCAAGGAATTCACACCAGTAAAGCGGCAGAAAACAGTGGCAGACAAGAACAAGGAAGATAACGGCAGCAGCAGTAGTAGCAACAACAGGTCCGAGGTTCAGGTAGTGGAGAAACCTCCTCGCATCTCCCCTAACCGTATTCAACCTCCAAGGGAGGCCAAAATGAAGAATACATCTGCCTCCCCCATCCGCCAGCCAGCCAAAAAGGTCCCTGCTCGCCGACAGATTCGACTAAGCAGCAGCAGCAACGACGACAACACCTAAATTTTAAGTTTCTTATCTTACTTTGATGCCTGCCCTTTTTATATATTTTGTGATGTATTTTGTTTATTTCATATGTCATTTGCATTGAGGGCAATGCAACCCTCGAGTTTGGGGGTGACATCCCTCCATTAATGGAGTTTTTTTAGTTTTTTTTTTGTCTTTCACTTAGTTTATTTTTGCTAAAAAATTGGCTTAAGTCTTTGAACTGAACTTACCTGCCGTGACAGCCTCTATCGTGGCAGTGCCTTTAGGATAGTTTTAGGAGCAGTTTAGAGTCTTACTATAGTTCTAAAACTTAAACACCATTTGTGACTTTTATACTACCTAGAACTCTACTAGTAAACTAGAATAGGAAGCTTAGCACTTGAGTTGCCCCTAGAGGTGCCTAACACTGGCTCTAGGAAAAGAAGTTAAGAAAAATAGACTCAATACACCTAGAGGTGCTCGAAACTGGCTCTAGGAAGTTAGCTAGAAGTGCCCGAAACCGACTCTAGTCAAACTTAAGCTTGAGAAAATAAAATTGAGTCTAAATAAAAACTAAAGGAGCCTAAGAATTGCCTCCAAAAATATGAAATTTGGCATAAAAATTCAAGTTAGAAGCTTAACTATTCTAGTGAAACTAAGAGAGTCTTGGCATATAATTGTTCACAAGCATGCACACACTACACGAGAATTATAGAAAGGTTCCGGACAAATCTTGAATTATCCAACAAGGTGTTGCTCACAATAGGGAATGAATGGAAGGAAAAGGAAAACTCACTGTTTTAAGCCAAACAAAAATATTTTATTTTTAGGTCTGAATTGCTTGAGGGCAAGCAAAAACTTGAGTTTGGGGTGTGTTGAGTGTGTAAAAGTTCTATTATTTACCCCCTATTTAACACATATTTCTACTGCATTCAAGCATAATTCATTGCATTTAGGTTAGATTTCAGTTATACATCACAAATATATTAAATGGCACAGTTTTACTAAAATTGGTTGCTTTTGCAGGTAGCTGCTGTAGCAGAGGGAGAAGCAGGTGTTGGGCAGTGATGCAGCAAAGCTGGAACTAGATATGTAGACGAGGAGGACGATGCTGCCATGGCCGCTGCCATGGCCGCTGCCGTGGCAGCCAAGAACGACAGCAATGTTGAGGAGAAGAAGCAATGTGGGCCTCGACAGAAAGAGAAAATTATGTCGGTCTATCGTGGATTACCCTTATATTTTTCCAAGCCCTAGATCAGAATGAAGGTCAAGCCCAAAGTTCAAGTAAGAAACTCCAAGCAAGAAGGAAGAACAAATTAAAGATATATTCTCTGAAGATTTAGTCTTTAATAGAGTTGTACTTTATTTTAAACTTGTATTCTTGCCATATTAGAAAACTTGAACCCAAGGCCTATATAAAGGCATGTAATTCGACCTAGGAGGGGACATCATCTATCTCTAGCCTTCTTCCCAAAACCCTAGCCGTTTTCTCCTTTCTCAACATGTTCTAAACTTTCACTAGGGCCACGGGTTGATTTGTAAAGTAGTTGCAAGGATTTGCTTTTGTTTTAGAAATTTTTTGTTCAATAAAATAAACTTCAAGTTCGCTTATTCTGTTTTTCAACATCTTGTAAGAGTATCGAGAGAGCATTGTGAGATTATCTATTTACTTAATATCGGGAGAGTTAAGTATACGAAAGGAATAAGTGCAGGTTCTCTAGTTTATAGTTGAACTATCTCGGACCTAGGGATAGGACGAGGTTAAATGCCTAAGGAAGAATTCAACAACATCGGTTTTCATCCTTCGATTCACGTCGGGAGGTATCATCAAATACGTGTTCATCGACAAACTTGGACCTAGGGATAGGCCAAGGCACAGCATGGATTCTTGCCAAGCTTGAAGTACAGAGTTGTGTGATCGTTGCCGCAACTAACAACAGATCGCTTCCGCGACAGGTGCTGCCGCGACAAGGACGACGACAAAACAATTTTCCTAGACTTTGCAATACCTACACTACTGAGCAATTCAATACCGGCTCATTCTCTCTATCTTGATTTCTTTAATCTTATATTCCAGTTCTCTTTATTATTTTCGTGACAACAATTTAAACTATTCTTTTTACCTTTGTGCAGTAATCCAAGGTGAAGCTATTAGCCCAGTCCCTGTGGAGACGATATCTAATACTTCCGTATCACTTTACTACTTGCATCGTGTACACTTGCACTACATTGCGATAGACACTTTTACACCCAACACCCGTCCACACGGGTATATTCTCAAATACATCCCACACCCACCACCCAATTGGATATCCATTACCCATCTCGTACCCACCTATTAACCGCTTAGCATCAACCATACACATAAAACATAAATTCAAGAACAACCACAAAACATAAATTACAAGCAATATCCTATAAAATTTTAGGATTTATAGAATAGTTTGTGAAATTACATCTAAATTCATAATGGTCCAAATTTATATGGCGGGTAGGATGTGGGGCGGGCGGATGCAGGGCGGGTAAGATCTTAAATCCACCACCTACCAACTACCCGCGGCGGGTATGACTTTTTATATCCACACCCGCCCACTACCCACCAAACTTATACCCGAAATTCATGAAATTGTACCCGTTTGCCATCCCTAATTTTGATTTGTCAATGTAATTGATACAACAAGATACTAAATAGTCATGTAGAAACAACATATTTATTACACAACGTTATTCAAACGCTTTTCGAATGTTATTTTCTTGAAAATATAATTTATTTTTCAAAATTTATTTTTTGAAACATGTTTTCAGTAAAACAAACAAATTATAAGTATCGTTAACAATCTCAATTGACACTCTTCTATCTTCCTTAGGTTGTGATTTTTAAATTCATTTGGAGCAAATTTCCTCATCTCTCCCTTAAGTAAAAATTGTTAAAACAACAACAAACAATCAGTATCTTTCTAAAACATTCTAATAACAGTTTTTATTATTTTTCTTCCTACACAATTAATAAAAGCATGTCGGCCTTTCTTTCTTAAGTCCTATTACTCAACCCAATCTTTACGCACAAGATTCAGGTAATCGCTAACTCATTGACTCAAAATTCGAATAGTTAGTTACAAACTTAGTATTGTTCAGTGAGTTTTTTTGTTTGTTTGTTTATAAATGAGAGTCTACATTCTACTATGTTTTCTTCCGGGATCAATATTGGTTTGGTTCCGATTCATCAGGGACGAGCTAATTGCCTCTCTACACTTTTCTTCCCAAATGTTTTTTCACTTATGTCTTCCTATATATTTTTAAACATTTATGTTTTGTCATCCAACCTCAACTTTTAACTTTGTCCCGCTATCCGTCTTGTTTCTTATGGATATAATGATGGCTTTAGTTTTTGTTTGTTATTGTCTGGCACACGAGTTAGTGTATTGTCAAATCATTTGGTAACTTTTCTCAGACTAAGTCAATGAGATGGAGTTTTCTTATGTTCTTTACGACATGAGACTTCAGGATTTAATTTAGAGGGTATCCAGTTTCAACTTGTAGAGATTTGTAGGCAAAAGAATTAAATTTATATTTTTTCTTAGGGTTTTTACTCATATTTTTTATTAAATAATGTTATAATAATATTCTCTAAATGTTAAAGATTAAACTCACATAAAAAATAAAATGAATGAATATATATAATCACTAAGTTAATTAATTCATCTCGTTTTTAATCATATTTGATTCATTTGATAATTGTTTCTTCTATAATTACAACTTTGGGTAATTATTTTAGGATTAATATCCTATACACTGGCGGTGGAAATTTTTTATTTCCACAAGTGCCTCAATTATAGGGTTTAGGTTTAGGGTTTAGGGTTTAAAGTTTAGGGGTTTTAGTGTAAAGATTTAGAATTTAGAGTACATGTTTAGAATTTAGGATTTAGGGTTAGAATTTAGGGTTAGGGTTTAGTTTTAGGGTAATATGGGTAGGGATTTAGGTTAACCTATAAACCCTAAATTTTAACCCTAAACCAAATATTATATCAACAATCCCTAAATTCAAAACTATTACACTTATACCCCTAAATTTTAAACCCTAAACGGAGTCTCTAACCCCTAAAACTAAGACGCTTGTGTAAAAAAAATCCACAAGCGCTTGTGTATAGAACAATTACCCATTATTTTATGCACAGACGTTTGTGTGGAAACAAAGTTTTCACAAGTGTCTCAATTTTAGGGTTTAGAGATTCTACTCCGTTTAGAGTTTAATGTTTAGAGGTTTAAGTAGAAGAGTTTTGGATTAGGGAGTGTTGATAAATTTTAGGGTTTAAGGTTAAATTTTAGAGTTTATAACTTAAAATTTAAATCTCTAACAATATTACCCTAAAACTTAACTTCTAAACTCTAAATTTTAATCATAAACCTTAAATACTAATCATAAACTCTAAATTCTAAAACTCAACACTTAAACTCATAAAACTCAAACCTTAAATTAAATCTCAAAATCCTAAAATTAAAATGTTTGTGAAAATTTTTCGTTTTCACCGTTAGTATATGAAATATTATGTACATAATTAATGAGTGGCAAAATTTTGAAAATCTGGAATAATTTGGTAATATGGCCAGCTTTTGCCAGCTATTCATGATTTATAATTTGGAATAATCTGGAACGTGTTAGTTTAGTTTGTTGTTTTCCATTGTAACCGTTGCTTATTTTTAATTATTTATTTACTTCTTTTTACTTATTGTGTCCCAGAAACGGCTACTTCCTATCAAACCAATCTAAACAAATTATTATTTGATATAATATTCGATTTAATTCTCAATGTTTTCCATTTAAAATTTTCTATTGTTAATGTACGGTGAAAAAACGGATTATGTTTATCTTAAAAAATTTGAGTTCAATCATATTGTTTTTAAGGTGTGTGTGCATTATCAAATGGTTAAGAATATATATGGGCAGATACTACATTTTAATCACCTTTAAACTATTAAAAAAAACATAACAACCTATGTAACACTACAGCAAAACAGGTCTTTAGCGGCGTTTTTTTAACTCTATCGCGGCGTTTTTTAGTGCCGCGAAAAACTTTCCCGGCGCTTTTCTAAGCGCCGCAACAGTTCGCGGCGTTTTTGACCTATAAACGCCGCAAAAGGTCAAAAACTATAGTGGCGTTTGTAAACTCAAACGCCGCAAAAAGTTGTTCTGTAGTGGCGTTTTTATTTTTAAACGCCGTAAAAAGTTGTTCTGTAGTGGCGTTTGTATTTTCAAACGCCGCAAAAAGTTGTTCTGTAGTGACGTTTGTATTTTCAAACGCCGCAAAAAAGTTGTTCTGTAGTGGCGTTTGTTTTTCACAAACGCCGCGAAACGTTGTTCTGTAGTGGCGTTTGCTTTTCACAAACGACACGAAAAGATGTTCTTTAGTGGCGTTTGTAAAAACAAACACCGCGAATAACACCAAGTTTCCAAAAAAAAATCAGATAAAAACACCAATTTCTACAATTCCAATCCACATTCATTTTCTCAAATAAACAATTAATCATAGAACAGACAAAACTATATATTACAAATCCATTTCCCCAAATTCACACTACACAAACATCTATGCAAATTTAACATGAAATAAAATTGGAATGAAAGAACTGCTTCAGAGGCTTCTCAAACAATGAATTGACAACCTTCTCCTAATATCAAAATGTGGAACTCCTAAAATATTTGAACCATTTGGAGAGCTTGAGTATCTTTATTAGCATTATCAAGCTCCTCAATTGCTTCACTTTTTAAACACTTCTATGTTGCTTCTTTTTTTTTGCATCAGAAGGATTTTCTGAACTCTTAATTAGCATAAATACTATATCACCTTTGATTGGACACCGTAGCGTACACCAAGTTACTATTGTTATCAGTGTAATAATTTTGAAAAGAAATTATGCATCCAATCAACCAACCTTCATGAACACATACAAATTATTGCATTCATGTGCAACAAACTATAAACATGAGAGAGAGAAAGAAGAAAACAATATCAGATGCAGCAACGACAATCCTTGGTTGTCATGGTAATTTGCATCTACAAGTGCATAATTATGTAAGTTGAATTAACCAATTTTAATAAGTTATTTCCATTAGGAAAGTTAAGTGTTCAAAAGTATTAGATAACACACATAAATGAATTTTTGAAAACACAGATTTGAGTTCAAGTTGAAGAATTCCACAAAATAATGTTTTTTAATCCTAGAATTTCACTAAGGCTGTGTACATCAGAAAATGAACTGGAAAAAGAAGTCATACGATGATAAATAGAAAGAACAACAAATAAAAATATAACAAGAGCACTAATATATATTCATAAACCGGGAATACAACTTGAACTGAAATAGAAGTCAGAAAGCAGAAAATTTTGGTGCAAAAAAAATTGAGGAGCAACAAGAGGGTTTTGAACTTTTAAATTTTGACCGTATGTATAGTCTAGTTAGTTCAATTGAGATGATAACCAAAGTTTTTATTGATTAAAAACTGAATTACACCATGAACATAAACAAATCAGCTCATAAAGATTCAACAAAAGTATGTAAGGAAACCAGCGATAGTAAAATCACCTTGCCAATTTTGACTGGGACAATATCGTCCATAGTAAGTTCCTCCCCTGTAACCGGACACTTCCCATAATCCTAATTAAAAAAAAGCAGTACATTCTATCAAATGTGCAGTTGATTCATCCAAAATTAGCTTAAATACAAAATGAACGGAACCTCTAACCTGAGCGGAACCCCACCCCGCCCTAGCTCCCGCTCTGAAGTCGGTACGGCCTATCTATCCCAACCCCTAACCTAAGATCAGCAGATACAAGGTGCTACAATATACAAAATGAAAGAACCAAACAATTAGGAGTAGGAGTAAAGAGTATTTACATCCTTCTCATCCATGCCGACATCCAGGGACTTCAGTTCCTCTAACAACCGTCCATACTCATGTCGAACCTCTACCATTTCATTCCTTAGCTCTTCTACCTACACGAGCTGAAGGTTAGGTTTTGTTCAAGTGATTGATGCAATCAACAAACGTTTGACACCTTGACAGTAAGTTCTGCCCCTCTCTTGTCATATTCCAAACATCTAAAATACACAAGTAAATTTCCAGCAGTTAGCTGCCAGATTAGGGGGTAAATTTTGAGACTAAAAGACTGGTTATCACTAACAAGTACATGTGAAAAGTCTATGTACATGAAATTGATGTCTTTCACGAACTGATAAAACCATGTGAAAATATACTCACTTTGCACGAAGTCTCCTGTTTTCTTGCATCAACTTTTAGACTTGGTGATCTTTCAAGTGATTCGCAGTAGCATTGCGAGACTAGACCGAGAAAAAAAGGAAAAGCGGAAGGTACATTTAATAATCTAACAACGAAAATATCTTAGAACAAACCCAAAAATGAAAACCCTAACAGAGTTGAAGAAAATAAAATAAGAAAACAAATTATTAGAGAGCTTACTTGAACAGTTCATGGTGAAAGATGAATTAGGGCTTTGATGACTGCTGAAATTAATACTCTGAAAATTATTCTATAAGCCAAAAAGCAGCAGCAACAACAACTAAAAGGAAATATGAAGAGAATAAACATAAACACAAGAGAATATCTAAACGTACATGTAACAATCTCAGTATACTTCAAATCTTAAAAAAATGAAGAGAATAAGCAATGAAGGAACTCATCGGGGAAGAAGAAGAAGAAGAGGCTGAAAGTTTTAGAGAAATGCTATTCAAAAGGGGAAATAGGGTTGGATTTGGGGATGTGAGGCTGAGTGTTAATTGAGTGAGGGGTCGAAACGACAATAATTTATGTGTTTTGGTTATAACACTTTTGCGGCGTTTGTAAACGTCACTAAAAACACCCTATTGCCGCGTTTTTTTATAAAACGCCAGTATATGCCAACTATTGTGGCGTTTTTTACATAAACGCCACTAAAAGTTTTTCGCCTTTTGTGGCGTTTTAAAGTAAAACGCCACTATTCCAAGCTCTTTAGCGGCGTTTTTTTCACAAACGCCGCAATAGATTTCTCTTTAGCGGCGTTTTCTTCACAAACGCCGCCATAGGTGTCCTTTTATGGCATTTGTCTTAAAAACACCACAATATGTATAAATTTAGTGGCGTTTTTGGAGTAAACTATTACATATATTTTAGAGTAAACTATTTTTTGCTCACTCAACTTTGTTTGTATTTCTACTTTAATCACTTAGCTTTTAAATAAATTTTAATCTTCTTCCCTATTACCAAAAATCCTTTTTCACCGTCGTCCGTCATCGTTTGTGATGTATATGATATCAAAAATATTTCCCTTTCTCTTGTTTTTTCTTCTCGGTTTGTTTTTTCTTCTTGAAATCGACAAAAATCAAATTAAAATTTTGACTTTATTTTGATCTGATCTATATTCTTCATCGTCTGATCAATGTGAAATCAAGATATATTGTTGTTTCCCCCCTTGTTGACCTTTCCACCATTTGTTTTAAAAGAAAAATACTATGACGTTGTTGAATCAAAGGGAGTAAGAAAATCAGGTTTTGAGGGGAAAGTATCATGTCTGTTTTTGCATAAATTTACCTAAAAAATTTAAATGATGTTACGTACTTCAGGGTTGAGTGATCAACATGAATGAAGTTTAAAAGTTTAGTGATGGTGAGGGACCAAAACAAAAATACGAGCAAAGTTGAATGATCAAAAAAAAGTAATTTACCCTATATTTTACAAATCATGTTAAAATTATAAACTATTTTTTAAATTATTTATTTTAAATAGTTCAAAATTACATAGATTATCATGTTCAAAAATAATATTGCGCCACAAATAAAATATATGTGGATTGTCATGTGAGAAGTCTAGTCACAATTTAACTAAAAACATATTAACGGCCAACATTATTTCTCTTACCAATTTAACGAGTAAGACTTAGTTCTTCATTGTTGTTGAATTGAAAAGTGTATTTAAAACATATAGTAGAAAAGTGATGTGAAAAAAGTATATTCGATTAAATTAAGTGTTTGACCTTAGCGTGAGAAGTGTTGGTTTCTGTTTATTCCTTTTTCTCATAGGGATTGTTACTGTTGACTGTTGTATGCTTAAAAGATTGGTTCCTCATGTCTAAGAGTTCCCTTTAATGGATATCAGTTTTATTGCTTTAAGGGAGGAAGTCATAATATGATGTTAGAAGGTAAAATATAAATATTTAAAAAGTGAGCGTAAATTTAAAAATATTTTTTTTAAATTATATAAAAAGACAGATTAAAAAAAATCTTGGAGGTGAGGTGGGGCAATTGCCCCTCTCCAGTCCCCACCCCATGCAGCTCCGCCCCCGATTGCATCATGCAAAGATAATTTCTCACTTCATAAGTTGAAAAGAGAAACTACAATCCAAGTGAAACTTGTATAAACGGTGAAAATCCCCTAAGAATTGGATCTCATGGTTGATTTTCATTGATATTCACCCTAACCAATAGTTTATAGCTGTACATTCTTTTTTTTTTTTTTTGAAAGTAGGATGGATAATATATTGATTAGCCGTAAATGGCAACATTCAAATCATGGCCAGTCCTGATTATATTTTGGCTCGAGACGAAATTTAAAAAATAGGCCCCTAATGCAAAAGAAATTTAAGAAATGTATAATATAAAATTCTTATTGAATTTTTTTATTAAATTAAACAAATAGTAATTCATTACAATCGAAAAAAAAATGTTAAAAATATATTTAAGTTATGTGCTTGGAATTTAAGGATTGTAGTCAATGGCCGGCGTTTCAAGCTCCAGGGAGAGACAACAGGGGTCAAACAGCAGCTATCGGAGAGGAGAGAACAGACAAAATTTCACAAAAGATGGCGGGGACGGCTCGGTCCTTAGACATGGAGTGACAGTGTATGTTAATTTTGTGAGCAAAAGAATTCACCGTAGGACGCTAGGGGAAGCTTTTGAAAGTTATGGGAAAGTGCTTGATGTCTACATAGCCTATCACTACTGGAGAAATGTACACAGAAAACATACCTTTGCTTTTGTTAGTTTTTCGAACAAATCGGAGGCTTGTCTAGCGGTGGAGAAAGCAAATAACAAAATCATGGACGGGATATCGATAAGGGTTTTACATGCCAAAGATAAAGGTTGGTACAAACCAAAAAAGGTCGTCAAGAGCCCTACAAAAAATAACCTGCATAGGAAGATGCCAACCTGTACAAGGTGATGGATGGAAGGTCATACAGGGAGGTGTTGATTTCAGGAGGAGAAGAAGACAAGAAACATATGACAATTCCAAATGTTTTCCCAGATGCTGCAATCAACAACCCAGTATGTGACAAGGAACATAAGCCAAGTTCAAATGAATACAACAACCCAGTTTGTGACCCTTTTCATTTTAGCGTTTCTAAGAAAGTGATAAAATGGCTCTCTAACTGCTTAGCCGGTCAGTTAAAAGGAATGTACGATGCTAAATTTGTGGAAGACGTAGTTCGCTCTGAAGGTTTTAAAGTGAGGATTGTTGTTTGGTCTGGCCCTTTTGTGATTATATAGTTTGAGGAAGAGGAACAAGTTCAAATCTTTCAGGATCTGAAGAGTCAAATGCTAGAATGTTGGTTCGAAGAGTTAGACACTGTAGATAAATTCAGAGAAGACGGAAATATTAAAGTATGGGTGTCGATGGAAAATTTCCCGTTAGAGGCCTGGAACGATGAAGTTTTTAGTGCCATAGCTAAAAGATGGGGAGTTCTGATCAAGATCGATGAGGAAACATCACATAAGCAAAGATTTGATGCAGCCAGAATGTTAATCGAAGTAAAGTATCCTATAGTCATTCCATCCCAGGTGAACATCTTCGTCAACGGACTCAGCTATCTAGTTAGAATCACAGTATCAGAGTTTGAAGATGAGAAGTTTTGGATTAGTGGCTCGCCGATCTAGAAGGGGGTGCCATGAAGTCGAATTGCTCGGCCGATGGAGTTCTAAGCTGCGAGGATGAAGCTTTTCTGGCAGGAGATGGTAGAATGTTCGGGGAGCTTCCCAACATTCTTAGAATTTCGAGCCCCAATGATGATTGTTTCGAGAATACAAACTTAGCCGAAGAAAATAATGGTGGAATGGTGCAGCACGATAATTCCAATGTTGTGGGCCCCAAGACAATTGCGGCGGAGTTCGATAACCAAAAGACTGTAGAAAATGTTATAGAGAGCTTACCTACTGAGTCGGACGAGCTTATTGAAGTCCCAATAGCTGCAGTCCAGGAGTCTCCTAAAGGCTCATCTGGGTCCAGTTCAACATTAACCCCAACACTAGCAAAGAAACATGCACTTTTAAAATCCGGCCCAAATACGTAAGTAACCCAGGTCTTTTAGCTGTAAGCTCAATCAGATCCAAAGTGGACAAAACCCAGAGGTGGGCATCCCTGTGTCAAGCTTCAAAACCGATTTTCAATATGAGAAATAAATCGAGCGATAGCACTTGTGTCAACCAAAATAAAGAACCGATAAGTTTAGATTCGAGAGAGACCGTGGAGATATGCAAGACGGTGGGACTAATTTTCGCGGCAGAAGAAGAGAAAGTTTGTAATTGTATTGAAAAGTTGGGGTCGGATGTCTTCTGCTAAAATTACCCAGTATGGCAATTTGTCAGTGTTGGTTCAGAAGTTTTTATGTCCTTCCAAAAAAAAATTTTGTTTCGTGGGACGTTCGAGGGGTCGGAAAGGTTGAAAAGAAGAGAGCTGTCATAAGGATGATCAACAATCAAAAGCCAGAAGTTGTTTTCTTACAAGAAACAAAGTGTAGCAATCTGACGGAGAAGCTGGTAAGGGAACTGTGTGGTGATTCTATCGATTATGAATATTTGAGTATTGCTTCAATTGGGTCTGCAGGGGGATTACTGACCTTATAGAATCTGTTGTTCTTTAAGTGCGAATCATCATATTAAAGTCAGAGATTTATAGTCAGTGTGGGTGTGTTGTGTGAATTGAACTTAAGGGTTGGGATTATTAATTTGTATGCTCCAAATGATGGTGATCATAGAAGGGGGGTCTTTGAAGAAATTCGTAATTGGGTTACAGCTAATCCACTGCCATTGATATTGGGTGGAGATTTTAACATCGTTAGAAATAGAGAGGAATGCACAGGGGTTGGTTGGAAGGCAAAGGAAGTAGGTTGTTTATTCGATTTCATTGAAGGATTGGGTCTAGTTGATTTGCCGTGCACGAGGGGGAAGTTCACCTGGTCCAGTCTGAGGTAAAATCCCTCTTTCAGCAGGTTAGATCGATTTCTACTCTCGCTGGAATGTGTTGGTAAATGGCCTACTCTGATTCAAAAAATTCTTCCCAGAGGTTTATCGGATCATAATTCGATTTTACTATTAGTGGACAAGACGAATTGGGGTCCTAAGTATTTTAAATGGTTTGATTACTGGGGTGAAAACAAGGAACTGGTCGAAAAGATCCGAAGCACATGTTCAAAGCATGAGGGGACTGGTATTATGACGTCTCTTAGAGCCTGCAAGAAAACAACAAGAGAATTGCTACAAAATTCTCAATTGAAAAATGAAGAATCTGTGACAGTTCTGGAAGCTAGATGTAATGATTTGGAATTGAAGCTTTGCAATGGCTGACACCCTCTTGGAACCTGGCAAGAATTAAGAGTTTTGAGATCGAAACTGTGGAAGGCGGAGAGAACAGAAGAACGGGAATGGAGACAAAAGTCTAGAGTGAAGTGGTTTCACGAGGGTGATAAAAACACTACTTTCTTTCTTTCACCTCGTTGCATCGACAAGAAGGGGAGCAAACCATATGGATAACATTTGGGGTCAGTAATGAGAAATTGGAAAAGCCAGCCGCGATTAAACAGGCGATCTCAGAGTTTTTTAGGCAAGCTTACGACAAATCTTGCACAATACCAGTTGAAGACCTACAGTGTGAAATGAGAAGTATTGATAGTACTGAGTCAAATATGTTAGAACACCCATTCTTAGAGGAGGAGGCGGTTTCAACTCTGCAATCGTTGGACAGTTCTAGGGCCCCGGGACCAGACGGTTTCAATGTCGGGTTTTTAAAAAAAATTGGGCAAATGTTAAAGGTTAGATTCTATAGTTCTTCGAAGATTTCTTCTACGGTAAGGTTTCAGATTTAACCTTTAATCATTCTTTCATTGTTTTAGTCCCAAAATAAAAAAAAATGCATGTATCAATAGAGGACTATAGGCCCATAAGTTTGGTAGGCAGTATCTATAAACTCCTTACAAAAGTTCTAGCTATGCGATTAAAGTTGGTGATGGATAAAGTGATAGGAAAAACACAGTTCGCGTTTTTCTCAGGAAGACATATACTAGATTGTGTGCTAATCTCAAATGAGGTTTTAGATTTTACGGCAAAACAAGGACAAAGTGGGTTGGTGTTCAAAGTTGATTTTAGAAGAGCCTATGACTGTGTGGATTGGAATTTTTTAGTGTTTGTGATGAATAAAATGGGATTTGGGCAGAGATGGATTGAATGGATTCAATTGTGTATTACTACGGCTTCAATCTCAGTTTTAATTAATGGATCTTCAACATAACATTTTCAGATTAAACATGGTCTCAGACAAGGTTGTCCACTTTCCCCACTTCTTTTTAATCTGGTGGGCGAGGCACTGATTTGTCTTCTTCAGAAAGCAGTCGAAATTGGCCTCTTTCAAGGAAGAAGCATTGGTAACATCTCGATAAATATTTCGCATTTGCAGTATGCTGATGACCTAATCATATTTTGCGGGGCTAGTTATATTGAACTAAGAAACATAGTCCATTTACTGAGGGGATTCGAACTAGCATCAGGTCTCAGACTCAATTTACAGAAGTCTAAACTATTGGGCATAAATATTGATGATTCTGTGGTGGAGCGTTAGGCTACTTCTATAAAATGCAAAAAGGAAAACTTCCCATCAACTTACCTGGGATTACCACTAGGCTTTAATAAAAATAAAGCCAAGATTTGGGAGCTGGTCGTGGATAAATTCAAACAGAAACTTGCGGGCTGGAAAGCAAAAAAGTTATCTTTTGGCGGCAGAGTTACTTTGGTAAGGTCAGTACTTCTTAGCCTTCCAATTTATTTCATGTCAATATTCTATATGCCCAAAAAAATTAATAATTTACTGTCTAGTATCATATCAAATTTCATTTGGGAGGCTCGGATAAAAAAAAACAATCCACTGGGTACGGTGGGAAACCCTGTGCCTACCTAAAAAGTTTAGTGGTCTGGGTCTAATTGATTTGAGACTAAAAAATCAAGCGCTCTTACTTAAGTGGTTGTGGCGATATGGGTCCGAATCGGATAGTTTGTAGAGAACGGTCATTGTTACAAGATATGAGGGGGGAAATCCTACTATTTTACCGACTAATCTGAAGAAAATGAGGAAGTCCTTTATATGGAAGAATATTATCAGTTCATATCCTAAAAGTGTGATATCTTTTCAGCAACAAATCCGACATTTGGTAGAAGATGGCAAGAAGGTAAGTTTATGGTTTAATGTGTGGATAGGAGACATTCCCTTAAAAACGGCATATCCTAGATTTTTTACTCTATCAAATAATAAAGAAGAGAAAGTTTCAGACTTTGGATTATTCGATGAAGGGATTTAGATATGGGAAATCAGTTTGTGTCGGTCATTATTTGAGTGGGAACTAGAGGAAAGAGATTCTTTGCAAGATAAAATAGATGGTTGCAAATTAAACTCTGAAGTTCCGAATAGTGTTAGATGGGTGGCAAATTCAAATGGTATATATAATTTAAAATCTTGGTGCGAGCTAGGTTGTAGTAACGGAGATGCTAGGGATGAACTGTGGGAGTTGGTTTGGAGTAGTAAAGCCCCACCAAAAGTTATGTTATTCGTATGGAATGCGATCTTGAGTAGAGTGCCTACTATTGTTGAGCTCTAAAAAAGAGGTTGCATTCAACAATCTTCTTCAAGTTGTTCGATTTGCAAGATCGAAGCGGAGACAGTTGCGTATTTATTTTGTCAGTGCTGTAAAGTTTGGGAGATTTGAAAATCATGGTTTAGGCTTTGGGACATCCAAGGTGTCATTCCTAATTCCTATGCAAACCTCTTCAGAATTTGGATGGATTCTATTCCAAATCGATTTCAGATGAAGATTTGGAGGCTTGGTTTTTGTAGCCTATCATGGTCAATATGGTTAGCACGTAATGAGACCGTTTTTAGAAATATTAGTTTCTTGCCATGCACTGTTTTTCAGATGAGTATACTCAGACTTGGCTGGTGGTGCAAAGCCATTTGGCCAGAGGAAGTATGTGATCTAAACAACTTGTTGAATTGCCCTGAAGATTTAGGGAGATCGATTTTTTTAAGCTAAAGACTACAGTTCACTATGGTTACCTCATAGAAATGGCTGCTTAAAATTCAACACGGACGAGGCGGTAAAATGGAGCTATGGCAAAGCGGGTATCGGAGGAGTGCTTCGAAATGAGGTAGGAGATTTGTTGGTCAGTTTCTCTAAAAATGTAGGCAGACACGATGCAACGTTAGCCGAAATCCTAGCAGTATCGGAAGCTATCAGCATCTTCAAAGGGACCAAATGGGTTAAATCTACAAAGCTTGTTATTGAGAATGATTTCTCCTTAGTTGTAGATTGGATCAATAACCCTTGGAAAAGCTCACTACCGTTTAGAAACTTGATTTCATATTGTATAAGAAATGACAAGGACTTAGATTGGTGCATAATGTATGTATCAAGAGAGGCAAATACTTTAGTGGATTCTCTTGCGAAAAAAGGTATAGAAAAAACCAAGGATGTGGTTTGCTTTCCAAATCTGGCAATGTAGTGAAGTTTTATCAGACCTAGCATGCTGCCTTTGCCGAACAATTTTCCCTGAACCTAGACTATATGGACCTCTGTTGGGAGAGTTATTGATTCCATTGGTTGTTTACATTCTGGTGTGCAGTTTGGATGGCGCCTTCTGTTGTTGTGAAGAAGTTAAGCAAGTTTATAGTTCTGAGTGTGGAGCTAAAAGTGAAAATATCGATAGTGTAGAACTAATATTTTGATATAATAATTGAAAAATGTTTTGGACTAATTTGAAAAAAATTTAAAACTTTGTCTTAAGTCCAAACAACTTGAATTTATGTTTGGGGGATTTTAAAAGGTATTTGGCAAAGCTTTTCATGATTAAAAATACCAAACTTGCATTTTCAAGCTACTTGTACAGATATGGTCCAACCCGTATCGATACCTTTTTCGCCCAGTTTAGTTACTGCCAAAACCCGTATCGAAACAAGCTCGGCCGTTTCGATACGGATCGGGATCGTTTCGATACGCCTGGTAAGCGTACCAATCCCCTTTCCAACAACCCCAATGGCTATTTCCCAACGGACTTTTAAACGTCATATTGTACCGATACGCCCTCAAGCGTATCAATACGCCTAGGCTGGCAAGAGCTCAACGGCTAGTTCTCGAAGAAGACCGTACCGATACGGGTCCAAGCGTATCGATATGGAAGGCTGTAGAACATTATTTATTTTGGGAAATAAAGTCTCCAACGGCTCCAATTCATCCCCAACGACTAGTAACAGCTATAAACTCATCAAGGAGTATAAAAAGGACCTCCAAGCATCAAGAAATGGTTAATGTTTCAATTGTCATCAACAAATGATCAAATATAGTCTTTGTACTTAATTTGTCAATTCTTGTATAAACAAAAACTAGTGAGCCAAAATTGTCAAATTTGCTCAAGTGTTTTAGGTTTTGAGTGAGTGCTAAATTGTGCAAACAAATACCTATTAGAGGGATTTAAGTTTGCTTATCTTTGCTCATCCCCTTGTGTCTTGGTGGCAAAGGTAGATGTTTATCATCCCTTGGGACTCGGGTTCGAGCACCAGTAATGTCATGTTGTGTGTGCCGTCTTTGAAAAGACTAAGAAAGTTGAACAGATACTACCCTTGCATCACACTAGCATATTCAAAAAAAAGTTTGCTTATCTTTCTCTTTGTAAAAGAGGGTTTGATCAAGGCTTTGGGTAGAAAGCTTGATCGGTGTAAAGGGTTTCCTCCTAAGCCTAGAAAAGGGGACGAATCAATAGCGGATTGATTGGAAATCCTTAGTGGGAAGCTAAGGTAGAGGATGTAGACCTTGGTTAGAAGGTTGAACCACTCTAAAATCATTGTGTCTTTTACATTTTAGCTTCCACACCAAATCTACCCAAAATTCCACCTCTCCACCACTTGGTGAGCAACATCAGTTGATTGAATCGAGCTCCTTACAACTCAACAATTGGTATCAGAGCTTGGCTCAATCAAGGAGGATTAACATCCTATTGAGAAGATCCGGCAAGCTCGGTCGACATTTTACTCAACTGGCTCAATGGCACAATCAATTGACAAACCACCCTTCTTCGACAGTACCCACTATGCCCATTGGAAGACAAAGATGAAATTCTTCATAAAGTCAAGAGACTACAAGCTATGGGACATAGTTGAAGATGGTTCGTTCGTGCCTCAACGAAGCAAAGCGAAATGGAGTGTCGACGATCGCAAGAAGATGGAGCTAAATTGCAAAGCCTTGCACATCTTGTTTTGTGCTTTTGGCCCAACCATCTATGAGAAGATGTCTTCTTGTGAGAGTGCCAAGGAGGTATGAGACAAGTTTGAAGTCACATACGAGGGAACCGATGAAGTCAAGGAGACCAAGATTGGGCTTCTCACCTTAGAGTATGAGAACTTCAAGATGGATCCGGAAGAGAACATCGAGAAGATGTTTGATAAGTTCTCTACAATCACCAATGGTCTCAAAGGATATGAAGAAGTCATCCCGGAAGAAAAGCTTGTCCGAAAGCTCATCTACTCACTTCCCGAGTCTTGGGACTCAAAGAGGACCGCCATCATCGAAGCAAAGAATTTAAAGACTTTGAAGCTTGATGAACTCATTGGGTCGCTCCTTACTCATCAAATCATGAAGAAGAACAAAGAAGATGAGAAGAATAAGGAAGAAATTAGAGCTATGGGAGAGAAAAAGCTCAAGGGGCTTGGCATCAACATCAATGTCATGGCTCTCAAGTCCTCCAGTTGCCATCACGTTGATTCAAGTGAAGAGGAGGATGAAGAAGAAAGGATAGTTCATCTCTTCAAGAAGTGTGCCCCATTCATGAAGAAAGCCTTAAGAGAGCTTGAACGAGAATCCATGAAAAGGGAGAGTGCAAGCACTTCAAGCCATAAGAAGAAGGCCTATGTGGCTACTTGGAGTGATGAGGACTCCACCGACGATGAACAAGCCAACCTTTGCCTTATGGCCATCGAAGAAGATTCAAGGGTAACTTCTAATTCATCTACTTCATGCTCTTACTCTTTTGACGAATTACAAGATGCCTATGATGATTTGGTTTTAGACTTTAAAAATCACATTTTGAAAAACAATAAATTGATTTCAAAGTTGAAAATTCAAAATGACTTGATTTCTAAAACCAAACTTGAACTTGAAGCAAAACTCAAGGAGTTTGAACTAAAATGTTTTGATTTACAAAAAATGCTTCAAAAAGTTCAAGAAGAAAATGATTTGATTTCCAAAGAGCTAGAAAAGAATTTTTTTTTGGAAAATCAAATTTCTATGTAAGAGAATTTAGTGCCCCTAGATTTGTAAAAGGAAAATGTTTTAGAAGTGTTTGGGTCCCAAAAGGCCTTAGCACTTCAATTAAAAATGATGACATTGAAAAATGGATTCCTAAGGGGACAAAAATTTGTGCTACTAATGTCTATGGATCCAAAGCAATTTGGATACCAAAAATTACTTGATTGTCTTTTGCTATGTGTGATGGAGATGTTCAACAAGTCAAACATTGAAGGGGAGCTCCATGCACGCAAGGAAGAACACTTGAAGAAGGAAGGCTTCACATCCTCCCTTGGGTTCAAGTGTTGGTAAAAATCTAGTTGCTTTTGCTTTTATTTGATTTATTTTCTTTTATGTCAACTAAATGATCATATATATTGGACTAACATTTTTAATGATGCTTTGAGTAAGGGTGAGCCATTTTAAAACAAAATTCTTATTTTTGTCAAGTGTTTACCTCCATTGTTATTCTTGAACTTAATGTTTTTAAATTCTTTTTGATATAACAAAAAGGGGAGAAATTGTTTTAAAAATTGAGTTTTCAAATGAATAAGGGGGAGCTTTATTTAATTTCATACATTTAATCTCTTATTCACAATTTTAAAGTTAAAGGGGGAGAATCCCAAACAATTTTTCAAGTTAGTTTTATTATATCAAAAAGGGGAGATTGTAGAACTAATGTTTTGATATAATAATTGAAAAATGTTTTGGACTAATTTGAAAAGAATTTAAAACTTTGTCTTAAGTCCAAACAACTTGAATTTATGTTTGGGGGATTTTAAAAGGTATTTGGCAAAGCTTTTCATGATTAAAAACTACCAAACTTGCATTTTCAAGCTACTCGTACCGATACGGTCCAACCCGTATCGATACCTTTTTCGCCCAGTTTGGTCACTGCCAAAACCCGTATCGAAACAAGCTTGGTCGTTTCGATACGAATCGGGATCGTTTCGATACGCCTGGTAAGCGTACCGATCCCCTTTCCAACAACCCCAGCGGCTATTTCCCAACGGACTTTTAAACGTCATACTGTACCGATACGCCCTCAAGCGTATCGATACGCCTAGGCTGGCAAGAGCTCAACGGCTAGTTCTCGAAGAAGACTGTACCGATACGGGTCCAAACGTATCAATACGGAAGGCTGCAGAACATCATTTATTTTGGGAAATAAAGTCTTCAACGGCTCCAATTCATCCCCAACGACTAGTAACAGCTATAAACTCATCAAGGAGTAGAAAAGGGACCTCCAAGCATCAAGAAATGGTTAATGTTTCAATTGTCAATCAACAAATGATCAAATATAGTCTTTGTACTTAATTTGTCAATTCTTGTATAAACAAACACTATTGAGCCAAAATTGTCAAATTTGCTCAAGTGTTTTAGGTTTTGAGTGAGTGCTAAATTGTGCAAACAAATACCTATTAGAGGGATTTAAGTTTTCTTATCTTTCTCTTTGTAAAAGAGGGTTTGATCAAGGCTTTGGGTAGAAAGCTTGATCGGTGTAAAGGGTTTCCTCCTAAGCCTAGAAAAGGGGACGAATCAATAGTGGATTGATTGGAAATCCTTAGTGGGAAGCTAAGGTTGTGGATGTAGACCTTAGTTAGAAGGTTGAACCACTCTAAAATCATTGTATCTTTTACATTTTAGCTTCCACACCAAATCCACCCAAAATTCCACCTCTCCACCACTTGGTGAGCAACATCGGTTGATCGAATCGAGCTCCTCACAACTCAACAAGTATGCTGGTGGTACTACTTCTTTGCAATTCATTGGCTGGTATCTTACTGTATTTCGAGAACCATATCCAAGTTTGGGATTTTTCACAATTGGTTATGGCTATCCGGGTTTGGAAGTAGCGTTGTAAGTTCCATGGGAGTGATAGTAAGTGTAGTAGTTTGGCTCTAACTCGTGTAAATACGGATTCATTGCACTCTTTTTCTTCTATTTAGGTGTAGGGAAGTTTTTTAACGAGGTGTGAATTCGTGTATATCTCTTATAATTTCAATAAAGTCTTAATTTTCAAAAAAAAGTATACAAATACTTATAAGAAAACATTGCCTTCAAGCCTTTCTTGAGGTGAAAATATTGATGTTGTCATTGATGATAGTATCAACATCAATATTTTTTAATATATTTTTCTCAATACATAAAATAGCTAGAAAAGAACCTCTTTTCACAAAAATTGTCAAGAGCTCCCTTTTGTGATTCTATTAATTCATATCTTTGTTTATTTGTTTATTTATTTTTTATTATCAGATAAATATTTTTTAGATAACATTACATGATAATGCAACTAATATAGAAAAGAACAATAGCACCTGTAAAATAAAAGATCCTCAATCAAAATATTTATATACCAAATTCGCAAGACCGCAATGACTAAACTCTGAAATTAAATAAATAATTTACCTTATAATCTATAAAATTTCTGTTAAAATGAACAATAAGGGCACACTAATAATACTCCAAATAAAAAGAAGAAAGTTATTTTTGTCTAATATTATTGATTGTCGACTGAGCGCAACATATAAAAATCAAAAGAAAGAATTTGAAAACACGATCTTACCTAGAATTTTAAAAACAATCTTCAATATGATTCAAGCACGGCATTTGATGATAAGCAATTGCTATTTTGTGTTTGGGAGAAATATGAAAAATTGAAAAGTGAGTAATAACTTTCAGATGAATTGTGAGATATGGAATAAAAAAAGCATGTTAATTATACTTAAATTTCTCATCCTATTAAATTTTGAAGAGAAAAAAAATAACATTAATAAAATATTTCACAAGGAAAGAAATAATTATAGGAAGTTAAAGAGATTTAATTAAAGAGAACAAATAACGTTAATAAAATTGTCTCATCCCATGAATTTTTTTTATCCCAAAGTTAAAGAGATTTAATTGGATTTTAGGAAATAAAATATTCAAATAAAGTTTTATGGGAAGTCAATTAGGTAAGCAATTAACTTAAACTTATGGGAAATATTCAAAGAGATTTAATTGGATTTTATGGAAAATATTCCGTAAGCAATTAACATTAAACTTTATTTTTCACTTGACAATTTTTTTTTAATTATGATCAGAAAATAAGAGTTTATACTAATACCATGTACCATATCCAAAGATTAACTAAGAAAAGTTTTAAATTTATGGGCCTTGGGCAGACGTCCTTTCTGTCCCGGCCCAGGGCCGACACTGATTCGAATACAAAGATGATTTTGAATCAAAATAAAAACATGAAAAGTAGAGAATGCCCAAACAACAATGCTATGTGCGACAACATTAGCATCTCGCTTGACAAAGCAAACCTGGATGTGAGGGTGTCGGGGCTGAAGATAGCGTGCCTCGTGAAGCTGAATGCCAGACAGAGAGATGCTCGGTATGGGGGATAACAACTGATTAATTGCATCAACATTTAGCTTAATCCGCATTTAGGATGTAAAAAATGGGTGAGTTGAACATTTTAGATCCAACGATGGTTGCCAACGACGATCGACGATGCTGAGCGGCAACTAGTGATGGGAGATTCAGCTAATGTTCGAGAGTTAAATTAATATTTTATCTAAAATTTATGGGTTAAATTGATATTTCATCTAAAATTTATTTAGAAATAAACCTTGACTAACATGTCATGTCATTAAACTAACAAGAGTTAACGTCTCAATAATTAAAACACAAATCGATAACGTAAGTGATCAAAAAATAATTTTTTTCTTTCTTTCAAAATTGATGATAAAATCAAACAATTTAGAAACGAAAAGACACCAACCATGGAATTTATCCTAAACTTAATTATGGGAAACAAGAATAGCATAAAAAAATTCAAGGGGGGTAACAAAGTAATATCACCGACCATGTTGAAGAAGTAGTTGAAAAGCATGAGGCTGGCAAGGGAAGAAGGTGACCAACAAATATTTTATATAGAAAAAAGTGTGTATTAATATTGTAATTTGTCCAAACCCCCTACCCAATAGAAAGGGACATTTTACTGACCCTAAGCAACCGACAAACTTCTAACCTTAGTCGGAATAAATCCAAATTTTACACCAAGGACAGGTGTCAGAATCATAGACCGTATAGGGTAGGGAACAGCTGTTTCTATCTGATCCTTGAACAAACATCAAAGAGAGAACCAGCTAAATACAATCCTCTACAAGTAAATTTTATTTTTGACAGTAAGGGTAAACTACTACATGTTGGTCTCTTTTGTGTGTGGGCAGTTGGATTTCGGTCATCAATTTTAAAAAAATTGTATTTTAATCACTTACGTTATCAATTTATAGCATTTAGTCGCCAAACTGTTAAGTCACGTAAGTATAATGTGTCATGTTAGTAAAAAAAATATTTTTATTTGACCCATAAAATTTAGATAAAATATCAGTTTTACCCTTGAATTTAGTTAATTTCTACGGCCAGCTACTTCTCACCTTCTTTAATAGCCGTCACTCACCACCATCAACTAGTGTCAACAACTGTTTACACCCCTCCTCCTCAAAAAAAATTAATCTACCCATTTTTTATACTTTAAACGTGAATTCGAAGTCAGTTTCAACGAAAATACACCAAGCTCCACAAGTCTTTATAGATCCATCAATTTCAAAAAGAACTACCACTATATTTTAGCTTAATGTTAGTTTTGAAACTTCATTTTTGTTTGATTAAACTTTTTTTTATTGCATTTGTAACTCCATTCTAATTTTAAATAATTCAAAATAAAATATAAAATCTATGAGATCTAGCTAAAGTACATGGGTTAAAATAAAAATAACCCATTTTGACTAACGCGTCTATGGACAGAACCATCCTTTAGTTAGAAGTATCACATGAAATTTAAAAATTTTAAATTTTTTTTTATAAATTTAATATAAAATAATATTAAAAATAAAATTAACACAAATTTAAATGATGTTGTCATCTCTTAGAAGAAAATTGACACTCCTTTAAAGAAAATACAAACTCATTGTTTGCTTTCATCTACATTCTTCATTAAATTTTTAAATTTAAACATTCATGACTCCACCGCTAAACATATTACATCGTTATACTAATAAGTGTTAAGGATTCAGTGAACAAAATTTTATAAATTAATATGAATGTCACTTTTACAAAAATTGTGATCAAAATCGAACAAGTAGAAATTAAGCCCGAAAACCAAAGAACCAAGTATCAAGTATGTAGTTTACACTAAAAAGATAATGAAACGTGCCCAGCGCATTGCTTAGCTAATCCCATCATGTCATGTGCTTGCATGTATGTATGTAATTATATTATAAAAGGATGAATTTGCATTATTGTTTGGGTTGTTTCCCCTCTTTTTCTGTGCTGTCCACTCCCACTTCCTCCTTCCCTTTTTATATATATTCAATATTCATTCACTTCCATCTCTACCACTCGACAAACAAATCACTTTCCAGTTTAGACTTTAGACATGATGATGTTTAAGGTTTTGATGATGTTGGGTCTTTTGGCCACCTCTTGCATGGCTCAAGCACCAACAGCTCCACCAACTGCCCCTCCTACAGCTCCGCCACCGCCAGCAGCCACTCCAACACCACCACCAGCACCAACACCAACACCAGCACCAGCACCACCAACCCCGACCCCGACTCCATCTCCAACCCCGACGCCAACCTCCCCATCTCCCTCTCCAGCAACTTCTTCACCTTCTCCTTCACCGATCTCTTCCCCTCCTGCTCCCACCCCATCAGGTGAAGCTGCTCCAGCCTCCGAGCCTTCTGCTGACCAAGGCCCTCCTCCCCCCTCTGCCGCCTCCACCAACGGCCTTTTCATGGGCATGACCGCTCTTGCCGCCACTTTCTTCGCTGCCGTTTTGGCTTAAGAATGTGAAGTTGCTGCTCTATCTTTTGGCTTTTGGATCGTGATTCCTGCTTTCTTTGGTTCTTTTTTGTTTTACTATAATTTATTCGTTATGTCAACGTATGCTTGGGTTCCATTATTTTGGGTGTGACACGTGTATGGGGTCGGACGGTTGTAGAGATTGGACTGGTGTACATCTTATCACAGTGGAATAGAAACTGCTTGTTATTCTTTTTACCAAAACTAATTACTTTATGAATGATTTCCTGTGTTTAAAATCAGAGAGTTGGATGAAGAAATTTGTCATTTCACGTGTGTCATGGCCATTGGAGGCTTCTTTCAATCCAAAGCCCTTCAAGATTAGACGAAAACAAACTTTTTGATAGGACAATTAGTTTGACATTTTTTTATTATCCAAAATTACTTTGACATCTTTGTATGCCAAATAATGATTCTACATATTATAAGGGTAAAAGACAAACTTACTGACAACTAATTGATTCAGTGTAACGAGTTACTAGACTTCTCAAATAAAATTAAAAATTTAAGTTTTTATATTATAAATAAAATAAACTGGTTTAAGTGATTTCTCTCTATAATAAAATTTTATAATATTCAATCTAAACAATTTAATCAGTAGATTGCGTATCGGTGATTATAAAAAAATAAAACGAAGTTAAGATTAATATTAAAAGACGTTAGAATTAACTAGTTGGTTTAGTGGAATGTTAACTTTTGGATTCTAGGGTTCAAATGAATCGAATTGGGAATTGAAAGATTGAAGATCGAATGCTTCGGATGAAAGAAGAGAATAAAAGCAAAACACACCGTTTTACTAAAAAACACTAAACGACAGTACAAAGAATCGTTTTTTTTCAGAATTAAAACTAAACTAATACTAAGCATCCTATTTTATACTAATCAAGACTCTAAGTCTTGATTCCAGCTATACAAGAAGATTCCAGCTATACAAGAAAAAAAGAATAATATTCTGTTATGGAATGAGACACTAAATTCCTTAAACAAGAACAAAAGTTCAAATCGGACATTGTGAACGAAACAAATTGAATTAGGAGGGTCATCTCCATAATGAACATTTGTACTCAATCTGGATTAATTAATCAAATGATTAACTACATGTGTTAAATAAAATATTAAGAGATGTTAAAATTTCACTGTAGGCAAAAGGATTTCGTAATTTAAAGGGTAAGCTACAACAGATGTCACTTAATATGAGTAAAGTTACGTTTGGGTCGCTTAATTATTAAAAGTTACATTTGGGTCACTCAATTATGGGTAAGGTTACATTTGGGTCACCCAATTATTAAAGGTTACATTTGGATCACTCAATTATGAGTAATGTTACATTTGGGTCACCCTTCATATTAAAAAAAAGTATATCGATTTGTGTATTAGATTAATTAATGAATTCAAATGAAATAATCTAATGTTAACGAGGGTATACAAGCGATTTGGAAGAAAAAATGACTAAATTTATGTATTTTATTTTAATATGAAGGGTGATCCAAACATAACATTACCCATAATTGAGTGACCCAAATGTAACCTTTAATAATTGGGTGACCCAAATGTAACCTTACCCATAATTGAGTGACCCAAATGTAACCTTATCCATAATTAAGTGACCTCCATTGTAGTTTACCCTAATTAAAAAAGGGTATGGGGTTTTATTCAAATTACAACACTATATTTCCTTGTAATTAACTAAATATGTGCCTAAAGTTTCATTCTGTGACCCATTTAAGGTTCTCCGTTAATTCTCACCGTTAAAGGAAATGTGTCGTCTCCTGAAAATTTTAAAATTATATTAAAAATAAATAAAATTACTTATTTTTCAGAAATTCTCTAAGTTTTCCAGTTTTCACAAAAACAACCCCAAATTCCAAAATCCCTAACTCCCCAAAACCTAAATTCGATTTGGGCCGATTCTGCCACCGATTGTCACGCCGCCGCCCACCACATCGGTCGTCGGACCATTACGACCATTTCTTCCACCACACTGTCGCTGAAAATCGACCGACGCAGCGTGAATCGCCTAAATTGTCGAAAGGTTCCTTGGAACGATTCACGACGAACGGGGGTAGGAGGGGTGACGAACGACGTATGTGTTGTTGGGCGAGGGGATGACGCTTCATTTCGTCGCTGGCAACGCGACCACCACCAGCTGGAGTGGTCGAATTTGGGGGTTTAGGGATTTAGAAACTATTTTGAGAATATTTGACAATTGCAGGATATGTTTTAATTTTTATTTTATTTTATTAATTTTATTTATTTTTAATATAATTTTGGAATTTTAGGAGATGATACATGTACTTTAATGATGAGAATTAATAGAGAACCTTAAGTGGGTCACAAAATGAAACGTTAGGCACCTATTTGGCCCAAAAAATAATTTGGGCACCTAACTGGAAAAAAAGGATGTAACACCTCTACCTGGCTTGGTCGAGAACCAAGTCAAAAAGTGCCATCGGTAAGCGATACAATGATCGGTGCAATAAATTTTCAATCAATAAACACTACATGAACAATGTTATACTTTAATGCATTACCACGCATAAGTTTTAGTCCCATTTATCCATTATGAATCAATAATTAATCATTTATGACCAATTCTTAATTATTACAAGTTTTACAGGCTAAATTATAAATCTAATAAATTAGAGGTCCTTAGATACAATTGATTATACTACAATGAAATTCAATATAATAATAGCAAGTCTGTGAATTTTCATACTATTTAGAGTTCATTTACTCATACAATTGAATTATCCTAAATTCAGTGACCAATCTGTGAACATTGTAAACCTTCAATCTATGCCTTTTAACCAACTTAATTGATCATGTATCAAAACACCTAGATGTCGTTTCAATACGAGTTTATGATGATCAACCTGGATTGATTATGCCCATACCCCGTATCGATACAGGTAAGCCCTATTTCGGTACGGGTTGACTTTCGTTGACTTTGACTATTGACCCGTTCCAATACAGGTTAGGCTTGTATCGAAACAAGGAATTCCAGTGGCAGAATGTTTCAACACAGCTCCAAACCATACTGATACACCCTGTTCCTTAGATTCAATTATGATTAACCATATCGATACACCATTACCCTGTATCGATACGATCTGACCTGTAATGATTGATTTTTGCTTATTTTTAATCGAATTGACCTATAGAACGATGTTCAAATGCAATGAAACTTTACACACAACATTTTAATGCTATAAACTACTAGAATGCCAAATTCCATGATCATTCGAATACGCTTACTAAGTTTTCACCTATGCGAGCCATATATGCCATTTTTGCCAACTTTTAACCACACCAAAAATCATTTTAGCGCCTACAACAACATTTCAACTTACACACATTATGAGCATATCAAAATGGACACAAAAGACTAGTTCAACAAATTTTCCACCTTCCTAGGAGTTTATAAGAGCAAAATACATTACTTTCGGCTTGTAGTGACTTGTCTTGCTACGACTTTTCCGATCTTCTGCAACGATCGATTCCTTAACCTGAAATGCATGCGATGAGACACATTAGGCATGCTTTTCCTAGTGAGGTAGTCATATAAAATGTAATTATCAATGAGTGATACCAGTACATAAAATTATGCTTAACAATAACAATGCTATGCTCCAATATGCAATATTTAACATATCAAATTCATTATTAACCATTGGATTGAATCAAGATAGTGGATACATGAATTCCTACGCCTCACCAAATCAATAAATGGTCCAGTCCCTCCACCTCGCCAATGACCAAGTACAATGCACATGCCTTTGCCTCACCAAATTAATATAGACCGTAGCCTTAGGACCTTACTCCACCCGTACACTGAGCTCATGAATTCTATGTCATGCCAACTGTATCCAATGTCCGTCCAAATACAAGGTTTCGATGACAATGTCCATATTCAATAATCAATGATAATTCCAATGACTAATGTCTTCAATGTTATTATTAGTAATCATGCTTCAATATCAATGTCTCATGATTTCAATGGCAATGTCAATGTCAGATGATTCATTTATAGTGTTTCAATAACAATAAATATATCGATAACAATGCACGATGGTGATGCCAATAACTATGTCCGATGTTCATTACCAAACTTAACGATGCTTACCAATAGATTCGTTAAACAATTTGATGCAACTTCCTTAAAAGACATATTAGCTATTTGATCGAAATCAACAATAATGAATTCGGGAAGGCTTCTCGCCTAATCCCGAGACTCCGACTACACTCACCTTAATATCTGATGCTCTTATGACTCTCGGATGACAACACCCTTGTTTCTAGCTTTCGATGGAGATGGCGAAACCTCTCTCTCCACTTCTTGAGCTAGAAAACCAATAGGAGTATGTTAAAAAACAATATCACGATATTGTAATCAACATAACGACATCAAAATAATCATCTAAGCTTAAAATAACTATTAGCTATCAAGATGTCCATGGATTAAGAAACCCTAACTTGTGATTAAGCTTTGATATATCCATGGAATCCAATGATTGTTCGAGGGATATAGCTTACCCGATCGATGGAAATGATTCAATATCAATAAATTAAAGAAAAACCATTCTTAGGTTTCCCTCCAATGGAGGTGTGTGCTTAGAGGAAGATGATGAAGATGAAGAATTTGGGAGGTGCTTGCTTTGTTAAGTCTCTAGTAAGACTTCAATATAGCTATTCAATAGCTATTAATTTGAGTAGCTTTCCTTCCAATGAAGGAAGTTCTCCCGGTGATTCCACATATGGAAATTTTTAGACTTTATCGATGTGAGATTTTCGATCATCGGAACCTAATTTTGACTAGACCGAATTTTGGGGTGTTATAAGGGCATAGTTTGGGCACCTATTAAGCCTATTGGAAAAAGGAAACACCCATGATCCAAACCATCACCGCTTGTGATATTGTTAGGCATTTGATAAGGGGTAAATAACCAAATGCGATAACAACATAAAATAAGACATGTATGTCAACAATCTCTAGAGCATATGGTTAAAGTTCTCGGTTGACACACTTCCCTTCTCCTAGGTTGTGGGTTCAATTTTGTCTACATCCACAGATGTTAGAAACAAATAATTCACTATAAACGTAGAGAATATGAAGAGTAATAGTTATGGGTGTACATTTTCGGATATCAGATCCGACTGAAATTTTGAATAACTAGATTTTCAGATCACTAAAATAGTGATCCGTATCTGATACGAAGCATTATTAACATTCTCCAAACCTCTACTATATATATATATATATATATATATATATATAATAAAAATCCTAATCTTAAAATAGATTGGTAATCATAATAAAACTAGTTAAATGATAATAATAAAAATTAGAATAATAAAAACAACAACAACAACAATAATAATAATAATAATAATAATAATAATAATAGTAATAATAATAATTGAGGATGACAATTTAATCCGAATCTGATCTGAATCAGGTCTAATTCGAAGAAAAAAATTTGATCCAAATTTAATTAGAAAAAGTTTGAATTCAAATCCAAAAAAGGGATTCGAGTCCTAATAGGAGGCGAATTAGATATGGATATTGTCAGGATCCGATATAAATTCGACCGAGTCCGATCCATATTCGAGTTCGAATAAAAACATTTATGACTTTTAATTTTTTTAACAAAATATCATTTATAATATTTACATTAAAACAATAAGAGAATATATATATAACGTAAAAAGTTAACCTTAATATATTAAAAGAAACATAAATATATATATTAGATAACTTAGAATAATAGTAAAAATAAAATTAACTTACATATATATATTCATATTAAAAATAATTATAAAATATAAATGTATTAAAAATACAAGTTAAATAATAATAATAATATTTATTATGATTTACGCCAAAATAAAACATAATTAATGACATAGATAATTAAGTTGTTGCTTTTTATCATTTATAATCATTTTATGATTAAGGATCGAGGTTTAAAATTATCTGTCTTAATCTATGCTTTCATAGCACGCTTTCTCTCTTCTTTCATAGCACACTTTATTTCTTCAAGTATTGGTTCTCTTTCTTCTTTCATAGAAGTTTTCTAGTCCTGTTGTGATTCGATGGATAACGTGTAGGAGGATTTGGCTGGTTTGGAGATTGGGGAGGTGGAGGATGAGGTTTCACAAGCAGTGTTGTTAATTTTCAATCCATGAGGGAACCATTAGCAAATGGTTGGCATCCAATTGGAGGCATCTCAATTTCTGACTTAGGTGAAAGTCGGTATTTGTTCAGATTGTACTACAAAGTTGATGTGGATCGGATTGAAAAAAAGGACATCTTGGAATTTTAATAATCATTTGTTGATCATGCACCGATTGTCTAAGGGAGAAGATCCAATGTTGGTCCCACTCTTCCATATAAGTATATGGTATTGGTTCACGATTTACCGCATGGTTTCATGTCTCTAGCAGTCGCAAAACAAGTTTGGAATTTCATTGGGTGTCATTGACTATGATACAAATTTGGTACAATTAGGATATAAACGAGTTATGTGAATCCGTTCTAAAATAGATATTCAGGTTCCATTAAAAAGACACAAAAGATTTGTTTTGCCGAATGGATTGATCTCTTATGCTCCGTTTGAGTATGGAAAGCTTACACTTTTTGTTTCACCTGTGGTAAACTAGGACATGGGGAGAGTTTTTGTCCGTTGAGAGTGCTGCATCTTACAAAGGAGTTTGTGTTCAATTGGGACGCGTCGATCTGAGCTCCTCCACAAAGGGCGGTGGTGGTAAAAAGAAAGTGGCTTGTTGAAGAGGTTGCCAGTGCAGTTGTGCTTCCAAATCCTGTAGGAGAAAAAGCAGAAGATAAACTATTAGTGGGGTAACAGGCTACGAATGTAACTGCAACTAAAATTGCAAATTCTGATGTGGGAGGAAAAAAGGTAACTACTAGCACAAGTACAAGCCCTATAATTCCTCATAGTATAATTATGGGCTCAATGAGTACATCATCGGGCTCTATGATGGATGAGGATATGAGTGTGCAGAATGGGGATAATCCAATCTTTCAAGCATAGGGATTAAGACGTTAGCGTATGCAACGTATAGAAAAATCTGTTATGGATTCAACGAAGGGAATAATAAATGGTGGAGAGAATTTGGGTGGTTCAAAAACTAAGATATCGAAAGGTCTGTACAACCAGGCCAACCGAACGCCGTGAAACTCTTAAGTTGGAATGTCTGAGGTTTGGGTATGTCTCAGAGTGTTTGATGTCTCCAACATGTGTTGCGAGACTTAAACTCGTCCGTTGTTTTTCTTATTTAGACAAATCTTTGGAGTGCACAAATGACACAAGTTAGAAGAATGTGTGTTTTTTTAAAATGATATTGATGTCGATGATGTTGGACATAGTGGAGGACTCTCAATTGGATGGAAGAATAATTGTGATGTTTCGCTTCGTTCATATTCTTAAAGGCATATTGATGTTCTTATTAATGATGATTCAGATGCAAAGCTATGGCGATGTACTGGATTTTACGGAGCACCAGAGGAACAAAATATAGCTGCTGCTTGGAATCTAATTCGACAACTTAATGAAATGTCGGATATCCCTTGGATAATAATTGGGGATTTTAATGAAATTGCTTTCTTTAATGAGAAGAATAGTGGCTTCCCATGTAATGAACGACAGATGCAGGAGTTTAGAAGAGTTTTATCAGATTGCGAAGTTGAAGATCTGGGATATAGAGAAAGGTGGTATACTTGGGAAAAAGGAAAGTTTCAGATGAATAATATCCGTGAAAGATTGGATCGTGGTGTAGCGAACTCATCACGGCTTAGTTTATTCCCAGATTTTATTCTTGAATATTTGCCCCATTCTTTTTCAGACCATTGTCCATTATTACTAAATACAACGATTAATCTAGATATGAATCATGCATGACACTTTCGGTTTGTGGCCTCTTGGTTGTTGGAAGAAACGTGTGAGCCCAAAGTCTATAAACTTTGGGAGAATTCTGTTGGTTCAACGCTAGAAAGATTAAAACAAGTAGAGGTAGGTCTTGAGAACTGGTTTCAAAGATTGAAGAGGAACTGCAAGATCACAATAAAAGGACTAAGGAAGAGGTTAGCCCAATTGTGTGATCAAAACCCTACATGTGCTATTTTGTCAGATATTACTGATACAGAGTTGAGTTTGAATTTAGAATCGACAAGGAGGAACTCTATTGGGAACATCGTGCTCGAGCAAATTGGTTGCGACATGGGGATAAAAACACGTCCTTTTTCCACAGGTTTGCTTCCCATCGTCGAAAGCGAAACAAAATGGAAAGGTTAGTTGATGATACTGGAAACTCTTTTGATACCACTGACAATCTATTAAACTTGGCAACAAGCTATTTTAGCAACCCGTTTCATTCAAATGGAGTTAGTGAGCCTGGGAAAATTTTAGAAGGTATGAATGAGAATCTGGATCGCGAATTTAGTAGTGTTGAGGTCTATTATGCTTTGCAAGCTATGAGTCCTTTGAAGGCATCAGGGGAGGACGAGTTAGGGCTGTTTTTACCAAAGGTGCTGGCATATAGTAGGGTCCGATGTGTCAAAATTATGTATTGATGTGTTGAATGGTGAGCATGATATTGAACAGATTAATCACATGCGCATAGTACTCATTCCCAAAGTCGAAGGCCAGAACGTATGACTCAGTTCCGTCCGATAAGATTATGTAATGTTTTATATAAGATTATTTCAAGGATGCTGGTAAACAGGTTCCAACAAGTGCTGAATTTAAGTATTGATGAGGTTCAGTTTGCATTTGTACCTGGTAGGCTTATAATAGATAATATTTTTCTCGCATACGAGATTTTACATTATTTCAAGAATCGAAGATATGAGAGGAATGACTCTTTTGCACTCAAGTTAGATATGAGTAAAGCGTACGATAGGGTCGAATGGCCTTTCTTGGAATCAATGCTGGGAAAATGGGATTCTCGCGCATTTGGATTCTTAGAATCATTCTTTGCGTGAAGTCTGTTTCGTATTCTATGGTTCTCAATGGATCGATTGACCATTCTTTTGTTCCATCAAGGGGTCTCCGCCAAGGGGATTCACTGAGTCCTTATCTTTTCCTCATTTGCAGTGAAGGTCTATTTTCTTTATTCAGAGTTGCAGTAGAAACCAATGTGCTCAAAGGGGCTAAGATTAATAGACATGCACCGACTGTTACTCATCTACTTTTCGCAGATGATAGCCTTGTCTTTAGAGAGGCAACAACTAATGGGGCGACGCTGATCAAGGGCTTGCTGGAGACATATTGAAGATGCTATGGACATGAGATTAATTTTGCTATGTCGGGGGGTTTTCAGTACGAACGTGTTTAACTCGAATAGACATGATGATTATCAAGTGTTGCAGGTTCATATCAGTGACAATCCAAAGAAATTGATAAGTATTTATTTTGGTTATGTTTTTAGTCCTTATTTTGATCGAATATATGTTTAAGGGACTTAATTGGGTTGTTTTATGATGTTTTCATGTAGGAGACGTAATGTTGGAAATAAGTTGAAATGCTGCAGAAAATACTGGAGTCGTGGGCAGATTCATGGGCATGAACCAGGGCATGAATGCTGACTGGGCGCTACGTCAGCACCTTCTAGAAGATGACGTCAGCAAATCAGATAATTTATCAGTCCACTTATCAAGATAGCTTATCATCCGATTTTTATTTTTATTTTTAAATCTTGGATATTTATCTTATGTAATTTAATTTAAATTTAGGATTTATCATCTTAGGTTTTTAGGGTTTTCAACTACTATAAATACCCCACTTTGGGGGTGAATTAAATCATCATTCAATTAGCAATTGAACATCATTTCTTCTTCTCTTGGGAAATTCTTCTTCGTTTTACTTTAAGTTTTTTTCTTCTATTTCTTCTTTTAATTATTTCTTAAATGTCGAGCATGATTAATTTAATAACCATGCTCGGCTAGATCTTTTTAAGCCGAAGGCTTTTGCAATGACGCGTTCTCAAGGCGAGGTTTGAAACTGTGCTTCAAACGTTTCGAAAACTTCTCTCAACTTCTTTAAACTTTATTTTCTAAATCAAAATGATTTTTAAAACCCAACGATTGACTTTGGAGAAAAACAATTATTTTGATCTATCAAGTGGGAGGGAGGATCGGTTATTGAAACAACTTCCAGGGAACACACTTAGTAAATATATTACTAAGGGAAATTGAGATCGAATCGTTTTTATAGAAATGACTTTTCGAGTTGGTTACGAGCTTAAGTAATTTGTTTTCTCAAACATTGAGTTGGTTTAGACAAATTATCAAAACTGAAACCAAAAATTGATTTTGGAAATTCAGTTTACAAACAAAAACTCAAGGATTGACCTTGAAGTAATTTTTGCCAACAAGTTTTTCGAAATAAAAACCTTTACCAAGGAACCATGTAGAACAAGTCAGCGCGAAAGCCCGAAGCTGATAATCTCATATTTACTTTAAAGTCTTTTAAACTCTTTCTTTTACTTTCTCAAACAACTACATTTCATTACAACAACGCCCACCTAAATCACACCATCATAGCTCCATCAACTACTCTTGGTTCATAAACTACAAAAGCGCGACAAGGAAAGTTCTAAGTCCCTGTGGGTTCGACTCCTACTTCCCTATCTATATTTAGTTTAATTTCTCTATTTATTTATTTATTGGAAGAAGGAAATTATTCTTGACACGTTACGACGCGTGTCAAAATTGGCGCCATTGCCGGGGACTTCGACAACTTTTACTATTTGTTTTTTATTGTTTATGACCAGGAGAAATCCGGAAGAACAGGTTGAATACATCCAAAAAATCAAAGCCAAATGGGAAACAACGAATAGACGATTCAACAGCTAATCAGGGCAAAAGAGGACAATCAGCCCTTGTGCATAACCTTTCCGAATGGTGAAACGCTGTTCCAACTAAAAACGGGCTTGATTCATTTACTACCAACCTTCCACGGTTTGCCTAACGAAAACCCACACAAACATTTGAAGGAATTTCACATGGTTTGTCTAAGCACAAAGCCATAGGGAGTATCCGATGACCAAATCAAACTTAGAGCTTTTCCATTTTCTTTAGCAGATATAGCAAAAGATTGGTTATTTGATTTACCCCCTAATTCTGTTACAACTTGGACTGACATGGCTAAACTTTTTCTTGATAGGTTCTTCTCTGCAGCTAAAGCAAGCGAGATTAGGCGCAGCATCCTGAGCATTCAACAAAAAGAAGTTGAATCTTTATATGAATACTGGGAGAGGTTTAAAAAGTTGTGTGCAAATTGTCCACAACATGGATTGTCAGAACAAACCCTCCTTCAGTATTTTTATGAAGGATTGACGCTTATGGATATGAAAGTGGTGGATGCGGCAAGTGGCGGAGCTCTAGTCAATATGACCCCAACAGTGGCTAAAACACTGATATCAACCATGGCTGCCAACTCGCAAAGGTTTAATCAATCTAGCAAACCATCTCGAAGTGTTCGCGAGGTAAGCACAGTTTCTTTAGAAAATAAGGTTGATAAATTAGCTGAAATAGTGCAAACTCTTCTTGCAGGAAAAAAGGGAACAACTAGACTTTGTGGGATCTGTACTAGCCCAGAACATCCGACAGACTATTGTCCGATGATTCAGGAAGATGATGTCGCCCAAGCTAATGCCATGGGAAATGCATACAATCCAAGGTGGAGAAACCAGTCAAACTTTGGATACGCAAACAACCAAAGACAAAATCAACCCTACCCACAACAAAAGACATCTCTAGAAACCTTAGTTGAGCGTTTAGCGTTGTCCCAAGAGAAATTCTAAATTCGTACCGAGGCCCACTTACAAGAGATAGACAAACAAATAAGCCAGCTAGCAAGCCGTCTTGATTCCAAAGGTAAACTTCCTTCACAACTCGAGACAAACCCTAGGGAAAATATAAGCGCCATCACACTCCGTAGTGGGACAATTATAGCTCCAAAAGAACCATCAAAAAACAACAATCCCACTCCTGCCATGGAAAAAGGTAACGAAAAACAAAATAACCCTCTACCATCATCTCCTCCTTCTCCACCTCTTGAAGTCGCACCTCCTTTCCCATCACGATTAGTAAAACGTGACAAAAAGGCTGAAGAGAGAGAAATTATTGAAGTATTTAAAAAGGTCCAAGTGAACATTCCCCTCTTGGAAGTCATTCGCCAAGTGCCAAGGTACACTCGTTTCCTTAAAGAGCTTTGTACAACCAAGCGAAAACTCACCGGGCACGAAAAGGTAAATTTGGGAGAGCACGTTTCTGTAGTTTTTCAACGTAAGTTACCACCCAAAATGAAAGACCAAGGTATGTTTGCTATACCCTGTCAAATTGGTAACATATCTATTAAACGTGCTATGTGCGATCTAGGGGCTTCAATAAATGTAATGCCGCTTTCTGTTTATAAAATGATAACTAACGATCCTTTGAAGGAAACTAGGATTACGATACAGTTGGCGGATCGATCAGTCATCTATCCAGAAGGAGTGTTGGAAAATGTTTTGGTAAAGGTAGATGTCTTATTTTTCCCCGCGGACTTCTATGTGATCGATATGGCTCACGATAGAACAAACACTTGCTCCAAAGTGTTGTTGGGACGTCCATTCCTTAGCACAGCAAACACGAAAATAGAAGTAAGAAGCGGCCTTTTATCCATGGAATTCGACGGTGAGGTAGTAGAATTCGATGTTTATAAGGCAATGAGGTATCCTGATCAGGTTGAATCTGTTAACTCAATTGATATTGTTGATCCATATATAGAAGAGTATACTGATACTAATGTTTTTAATAACTTTGATATGAACTATGAGCTTTGCGACGATGAAGCAGAAAATGAGGACGAATCTGTTTCCTTTATTAATTCTGATTTAGCTTTAACTCCATCAAAGACTAAACCTTTGCCATCTATTTTACAGGCTCCAAAGTTGGAATTAAAAGAACTCCCATCCCACCTTAAGTACGCCTTCCTGGGAGATAATGATATCTTACCAGTTATCATTTCGAACGAATTAACCGGAGAGGAAGAAGTCGATCTTGTCACAGTCTTGCGAAAATACAAGGAAGCAATCGGGTGGACGATAGCGGACATAAAAGGACTTAGCCCCTCAACTTGTATGCACAAAATCAAAGTTGAGGAAGGGGCAAAGCCGTCACGACAAGGTCAGCGACGCTTGAATGATCCCATGATGAAGGTAGTACAAGACGAAATTCAAAAACTCATAGACGCTGATATCATATATCCGATCTCGGATAGCGAATAGGTAAGTCCTATTCATGTTGTTCCTAAAAAAATCGGCATCACGGTAATCAGAAATGACAAAGGTGAGTTAGTTCCAACTCGAGTTTAGAATGGATGGCGAGTTTGCATAGATTACAGGAAGTTGAATTCTCTTACCCGAAAAGATCACTTTCCCTTACCATATATTGATCAAATGATTGAAAGATTAGCTGGTAAATCTCATTATTGTTGTCTCGATGGCTTTTCAGGTTTCTTTCAAATTCCTGTAGCCCCTGAAGACCACATTTACATGCCTATTCGGGACCTTCTCCTATCGACGAATGCTGTTTGGACTATGTAACGCTCCGGCTACGTTCCAACGATGTATGGTAAGTATATTTTCAGATTATGTTGAGAAAGGGATCGAGGTATTTATGGACGACTTCACTGTATATGGTAATTCGTTTGGTGAGTGTTTATTGAATTTAACTAATATCTCAAAACGATGCATTGAATTTAACCTTGTGCTTAATTATGAGAAATGTCACTTTATGGTTAATAAAGGCTTAGTATTAGGACATATAATTTCTTCTAAAGGGATTTCTGTTGATAAAGCTAAACCGGATATTATACGCTCACTCCCATACCCCACAATCGTGAGGGATATTCACTCTTTTCTTGGACATGCAGGTTTCTACAGGCAATTTATAAAAGACTTCTCAAAGTTAGCACAACCACTATGCCGGTTATTGCAGAAAGATGTAGAGTTCGACTTTACATCCGAATGTAGGAAATCGTTTGATACAATTAAGGAGAAACTTGTATCCGCACCAATAGTGCAACCGCCCGATTGGAACTTGTCGTTCGAAATTATGTGTGACGCCTCGGATTTTAGTGTTGGAGCGGTACTTGGACAAAGGAAAGGACGAGAGCCTCATGTTATCGCCTATGCATCGAGAACGCTTGATCCAGCGCAACGAAATTATTCAACTACAGAAAAAGAACTGTTTGCTGTAGTGTTTGCTTTAGATAAATTCCGCTCTTATTTACTTGGAACTAAAATTATTGTTTTTTCTGACCATGCAGCCTTGCGATATTTGATGAGCAAGAAGGAAGCAAAACCAAGGTTGATCCGATGGATTTTACTCCTCTAGGAGTTTGATCTCGAGATAAAGGACAAGAAGGGGAGTGAAAATCTTGTGGCCGATCACCTTAGCCGAATCCCACTAACTAATTCGGATTTGCCTGTCAATGACGAATTCCCTGAAGAAAATTTAATGATGGCCCAAGCTTCAACACCTTGGTTTGCGGACATCGTGAACTATTTGGCTACAGGTGAATTACCTCATGACTTGCCACGGTCAGAAATTACCTGAATCAAGAGGGAATCCAGGTTCTATATTTTGGATGATCCCTACCTTTGGAGACATTGTTCCGATCAGGTAATACAATGATGTGTAACCGAAGACGAGGTAAAATCTATCCTTAATTTCTGTCATTCATATGCATGTGGTGGGCATTATGGACCTAAAAGGACAGCTCATAAAATTCTTGAATGCGGATTCTATTGGCCTAATATTTTTCGAGACACATATTGATTTTGCAAATCATGTGATAAATGTCAAAGAGTTGGTAACTTAAGCCGACGTAATGAAATGCCTCTAAATCCTATTCATGTTTGTGAAATATTTGATGTGTGGGGGATAGATTATATGGGGCCATTTGTATCATCATTCGATAATTTTTATATTATTTTAGATGTTGATTATGTTTCGCGATGGGTTGAGGTGAAAGCCACAAAAAGTAATGATGCTAAAACCACTGTCAAATTTCTGAAAGATTGTATTTTTCCAGGTTTGGCACACCAAGAGCGTTGATATGCGACAGAGGGAAACATTTTATCAATCGAGTCATCGACGCGCTGATGAAAAAATTTGGCATCACCCAACGCATCGCGATGTCGTACCATCCGCAAACAAATGGTCAGGCGGAAGTGTCAAATCGTGAAATCAAGACCATTCTTGAAAAGATCGTGAAACCTGATCGGAAGGATTGGAGCGTTAAGCTGAATGACACATTATGGGCATATCGGACAGCATATAATGGGTCCCATCGGGATGTCCCCTTATCGCCTTGTTTTTGGCAAGACGTGCCATTTACCGGTCGAATTAGAGCACCGCGCGCTTTGGGCAGTCCAAAAATTCAACATGGAAATGGATCTAATTGGCGAAACGCGTAAACTCGATATCTAGGAGTTGGAAGAAATTCGGAAAAATGCCTACGACAGTTCGAAAATTTTTAAGGAAAAAAATAAGATTTTCATGATCGTAATATTGCATTTAGATCATTTTATATTGGTCAAAAGGTTTTATTATTTAACTCTAAATTAAAACTTTTTGCATGAAAATTACGATCAAAGTGGCTTGGACCATACACAGTGACTAATATTTTTCCACATGGTGCAGTGGAAATTAAAAGTAATTCTGGAGAGCCATTTAAAGTTAACGGTCAACGGCTTAAACCGTACTATGACAATGCTCCGGTTGGTCTAGTCGAAGAAATTCGTTTATTCAAACCTGTTACTTGAATAAGGTCGTCAAGCTAGCGACGATAAACAAGCGCTGAATGGGAGGCAACCCATTTCTTTTCTTCTTTTTACTTTAATTATTTTAATTTTTTTCTTTTCTTTATTTTCTTTATTTTATTCCATTTTAAAATGTCATAGTTTAATGTCATTTGAATTTTTTTTTTTAAAATAAACAAAAAAAAAAGAAAAGAAAAATGAGATAATCGAAAATTTTCATCATTTTTCATATTTATTTTGAATTTATTTTCTTATCCTTTTGAATTTATTTTTTTTATCTCATTTTAATTATCCTTTTAAATTTATTTTTATTATCTCATTTTAATTATTTTATCTTTTTATTTTGAATTTTATTTTTATCTAATCTCTTATTTATTTTATTTGCAGATAATTTAGATCGAATAAAGGGGTGAGAAGCTATCTTTTTTCTACAGGATTTTGTGGGCCAATTTTTTCAAATTAAAAAATAATTTTCGATTTTTTATCTCTTTTCCACCCAATCACTTCACCCATATTTTTAAACTCAAACCTATCCTTATCACCTTTTTTTCACTTAAATTTTAAAACCCTACCATATTAAAATAAAATTCCATGGAACCACCTTATCCATCCAAGCCGTCACTTTCACTAGACCTAAAATACCACCTTTTTCTTTTTCATTTTTTTTTCAAGAAACCAACTTTCAGCCCCGACCCACCACCATGGTCCGAACTCTGGAGCAAGCTCGCCTCTGCCCTACACCAGACTCGGAGCCCACTACTGAACCATGCTCTTCTGCGATCGGGGAGTATTTTCACTTCCTCTCTTTTATTTTATTTTATATTCATTTTGGGACAAAATGCATCTAAGTGAGGGGAGTGAGATATGCTTATCAATTTTTATCTTGCTTATCTGTTTTGATTGTTCGCTTGAAATCTTGATTTTATTAATTTAAGTTCTTCGTTTAATCCTTAGTTTTGCTTTGTCTCACTGTTTTCATATGGCTTTGTATCTATCTTGTTAGAAAATTCTAGGTTGCATGGTAGATTTTTGACATGATTATTTTTTGATTAAAATCTTTTATATGACATTTTCTTTCTCTATTAATTCACATGATGCTTACCTAAGTACACAAGACATATTTGTGAGTTTTTGAGCCTAATGAGCATGCATAATATTTGCTCTTTGTTTTTTTGAGTGTGCCTAGCTAAATTAGTTGCATTCTAGAACTTGTTTTTAAATTCTTTTTGAGATTACGTTGATTGATTATGATGCTTAAATATGATAGAGACACTAGGTTTTAACCATTTCTCTTCCCAAATAAATTGCCTACCCTTTAATTAATTTCCCCTAGTGAACCAATTTTTGAGTCTTGGCCTTTTTTTCTTGATCACCATATTTTTAAGCCTAATCCGTTTTTTTTAAATTCCATTACTTTTGTCCCCTATTTCAAGACAAAAAATCGTCTTAAAAAAATATTCGAGTAAGTGCAGTGAAGCAGCAGAAAAATACTGTGCAGAAAAAAACTGTGCAGAATTGTTCGAATATACTGTGCAAAACTGTTCGAATATGCAGTGCAAAAAAAAGAAGTGCAGGAAATTGTTCGAATCTGCAGAAAAAAAACACAGAAAAAAACAGTACAGTTTGGAAAAAAATACACTGTAATACAGTTTCAGTTCGAATGAAAAAAAAAACAGTTTCAGATATAATTTTTTGGGATGAATTTTTTGTCTTGAATTTTAACCCTTATTTTCAGCCTTTATCCTACCCTTACCTTAGCCCCATTACAACCCTTCTTTAAGACCTCTTGATTTTTGCATCATATTCATGTTAGTAGTGGAGATTAGATTTAAACACAAGCTTATGATTATTCTCTAATTAGTTTTGGTTCGAGTGATTTTTTCTCTACCCTTAAACACTTTGAGTGACATGAGCGATTCCTTGTGAGGGTACTTAGTTTGCATCATTGATGTTAGTAGAATTTTAGAATGTCGTTTTTGCTTTAAATTATTAATCTTGCCATCTATCTATTTTTTCTCCTTAGTTTTCTTTCATATTTAGATGCTTAATCATATTGAAACCTTTTGAGACTTTGTGAAATTAAGGATGAAAACTTGAACTTAAGTTTATTTAATTTTGAGATACTTGAGGACAAGCATCAGATAAGTGAGGGGGAATTTGATAAGTATTTATTTTGGTTATGTTTTTAGTCCTTATTTTGATCGAATATATGTTTAAGGGACTTAATTGGGTTGTTTTATGATGTTTTCATGCAGGAGACGTAATGCTGGAAATAAGTTGAAATGCTGCAAAAAATACTGGAGTCGTGGGCAGATTCATGGGCATGAACCAGAGCATGAATGCTGACTGGGCGCCACGTCAGCACCTTCTAGAATATGACGTCAGCAACTCAGATAACTTATCAGTCCACTTATCAAGATAGCTTATCATCCGATTTTTATTTTAATTTTCAAATCTTGGATATTTATCTTATGTAATTTAATTTAAATTTAGGATTTATCATCTTAGGTTTTTAGGGTTTTCAACTACTATAAATACCCCACTTTGGGGGTGAATTAAATCATCATTCAATTAGCAATTGAACATCATTTCTTCTTCTCTTGGGAAATTATTCTTAGTTTTACTTTAAGTTCTTTTCTTCTATTTCTTCTTTTAATTATTTCTTAAATGTCGAGCATGATTAATTTAATAACCATGCTCGGCTAGATCTTTTTAAGCCGAAGGCTTTTGCAATGACGCGTTCTCAAGGCGAGGTTTGAAACTATGCTTCAAACGTTTCGAAAACTTCTCTCAACTTCTTTAAACTTTATTTTCTAAATCAAAATGATTTTTAAAACCCAAATATTGACTTTGGAGAAAAACAATTATTTTGATCTATCAAGTGGGAGGGAGGATCGGTTATTGAAACAAATCCGACTTCCAGGGAACACACTTAGTAAATAGATTACTAAGGGAAATTGAGATCGAATCGTTTTTATAGAAATGACTTTTCGAGTTGGTTACGAGCTTAAGTAATTTATTTTCTCAAACATTTAGTTGGTTTAGACAAATTATCAAAACTGAAAACAAAAATTGATTTTGGAAATTAAGTTTACAAACAAAAACTCAAGGATTGACCTTGAAGTAATTTTTGCCAACAAGTTTTTCGAAATAAAAACCTTTACCAAGGAACCATGTAGAACAAGTCAGCGCAAAAGCTCGAAGCTGATAATCTCATATTTACTTTAAACTCTTTTAAAATCTTTCTTTTACTTTCTCAAACAACTACATTTCATTACAACAACCCCCACCTAAATCACATCATCATAGCTCCATCAACTACTCTTGGTTCATAAACTACAAAAGCGCGACAAGGAAAGTTCTAAGTCCCTGTGGGTTCGACTCCTACTTCCCTATCTATATTTAGTTTAATTTCTTTATTTATTTATTTATTGGAAGAAGGAAATTATTCTTGACACGTTACGACGCGTGTCAGAAATATTTGGGTTTATCAGCAGTTGTTGGAAGGAATAAAAATTTGGCATTTAGAGGAATTAAGGAGAAGTTTTAGAAAAGAACTGAAGGTTGAAACATTAGGCCTTTGTCAGTGGGAGGGAAGGAGGTTTTCATTAAATATGTTCTACAAGCAACTCCACTTTTTGCCATGAACTACTTTCTTCTACCATCATCACTTTGCAGGGAATTAGAAAGGATAATTGCCTGTTGTTGGTGGCAGAAATCAAGGAGTAGAAGAGGGATTCACTAGTGTGCATGGTCCTCTTTATGTGCCCTTAAAGATGACAGTGGCATGGGTTTCAGAGACTTATCAAAATTTAATGTGGCTCTATTAGCAAAACAAGCTTGGCGTATTCTTGAAAACCCTCACTCTATTCTAGCAAAGGTTTTTAGAGCCATATATTTTCTCAATACAAATTTTCTCAATTTGAGATTGGGTGCCAATCCATCTTATACTTGGTGTAGTGTTTGAAGTGAAAAAGGGCTCATAGAGAAGAGATTAAAGTGGAGTATATGGGATGTGACTCATGTTTCTATTTAGGAGGATTTTAGGTTGCCAAGAGAAGTTGGTAGATTTGTTGAATCTCCAAGAGTTGATGGTTTGTACATTGTCAAAGACCTTATACTATAGGGCTCGAATGCATGGAATGTGGAACTAATCATAAACACATTTAACCAACAGGATGCTGCTGCAATTCTTAGCATCATTTTTCCAGACTCCCAGCTTCATGAAAAATTGGTCTGGAGAGGAGAGCAAACTGTCCTATGCATAGTTCACAGTGGCTACATGATGCTACTTAATCAAAGCCACACAACATGGGAAGAAAAGAGAATGTTTAAGAAAGTTTGGAGTATTCAGTGCCCTTCGAAGGTTAGAATTTTTGTGTGGAAATCCTTATAGAACTACTTGCCTACTCTACAGAATCTATACAAGAGAAGAAGTCCAACTAATACTAAATGTCTTCGTTGTAATAATGCATCAGAAAGCTTAAAGCATGTTGTTGGGTTGTGCGGTGATCGATTCCTTCAACCGTTCTTGCTCGCCAAGTGGTGGAGAAGTGGAATTTTGGGTGGATGTGGTGTGGAAGCTTAAAAGATTAATGACACAAATATTTATAGTGGTTCAACCTTCTAACCAAGGTCTACATCCACTACCTTAGCTTCCCACTAAGGATTTCCAATCAATCCACTATTGATCCGTCCCCTTTTCTAGGCTTAGGAGGAAACCCTTATACACCGATCAAGCTTTCTACCCAAAGCCTTATCAAACCCTCTTTACAAGAGAAAAGATAGTGTAGAACTACTGTTTTGATATAATAATTGAAAAATGTTTTGGACTAATTTGAAAAGAATTTAAAACTTGTTTTTAAGTCCAAACAACTTGGAATTATGTTTGAGGTATTTTAAGAGGTTTTTGGCAAGATTTTTCATGTTTTTAATAGCTAAACTTGTGTTTTCAAAGTACCTGTATCGATATGGTTGTACCTGTACCGATACCTTTTTGCCTCAGTTTGGTCACTGCCAAAACCCGTATCGAAACAGGCTTGGCCATTTCGATACGGATCGGGATCGTTTCGATACGCCAGGTAAGCGTACTGATCCCCTTTCAACCACCCCAACGGCTATTACCCAACGGCCATTCAAAAGTGAACCCGTACCGATACGCCCTCAAGCGTATCGATACGCCTAGGCTTGCAAGAGCCCAACGGCTAGTTTCTGATGAAGGTCGTACCGATACAGTTCCACGCGTATCGATACGGATAGCTGCAGAACATCATTAATGAAGGGAAATAAAGTCCTCAACGGCTCCAAATCATCCCCAACGGCTAGTAACGGCTACAAACTCAATTGGGAGTATAAAATGGACCTCCAAGCATCTTGTAATGGTTAATGCTTCAATTGTTACAACATTATGATGTCAAAATTTGTCTAGAGCTTTAATTGTTCATTTCTTACTTAGACAACACTTGTGAGCTTACATTGTTAAATTTGCTCAAGTGTTTAGGTTTTGGGTGAGAGCTTAGAATTGCAAACAAACACCTTTGAGAGGGATTTCTAGTTTGCTAAGTCTTTCTTTGTAAAGAGAGTGTTCCTTCAAGCTTTGGGTAGAAAACTTTGAGGGTTGTAACGGTTTCCTCCTAATCCTAGAAAAGGGGACGAAATTCTTAGTGAATTTGTTGGAAATCCTTAGTGGGGAGCTAAGGTAGTGGATGTAGACCTTGGTTAGAAGGTTGAACCACTATAAATCATTGTGTCAAATTGCCAAATTTTCACCTCCCACTAAAACACCCAATTATCCAACTTCTCCACACTTGGCGAGCAAGAACGGTTGATCGAATCGAGCCCCTAAAATCTCAACAGTTGGTATCAGAGCTTGGCTTAATCGAAAAGGATTCACATCCTATTGAGAAGATCCGGCAAACTCGATCAATATTTCACTAACCGGCTCAATGGCACAATCAATCTACAAACCGCATTTCTTCGACGGAAACCACTATGCTCATTGGAAGATAAAGATGAAATTCTTCTTGAAGTCAAGAGATTGAAAGCTATGGGACATAGTTGAAGATGGTCCGTTCGTGCCTCAAGGAAGTAAAGCGGAATGGAGTGCCGACGATCGCAAGAAGATGGAGCTTAATTGCAAAGCCTTGCACATGCTCTTTTGTGCTTTTGGCCCAACCATCTATGAGAAGATGTCTTCTTGTGAGAGTGCCAAGGAGGTATGAGACAAGCTTGAAGTCACATACGAGGGAACCAATAAATTCAAGGAGACCAAGATTGGGCTCCTAACCTTAGAGTATGAGAACTTCAAGATGGATCCGGAAGAGAACATTGAGAAGATGTTTGATAGGTTCTGCATTATCACAAATGGTCTTAAAGGTTATGGAGAAGCCATCCCGGAAGAGAAGCTTGTCCGAAAGCTCATCTACTCCTTTCCCGAGTCATGGGACTCAAAGAGGACCGCCATCATCGAAGCCAAGAATCTCAAAACCTTGAAGCTTGATGAACTCATGAGGTCTCTTCTCACTCACCAAATAATGAAGAAAAACAAAGAAGAGGAGAAGAAGAATGAAGAGATTAAAGCGATGGGGAAGAAGAATATCATGGAGCTAGGCATCAATGCTAGTGCCGTAGCTCTCAAATCCTCCACATGCCATCATGTAGATTCAAGTGAGGAGGAAAGTGAAGATGAAGCGATGACCTATCTCTTCAACAAATTTGCTCGGTTCATGAAGAGCAAAATGGAAAAATCCAAGCATGAATCGATGAAGAAGATGAAGGACTCCCACAAATCCAAAAAGAAAGGTTCATCTCCAAAACAAGCATTTGTGGCCACATGGAGTGATGAGGACTCCACCGATGATGAAGTAGCCCACCTATGCTTGATGGCCCTTAATGAGGGGGAGGTAACTTCTAACTCATCTATTTCAAATTCTTATACATTTGATGAGTTACAAGATGCCTATGATGATTTGCTTTTGGAATTCAAGGCATCATTTTCCAAGAACAAAAAGTTGATTTCAAAAATAAAAATTGAAAATGATTTGCTTTCCAAAACAAATCTTGAACTTGAAGCAAAATTGAAAGATTTTGAACAAAAATGTTTTGATTTACAATATTTGGTTCTCAAAGTTCAAAAAGAAAAAAGATTTGATTTCCAATGAACTTGAAAAGAAAAATAATTTTGGAAAATCAAATTTTTATGTAAGATAATCTAGTGCCCCTAGATTTGTGAATGTAAAATGTTTTAGAAGTGTTTGGGTCCAAAAGGACTAACCACTTCAACTAAAAAGGATGAAATTGAAAAATGGATTCCTAAGGGGACTAAATTTTGTGCTACTAATGTCTATGGATCCAAAGCAATTTGGATACAAAAAATTACTTGATTGTCTTTTGCTAGGTGTGATGGAGAGTGGTCAACAAGTCAAACTTTGAGAGGGAGCTCCATGCACACATAGGAAGAACACTTGAAGAAGGAAGGCTTCACATCCTCCTTTGAGTTCAAGTGTGGTAAAATCTAGTTGCTTTTGCTTTTATTTGATTAATTTTCTTTTAAGTCAACTAGTTAATCATATATGTTGAACTAACTTTCTTATGATGCTTTGAGTAAGGGGGAGCCAATTTTAAACCAAAATTTTAAGTGTGATTTTCCTTAACTCTATTGTTATTTTTGAAACTTAATATTTTAAATTCTTTTTGATATAACAAAAAGGGGAGAAATGGTTTGAAAAATTGAAAAATTTTAAGTGTGATTTTCCTTACCTCTATTGTTATTTTTGAAACTTAATATTTTAAATTCTTTTTGATATAACAAAAAGGGGGAGAAATGGTTTGAAAAATTGAATTTTCAAATGAATAAAGGGGAGCTTTATTTGATTTCATATCTTTAATCCTTCATTCACATTTTTAAAGATAAAGGGGGAGAATCCCAAACAATTTTTCAAGTTAGTTTTATTATATCAAAAAGGGGGAGATTGTAGAAATAGTGTTTTGATATAATAATTGAAAAATGTTTTGGACTAATTTGAAAAGAATTTAAAACTTGTTTTAAGTCCAAACAACTTGGAATTATGTTTGAGGTATTCTAAGAGGTTTTTGGCCAGATTTTTCATGTTTTTAATAGCTAAACTTGTGTTTTCAAAGTACCCGTATCGATACGGTTGTACCCGTACCGATACCTTTTTACCTCAGTTTGGTCACTGCCAAAACTCGTATCGAAACAGGTTTGGCCGTTTCGATACGGACCGAGATCGTTTCGATACGCCAGGTAAGCATACCGATCCCCTTTCAACCACCCTAACGGCTATTTCTCAATGGCCATTCAAAAGTGAACTCGTACCGATACGCCCTCAAGCCTATCGATACGCCCAGGCTGGCAAGAGCCCAACGGCTAGTTTCTAATGAAGGCCGTACCGATACGATTCCACGCGTATCGATACGGATAGCTGCAGAACAACATTAATGAAGGGAAATAAAGTCCTCAACGGCTCCAAATCATCCCCAACAGCTAGTAATGGTTACAAACTCAATTGGGAGTATAAAAGAGACCTTCAAGCATCTTGTAATGGTTAATGCTTCAATTGTTACAACATTATGATGTCAAAATTTGTCTAGAGCTTTAATTGTTCATTTCTTACTTAGACAACACTTGTGAGCTTACATTGTTAAATTTGCTCAAGTGTTTAGGTTTTGGGTGAGAGCTTAGAATTGCAAACAAACACCTTTGAGAGGGATTTCTAGTTTGCTAAGTCTTTCTTTGTAAATAGAGTGTTCCTTCAAGCTTTGGGTAGAAAGCTTTGAGGGTTGTAACGGTTTCCTCCTAATCCTAGAAAAGGGGACGAAATTCTTAGTGAATTTGTTGGAAATCCTTAGTGAGGAGCTAAGGTAGTGGATGTAGACCTTGGTTAGAAGGTTGAACCACTATAAATCCTTGTGTCAAATTGCCAAATTTTCACCTCCCACTAAAACACTCAATTATCCAACTTCTCCACACTTGGCGAGCAAGAACGGTTGATCGAATCGAGCCCCTAAAATCTCAACAGATAGGCAAACACAAATCCCTCTAATAGGTGTTTCTTTGCACAATTTAGCACTCACCCAAAACCTAAAACACTTGAGCAAATTTAACAAATTTGGCCTACTAGTGTTTGTCTATACAAATAAATGACAATTAAGTGCTAAGACAATTTCTTGACCATTTGTTGTTTAACAATTGAAGCATTAATCATTACTTGATGCTTGGAGGTCCCTTTTATACTCCTTAATGAGTTTGTAGCCGTTACTAGTCGTTGGGGTTGAATTGGAGCCGTTTGAGACATTAATTCCCACCATAAATGCAATTGTGCAGCTGCCCATATCGAAACGCTCGAACCCGTATCGAAACATTGTTGGCCGTATCGAAACGCCTAGTCCCATATCGAAACGATCTGCATTCAAATGTTAGTTGGGAAATAGTCGTTGGGGGTTTATGACCGTTGTGGTCGATGCCATGTAGGCGTATTGAAACGGCATAGCCCGTATCGAAACGCTTGGCAAAATCCTCATCCAGAAAAAACCTATTTCGAAACTCATTTCGAAACGTTTTGACACTGTAAGACCCCGTGTCAAAACACCTAGGGGTGTATCGAAACGCCTGGATGGTTTTGTTTAATTTGGCTTTGAAAACATGTAAAAACCTTTTGAAACATCCCCTAAACATAGTTTCAAGTTGTTTGGACTTTAGAAATGGTTTTGAATTCTTTTTAACTTAGTCCAAAACATTTTTCAATTATTATATCAAAACATTAGTTATACACATGTGTTTCAAGATTGTTCCTTTTTCCAGCATGTGTGACATAAATTAGGTGTCAACTGGCCATTAAATGTGGGTCTTTTATCTTAGTTTGAATGTCTACCATGGTTATTTAAAAATGACGAGACTTATAGTTTGGAGACATTAGCATATACATTGTAGGCAATATGGTTTGCGAGAAACAAACTAATGCATGAAGGTAAGAGACAAAGTGTGGAATATATAGTTACCTTCATTCAGGGTTGCTCATCGCAATATAAGACCTCTTTGGATAAGCTTATTAGATCTTCTCCAGTTACCGTGGTTAATTGAAATCCTCCTCCGAGGGATTGAGTAAAGCTAAATGCTGACTCTTATTGTGTACCTGCAGAAGGAAAAGCTTTTTCAGGATTCATAATCAAGGATGAATTGGGGCTAACAATGGGATCTGGAATTCAATCCCAACTCAATTTTGTCTCGGTTTTTTACTAGAGGCTAGGGCAACTAATCATGGGCTCATCTTTGCAACTGATTTAGGGTTTCAAAATTTAATTGTGGAAAGTGACTCAAGAACACTAATTCGAAAAATTGAAGGAACGTAAGATGATTCATCAGAAATTCGTACCGTAATTGCTGATATAAAACACATTGCTCTTCAGTTCTTTAGTTGCAGATTTACTTTTTCTCCAAGAACTAATAACAAAGCAGCTCATGCAATCGCGTCTCTTGAAAGGATGTGTGCAATTGGATTCTTGGTAGAAGAAGCGTCGTACCAGGTTTTACAGATTATCGAGGATGACCGAGCTTATGTTTCTATCATCTGATGCGGTGAAGGATTTGGTTTTTGGGGGTGTAATTTAATCTGATTTTCTTGCAGGAACCTCATATTCCCTTTGTTCGACATTTTAAGGGTTGTGTTGTTTTGCCTTTAGATATTTGTTGTGTTTTTTTTTTGTGTTTTTTTCAGACCAGGGTTTGTTGTCGTTTATTGTCTGGGTTTGTTTGTTCTTGTATTTTTTTCTTTTATGCAAAACGGAATTTATTTCAAAAATAAAATCATATGTCTTAATAATATAGTTTTAAAAGTTAGATTTTATATTTTTTTAGAAAGTGAAGAAAAAAAATGAGAAACCTGTAAGAAAAATATTCATTATTAGTGAACATGTTGATGATAATAGAAATATAAAATTAAGAATAGTGTGAGATCAGTTCGATCGGAAATTTTTGGATTTCATGAACTATTTATTTTAATTCGGTTCTTAATTAATTCATATTAATTTGGAGTATTGTAGCGACTAAATAAAAAAATCGATACAAAGTATCCTACGTTTTAAAAATTGAATTTTGGGATTTCTTTTAAAATTGGTATTTTAAACTAAAGACTTGGAGTTGCCACCGGTTATTTGGATAAGGTAGACCAGACACCATAAATCAGAGATTCGTTTAAAATGAGTCGGGAGTTGGTTACGTGCGAGGAAGGATTAGTACACTACAACGCCCGAAATCAATACCAAATCATATGTTGCTTTTATATCGATGGAAATCATTGAAATTTAGATTAGATTTAATTAAATGTTCTCAATTGAATATAAGCTTTAATTAAGTTGGCTTTGACTTAATAGGATTATAAGGTGTTAGTAGTTTAGTTAGGTTGTTAATAGGTTTGTTAGCTGAGGTGGCAAGATTGTAAAGATTCAATCTTGAATCTCTTATGTAGTATATAATAAACATTTAAGGATACTTACAGGATTAACCCAATTTTAATAAAGTTCAGTTTACTTTTACTTCTTGTTTTCTTTTCATCGAAGAGTCTATCCGACTACTTCTTCCTCCTCTCGATTCTTTCCCAATCCCGTGAAATCACCAGTAAATCTAGTTTCAATATGGTATCAGTAGATTCCACCGCACCGCGTACTTTCGATTCCGATCGAACCTACAAACTTGAGGATCCTTCCGATGAGTTCTATATCCACCCGAATGAAAATCCGGTGTTGGTACTCACGTCTTCTCTTCTCACTGGTTCAAATTACCATGCGTGGTCTAGGTCAATGAGGATGGCCTTGATTTCGAAGAACAAGTACTCTTTTGTCGATGGGTCGATTAGGGAAGTTTCAGAGGAAAACCCTAAATTTCAAGCGTGGGTCAAATGTAATAATTTGGTCCTTTCTTGGCTTCAGAGGGAGATTCATCCAGATAATGTACAAAGTGTTATCTGGATTGATACTGCGCGGGAGCTTTGAGTCGATCTTTTCAACCGCTTCAACCAAGGTGATTTGGTTCGTTTGTCTGATTTGCTCCACGAGTTCTATAGTCTCCAGCAAGGTAACCTATCTTTTACCAGTTATCATACTCAGTTAAAAACCCTCTGGGATGAAATATCCAATTTACAACATTTATCTTCTTGTGTCTGTGATGCTCAGAAGTATAGGAATCATGATTTTTCTTTAAGATTTCTTAGGGGGTTTAAATGAGCACTTTTCTGTTCCTAAATCTCAGATTCTCATGTCTAAACCTTTTCCCAAAATTAATCAGATCTTTGCTATGGTTGTTCAACATGAGCGAACTGTTGTGTCAATTAATAATTGATTTTTGCCAATTTGTTCAAACTTAGTTTTCTAAAACTATTAAGTGTATAAGGAGTGACAATGCAAAAGAATTTGACATGGTTAGTTTTTATAAATCTAAAGGAATTGTCCATCAGAATTCCTGTGTTTATACTCCTCAGCAGAATAACCTAGTAGAACGAAAACATCAACATTTATTATCTGTTGCTAGAGCTTTGAGAATTGATTCTGGTTTGCCTTTACAATTTTGGGTTGATTGTGTTTTACATGCTGCTTTTTTAATTAACATTACTCCTACACCTGTTTTAGAGAATAAAACTCCCCATGAAGTTCTGTTTCAAAAGACACCTAAAATTGAAATGTTGAAAGTTTTTGGCTGTTTGGCCTATGCATCTGTGCTACCTAAGCCATCTACTAAAATGGATCATAGGGCTAAAATATATATATTTTTTAGGTTTTCCTAAAAATGTTAAAGGTTTTAGGTTATATGACCTTGAAACAAAATCCATTTTTGTATCTCGGGATGTTGTTTTTTCAGAAACTACTTACCTTTTTCAGCAAAATACTTCTCCCAATAAAACTGATTATATTTTTCCTACACACAGTGGTTCTGTTATTCTTGAGGATTTTTTGATAAACCTTCTATTGTTGACATTCAAAGTTCTGATCCACAAACTGTTTCTAATTTTGCTAATGATGATATTAATTCTGATAATGCTGATAATGCTCCTGTTAATTCTGATAATGTTGTTAATTCTGATAATGCTATTAACTCTAGTTTGTCTACATCTATTAATGGTCAAACTATTAATAATGAAGATACTTATGTTAATAAGCAAACTGTTATGAGTTCACAGTCTGATTTAAATATCAATGATGCTTCTATCTCTACATTGGAACATAGAATCTCTTCTGACCATTTCACACAAGGTAGACCTTCCAGAGTTAAACATTTGCCTCAGAAGTTTAAGGATTTTTAAGTGGATCTCCCTAGATCAAGAACAACTCCACATACTATTTCTCAGGTGATGTCTTTCCATCATATCTCTCCTGCTTATCATAGTTTTATTTATGTTGTAGAAGTTTTATCTGGACCTAAGATTTATAAAGAAGTTGTTTTGCATCCTTGTTGGCAAAATGCTATGAGTGAAGAAATAGCTGCTTTAGAGAGAAATAATACCTGGGAACTTGTTCCCTTACCTAAAGATAAAACTACTATAGGTTGTAAATGGGTCTTTAAGACTAAACTAAAATCTGATGGGTCTCTCGAACGATATAAAGCAAGATTGGTGGCTAAAGGGTATACTCAGCAAGCCGGGATAGATTTTTTACACACTTTTAGTCCAGTTACAAAAATTACTACTGTTAGAATGCTTATTGCTATTGTTGCTGGTAAAGGTTGGTTCTTACATCAATTAGTTGTAAACAATGCCTTTCTTCATGGCAATTTAGATGAAGAAGTCTTTATAGAACCACCTCAAGGTTTTAACAGTCAAGGGTTAGTGTGTAAGCTTAATAAGAGTCTCTATGGTCTAAAACAAGCAAGTAGGCAATGGAATGAACGTTTGACTTCTGCCCTTTTGTTACAAGGTTTTAAAAGAGCTGATTCTGATTGTTCTTTGTTTGTTAAAGGTTGTGAAGAAAGTTTTATAACACTACCTGTGTATGTTGATGATATAATAATAGCTAGTCCTAGTATGAAAGCTATTACATCTATAAAAACTTATCTTCATGATACTTTTAAAATTAAAGATCTTGGTAATCTAAAATATTTTCTAGATTTTGAGATTGCTAGGTCAGAAAAAGGGATTAATCTTAGCCAAAGAAAATATACCCTTGATCTTCTTAAGGACACTAGTTTTTTAGGTTTTAAACCAGCTTCTACCCCAATTGCTACTACAACTAGACTTTCTAAAAATGAAGGAGAACCTTTATTTGATATTCTTTCTTTTAGAAGGTTAGTTGGCGGGTTGCTTTACTTAACCAATACAAAGCCTGACATTTCTTTTGTTGTTCAACAGTTCTCTCAATTTATTTCAGAACCCACTTCATTACATCTTGTAGCTGCTCACAGAGTCTTAAGATATTTGAAAGGGTCTCCTGGGCAAGGACTGTTCTATCATGTTTCTATTGATTTCAAGCTTCATGGTTTCTCAGACTCAGATTGGGCATCGTGTCCAGATTCAAGGCGGTCAACAACTGGGTTTTGTATTTTTCTTGGACGTTCCTTAATTTCCTAGAAATCTAAGAAACAACAAACTGTTTCTAGGTCATCCAGTGAGGCAGAGTATAGGGCCATTGCTTCTGTCACCTGCGAATTACAATTTCTTACTTACCTTTTAAATGATTTACATATTTCCTTTTCTACATCTAACTTGTATTGTGACAATCTTTCTGCCATTAAACTTGCATAGAACCCTGTGCATCATGAACGTACGAAGCACATCGAGATTGACTGTCATCTTATCCGGGAAAAGATTCACAACAAGCTTATTAATCTCTTACCTGTTTCCAGTCCAAACCAGTTGGCAGATTGCTTCACCAAAGCTCTTCCTGCAAATATTTTTCTACCTTCTATTTCCAAGCTGGGCATACAAGATTTGTATGCTCCACCTTGAGGGGGGCTAATAGGATTATAAGCTGTTAGTAGTTTAGTTAGGTTGTTAATAGGTTTGTTAGCTGAGGTGGCAATATTGTAAATATTCAATCTTAATCTCTTATGTAGTATATAATAAACATTTAAGGATACTTACAGGATTAACCCAATTTTAATAAAGTTCAGTTTACTTTTACTTCTTGTTTTCTTTTCATCGAAGAGTCTATCCAACTACTTCTTCCTCATCTCGATTCTTTCCCAATCCTGTGAAATCACCAGTAAATCTAGTTTCAATATAACTCTCGATGAGTTTGAATTAATTAATCCTTTAATAAATAAGGGTGACTATACATTCGGACCATAGATAAACCGACATTGAATAAGGCTGACTGACGTGTTAATTTATGATTCGAATCAAGTACATCTTCTTTATGCATAATGCAAACAATTAAGTATGATGTTGTGCTTGTCAAATTTTATTCGTGTTAAGTTTACCTCTAGATATAAATTAATTTGAATATTTGGTCAATATCTATTAAGTCAATATATTACTACACAAATATTCGAGTTAATAAGTATATTCTTTTTATAGTTAATATCAATTAATTATCAAGATGTCCATTGAATTAAAAAGGTTAAATGGATGACAATTAAAATATATGTCACATTAGGGCTTTAAATAAACACATAAAAGGTCCATTAAAGTTCTCACCTAAAACGCTTAAATTATGAAAGATATAATTAGTGATCTATTATTAACTAAGTTCCTCTAATATTAATCCTGATCAATTAAAGCCTAAAAATCTAAAAATTTTAACATTTTCTGAAATTGTCTTGAATCAAAATAATTAATTTGATTTATTCTAAATCGCATTCCATTAACTCAAGGATATTATTTAAAATAGATCAAATTAATAACTATGATTTTTTAATTATAAACTAAATTAAATATTACTTTTATATCCTAAAATAATTAAAAAAAGTAGAATAAACTTAACTAATTTAAAATACGTCACATTAAGCCAATGGTAAATTTTAATTTAGTTAAATTTAATCGAGCTTTAAATTCTAATTATGGTTTCAGCTAATCTAAAAAATTCTAAATTTATTTTAATTAATTTAATCACACACCACATTAAGCTAATGGCGTGTTTTAAATTAAATAAATTAAATTATAAAGAACTAAAATTATCCTAAAAGCATGCAAGCAAACACAAAATTAAACCACATATCGAACAAAAAAGACACAAAACACTAACAATTGAGTTTTTAGGGGTTCGATTCCTTCAACCGTTCTTGCTCGTCAAGTGGTGAAGAAATGTAAATTTGGGTGAATGTGGTGTGGAAGCTAAAAAGATATGTGACACAATGAATTATAGTTGTTCAACCTTCTAACCAAGGTCTACATCCACTACCTTAGCTTCTCACTAAGGATTTCCAATCAATCACCTATTGATTTGTCCCCTTTTCTAGGTTTAGGAGGAAACTCTTATACACCGATCAAGCTTTCTACCCAAAGCCTTGATCAAACCTTATTTACAAGAAAAAATATTAGCAAACATAAATCCCTCTAATAGGTGTTTGTTTGCACAATGTAGTTCTCACTCTAAACCTAAAACACTTGAGCAAATTTGACAATTTTGGCTCACTAGTGTTTGTCTATACAAAGAAATGACAATTTAAGTATAAAGACAATTCTTTATCATTTGTTGATTGAAAATTGAAGCATTAATCATTACTTGATGCTTGGAGGTCCCTTTTATATTCCTTTTTGAGTTTGTAGCCGTTGGGGATGAATTGCAGCTGTTGGAGACATAATTTCCTACCATAAATATAGTTCTGCTGCTACCCGTATGAAACGCTCGAATCCGTTTCGATACGCTCTTCAAGTAGAAAGAGCCGTTGCAACACCGTATCGAAACGTTGTTGGCCATATCGGAACGCCTAGTATCGTATCGGAACGATATGCATTTAAATGTTAGTTGGGAAATAGCCGTCGGGGTTTATGACCGTTGGGGTCGATGCCACGTAGGCGTATCAAAACGGCATAGCCCGTATCGAAACACTTGGCAAAATCCTCATCCAGAAAAGATTCGTTTCGAAACCCGTTTCGAAACGTTTTGACACTGGAAGACCCCGTATCGAAACACCTAAGCGTGTTTCGAAACACCTTGATGATTTTGTGTACTTTGACTTTGAAAACATGTAAAAACCTTTTAAAACATTCCCTAAACATAGTTTCAAGTAGTTTGGACTTTGAAAATAATTTTGAATTATTTTTAACTTAGTCTAAAACATTTTTCAATTATTATATCAAAACATTAGTTCTACACTAACAAATAAATGAAATTAAATAAATAAAAAGGATTACCAATAAACTCATCAACATTTCTATTAAACCATGAGATTGAATTACACAACAAATGAAAAAAAGGAAGAATATACAAAAAAACCCAAATATTTATGTTCGATCCACTAAATTCCACGGGTTGTTAGAGTTTGTAATACCCATTTTTTATCTGGCCCACTCTCCACTAAATAAAATAAATTAAAAACACAAAAAAAAAAACAAAAAAAAAAATCAATGCATTGAATTGGTATGGATCTTCACGGCACATATATGCCCTGCCATCAACAACCCCGGATCACCCATGCCCCTAGTGCCTCACTTTCTACCAGTTCCATCAATAACAGTAGCGACATGTGGGGGTTTTTAAACTGTCGGTTCGGTTAACCGACCCAACTGAACTTCTAAAGTTTTATTAACCGATTTTTTTTTTCTGTTAACTGTTAATCGAACTGAATTTTTTTTTTTGAAAATTTTTAACCGAACCGAAAAAAGTTCGGTTAACCGAAATTTGTTATAAAATTTTAGGTCAATTACACAAATGGTCACTAAACTATGTTAAAATAATCTTTTTAGCCACTGATCTTACAAAAGTTATAAAACAACCGTTAAACTTATCGAATTGTTACAAAATGATCATTGATTTATTGCACATTATAAATTATTGGTAAATATTGAAAATTTTAATGATTATTTTTTAATAATTTAATAAATTTAATGATCATTTTATAATTTTTAAAAGTTTAGTGACTAAAAATAAATACATATAAATATATAATATATAAAATAAATTTTTTAGATAATTCGGTTAATTTGGTTAATTAACCGATTTTGAACCGAATTAACCGATAACTGAAGTTTGAAAAAATCATTAACCGTTAACCAGTCAAACCTAAAATTAACAGACCGATTAACCGAAAAAATTTCAGTTTAGTAAGTTAATTCGGTTAATCGAAAATTTGAACACCCCTAACGACACGAGCTTGCACCGAACCTCCATTGCCTTTCCCTCTCTATATATTCGATCTACAACAAAGAAAAAGGAAAAGAGGGTTGAATAAAAAGAAAAAAAGGAAGCAACAACCAATAGTTTTTTTTCTTTATTCATGTAATCCTGGTTATAAAAACCAGAGGCAAAAACATTGTAAAGGGAATTTCAGATATCAATAGAATAAAAAAAGGCATCCCAGAGCTATCTTTTTCTTCAATTTTTCTTCATTTTCAAATCAAAGACAAAAACAAGATCTTTTCACTTTTTTTAAACCCTAGTCAAACTTTTTTGAAAAGAAAAAGAAGTCAGAAAAATAGGGACATTTACCTTCGGCTGTGGGTGGTTTTCGGCGACCGGAGTGTCAAACGACGAATTCCAATGGTAAAGAGGGACGTCTCAATGACAAGAACAAAATGGTTTGGCTGGAACTTCATCCAATGGTGGACGGAGGAGATCTGACGAGCGAAGCATTTAGAATTTATATCCTTTTTCGTGGACTTCGAGTGGGTTTCTGTAACAGTACGAATCTAAAGAAGAATTATAAAGGGGAGAAGATAGAAGAGCAAAGGAAGACTAAGAAAATTCTCTCTGTCAAAACAAGAGAGTCAACACAGTCAATTTCATTCGATACTGAGCAAAGCAAACATATTGGAAATATAACCTTAGTATCTCAACGACATCGTTTCAAGGCAATACATTAAGGGTAAATAAAACAGAAATAAAAACATGCTTAAACAAAATAGACAAACTAAGTAACACTGGCTGTGAAACGACGTAGTTTCACTTATATTCGTTACAATACTCCCTCCTTCGAATAATCCGTGTCCTCAAGGATTAACAAAAAATTTCGATGGCAACACTCCTTGAATACCAATTCGCGATCAACATTAGCTATCTTTGCTTTCTTCAAATGGTTAGACCAAATATGTTGCGTGTAAAATAGTCTATCGCAATGGTGGTGCAAGTATACACGACGCAAGTAGTAAAATGATACGAAGTATCGAATATAGTCTCCACAGGGATTGGGCTAATAGCTTCACCTTAATTTACTGCACGAAAGTAAAGAAAATAGTTGAGAAAGTTGTCACGAGAATAATAAAGCTAACGTAAATAAAAGAGTAGAAATATCAAGATAGAGAGAATGGGCTGGTATTGAATTGCTCAGTAGTGCAAGTATTGCAGAGTTTAGGAAATTCAGTTCTGTCGTCGCGCCCGTCGCGGCAGCACCTGTCGCGGCAGCAGCCTGTTGATCGTCGCGGCAACAAACGCTCAACTCAGTACTTTCAAGTTTGGCAAGAATCCCAGATCTGCCTTGGCCTATCCCTAGGTCCAAGTCTGTCGATGATCACGTCTTGATGATACCTCCCGGCGTGAATCGAAGGATGAGCACCGATGTGTATGAATTCTTCTTTAGCCACTTAACCTCGCCCTATCCCTAGGCACGAGATAGTTCAACTATAAACAAGAGAACTTGCTCTTATTTCTTTCGTATACTTAACTCTCCCGATGCTAAGTAAATAGATAACCTCACAATGCTCTCCCGATGCTCTTGCAAGATATTAATAACCAAAATAAGATAACTTGAAGTTTATTTTATTGAACTGAAAATTCCTAAAACAAAACAACCCTTGCAACTACTTTACAAATCAACCCGTGGCCCTAGGGGGAATTTAGAACATGTCGACGGCGGGTAAACGACTAGGGATTTTTGGTTATCGGTTATGGGGTAAGATGTATGCCTTAGGTTAAAATACATGCCCTTATATAAGCTTTGGACTCAAGTTATCTAATTTAACAAGGATGACAACTTTAATTAAAAATATGATTCTAATAAAGACTAAATCTTCAAGGAATCTACTTTCCAGCCATTTTCCTTGTTTCTTGGGATTTTCTCTCCTTGAACTTTGGGCTTGACATATCTTTTGATTCGGGGCTTGGAAAAATATATGGTTTTCACACGGCAGACGAGCTGAATTTTCTCTATCTGTCGAGGTCCATTTTGCTTTTTCTCCTCAAAATTGATGTCCGTCCTCTGCTGTCACGGCAGCACCATGGCAGCATCGTCCTCTTTATCTGCTTGTCCAGTTCAGCTCTTCTGCTTCTCTGCCCAGTGCCTGCCCTCACCGTCCGCGATGGTAGCAACCTGCAAAAATAGCCATTTTAGTAGAATTTGTGCCTTTGAATATATTTGTGATGTTTTGCTGTAAACTAACCTAAATGCAATGAATAATGCTTGAATGCAACAAAAATATGGGTTAAAAAGGGCGTAAATAATAGAACTTTTACACACTCAACACACCCCCAAACTCAAGTTTTTGCTTGCCCTCAAGCAACTAGACCTAAAAGAAAATTGAAATACTTTTGTTTTGGCTTTCAAACAGTGAACTTTCCCTTACCCGTCGTTCGTTTCCTGTGACGGCAGCAACCTGTCAGATAATTTAGGATCTGTCCGGAGTCTCACTATAGTCCTCGTACAGTGTGTGCATGCTTGTGAACAGTTATATGCTAAGACTCTCTTAGTTTCACTAGAATATTCAACTCTTAACTTGAATTTTTATGCCAAAGTTTATCTTTTTGAAGACATATTTTCATGCTTCTTTGATTTCTTTGTTTTGACTCGAATTCTCTATTTTTCAAGCTAAAGTTTTGCTAGAGCCAGTGTTAGGCACCTCTAGTTAACTTCCTAGAGCCAGTTTCAGGCCCCTCTAGGGTTTTTGAGTCTCTTTGGCTAAACTTCTTTCCTATAGCCATTGTTAGGCACCTCTAGGGGCTATTCAAGTACTAAGCTTCCTATTCTAGTTTGGCTAAAAGAAGTCTAAGCAGTATAACAGTCACAATGGTGTTTAAGTTTTCAGAACTATAGAAAGGCTCTAAACTTCTCCTTAAACTATCCTAAAGCTCCTGCCACGACAAAGCTGTCATGACAGGCAAGTTCAATTCACAGTTTTAAGCCAAAATTTTCAGTTTTTTCAGTTTTTTTTGAGAAAAATTAAATAAGTAAAAGACACAACAATTAACTAATATGTACCCGAACTCCATTAATACGGAGGGTTGCCACCCCCAAACTCGAGGGTTGCATTTCCCTCAATGCAAATGACAAAATATAAATGAAAAAGTACATCACAAAATATATAAATGGCAGGCAACAAGAAAAAGAATAAGAAACTTAAATTTTAAGCAGTGTCTTCATTGCTGCTGCTGAGGCGGATTTTGGTTCTTGGGGCGGGCTGGGGTGGTTGCTGGACAACCTGAATGTCGGAGCTGCTGCCGCTGCTGTCACTGCTGCTACTGCTGCTGCTGCTGCTAGCCTTTGGCAGAGTTTTCTTGTTGGCCATTCTTTTCTGCCTCTTGACCGGTGTAAATTCTTTTGATAGGTTCCTCCGAATAGAGGGTTCAGCATCGCTTTCTGCCCAGACGGATGGGGAAGAAAACCCAGCAATAAAGGCATCAATGTCATCCGAGGGTACCGGTCGCTTTGTTCCTCGGGCGGATGGTTCGGCATGAGGGCTGCCGGCTGCCGTCGGGGCAGGTGATGGAATGGAGGCAGCAGATGGTGTATGTGGTGTGGCAATAGGTGTAGGTGTGTGGGCAGGGGTGGGGACAGTGAAGTAGTGGGCGAGGAAGGTGAGAAAAACAACATCAAGGAAATTTAAAGTGTTGTGAATAAAATTTACCGTGGATGCGGAAAAGTCCTTGATGAATGTCATGAGGCCCAGCTGTCTGTCCTCCATCCTTTGAATAACATCAAGGATTTGATGGGATGGGTCTATCGGTGCGGCTGTTGTAGCGGCAGGTTCAGGGTTTGGCTGTTCTGACGATTCAGCTGGGGCGGCAGCATGGTTGAAAGAGGAGAGGGGAGTTGCCACTGTCAGCTCCATGAGGCTGATGATATTTTTGTCTGTCTAGCCCCTGCCTTTCACTATGCGATCGGTGTCGGGTTCCGGCACGTCATAACAACGACAGAGGGATGTGATGAGGTATGGGAGGCAAAGAAGGGCTGTCGGTCTATGGGCACTCTCCAAAATACTCTCTCGCAAGTAACTTCCCACATTAATGGGTCGTTTATTTAGAATGGAGTGTATTAAGGCTAACCTATGCTGGTCAACGGTGGTGTGATGTGATGACGACATGATCCTCTTCTTGATGAAGGCATCCCACAGTTTTGCCTCCGGCAGCAGCTGCCCTCTGTTCACGGTGTGGGGATTTTTGCGGCTTGTGTTCCATTCAGTCCCTTCTTCCGTCACTTCTACCATGACAGCGTCATAGGCAGCTTCATCTAAAGTGTCAAGGAACTGATGGTGAGCATCATCGTTGGGGCCGAGGTAGAGGCCATACAAAGAGTTAATGCGCTCGGCTGTGAATGCACCTCTTTCCCCCGGACAGTCACTGCTGTTGCCGTCTTACTGCCGATGGCAGCATAGAATTCCCTTATCAGCGTTTCGTTCATCTCTGCTGGCTGCTCCGCAAATGATTCCCATAAAAGAGCTATAATCGTCCTTGCAATGAAAGGTTTGAGGCCCAAATTAACTGCCCTTGGAGTGTAAATAAAGCCTCGTTCTTCCCATAGATCCCTAGTTGCGACGGACTGTGGGGTAGGTGCTGCCGGTTAAGAGGTTGAAGCAGCACTGCGGCGGGTTCATTTGGAAGACATGTTAGTTGCAAGGGTTGTTGAAAGTAAAATAAAGCAAATGAAAACTAAAGGGGAGATCAAGTGAGAAAAGCAGAAGTGAATGAAAATGAAATGGGGTTTTATAGAAGAGAGGTTTCTGCCCGTTGAAGTTGTAACGACAGGCGTGAATAACGGGGCGACTGTTGAGCTTTAGCGTATCTGACCGCGTTTCTGCGTCTGTTACGCGTCTGGAACACGTTTCCGCGTCTGTCGTGACAGTCTGGCGACAACCTGTCTTTTCCGTGTCTGCCGCGGCAGCTGGAACGACAAGCTTCTATATTGGGCTATGTTGGGCTGATGGATGGGTGGTGGGCTGAGTTCACTTCTCCTGTTCTTCTTGACTCCTTTATTTCCTAAAAATAGTAAACATAAAAACATTATTCGAATAAAATAATCCTTATTACCTAATAAATAATAAATAGTATAAATAAATAAAAATAAAAGTTAGATTAAATTAGGGATGCCGTGTGGGGCATCTCCTAAGGTAACCACTTCCTGCATTCCTGGGGCTTTAGTCCCCTGATAATGCTTGAGGCGCTGTCCGTTGACCTTGAATTGATGCCCGTCTTTTAATGATCGGATTGTGATGGCACCATGGGGAAAAACTTGTACGACTTGGAATGGGCCGGACCATCTAGATTTCGGTTTCCCTGGGAAAAGTTTCAGTCTAGAATTGAACAACAATACAAGCTGCCCTGGGCAGAACTGTCGTGGCATCAACTTCCTATCATGCCACTTCTTAGTTTTCTCCTTGTAGATTCTTGCGTTGTCGTAGACCATTATCCGTATTTCTTCAATCTCGTTCAGATCTAACAGCCTTTTCTGGCCTGCCTTGTCCAAGTCCATATTCACTGCCTTGATTGCCCAATACGCTTTGTGCTCTATCTCGACAGGCAGATGATAGGTTTTTCCATAAATCAATCGGTATGGAGACATGCCCAATGGAGTCTTAAAAGCTGTCATATATGCCCATAATGCATCATTGAGGAGTAAAGACCAATCTTTCCTAGTTGGTTTAACCATCTTCTTAAGAATGTTCTTAACATCCCTATTGGAGATTTCAGCTTGTCCATTGGTCTGTGGGTGGTATGCTATCGCGATCCGATGCTTGACACCATATTTCTTCAAGGCGGCAGCAATAACCCTATTGTCAAAATGTCTCCCTTCATCACTGATAATCGCCTTAGGGATGCCAAACCTAGAAAAAATGTTTTTGTGTAAAAATCTTTGGACTGTCTTGGCATCATTCTTTGGAGTGGCGATAGCTTCAACCCACTTAGAGACATAATCCACTGCTAGAAGGATGTATAAATTTCCACATGAAGATGGAAAAGGTCCCATAAAATCAATCCCCCAAACGTCGAAGATTTCGACTTCTAGAATGTTCTGCAGCGGCATCTCGTTTCTCCTTGAGATGTTACCTGTCCTCTAGCACCTGTCACAGTTCTTGTAGAAGATTTGTGCATCTTTATACAGTGACAGCCAATAAAATCCTGACTGCAGCACCTTGGCAGCAGTTTTGTTGCCTCCTAAGTGACCTCCATACTTTGAAGCATGGCAGTGATGAAGTATGTCTTCTTGCTCTTCTTGTGGTATACACCTCCTTATAACCTGGTCTGCACAAATTTTGAAAAGAAGAGGTTTGTCACAATAATAATGCTTAACATCATTTTGGAACCTCTTCTTGGCTTGATAATTAAGATCAGAAGGGATTATTCCGCTAACTATAAAATTAACGAAATCAGCATACCAGGGAAGTTTAGAAGACTTACCTGCCGCCATGGTTGTCGCGGCAGTGATTGCGGCAGCAAAGAGCTGTTCATCTAGGAAGGTCTCCAGTATGTTTATCTCATCTATTGGTAGACTCTGTCCCTTCTCCAACCTTGACAAGTGACCTGCCACTTGATTTTCTGTCCCTTTTTTGTCCTTGATTTCAATATCGAATTCTTGCAATAGCAGGATCCACCATATCAATCTAGGCTTTGCATACTTTTTCGCAAACAGATACTTCAGGGCAGAATGGTCCGTGTGCACTATTACCTTCGTCCCAAGTATGTAAGAACAAAACTTGTCAATGGAGAACACCACAGTTAATAGCTCCTTTTCTGTGGTGGTGTAGTTCACTTGGGCGTCATTCAGTGTCTTGCTGGCGTAATATATGACATGAAATAACTTATCTCTCCGCTGCCCAAGTGCTGCCCGACAGCATAGTCATTAGCATCACACATAATCTCAAATGGTTGTGTCCAGTCGGGTGGCTGTACTATTGGGGCTGTTACCAGTTTTTCCTTCAGAACCTTGAATGCTTCAATACATTCTTTATTAAAGTCAAAGGGTCGGTTCTGCTCCAAAAGATGGCATAGGGGCTTGGTGATTTTTGAGAAATTTGCAATAAATCTTCGATAAAAACCAGCATGCCCTAAGAAACTTCTAATGCCCTTGACTGTGGTCGGCGGCGGAAACTTCTCGATCACTTTTATTTTGGCCCTGTCAACTTCTATCCCACGGCAGCTAATCTTATGGCCAAGGACTATCCCTTCATCCACCATAAAGTGGCATTTTTCCCAATTTAAGACCAGGTTTGCTTTTTCACATCTTTCAAGTACCTTTTGTAGATTGTCGAGGCAGCTCTCAAAATCGTCTCCAAAGACTGAAAAATCATCCATAAATATCTCAAGGAAGTCCTCCACCATATCGGAGAATATAGCCATCATGCACCTTTGGAAGGTGGCGGGTGCATTGCATAGTCCAAAAGGAATTCTCCTAAAAGCATACGTTCCGTAGGGGCATGTGAAAGTCGTCTTTTCTTGATCTTCCGGTGCGATAGCTATTTGATTATAACCTGAATAACCATCAAGAAAACAATAGTAAGGTTTACCAGCTAATCTATCAAGCATTTGATCAATAAAGGGTAAAGGAAAGTGGTCTTTTCGGGTAGCTTTATTGAGCTTCCGATAGTCCATACAAACCCTTCAACCGGTCACAGTCCTGGTTGGGATTAACTCATTGTTTTCATTGGTCACCACGGTCATTCCTTCTTTCTTTGGAACGCATTGCACCGGGCTCACCCATTTGCTGTTGGAGATGGTGTAAATAATACCAACATCTAACCATTTAATTATCTCTTTACGCACCACCTCTTTCATTGCATGGTTTAGCCGCCTTTGGGCATCTATAGTCGGCTTATGATCTTCTTCTAAAAGGATTTTGTGCATGCATAACGCCGGACTAATGCCTTGAATATCAGCTATCGTCCATCCAATTGCCTTCTTGTGCTACTGCAACATGCCTATTAGCTGCCGTTCCTGTGGCAACTTAGAAGAGATGATTACGGGCAACGTATCATTTGAACCAAGAAAAGCATATTTTAGCTGCCCTGGCAGGGGCTTCAATTCTAGGGCAAGTGGTTCAACAGTAGATGGCTTTTAGATTAAATGGTTATCCGAAGTATAATTTAAAGGTTCAAATAACTTACCTGGACGATTGCCTATCCAGATTGCCTCCTCCTGATCTTCCGTATTAGATGTATCGGATTCAGAGGAGTTGCTGTCGTCGGTGCTGTCGTCAGTGCTGTCGTGACAGTCCTGTAAGTGGCTGCCGCGACAGTGCCCAATTTTTATATCGTGACAGCCTGACCTGATGCAGGGTTGATCAAAGGTAACATCAGTGATAGCCTTGCATTCCTTGCATTCCTCGTCTGCATCAACATGCTTCATAGCTTGGAGAACATTCAACTTAATTTCTTGATCGTTCACTCGCATGGTGAGTTCTCCTTTCTCCACATCAATCAGTGATCTTCCCGTGGCTAAGAAGGGTCGCCCAAGGATGATTGGTGCGTTTTAGTCTGCCTCACAATCCAAAACAAGAAAGTCAGCAGGAAAAATAAATTTATCCACTCTTACCAGAATATCTTCGATTTTTCCTTCCGGGTGAACATAAGAGCGGTCTGCCAGCTGCAGACTTACTGTCGTGGGCCGCGCCTTTCCAATACCTAATTTCTAAAAAATAGATTTTGGCATTAAATTAACACTAGCACCGAGATCACAAAGTGCCTTACCCACATATTTATTTCCGATTACACAAGGTATGATGAAGCTCCTCGGATCCTTCTTCTTCTAGGGTGGCTGCCGATGAAGAATACTCATGCAACCTTCTGTCATCTTTACCGTTTCAAATTCCCCAAGTTTAGATTTCTTCGACATGACATCCTTGAGAAATTTGGCATAACCGGGCATCTCCCTAACGACATCTAACAGGGGAATATTAATGTGAACCTGCTTAAAAATATCATAAATCTTTTTGAGTTGAGAATACTCATGCTTAGCTTGCTGTATCCGTTGGGGAAAAGGAGGTGGGGGACGATAATCAGCAATACGTCCTTCCCACTGTATACGAATCTGAGGAGGTTTAGGTTCTTCAATTTTCTCCTCTGTCGCTTCTGCTGTCGTGACAGGCTCATCGGCAGCAGTCTGTTCATTACCTGTCGGGGCAGCTTCCTCGGCAGGTTTGTCCAAGGCTGGTTCCTTTACTGTTTCAACTTCTTTTTCTGGCCCTGGCAGTTTCTTCCCACTCCTAGTAGTAATAGCCTTACATTGCTCATGTGTAGGCTGCCTAGCATTTTTTCAGTATTACTAGGAAATCCTCCAGTCTGCCTTGGCTTAATATGTTGAGAAACCTGACCCATTTGTGTCTCCAAAGATTTCAGTGTAGCTTCATGATTCGTCATCCACATCTCTGTTTTATCCATGAAATTTTCTGTCTTCTTGACAAACTGATTCATATTCTCAATATGAGTGCCTGTCTGAGACATGAAAGTGGCCAGAGTCTGTTCTAGTATACTGCTCGTGGCAGCTGGTTGCTACTGTTGCTACTGCGGTGGCAGTTGCGGCGGCAGTTGCTGTCGCGTCAGCAATCTAGGTCCTCCCTGATTCTGATTATTGTGTGCTTGAGGACTCAGGGCATTATTAGGATTACTCCAAGAAAATTTTGGATCCTTCCTCCAATTGGGATTATAGTTATTGGAGTTGTAATTTGGCTTGTAGTTTCCAACATATTTTCCCTCTTCTAACTGTATAGGACACTCATCTGAACTATGATTTCCCTCACAGATTTCACATACTTCCCCAACAGCAAATCCATGTTGTCCATCATCATTCAATAACCGTTTCATTGCTTTAGTAAGGAATGCTACTTGTGATTTCATTGGGCTATCAGCCTCATAATCCTTGACAGCTAGTACCCGTTTACCCCCTCTTCTTGTTGTCGGAAACTGCTCCTCATTCTTAGCCAGATTTTTCAATACTTGCATTGCCTCGTCCGGATCTTTATCCAATAATAGTCCATTTGCTGCTGAATCAATTCGAATACGAGTTTGTAAGTTGGCAGCATTATAAAACTTTGTTACCTGATTCCAGACAGGGAATCCATGCATTGGGCAGTTCCGTAGAAGAGTAGTAAATCTGTCCCAGGCCTCGTGCATCGGCTCGTCATCTTCTTGTTTAAAAGTAGCAATTTCATTACGCAATCGCTCAGATAAATGCGAAGGATTAAAATGAGATAACAATTCATGAGATAAATCTGCCCAAGTTCTAATTGAACCCGGCGTAAGTTTATTCTACCAAGATTTTGCTCTGTCCCTCAATGAATGGGGAAATAACCGAAGCCTCAGTATCTCCGGATTAACTCCTGGCAGTCTAAACGAACCACATATTTCCTGGAATGTTTTGAGATGCTCCCTAGCATCCTCTGTAACAACACCACTAAATTGACCGGCATTGTTGATCATACTAAACAGGACAAGTTTCAGCTCGAAGTTGTCAACATCTATGTCCGGCAGCGTGGTTTCCAGTTCTACATGATTGTTCAACATGTAGTCACGACAGGACCGTCGGCGGCAGGATTGCCAACAGGCGGTATAATATCGCCGACAGGCGGGTCGTTTCCAATGTGGGCCATTTTCTCTAGCTGTTCCTCAAGGTACTCGTTCCTGGCTAGAAGGTGACGAATTTGTTTCTTGAGATTGAATGAACGTTCGATTTCCAGATCTAATTGATACTCAGGATCTTTTCCTCGATTCGATCTGCGCATAAACAAGTAACCTTGTGAAAAGCAAGAGTTGAATGCACCAAAGAAAAACAGAAAAATAAAAATAAAAACAAAATAAAAATGAAAACGAAAAAGTGCAGTAAAAGAAAAAGTAGAGTTATGTTGCCAATCCCCGGCAACGGCGCCAAAAACTTGTTGCGTGTAAAATAGTCTATCGCAATGGTAGTTCAAGTATACACGACGCAAGTAGTAAAGTGATACAAAGTATCGCATATCGTCTCCACAGGGATTGGGCTAATAGCTTCACCTTAATTTACTGAACGAAAGTAAAGAAAATAGTTGAGAAAGTTGTCACGAGAATAATAAAGCAAACATAAATAAAAGAGTAGAAATATCAAGATAGAGAGAATGGGCTGGTATTGAATTGCTCAGTAGTGCAGGTATTGCAGAGTTTAGGAAATCCAGTTCTGTCGCCGCGGCAGCACCTGTCGCGGCAGCAACCCGTTGATCGTCGCGGCAGCAAACGCTCAACTCAGTACTTTCAAGTTTGGCAAGAATCCCAAATCTGCCTTGGCCTATCCCTAGGTCCAAGTCTGTCGATGATCACGTCTTGATGATACCTCCCGGCGTGAATCGAATGATGAGCACCGATGTGTATGAATTCTTCTTTAGCCACTTAACCTTGCCCTATCTCTAGCCACTTAACCTCACAATGCTCTCCCGATGCTCTTGCAAGATATTAATAACCAAAATAAGAGAACTTGAAGTTTATTTTATTGAACTAAAAATTCCTAAAACAAAACAACCCTTGCAACTACTTTACAAATCACCCATGGCCCTAGGGGGAATTTAGAACATGTCGACGGCGAGTAAATGGCTAGGGGTTTTTGGTTATCGGTTATGGGGTAAGATGTATGCCCTAGGTTAAAATACATGCCCTTATATAAGCTTTGGGCTCAAGTTATCTAATTTAACAAGGATTACAACTTTAATTAAAAGTATGATTCTAATAAAGACTAAATCTTCAAGGAATCTACTTTCCAGCCGTTTTCCTTGTTTCTTGGGATTTTCTCTCCTTGAACTTTGGGCTTGACTATCTTTTGATTCGGGGCTTGGAAAAATATATGGTTTTTACACGGTAGACGAGCTGAATTTTCTCTATCTGTCGAGGTCCATTTTGCTTTTTCTCCTCAAAATTGATGTCATCCTCTACTGTCACGGCAGCACCATGGCAGCATCGTCCTCTTTATCTGCTTGTCCAGTTCAGCTCTTCTGCTTCTCTGCCCAGCGCCTGCCCTCACCGTCTGTGATGGCAGCAACCTGCAAAAATAGCCATTTTTAGTAGAATCTGTGCCTTTGAATATATTTGTGATGTTTTGCTGTAAACTAACCTAAATGCAATGAATAATGCTTGAATGCAACAGAAATATGGGTTAAAAAGGGCGTAAATAATAGAACTTTTACACACTCAACAAAATACTCCCAAAAGCTTTCTTTCTTTTAACTAAGATTGCAGCATGAACAAACAATATTTCTTCTATGTCGATATTGGCAAACAATTGTCCACCATCATAGAAAAAGCTTCTATTCAGTTCATTATTCTCCATACCCATATTTGCAGCATATGTTGGCTGCACTGTACTGCACATAAACATGATAGAAATGACAAAGTTGGTATCAAAAAGTGGTGAATAGTTGTCAGCTACAGTGTCTATCCAATTAAATATCATGTGGTAACCATATGGCTTGTCTGATATGCTGCTAACACACTCCCAAGCTGCAGTGGAGTTAAATTTTGCACATATATCTGGATGTAAAGGAAGTAAGATTATCTGCAGATTAAAATTGTCTTTTAGTAATCCCAAGTAACTCTATAAAGTTCTGCAAAGACATTAAAATCCATACAACTGCAGTTGTGTTCTTCCCTTGTTGTGAGATGAAAAGCTCCACCAACCAATTTTAAATCGACGCGATAAACATCTTATGGACATCGTCTTTTATCTTGGCAGTTTGATCAATAGTTGCATGAAATATAAGTTCAACTAGTGATGCAATCACAAAGGTGCCAATTAAAATGATTATTGCTAACCATGACCATGGTGCCAAATACACATCACAAGCATCATCAAGTAAATCATTTATGGTGGTCATTTCCATTCCAATTAACACAACAAGGCTTAGAGATTCCATACCACCAATCTTAGTACATAGTTGGTTAACAATGCTGGCAAAAATTCAGTACCCTGCTTCCAAAATTCCAACTCAACCCAAAGCAATGCAAGGGAAAATTTTGAAAGAGAAATAAATCTGCCCACTGGTACATTGTCACCATCAGAAGCTGCTACAAATAAGCTTTCCCCTGAATTAACATTCAGGACAACCCAACAATGGTCTTCTACGGTCCAATCACCATCCAACACTACAAACAACCGTGATTTGCAATTAGATGGTTTTTTTTTGTATACCCCTTTCCTTTGATACAAACAACATCATGAACATCTTTACATACTTTGTAAAAGCTGCCTTTCTCCTTGCTTGCATCCAAATTTTTAATGACCTTCTTAAGCAATTCATTTAAGACAAGGAAAACTAAACTTTTATCGCATGCCATACCAATCAAAATTTCATTTTGAATCACACCAACAGAATAGACACATACATCTCTTGCTTTGTTTCCTTTTGCCATTAATATTAACCTAAATCCATATGGGTTAATACTCTTAACCAAAACACTAGTAATCAACAGAACTTTATTGTTAGGAATCCTGATCATACCTGCACCTCCTTGTGGTGATGAAGCCTTGTGGTTCCCAATGATAATCGGAGAAATTCGATTAACCAGTTGATCTATTTCACACGACCACTAAAAATAATTTCTAATTTTCTGGTGCAACATGTAATATTTTTCTGTAAATTGGCACCTTCCTGTCGGATCAAAATTATGATCGTAATCATCAAAGAAAGTTTGTTCCTCTTCAACGCCAATTGCAACCCTTTCTCGATCATTCACTCGCCCTTTCAAGTACCATAGCTCTTTTGTAGACTGTGCTAAGTGGAATTGAACCAAAACTTGAGGACTGGTGATTAATTGCCTGTCAAAATCCATCTGAATGTTGCAAGCAATCTCACTCGAGTCACCATCACTATGCTGCAAGAAAGGACCCGCAACAACACCTATTGCCGATATGGCACCAACAGACCCTTGTTCAATTCATCTGTTATCACCGTAGGATTAACCACTAATTGCATATTCGAGTCTCCATGCTCTTTCTTAACATTTTGACCATCTTTAACTTCATCATTGTGCACAAGTGTTTCATCAAACACTTTGGCTTCACTGGAACCCACCTCCCTAGAAACCATAGGTAAATTCAACATCACACCTTGAACCAATGTTGGTTCCAACAGACTGTCACTGCACTCCACCTCCGTTGAAATTTCAGTTGTTGAGACTTGTTTCAGCTCATTGTCCGTCAACACAACATCGTCATGAAGCTGAATATCGAGCTCATGAGCTTTATTTTTTCTCACAACCATTTTATCAAACACTTCTAGTTCACTCGAGTCTTCCAACCGAGATTCAAGCTCAAAATCAGTTACCCCTGGGTCATCCCAAAACTGAATGTCAAGCTGACAGCAACCGTCGTAAATGTTATGGCTTTGAAGAGAACGGCTAGCCGTGACAGCCCCATAGCCTTGATATTGGATCAGGAATTGAACACCCACCGACTTTTGAAATGGAACAATTTTCTTCACTGACCCATAAGGTGAAAAATCATGATGTAGCACTTCTTGAGTAATAGGAAAAACCGCCTAGTGAATTGTAACCAACAGAGTTCGATTCGCGAAGTATTTATCGAACAAATATTTCAATTCATCGTAGAACGACCCGTAACCTTCATCCATGGCCGGGAACGATGGCTCTGGATACCTTTGTAAGAGTACGAATCTAAAGAATAAGAATTATAAAGGGGGAGAAGATAGAAGAACAAAGGGAGACCAAGAAAATTCTCTCTGTAAAAACAAGAGAGCCAACAAAACCAATTTCATTCGATATTGAGCAAAGCAAACAAATTGGAAATATAACCCTAGCATCTCAATGACATCGTTTCAAGGCAATACATTAAGGGTAAATAAAACAGAAATAAAAATGTGCGTAAACAAAATAGACAAACTAAGTAACGCTGGGTGTGAAACGATGTAGTATCACTTATTCGTTACATTTTTGAGTGATTCCAATCCAGTAGAAAGGAAGAGGTAGAAGAGTGGGAAACTTACGGATTTTTTAGTCGCTACAACATGGCGACTGTGCTGGGGACACATTTTTGTTTTTACAAAAATGAGAGAGTCAAACCTTAGATGGGTTCGTATCATATTTACAAAAAAAAAATTAATTTCGATCTAATTTAATTTTAATCCCTAACATTATTTATTTACCACTTTTATTTGCACGATGTTTGCTACAAATTTTCATTCATGCATGAGCTCCTCGAGCTCCGTCCCTCAATAAATGAGAGTGATTACTTTGTCTCGTGGGATGTTCACCTCCGTATGATATTTTACTTCAGTTCCGGGGTACAATTCTTATATTTCATGGGGTTTATGCCCATGTATTATATAAAGCTTGTATCATCCCGAATCAATGTCCTAGTGACAGTTTGGGTACCTTTTACTCTAGAACCTAATCACATATAGTGGCCCGTAAGTGCCCACTTTTTAGAGCCATACAGAAACTTTATCCGTTAGGCGGTAGCCCAATTAGGCCTCACATGATTTATTTATGCCTTTGTATGATATTTTATATGTCTATCATGTATATATTTTAATTTCTTTAATTTTGACCTTTATTTTTATTTAATTCAATTCATTTATCTATTTGATTATTTTACCGTACTAACCAATTTATTTTGGTATTTGTTTTTTTACATCACATAGACATTTAACATTAATTTCATACCTTTACATCACAATTGCATGACATTATCATGACACATATCAATCATTTTTTTCACAACACCAACATAAAGTGTTGATTCACGATTGGTTCCTATTTGGAGAAAGGTTCATAAACGGGAGAAAATCTAATACCCCAGATGTCAATGCAATATTCAAAATTGCAAATGAATCTCATTAGTTCGAAAGTTATACCACGAGACAAGGACGGAGCCAGAATTGAATCATGAAGGGGTAAGATGTTTAACTTTGGGATGAACAAAAATTTAAAAAGTAACTAGAACATAAAAAATTAAAGGATATATGATTTAATTTCACTAATTTTAAAATTAAAAGGTCTTAAAAGCAATTAATCCATAAAATTTTAGGGTCAATGCATAATTTAATTAATTTTAAAACTGATAAGGTCCTAAAAAAATTATACCAGTCAATTTTGGGAGGGGCAAAAACTTAATTGAAATAGTTCCAAAACTATCAATGACCTAAAATATAATTAAACCATCAAAGTTGAGGGGCAATTGCCCCTCCCACCCTCAACATAGATCTGTCACTGCCATGAGAACTATTTTTGAATCAGTAATTTCGCATTTGAGACATGTATTTTACATTTACATGCATTTTAAAATTTTGAGACTGGTCCTTGGGATGTCCCATACCACTAGTGCCAAATAAAGCAAAATATTGGACGATCTAAAAACCTTACCGAATCGCAGCAAGAACCCGGTTTGGGGACATTTCCAAAAAAGTGTCCTTCATGTTCATATGTACATCACATTTAGACAAGACCCAATCTAAGGGCATTTCTGGAAACATCCTTACCCTTTTATAGACATCATGCCTATGTAAGGGCCAAGACACATATCCTCCGACAAATTCAAGCAATCATTCGTTGTAACGCCCCGCCTGATCCGAAGGTCACACAACATATAACAGACCCAACCTGGGGGCAACATAATGCATTCATGAAGACAATAAAATCCCTCTAAAAAAGGCAAAAACGTACTCCAAACTTTGAACATGCTACAAGAGAATTTTCAGACAATGGTAAATGAACAAATTTTGAGGCATTCACCCGTAAATCGACTTTGAGGAAGATAATCAAACCTAATTAGGGAGACTAGGGCATCTCCGTGCATTAAAGACCATGGACTCGACATGACCAATAAAGAGTCAGGAGTATCCCTTCCAAGACCAAAAATTGCATCCACATATTTAGTCACATTCATTGAAATTATTTTACATGCATCATACATACATTAAAGTCATCACACATTTAGGCTAGACACAAACGTTATGCATGACGTTAGATGCATTCATACATTTATTTTTGTTTGTACATACAAACAAGTCCAAGAAGAGATGAAAAGAACCTCAATCATGAGGGCAACAACACGATAGCCAATCTTTAGCACACTAAAAGAAGCCGAATATAAAGAAACGTTGAAACCTCTAGGCAAGGTATTGGCAACATAACTTTTTGGATAATTAATTACCAATGTTTTTCTCCTTTTCAAGGTTCCACCTCTCCATCAGTGGCCTAACTCCAACATTTTTCTCGATTCTACATTTCTGCTAGCTGGAGCAACACTTTCTGAATTCTGCCTCCTTCAGTGGTGTAGCAGATCAAATCTAATTATCAGATCTTGCCCCCGTCAGTGGTGTAGCGGATCAAAATCTTTTTTTAGATCTTGACTCTTTGTCAGTGGTGTAGTAGATCAAATTTTATTTTCAGATCTTACCTCTCTATCAATGGGGTAGCGGATCAACCATTATCTTTAGATCACGCCTCTTCGTCAGTGTTGTAGCTTGATCAACCTTTATTTTCCAATTTGGTCTCTCCGTTAGTGGTGTAGCAAATCAAACTTCTTCCTGATCTAGTCTCTCCGTCAGTGGTGCAACGGATCAAATCTTCTTTAGGTCTTGCCTCTTCGTCGGTATTGCAGCTAGGATAAACTATTCTCCTTGGATATCACCTCAGAATTATAGCTAAGTTTAAAAGATCAAAAAAGAAAAAAAGAAAAAAAAGAAAAAAAAAGAACAAATCAAAAATAAAAATAAAAAGGAAAAAATAAAAATAAAAATAAAAATAAAAAAAATTTAGAGAAAAAAAAACAACAAGACAAAACAAAACAATCATCTTTCTCTCTGATCATGCCTCTTCGTTAGTGTTGCCGCGTGATCAAATCTAACCCTCAGATCATGCCTCTTCGTCAGTGTTGTAGCTTGATCCAACTAACTCTCAGATCATGCCTCTTTGTCAGTGTTGTAGCTTGATTGCAAAACCAACCCTCCGATCATGCCTCTTCGTCAAAGTCGTAGCTTGATCATATTCTTTAGATCATGCCCTTTTGTCAGTGTTAATAAACAGATTGAAGTTGATGTTGGAGATATGTTACGAACATTTTTTGTATGAAACCATTACGAGGTATTTAGACCCTCTTTTTGTATGGGTCGTACCCAGGTATGTTTGACCATATTTTTGTAAGTCATGTAATTTCATTGCTCTTTTTTGAACGGACATCAGTAGGAGCAAAAATCAGTCATCTTAAATTGCATTTTGTGTACATGTAGAGCAATATATACATAATTCTCTTCCCAACCTTTCTCATTTAATAATATTTGGTTGTCTTTGTTACGCCACACAAACAAAAATTCAAGATAAAATTTCCCCTAAAGCAATTCTTCAATTCATACGTGTTATTCTTCTCCTCAAAAACCTTATTTTTTTGTTTGATCTTGCTTCTAAAATCATTTTTGTAAGTCCAGATGTTAAATTTCTTGAGCTTTTTTTTTCGTTTTCATTTTGTGATGACTGTGTAGATAACCTATTTTGTGCACCATTTTACTTAACTTTTGCATGTGTTTAGGCCCATATAGTTGCATTTAGGAGTAGTTTGCATACCGTTAGGGAGTTACACTGCATGTGCATAATTGTGATGTATTTTGGTACTTTTATGGGGGAAGGTAGTGTGTTTTTGTGGTGTTTTCCCAGGGAACTATTGGAGTTGGAGGAATACCGGAGCAGAAGGATATCATCTCTCTCGTGTTGAGATGACAAGGCAATAGAGTTGGAGATAAATCACACTTTGGCACACGTGGATTCTCATGAGATATCGAACTCATTAATTGAAGCGAGAAAGTAAGATCCTCTAAAAGAGGCTTTGTGCACTTTAGGGTTTAGCCCTAGCTTTTACACATGTATAAGGAAGACTTGGGCCACAAATAAAAGGAGCTTCATCTTAGACGGTAGCCCTTAGTCTTTAGCTATCAGAGAACCACATGAGTCAGAGATCTTGAGAAGTCTCCATACAACGAAAGCCATTGAGAGAGGGTGGAGGAGGACAGGGCTTGCAACACATTTAGAGAGCTTGGAGGAGAAACATCGAAGATGCTTTATTCTTTTTTCCTCTGCTTGATAAACCGCCATGTTTTTAATTATTTTTACCATGGATGTTTTAGGCTCAAACATGAGCTAAGTACTCTTGCTTGGGTTTATTATTGTTAGGATATTATGTTTTTATTAATTTGTTTAATGCTATAGTTTTTTCATTTATCTATTATGTTCATTGTTTTTCATGCGTAGTTATTGTAAGAGCTATCGAGAAAGTCCTTTTAGCTATTGATATGTGGCTTAATATCGAGAGAGTAAGGTTAAACAAATGTGAATAATGGGGATTTGCAATTGATAATTACGTAGTAATTGTCAGGGTCTACGTTCGAGGGAAGAGGGTACAGTTCTTGATGGCCCTGATTGCTTGTCACTATAACATAAATGTGGTTCGTGGCAACCATAATAAATTCGTGAGCAACACCACTGATGAAACATACATCCAAGTTTTGCCCGACCTTTATATCCCCAGAACCACTTGGGTAAGGACGACATCAAATGTCAAGGCAGTCGACTAGAAGCAGCTGAAGCCAGATTCCAAGTTTTAGACTTACTTCTTCAATAACTGCATCTTTCCTACAAGAAACCAGTCTGCCGTCTCGCGTCGACGTCTGATGCTCTTCCATTCCATGGTTACTGGGTGGGGACTCGACTTATTCGTGTTGATACACAGGTCGATCATAGCGATGGAACCCTCGAAGTAAAAGTACAAGGACTTGTCTTTCCGCAACCTTATCAGAACCCTTTGTCAGTGGGTCGGAGTCGATGAATGGGGAGATGATCAGATCCTCGAAGGACTAATTGGTTGGCTTCCTTTTCAAGTGCAAGAAATGAAAGGACTTAGAGGCCACATTAGCACCTCTGTCATTCCTACCTTCGCCCAGAATCTTAATTCTTCCATTCAAGAGACCTTTCCAGCTTTTTAGAGCCCTAGTTTTCAATACATCCAAGAACGGGACATGGATGAGCGACCACTCTTTAAAGATATTCTTCCAAAATTAAGGGTGTAATTTCCATTATTGCCTTTGCACTATCTCACCGCTTCTGCCGCCCCTACACAACCAACTACACATTGAGACTATGATGCCAGTCCACCCCACCCTGCAACATAGAAGGAAGCAACCAGATACTAATGCTGGTGCTTCGAGCCGTCCTACCAAGAAGACAAAGTCCTCCCGGGCCAAAGGAAAGGGCATTATAATCCGGGAACCTTCTCCACCACCCAATAATTCCACGGGTTAGTTTTCTTTTTAGTTTTTGTTTTTCATTTTTTTAGTTTTGCACATTGCATATTGCATGTTTATATTTATGTTTTCTTCTTCTTTTTGCATTGGGGACAATGCTTCTCAAAAGTTTAGGAGAGTACTATCCCATGTACATATTAGGTATTTTTTTAATTTTTTAGATCTGTAAATAGCCTTGTTGTTTTTAATGGTTCCCTTTGCTATGGTTCTATTGTTTTGAAGTTGTTGTTGCATTAATGATGATATTCATATGATGAACCTATGCTTAAATTTTTGCAATGGGTTAAAAGTTTTTGTGATTTGAACTTAGGAGTGAAAATTGCTTTAGCTTTATTCGCACACGTTGCATGCTATCTGACACTTAAAAAGCTTTAGGGAAGTTCTAGGTCAACTCTCTAATGCCAAAGCATAAATTTATGTTAATGAACTAATGCTCAATGTAGCAATAAAAAGGCATAATTAAACTCCAAAAAATCGAGAAAACGATGAAAACTAATTAAAAACTCGACACCAAAGGAAAAATATTGAGGGACATTCTTCTATGCATCTTGCTAGCTTAGTACACTAGGTGAGTTGTGTTTGCTCCATTTAACTTTCCCTGGTAGGAACAATAGCATAGCATTAGAGTGAATGAAAGTCTTCACAGGATGACCCTGCTCGTAAGGATCGGGGATGTGTTGTTTGCTCCACTCCATTATCAGGCATGAAGAGTAGTCGTGATAAGCTGAAGCCCCAGTGATACAATTTAATGAACTTAAAAATAATAAAGGGAGTATAAAATTGTGCTTAAAAGAAAAATAAAATGCTAAGGCAATAATAGTGAGCAATCCTTATTTTTTCTAAGGCCATTAAGTGATGATTGCATGCGACACAACGCTCACTACACCTACAATAAAATTGATCCTTGAAACAAATTTGTGAGCTCTAATACATTTTATATCTTTAAAATTGCCGAGGATTAAATTGATGTTATATCATGTTTTGGAACTCTCGAAGCCATATCTTAGTTGGAACTTTTGATAAAATAGGCTGTTTTTGTTTATGTCTGTAGTTTAGGTTAGCTTGCATTGCTTGAGGACAAGCAATAGTTCAAGTTTAGGGGTATTCGATGGTTGTGTAGATAACCTATTTTGTGCACCCTTTTTAATTAGCATTTGCATGTGATTACGCTCATATAGTTGCATTTAGGAGTAGTTTGCATGTGATTTGCATATAGTTAGGGAGTTGCATTGCATGTGCTTAATTGTGATATATTTTGGTATTTTTAATGGGGAAGGTAGTGTGTTTTGTGGTGTTTGCGCAGGGAACTGTTGGAGCTGGAGGAATGCTGGAGTAGAAGGATATTATCTCTCTCGTGTTAAGCTGACAATGGCAATAGAGTTGGAGATGAATCAGACTTGGCATACGTGGATTCTTATAAGATACATAACTCTTTAATTGAAAAGGGAAAGTAAGATCCTCTTAAAGAGGCTTCACATAATTGAGGGTTTCTAAACTTTAGCTTTCCACACATATAAGGAAGACTTGGGCCACAAACAAAAGGAGCTTGATTTTAGACGGTAACCCTTAGTCTATAGCTATCAAAGAACCACCCGAGTCGAATTCTATATGATTCTCCACACAACGAAAACCATTGAGATATGTTGGAGGAGTGCAGGACCTACAACACAATTATAGAGCTTGGAGAAGAAACATCGAGGTCGCTTGATTCTTTCTTTCCCTTTGCTTGATAAACTGCCATGTTTTTAATTGCTTTTTACTATGGATGTTTTAGGCTCATACATGATCTAAGTACTCTTGCTTGGGTTTATATTTTTAGGATATTATGTTTTGATTAATTTGTTTAATGATATAGTCTTTTCCTTTATCTATTATGTTCATTGTTCTTCATGCGTAGTTATTGTAAGAGCTATCGAGAAAGGTTTTCTAAACTATTGATATGTGGCTAAATATCGAGAGAGTTATGTTAAACAAACGTGAATAATGGGGCTAAGTTGTTAACTTGGTCCTAATCTGGCTTAGACATAAGTTTAGGATTTCAACGTCTAATAAAGGGAACTTGAATAGATAATAGAGTTGTTAGGCTTCACGTAGGCTTGTATTACTTTATCTTCATTATTATCAACTTCTAGGCATCGAGAGAGTCAGAAGTTAGTTAGAAAACCCCATCGAATATGTAAACTCTTGATTGGTTTACGCAGATGTATTACCAACCACTATAACATTAGAATAAGTAATCATTATAATTCATATGTAATAAAATCAACTTCCATAATAATCTGATAATTTGCTACAACATCTACTTGTCTTGATCATTGTTATCTTTACTTTAATTGTATTTAGTTTTGATAATCACCATCAAACCAATACTTGCTCACCAATTCTTAAGTACGACCGCTTCGTATTTATTGATTCAATCCTCGTGGGTTTGACACTCTACTCTATCACTTTATTACTTGATTGAAGAGTATACTTGCTCAAAAGTGCATATCTATTTCGCAAGAATCATTTTGTAGTTAAGGAATTTTCTATTTTTCCCTCCACAGTTTCAGGCAACTGATTCTGATTTTCTACATCTCGAGTCTTTGACTGTTCCTTCTCTTAATCCCGAGGTTTCTTCTCCATCATCCCTTGTTTCTACTAATGGCTCTTATTTCTCAACAGGTCCTTCTTTACCTAATATCTCAATGCCTGACACTGACATTCCTATTGTTTTTGACCTTTCTTCCCTCTCTGGACCTTCTTCACTTGGTCCATTATCACAAATTGTTTCAAAAAATGTACTAGTCCAAAATCTTGTTGCATCCCTTATAGTTCAAAGTCCTATTTCATCTCCTATTGTTCAGAATCCTGGTTCATCTCCTGATGTTCATGTTAGGTGTATAAACGTATTCATTTTAGGACCCTATCAAGCGGACTGGGATGGGAATGGATCAGTGGGTAGGAGCCCTTAATAGAGTTACGATGAAATAGCCTATTTTAGGGCATAAACCTTATTTATGGAAGGGAAGACCTTAGAAAAAATAAATAATACATTTGACTCAACCCCGTGTTTTTAGGTGCCTTGAAAAAGCCTATTTTTGATTAGTTTCTCCGGAATTAAAAACTTTCTAATTGTGGCTTGTCTATTAAGAAGAACTGAAGCCCTATTCACAGCTTTTTCGATCGCTACGTCAATTTGTGATTCAATCGATGCTAATTCGGCTATTAAGGTTGGGTGCTGCCGAGCCTGTGTCCGGAGTCAAGTCTTTTATTGTTCCGTGAGTGAGTTCAGTGACTGACGATGTTGGAAGTCTTTGATTGGTGTTACTGTGTAACTGGCCATTAGCGAGCGGCTAAGGGGCAAATTTACTTAACTTAATTGAAATCGTAGGTCTCGGATTCTATTCCGTCTTCTTTTTAGTTTATCAAGATCGGCTGCCTGCTTGATCTTTGTAGTTGCGGCTGTGGCGTAGTTTCTTCTCTGACTTCTTGTTGGCTCGGTTGCTCTTGTTCTGCAGTTCTGCGGTGCACACCAACCAGTTCGCCAAGGGCTTACTTATTATTCTGGCTTTTTTTTTCTTGACCGGTGAAAGGAAAGGTATGGATTCTTCTACTACTTGAGGACTGGATTGTGTATCTTCTGATAACTCACCAAGTTTCTGTTGCAGCTTTTCTTCCATTTCCTTTTTTCTTCTTGATTTCGATTCTCTAATTCAATAATTTTTTTATTCGGTGCTATTTTTTCATTCGGTGCTATTCCTATAAGGGGGTCCCTTTTTTATTTTCAATAATATTTTTATTAATGTTCCCATTTCCATTAAAATTTAAAAGAAGTAATTTTATTGGTATGATCCATGTTTTAACCTTATACGCATTATATAGCAGCATAAATTCTGGGAAGAACCAAAGCAAGCTTATTTTAGATGCATTAATAATCATACATACACAACTTATTGTTCTTAACATTGCTATGTGTAGAGCGTTTGGGTGTTCTCTAAATAGGAGCGCAAGTACAAACTCTTGTCAAGTTATAGTATAAAAGATATCGTCTCCCACGAGGATTGGACAACTAATTCAAATCACAATTCCTGCACAAGGAAAATTATATGCACAAGTAAATTTTAGTTTGTAAAGAAAAGTAAATAAACAAAAGTAATTGATAGAAAAGATCAGGGTGATAGAATGGGTCAGGTTATGCTACTTAGTAGTGTGAAACTGCGTTGAACATGTTAAGTTGTTTTGCGCTGCCAGACTTTGCTGCCTCGGTGAAAGATGGCAGATTGGCTGCTTCGACGTATTCGCTGCCCCGATAGTGGAACAGACGGTTGACTCGGCGGCGAACTCGAAAATCCTTCAAGGCTTGGCAGAACGCTTCGATAATGATCTCGCTTATGTCAAATTCAGAATGTTGTTGTTGCCCATTGTAGATGATACCCGTCAGCGTGAATCATACAATGAACAACAACATTTGGTTCGTTCCTTTTTAGTCGCCATAAATCCTAACCTATGTATAGGCTGGATTGATCAACACCTAGTATTGATGAGATCGTGCTTACTTCTTTCGTGGGTTTGACTCTCTCGATACCAAACAAATAGATTGCTCCCAATTGATCTCTCTACTCAATTGAAAACAGTGAAGAACATGAAGTAAACAAACCTTGAATTTATTGCAAAAACAAACTTAAACCTAAACAACCATTCTCACAACTACTTTAAAACATAACCCAAACCCTAGAGAATTTAGAACATAGTGGCGGCAAGAAAACACAAGAGAAATCTAGGCTATGCCGACTATGTGTTGTCTAAAATACAAGGTATGGTCGGGTATATATAGGAAATAGGCCTAGGTCAAGTCCTCCTTGGAGTAGAAGTCTTTCTCATCATAAAGTAGCTTTAGCATTAAATGCATCTTTTAAATTCTGACTTCTTTGACTTGAAGTTGGACTCCTTGTGGCACAAGTAACCTTAAGCCGCCTTGGATAATCTCCCCTTGGGCGGCTCAGTCTGCTATATTCGGCATCAATAAATTGCGTGGATGAGCTCACTGGACTCATGAAATTATGCTCTTCCAATCGCACTCCAATTCACCAAATCTTCCGGTTGCTGCCCTGGGCGGCAGGTATGGCGGCGATAGCTACTCGGCAACACTTCTCTCTGTGTTGAGTTGTATCAGTACATCTCCTTGGCTTACTGCCTCAACATCAGCTCCTCTCTCCTCCTAACATCTTCAAGTACCTGAAACTAAAACTAAACTAAAACAATACCTTTTCTCACCAAATTAAAGATATTTAATATAAACATGGTAAAGTAAAGCATACTATAAATAATGCATGCATGCACCTAAATATGCGTAAAATGTACTTAAGAACATCAATAATATGAGATGAAATGCATATAAAATATATGACTAATGAGCACTTTACACACCCCCAAAACTCGAACTATTGCTTGTCTTCAATCAACGCAATCCTAAACATACTTTCCCTTGAACTAATCAGAAAGAATAACTTGTTTTAAACTTGGTTTAGTACCTCAAGGTCGTGGCACCTATCATTAAATTAGTGAAAGGAGAATAACATGAATTACCTCAGAATTAAACTATAATGACGTTGCAGTGTGTGCAGAAACTATGTATAGGCTGAATCTAAAGAATATTCTAAGTAAACAAAGATGATGTCATGGTAATATAAGGTTACTACAGAGGCAACATAATGAAGCACATTTTATAATCATGGCAATAAGGGCTTCAGATCATCACAACTACTCTTCTAGGTATAAAATTAAGATAGGAGCAAACTACAAAACCCCAAACCCATTGAGTAGATTCATCACGTGAAGACTTTCATTCACCCATGTTAATTTGTTCATCACTTCAAGGATTTTCAGATTTGTGGACTTTGATAGCAACAAAGTGTCCTTGCACATGATTCTTCCTAGAGCCGGTTTTGGGCACCTCTAGGGAAAAACAACATAAAATTTTTGTCTCCTATCGGGGCAATGCTTTTCTTTTTCTATTTGTTGCCTGTTGCGGCAGCTTCCTGCAACCATGTTAGAATTTTTCAAATAATTCAAGCAGGGAATGTTTATAAGAAATTCAAACAAATTCAACAAGTAACAGTAGTGTTTTTAATTTTTGGCATTTATATAAAAATTATAAGTTTACTTCATGCATTCCCTAAAATTAAGTTCTTTTTATTATGGTACGAAAAATTTAAAGTCTGCTATCCTATCATAGGCACAAGTTCTAACAAAAAAATTTCTTTTGATTAATTTTTTAGAGGCAAGTACATCATGCAACCTATATGATCTAGTTATGCCTAAACAAAATGAGTGATAACCTCTCAAACTCGAGATGGGCATTGCCCTCAATGTACAAAATAAAATACAAGAAAAAACAGAAAAATAAATACAAGTAAGATAATTAAGACAAAAAATAAGCAATAAAAGAAAAGAAATAACGCTAAAAGTTGGCGGAGGGCTGAGAAGAGGCTGGGGTTCCTGCGGTAGAGGACGAAGATGAAGATTGGATGAAAATGCGGCGGCTAGTAGATGTTCGGGTAGCAGACTTGGCAAGTGATATCTTTGTTTTCCCTAACGGTTGGACTCTCTTGGGAGTGGGACGAGGAGCTTCACTTTGTTCTGGTTCAGATTTTGACTCCTCTTCCTCTGGCTCGACTGAGATTATGTGCCACTTTCTCTTCTTGGTTGGCTCTGCCATGGGTTCTGTTGGTGGATCCTCTGTTGCTATGGGTGTCGTTGTTGCTGACATCATCTATTCTGCATCGTTAGACTAGGAGGTGTCTGCCATTGTTTCCGCTGTGCAGGCTGGAGAGAATTGTTGTTGATGCCTCTCAGGATTGCCGACCACCGTGTTAGAAGTGGATGCAGCTGAGTAGGACGTGTATCTCGTTAAAGAGGGCATCTGGTGGCAAAAAGCAGCACGGCGGGCAGCTGGTTTTGATGGTGTAGTCTCTCTAGAATCTGCTGCGGCGGCTAAGTCTTCTGGGAATGTGGGTAGGGAGGGGTCGTCGTTGGGGAACTTCTGCAAGAGATAGGCAACAAAGGCTTCTTGGACTTCTGCCACATATTTCATGAAGGTCAGTTGCTGCTTCTCGATCCTCTTATTGTTGTCGATCAGTGTCTTGAGCAGCTTGATGACCTCTGGTTTTTGGGCAGCCTCAGTACTGCCTCTGTCTTCCAGAGCAGCGGTGTTGTCTGCTGACGGCTGAGAAGGTGTGATCGGTTCTTTTTCGGGTGCTTGCATCATCTAGAGCCGAACCTTCCTTGTCCAGCCTTCCCTGGGTGGTGTCAAGACGTCCTTGGGGTCGGTGGACACGCTAAAGTTCATGCACAGGCTGGTGATGAGTGAGGGGAAGTAATGTCTGCCCTTGGATTTCTTGTAGCAGCTTTGGATATCCTTGCAAATGATGTTGCCCACGTTGATTGGATGGTTGTTCATGATGGAATGAATTAGGGCAAGGCGAGTCCGGTCAACGGTTGTGTTGTGGGTGGTGGGCAACATGCGTCGCTTGATAAACGTGTTCCACAGCATTGCCTCCGATAGCAGTCGGTGGCGCTGGATAGATCAGTTGTGCTTCCCTGCTAGCCATGAGGTGTTTGGTTCACACAATTTGTTCTTCATCCGACCGTAGTCCCCTATTGTCAGCATCTGCCTCCACTCCTCATGGGGTTGTCTTCCATCTCCTGCCCGTAAAACTTGTTGATGGTGGCAGGGTGGAGTTTGATGGCCTCCCTTCTGACAAATAGGAATGGGAGTTCTGGGCAGGGTTGGTGGGCATAGAAATCCCAGACGAGTGTGATGTTGGACACCTCCGGCTGCTTAGCAAATATTTCCCACCCTTGGTTGTGGATCTTCTCGAAGAGGGAGGGCTCGAGACCTAAGTCTCCTGTCTGCGTGGAGTAGTGGAACCCTTGCTCCTCTCATACTACCTTGTTGGCAAATTGAGTCTGGTGCCTTTCCTGGTTTAGCTTGGAGGCGGGTTTGGATTGTGATGCTGCCATAGCCATGAGTCGGTTGTAATCTGAGAGTACTAGAAAAGAGAAAATAGTTGAGAAAGCAAGAGGATTCAGACGAGGTTTAAACAAGGAGATAGAGTGAGGAGAATGAATGAAATGGTGAGATATATATAGGGGTTGTTGAGAGATGTCGTGGCGACATTAAATTCCAACGGGCAAATTTTTGCGGCACATGTTACGGGATTAAATGCCTGTTACGCTGTAGCCGTTGGCAGCTATCCGTTAGCGGGTTAGTAGTCGTTATACATTTTTATGGTGGGCTGCCTTCAGCTATCTCGACGACATGGTGGGCGGGCTCCTTGTTGGGCCTTCTTCTTGGTCCTGCTTATTTATTTCTAAACCTGAAGATAAAAATAAAAAACTGAAAGAAAAGTAGTTAAATCTAAAAATAAAAATGTGGAAAATAAATTGCAAATAAATTAAAGTCTAATCCTAAAACATGAAAATAAAAAGAGAAATTAAAAATAAATTTAAGTTATGTTAGGAGTGCATTGAGGTGCATCTCCCAAACATAACCACTTCCTGAGCTGGTTGCGTTTTGCTTGTTGTCCAGGTGGGTTATCCAGCTCCTTGGGGTTCTTTTTGTTCTGAATGATGCCCTGGCAGCTGCTACCTTGACATGTCTCTGGGTTGACCTTGGAGGCTTGTGTGTCTTGGCAGACTTCTTTTCCCTTGGCTGGCTTCGTGGGTTGTAGGACATGTATCTTTATATTCTAATTGTCCACCCTCATTATGAGTTCCCTATTCTCCACGTCTATTAATGTTCTGCTCAAGAATGATAGGGGCGTTCTCGTCTGCCTCACAGTCCAAGATGAGGAAATTAACAGGAAAAATGAAGTTGCCCACTCGTACCAATGTAACGCCCCGGTTTTGGGCTCAGAAGTTTTGGGCGTTGACCGGTTCGGTCAAAGTGCTGATCGAATATATAAGAGTGAATTTAGGAAAGCCTAGTTCGGGTTGCATTAAAAATATGGAAAAATGTTCTAAAATCATATTTTAATATATAAAAGTGAACTGTGAAATCAATTTTGGAAAATGAGGTTCGGAAGGTTGACATTTTGGCTAGTGACCAAAATGTAATTTTTGAAAGTTGCGTGACTGTTTTATAAAGGATTGAAACTTTGAATCTTTAAGGAGCTATTATTCCAAAAAGAATTTCTCCAGATTTTTCTAAGATATTTTAAGGCTTTATTCTGATTTTAAAGTTTATGAAATGTGGAGGGAAATCATTTTACCATTTTATAACTAACTTTTCTATTTTCTCTCAATTTTCCTTTTCTCTCATTTTCTCTCAACCCAAACACATTTCTCCAGATTTTCTTCTCTGATTTTGTCATCTAAATCACTCATTTCAACTCTCTTTTGATTCCTAATCATCTCTACAACAAAACCTCTCAATTTGCAAGTTGTTTCATCAAGCTTTTTGGCTCTAAAAAGGAGAAACTCAAGTTTGGAGGTAAGAACGTCCTTCTCCTCTAAACTATCAGTTCTTTACTGAAATTCATAAGTTCTCAATCCTTGATTTGTGATTTGTTAAAGGCTTTTCAATTGAAATCTTGATTTTGGCTTAAAATGCAAGATTTGGTGATTTTTGGTGAAATTTTCGTGTGATCTGTTTGGGCAGTGTTTTGAAGTGTCAAATTGATGTTAAATGAATGCTAAATTGATTAGAAGTTGAGGTTTAATCAATGCAATCCCGGATAGGTTGAATTTCCTAAGTTTGGCTTGAGTTTTTGGTTGTTTTTGGAGTGTTTTTGGTGATCTGTTATACCTGGAGGTATAAGGACGTGTTTGTGATCATTTTGGATGTTAATTGATGTTTAAAAATGGTTAGAAGTGATGGATCTTGGCTGGGTTAAGTTTTGGAAGTGTTTGGAGGTGATTTCGGTTGTGTTTGGTAGCCGAAATGTTGGATTTGTGATGAGCAGCGAGTTGTGTTGTGTTGCTGGTGTTTTTAATGCATAATGATGCATTAATCCTCTGTTGTTGTGTGCTTGAAACAGGGGAGTGTGATCCGTGAGCTTTAGAGGTGTTGCGGAAGGTTTTCGGATGCTTGGAAGGCTTGTTGGCTAGCCTTGTTTTGTGTATCGGTGAGTGAAGTTGGGTTTTCAGCTTTTAAACCAAGGTTTGAAGGTTTTGGGAGCTTAGTTTAAGTCTAAACAACTTTGCTAAGCTCAAGAGTAAGTAAATGGATTTCTTTCTTGGTTTGTGTTATGAATTGGCTTTTAAGCAATTGTGTTTGATGGTTGCAATGCATGTGTTTTGCATGGTTTAAATCTGTTTTGAAAGCATATTTTAAGCATGGTTTAATGCTGGTTTTGGAAGCCATATGTGAAGGATGCTCAAGGTAAGAGATCCTTGGTTTTGTACATGGAAATTGTGGTTTTGATGCATGGTGTTGCATGTTGTTCAATGGCTTTATCTAATGCTTTAAAACAGTGGATTATTGTTGTTAATGATGTACTTTGGTAAGTGATGCTAAAGGTTACAAAGGTGGTTGAAAGTCCTTGTGTAAGCCTTGTTTATTTAAGAACAACATGGTGTTGGTAAGTCCATGGTTGGTTCTTGGTTAAGGTAAATGATGGTTTTGCATTATGATTATGCGTGTGAATCAGTGGATTAACATGGTAAGATGGTTATATTGGCAAGTGATGAAAGTGGTTCTTGGTTCGTTGATCGGATATAGTTAGCCGGCTATAGGATTGGGTGCACCGTGAATTAAGTCGCCTTGGAGGTGGAGTGGTCAAGAGTGGACCGGTAAACTCCCTTCAAGTAACCTAACGAGATGGTTAAGGTCATAATGGAGGTTGATGCCCATTCGAGGACCTTGGTTGAGCAAAGGTTATATGGTGTTTAAAAGTCCATATAAGGGAACCTTGTGCTTGTTAAGATCACAATGGCAGTGTAAGTCCATGTGTGGATCTTGTGTGGGGTGTCCCGGATCTCGTTAGTGATGTTATACAACTACCAATCGGTTATGCAAAGGTTGTATGGTGTTTAAAAGTCCATACATGGGAACCTTGTGCATGTTGAGGTTGTATGGTGTTTAAAAGTCCATGCATGGGAACCTCGGGAAAAGCTAAGGTTGTATGGTGTTTAAAAGTCCATACATGGGAACCTTAGGCTTGTAAGGTCAAATGGTGTTTAAAAGTCCATTTGGGAGACCTTGGATTGGTAGGGTGTATGGAGCGTAGGGACAACGCTCGGGATCCGCGTATCCGATCGGGTGTTGAGTTGAAAAGTGGATGTGGTTGATCACTTGGAAGCCAATGTAATGTTCTTGATCATAAAGAAGCATGAGATGCTTGAAAAGATGCATGGTTGCATGGAAAGTGTTTAATGCTTGTGAATGCATGTTTACTTGTTATGTTGAACAAGTGTTGATTATCATTTGGTAAATGATGCATGTGTGCATGAAATCTCTTTAATGCATTGGAGTCTTGTTAAGACTTGTTTTAAAAGGCATGTGATAATGATGTTGTGGTTCATGAGTTGCCTTTGGTTAATGCATGTGTTGGATTGATTGAGTAAATGATTTTAAAGGGTTCTTGCTTGAATGGTTTTTAAGTATAAGAAAGGTATGTTGTGAAATGGAGGTGTTTTCCAAGGTTTTGAATTTAGCTTTGCATATGGTGTTTATGCATGGAATGGTTAAATGGATGATTTTGCAAGTTGTACATTGGAATGGTTTTCTTAGTTTGCTAAGCTAAGGGTTGGCTTTCATGTATGTGCAATGCATGGTTTTAAGCATGTTGATGAAAAGGAGTTTTCAAACTTTGCTTGGTAAACAAATCGGGTTTGTTTTAAAAGTGATTTTATGACCCGCTGCATTGATGGTGTTTTGGTTTTGAGCATTCCTCACTAAGCATTATGTGCTTACGCTCCTTTTTGTCCATCAATGCAGATTCTTGAAGTTTGGACAGCAAGGAGCAAGGGATTCAAGGTGGACTCCAATTGAGATGTATGTCTCGGTGAATAGCTATAGTTAATAAAGGCAATGGGGGTAGAATCTTTCGGGTTAATGTGTATGTGTTCGTTTATGTTTGGACAAGGATGTTTATATGTTGATGTTGTTGTTGGAACATGCATTGGCTTTAATGAGATTGATTTGGAAAGTTTGTGCTTAAATGGTTGCTTGTGTAGGAAGCATGCCTTTAGATTTGGGGCTTTTCATATGTGATGTTATTTTGATGAATTGTTGATGCAAGTATGTCTCATTTATGTTGAATTGCATGTTGGTAAAGTTTGGTGGCTTTTGGAGCATGATTGGATGGTCAATTGTGTGTTTGAGTGAGCAAAATGCTGCAATCTGGGCAGGGTGTTTCGGAACAGTTGACACCGTTTCGGAACGGGTGCCTTGCATAAACCCAGGCGTCCGAAACGGGTGCCACCGTTCCGGAACGGTTTGGCTACTGCCAGTCCCCTGTTGCGGTACGCGTTGCGGAACGGCCCCGTGTTTCGAAACGGGCTCTACCTGTTTCGGAACGGGTGACCGTTGGGGGCTGACATGGGCGGTTAAATGTTTCAGAATATTTGCATTTTGGTCCTGAAACTTGTTTGTGCAATTGTATGAGTTTGGGATGTCCGTTTGAGCTGAAATTTGGCAGTGAAGCATGAAACCTGATTAATTTTAAGTTGGTAACTTATAATCTGGTTAAGTCCTTAAAGTTTTCAGAATTTACAATTTGGTCCCTAAAGTTGTAAATTGTTCAATTGGGTCCCTGTTTGATCTCTGATGTTTGTGATCTTTGAGTATGCTGTTTGCATGATCACATCTAAGGTTAATGTGCATCTAGACAAGATTAAAAAGAAAAAAAAAGGGATCGTTAATCAAGGTTGACTTTCGGGTTGACTTTGGTTTTCCCCGTGTGACTTCCTTAATTCGGGTCAACCGTCCGGGCCGGGTTAAGGGGGTTACAACCAAGATATCTTCAACTTTTCCCTCCGGTTGCAAAAATAAATGGTCAGCAAGTTGTAGCATGATGGATGTTGGTTTTGCTTGCCCGATTTCTAATTTGTCGAAGAAAGCCTTGAGCATCAGGTTTATACTTGCTCCTAGGTCACATGAAGCTCTCATCTCTTGGTTGCTGCCAATCTTTCAATGGAATGATGAAGCTGCCTGGATCTATCCTCTTGGGTGACACCTTATTATACATCATTTCTATACATTCCTTAGTGACAGCTACCATCTCGAATTCCCCAATTCCCCTTCTCTTGGAAACCATATCCTTCAGATATTTCGCGTAATTTGACATGTTTTGTATGACTTCCACGAGTGGGATGTTAATGTGCACCTGCTTGAGTATATCCAAAAATTTCTTGAATTGGTGCTCTTGCTTTTGTTGTTTAAGCCTTTGTGGGAAAGGCAGCGGCAGACGGATGTTTTGGATGCGTTCCTTGCATGGAAATCTAATCTGTGGCGGTTCGGGATCATCTGGCTCAGGGTTGCCGTCATCTGCCTGAGCATCAGGTTGTTTTGTTGCTGCAATAGTTTGTTCATGTCCTGCTGTGGTGGGAAGGTCTGGCTGCTTTTCCTTAGGCTTCTCAGTTCTGGAATCATCCAATTGTTTCCCACTTCTTGTTGTTATTGCTTTACATTTCTCATAGGTTGGTTTGGCTGCGACCTCTGTGCTGCTGGATGCTGCACCCATTGTCTTGTTGCTTATGATATCCGTGAACTGCCCAAATTGGTTATCCAGGTTCATTATTGCAGCCTCCTGGTTGTTCATCATCATCTCAGTCCTGTCCATAAAAGACTCAGTCTTATCAAAATATTTATTAGTACGAACAATAAAATCACTAGTTCGAGACATAAAAGTATGTAGGGTAGATTCTAGTGAATTGTTGCTCGTATTATGTTGCTGTTGAGGTTGTTGTCGTGACGGGTTCTGTTGGTATCCTCCTGGTTGTTGAGTTGGATTTGCAGCCGTATTGGGGTTACTCTAGGGGAAATGGCTCCACAACCTTGGCCTCACATGTTTTTCCTTTGGCCATATTCATCACCAGCTCGGTCAGTTTATCCATGCGGACATTAATAGATTTAGTGGCATCTACTTCATTCACAATAGCTGGCCGCCTTATGCCGTCGCGGCAGGCTGTAGGGAACTTGTAGTTGTTCTTAGCAATTCTGTTCAGAATATGTAGTGCTTCCTCAGGTGGTCTATCCAAGATGATTCCATTGGCTAAGGCGTCGAGCATCATTCATGTCGGTTTATTTACTCCATTGTAGAACATCGACACTTGGGTCCAAGATGGGAAACCATGAAGCGGGCAGTTGTTTAGCATCTGTTTGCATCTCTCCCAAGCTTCATACATTGGTTTGTCATCCCCTTGGCAGAAGGTTGTGATCTCGTTTCTCAATCTGTCGGTGATGTTTGAAGGACTGAAACGATCTAGGAAGTCTTTGTACAACTCCGTCCAAGTATTAAATGATCTCGATGGTTGGTTGTTCAGCCACTGCTTTGCCCTATCCCTCAGTGAATAGGGAAATAATCTCAGCTTGAGCACGTCTTGATAGACTCCAAGTATCTTGAAAGCTCTGCATATGTCTAGGAATCCCCTCAAGTGTTGTCGAGAATCTTCCATGGCAGTTCCTCCAAATTTCCCCAGTGTGTTTATCATTTTGAACATTACAAGCTTCAATTCGAAGTGATCTGCTTCAATTTCAGGCTCTGCAACAATTGGGTCAAATCCTTTAAGTTTGTGCTCCAAATATTCCCTGGTGGTGTGCACATACTGTTGCTTCCTGGGCAGAATTGGTGGATGCTGTCTAGGCGACAGATCTTGCTGCCCATCCTTACCGTTACGAGCATTGTTGGTAGGATTGTCATCTTGACCGTTATGCATGGTTGCCTCTACTTTTCCTTTTTCTTTAGCTTCTTTGAGGGCTTCTCTTGCTTCCTTCTTAAGTTTCCTTGCTCGTTGTTCGATCTCGTCTATGACAACGATTTCGCCTGATGGGTTTGCTCTGGTCATGCACAGACAAGAAAATTGTAATTTTTTTCGAATAAAAATAATAAAATCTAAAATTAAATGCAAATAAAATAAAATCCCAGAAAAATAAAAACAAATTTACTGTTGCCAATCCCCGGCAACGGCGCCAAAAACTTGTAGAGCATTTGGGTGTTCTCTAAATAGGAGCACAAGTGCAAACTCTTGTCAAGTTATAGTATAAAAGATATCGTCTCCCACAAGGATTGGACAACTATTTCGAATCACAATTCCAGCACAAGGAAAATTAAATGCACAAGTAAATTTTAGTTTGTAAAGAAAAGTAAATAAAAAAAAGTAATTGATAGAAAAGATCAGGGTGATAGAATGGGTCAGGTTATGCTGCTTAGTAGTGTGAAACTGCATTGAACATGTTAAGTTGTTTTGCGCTGCCAGACTTTGCTACCTCGGAAAAAGATGGCAGATTGGCTGCTTCGATGCTTTCGCTATCCCGGCAGTGGAACAGACAGTTGGCTCGACGGTGAACTCGGCAGTCCTTCAAGGCTCGACAGAATGCTTCGATAATCATCTCGCATATGTCAAAGTCAGAATGTTGTTGTTGCCCACTGTAGATGATACCCGTCGACGTGAATCATACAATGAACAACAACCTTTGGTTCGTTCCTTTTTAGCCGCCTTAAACCCTAACCTATGTCTAGGCCTCGATACAAACAAATAGATTGCTCCCAATCGATCTCTCGACTCAATTGAAAACAGTGAAGAACATGAAGTAAACAAACCTTGAATTTATTGCAAAAACAAACTTAAACCTAAACAGCCATTCTCATAGCTACTTTACAACATAACCCAAACCCTACAAAATTTAGAACATAGTGGCAGCAAGAAAACACAAGAGAAACCTAGGCTATGCCGACTATGTGTTGTCTAAAATACAAGGTATGGTCGGGTATATATAGGACATAGGCCTAGGTGAAGTCATCCTTAGAGTAGAAGTCTTTCTCATCATAAAGTAGCTTTAGCATTGAATGCATCCTTTAAATTTTGACTTCTTTTACTTGAAGTTGGACTCAATGTGGCACAAGTAACCTTAAGCCGCCTTGGATAATCTCCCCTTGGACGGCTCAGTCCACTATTCTCGACATCGATAAATTGCATGGATGGGCTCATTGGACTCAAAAACTTATGCTCTTCCAATTGCACTCCAATTCACCAAACCTTCCGGTTGCTGCTCTGGGCGGCAGGTATGGCGGCAGAAGCTACTCAGCAACACAACTCTATGTGTTGAGCTGCTTCAGTACAACTCTTTCGCTTGCTGCCTCAGCATCAGCTCCTCTCTCCTCCTGACAGCTTCTAGTACCTGAAACTAAAACTAAACTAAAACAATACCTTTTCTCACCAAATTAAAGATATTTAATATAAACAGGGTAAAGCAAAGAATACTGTAAATATTGTATGCATGCACCTAAATATGCCTAAAATATACTTAAGAACAACAATAATATGAGCTAGAATGCATATAAAATATAGGACTAATCAACACTTTACACACCCCCAAACTTGAACTATTTCTTGTCCTCAAGCAATGCAATCTTAAACATACTTGCCCTTGAACTAATCAGAAAGATGAACCTGTATTAAACTTGGTTTAGCACCTCAAGGTCGTGGCACCTATAATTAAATTAGTGAAAGGAGAATAACATGAATTACCTCAGAATTAAACTATAATGCAGTGTGGTGTGTGCAGAAACTGTGTATAGGTAGAATCTGAAGAATATTCTAAGTAAACAAAGATGATGTCATAGTAATATAAGGTTACTATCGAGGCAGCATAATGAAGCACATTTTATAATCGTGGCAATAAGGGCTTCAACTCATCACAACTACTCTTCTAGGTCTAAAATTAAGATAGGAGCAAAGTACAAAACCCTGGACCCATTGAGTAGAGTCATCCCGTGAAGACTTTCATCCACTCATGCTAATTTGTCCGTCACTTCAAGGATTTTTTATATTCGTGGACTTTGATAGCAGTGTAGTGTCTTTGCACACGATTCTTCCTAGAGCCGGTTTCGGGCACCTCTAGGGAAAAACAACATAATTTTTTCCCCTGTCGTGGCAGTGCTTTTGTTTTTCTGTTTGTTGCCTGTCGCGACAACTTCCTGCAAACCATGTTAAAATTTTACAAATAATTCAAGCAGTCAATGTTTATAAGAAATTCAAACAAATTCAGCAAGTAACAGTTGTGTTTTTTAATTTTTGGAATTGATAGAAAAATTCTAAGTTTACTTCACGCTCTCCCCAAAATTAAGTTCTTTTGATTATGGTGCGAAAAATTTAAAGTTCGCTATCTTATCATAGGCACAAGTTCTAACAAAATTTTCTTTCGATTAATTTTTTAGAGGCAAGTACATTATGCGCAGTAGTTATGCCTAAAAAAATGAGTTTTACCCCCAAACTCGAGACAGACATTGCCCTCAACGTCCAAAGAAATAAGCAATAAAAGAAAAGAAAAAACGCTAAAAGTTGGCGGAGGGCTGAGAAGAGGTTGGGGTTCTTGCGGTAGAGGAGGAAGATGAAGACTGGATGACAAGGTGACGACTAGTAGATGTCAGGGCAGCAGACTTGGCAGGTGATATCTTCGATGTCTGTGGCGGCTGGACTCTCTTGAGAGTGGGACGAGGAGCTTCACTTTGTTCTGGTCCAGATTCTGACTCCTCTTCCTCCGTCTCAGCTTAGATTATGTGCCGTTTTCTCTTCCTGGTTGACACTGACATGGGTTTTATTGGTGGGTCCTATGTTGCCATGGGTGTCGTTGTTGCAACCGTCTGCTGTTCTGTATCGTTGGACTGGGAGGTGTCTGCCACTGTTTCTGCTACGCGACAAGGCCATGCCCTATAAAACCAAGACCCATCCACCACTATCAAGGCATCTAAAGATAGAGAGACTAAGGGGTTTATGAGAGTGCTCGTTATCGCCATTATGTTCCAATTATTTCTTAGGCTAGGATTGTTTTGTTTAGTAGTTGTGAGAAGACGATTGTAATTTGTTTAGGTTTTTGTTAATGCAATTAAGTTCAAGTTTTGCTTATTCTTGGTGTTTACTTTTTCTTGCAATTGAATTGAGAGAGGATATTGCAATTGCATCTATTTGTCTAATATCATGAGAGTTAGACTCACGAAATGAATAAGCATGGTTTTCATCCCAATCGGTGAAAACTAATTCAACTTAGGGATAAGTACAAATTTAATGGCTAAAAGAAGCACAAGGTTAAATGGTGTTCACCCTTGGTTCACGATGGGAAGTATTGTTAAGGCCTGCACATCAATAGTGTTTCAACTTTGGGATAAGAAGGAGCCACTGAAGAATGCTTTGTCGAACCTTGAACGTTGTCACTCAGTTGCCCAAGCAGTACTTGTTGTCTTTGTTGCGGCAGTAGCTTTGTCCATTGTCGAGGCAATCAAGTTGACGATTGCATTCAAAACCAAGACAGATTCATTCAACTTCCACACTACGATGCAATATAATCTGGCCTGCTCTATCATCATATCTCTTCAATCTCTTAGTTTACTTGCTTTCTTTATTTTAGTTTTTAATCTCAATCAAACCATTACTTGTGTTTTAAATTCTCTATAGTGCGAGACGATAAATTCTGAAAGTAGCACCAATCCCTGTAGAGACAATATCTTTTATACTATAACTTGACGACATGTATACTTGCACTAAAATTGCGACACCTAATACGCACAACAAGTTTTTGGCGTCGTTGTGGGGGATTGGCAATAACGACTTCATTTTTATTTTTCTTGAACTTTTATTTTTACTTTTTATTGTTCATTCTCACAAGGAATTAACAAAATTTGGTTTTGCATTGGTGTATGACCATGGCAAATCCAACAAGTCCAGACTATCCCCTTGATCTGGAGATTGAACGCACCTACCGTAAACTCAAACAAAAACTGAAAGGAGCAATGTCAAATGCAATCCGCAATAACAATGCCAACGATAATTAGAATGCCACAACAGGAGAGGGAGTGATTCGACCACCTCAATTTGCTGAAGCAAGAAACCTAACCATCTGAGATTACTTAGAAGAAGATCTCAACGGACTGAATCTAGGAGTTGTCACACCTGCAATCGAAGCTGCACACTTTGAGTTAAAACCCACAATGTTCAACATGATCAATACCACGGGTCAATTTGGTGGCTCGACAACTGAAGATGCTAGACAACACCTCAAATCCTTCTTGGAAATTTGCAATTCATTCAAAACACAAGGAGTCCATGAGGATATCTTGAGGCTGGAATTGTTTCCCTATTCACTGAGGGATAGGGCAAAAACCTGGTTAAATAGCACTCCACCCGGATCTATAGAATCTTGGAATGACTTATGTCGTGATTTCCTTACTATATTTAAACCTACAAATTTAACTGATAAGTTACGTAATGAAATCACTTCTTTTTGGCAAGCATATGATGAATCCATGTACGAGGCCTGGGAGCGATACATGGAGCTTTTACATAAATTCCCATTACACGGATTCCCATTGTAGACACAGGTGACAATGTTTTATAATGCAGTAAACACGCCAACGAGGAGGATGCTAGATGCCACGAAAAATGGCATACTCCTAGATAAGCCACCGGAGGAAGCAATAGAGATCCTAAATAGGCTGGCTAAAAATGACTACCAATTCCCAACGGCAAGAAGAGGATGAGTTAGAAGCCATGCCACCATAAATGAGCTTGAGTCAACATATTCAATTCCTTCACAATTGGAAACCTTAATCAATTAGTTAAGAACATACAAAGACCAAGAAATGCACAAGAGGTCAAGGTAGTAGGTTCATTATGTGATTTATGTAATGGTAACCATGACTCTTCTGAATGTCCACAGAATCCAGAGTCAAGTTTTTATGTTGGAAACTACAACCGAAACAACAATGTGATGTCCAACACTTACAACCTGACATGGAGAAAACACACAAACTTCTCATAAAGCAACCCTAACAATGCCCTCAATCAGAACAATCATAATGCTCCAACAGAGGGATTCCAACAGAACATGCCTCGGCAATCGATGCAGCAACAAATGCCGCAGCAACAATCCATGCCATCCAGTTCATTGGAAAACTCCCTAAATTTTTTCATGTCTCAAACTAGTGTATATATGGCTAATACTGATAAATTCATAAAGAAAAAATGACGCTTTTATGGACAGGACTGAGATGAGAATGCAGAAGCATGAAGCAACGTTGAAATCATTTGAAACTCAAGTTGGGCAGTTCGTTCAAATCCTCAAATCGAGACCAATGGGTGGTTTGCCCAGCAATACTGAGGTCGCTCGAGGAACAACTCATGAGCAATGCAAGACAATCACTGCACGAAGTGGTAAACAACTCAAGGAACCACAAGCTCATGAAATAGAAGAAACAAAATAAGAGGAGCCGACTACTTCGACAATGCCCAATAACATTGCTTCGACAGTACCCAACAACATTGTCCCGGCAAAGCCTGATAACATTGCCTCGACAATTCCAGACACAGACACTGTAGAAAACAAGAATGCATCTGAAGGTTCTGATTCAATGCCCCAAATCAAATTCCTATGCAAGGAGCAGATTGAAGACATTTGACTTCCACCACCTTTCCCACAAAGGTTAAAAAGGTAGAAACAAGAATACAAATTCAAGAAGTTCCTTGACATCTTGAAGCAAGTCCACATAAACTTGCCCTTGGTAGAAGCAATAGAGCAAATGTCGAACTATGCCAAGTTCCTTAAAGGCATTGTCTCTAAGAGAAAAAGAATAGAAGAATTTGAGATTGTTGCTATGACAAAAGGATGTATGGCCATGCTGCACAATCGAATGCCACCTAAGCTGAAAGATCCCGATAGTTTCACCATACCATGTGCGATTGTCAATCACTATGTCGGGAAGACACTATGTGATATTGGATTAAGCATAAACCTTATGCCAAAGTCAGTCTTCCAACGATTAGGTATAGGGAAGGAGATTGACATGTTCAAGTTCCACAAAAGAGTAATAAGGTAGACAATTGTCGATTTGAAGGGAATTAGCCCAGCGGTTTGTATGCATAAAATCCTTTTGGAGGATGATCATAAACCAACCATTGAGGCACAAAGAGGCATAATCGAGTCATAAAAGAGGTGGTAAAGAAAGAAATCATTAAATGGCTCGATGTCAGTATCATCTAACCTATCTCTGAAAGTACATGGGTAAGTCTGGTACAATGTTTACCAAAAAATGGAGGTATAGCAGTGCTAAGCAATGAAAACAATGAACTAATACCAACCAAGACTGTGACTGGTTGAAGGGTTTGCATGGATTACTGCAAGTTAAATAAAGCAACCAGGAAATATCACTTTCCTTTACCCTTTATCGATCAAAAGCTTGACCATCTTGCAAGTAAACTCTTTGATTGTTTTCTTTATAGTTATTCAGGGTAAAGCCAAATTGCCATAGCACCAGAAGATAAAAAAGACCACCTTCGCTTGCCCATACGACACTTATGCCTTTCGGACTATGCAATGCCCAGACAACCTTCCAACGATGCATGATGGCAATTTTCTCCGACATGGTAGAAGATTTCTTGGAAATCTTCATGGACGATTTCTTGGTATTTGGAGATGATTTTGACAATTGCCTCTGCAATTTGGAGAAAGTGCTTAAACGATACGAGGAATCTGACTTGGTCCTAAATTGGTAGAAGTTTCACTTTATAGTGGATGAAGGCATAGTTCTCGACCCCAAAATCTCATCCAAAGGTATTGAAGTTGACAAGGCAAAGATTGGAGTGATCGAGAAACTACCCCCACCAACTTCAGTCAAAGGCATTCGTCGCTTCTTGGGACACATAATTTTTTATAGGAGATTTATTAAAAAAATCTAAAATCACTAAACCTTTGTGTAACTTGCTTGAACAGGATAGAACCTTTGACTTCGATGACTCATGCATCAAGGCATTCGAGACCCTGAAAGAGAAACTTGAAGCCGCACCAATAGTGGTTCCACCAGATTTGGACATTACCCTTCGAATTGATGTGATATGCAAGTGAATTTGCAGTAGGAACAATCCTATGTAGTGCCTTCTGAATGAGTTACTAGTCGTAGTGTTATATACTATGCTAGTAAAACTCTAAATGAAGCACAAATGAACTACACCACCACAGAGAAAGAGTTACTAGTCGTAGTGTTCGCATTTGATAAATCGTGTTCATACTTGATTGGAATCAAGGTTATTGTTCATATTGACCATTCGACAATTAAGTAAATTTTTGCCAAGAAAGATTCCAAACCTCGTCTAATTTTTTGGATCTTACTTTTACAAGAGTTTGACTTTAAAATTAAGGACATGAAAGGTACAGAAAATCAAGTTGCCGACCCTTTATCCCGACTGGAACAAGAAGAGAAGGAGACCACTCCTATAGAAATCCAAGATGTATTCCCAGATGAACAGTTTCTCGTTGCCTCGGCAACTTCAGAAGGCACTACCTCGGCAACCCAAACAGACATTGCCTCAGCAATCTAGATAGGCATTGCCTCAACAACCCAGATGGGCACTACCTCGACAATTATCGACAGCTTTGCCTTGGAAATAACTTCAGCAACTGCCGCAACACTTTCATCGACACCCTGGTATGTTTTTTTTTTGAAATGTAAGTTGGGCCTCGTTAAAAACCCCTTTCCTAGTGAAAGGGGAAAAGAGTGCCCCCTAAAATTTTATTCCAAACCAACGAAGAATTACAATCACAGATCCTTACACACAAACGTCCAAAACAATCAAGAGAAGCTACAACAAAACTAACTCCACCCTGCTGCAATCCTAACCAATTCCCTGTTTGGCCAGGGTGTCCGCATCCCCATTTACACATCTGGGAATGAGGAGAATTGTCATTCCATATTTGGCGATTGTGAGATGCAGATCCTTGACTATATTGCTAGCCGCCAAAGGAGGAGGATGAACGCCTAATAACCACTCGTAAACCGTCTTGCAATCCGTTTCCACCACGAGCCTTTTATTGATAGCCCACTGAGATTTTAGGAAATTTTCGATACCTGTTTTGGCCGCCATCAGTTCCACCAGAGCAAGGGGTAAATTTCCTGTCGACTCCGAAAAACTATCGAGGACCATGTCATCCTCGTCTCTAAGCAAACCTCCCATTCCCCCTCTCTGCAACTCCCTGGAAAATGCACCATCTATATTCAGTCTAGCGAAACCCGCCGGAATGGGTCTCCTCGAAGGTAAATTCCCCTTTGCTGCTTTCCTTATTACTAACCCCGCCCCAAGCAACGGATCCATCACCAAATCTGCGGTAGGAAACATAGCATCCGGGAACCGAGCTTTCAACCAACAAGCAAACCTGTATCTGATCAGAAACTCCAATTGCTCTCCATCAAAAGATTTATTCTTGAAAACTATCTCATTTCTACTTAACCACACAGACCAAATGACTACACAAGGGAGGAAAGACCACCATTTCGCCATCTGTTTCGGACACAAATTTGCCCAAGACTCAAGAAACAATCTTGGGTTGTCGCACAGGACAACCTCTGCTCCTATCCAACTGCAGATTCTCACCCAGACCCTCCAAACTTGAAAGCAAGTGAAAAACAAATGATTGACTGACTCTGGCAGATCCTGACATAATGGACAACTCAAATTATCGGACGACATAACACCACGTTTGGCGAGTTCTATCTTCACCGGCACTCTCCCAAGGATTACTCTCCAAAGGAAAATTTCCACTTTCAATGGCGCAAAACCAGTCCAAATCCGGTCCTTCCAAAATTTTTCACGCAAGAGAGACGAGTTCGCAAGATTGCGCAAAGATTTGACCGAAAACTTGCCATCACTTGATCCATCCCAACAAATCCAATCGTTTCCCATGCGGCTAGATTGAAAGTTGTCCAAAATCTCAATTAGCTCCTCCCATTGTGCCAACTCCCAATCAAATAAGATTCTTCTCAACGGAATTTCCCAAGACCACTTTCCATTTACCTCCTTGCCGAGATCACTAATGAGAGCATCCTTCTTTGCACACAAAGCATACACTCTTGGAAAGGATATTTTCAGCGGGGTTGATCCCACCCATACATCATCCCAAAAACGTATAAGATTGCCATCTCCCACCTTGATAGTGAAGTTACTTCGGACCATTGCTCCCACTTCATCGGCTTTATAAAATGCGTTGGAAATATCAAACCATATCCATGAGGTTGTTCGTCTAGCTGTTTTAGGGGGAAGAATAGAGTATTCTTTCGACGAGATCTTAGCATTGATAACCCTCCTCCATAAACTAGAGGCTTCGTTCCCGAATCTCCAACTCCATTTACATAAAAGGGCACGATTGAGAAGCTTGAAATCTACTGCTCCTAACCCACCGGACTCAATTGGATTGCACAATAAACTCCAGTTAGCCCAATGAATTTTCCTGTGATCAACGCTGCCTCCCCACAGAAATCTGGTCACCATCTTATTAAGCTCCCCGATGACTTTCTCTGGGACTTTAAATAAAGACATATAGTAAATAGGCAGGCTCGATAAGACCGACTTCACCAATGTTAGACGACCTCCAAACGATAACATACTAGGTTTCCACCCCGCTAACCGGTCACCCATTTTTCTTAGAACCGGATCCCACAGACTGTAAGAATTCTTAACAGCACCTAATGGTAAACCAAGATACAGAGTTGGAAAATGCCCCGTCGAGCAACCAACAGCACTTGCCCAACTTTCCAACCTCTGCTCTTGCACACTTACTCCGTAAAGTTTGCATTTCTTCAAGTTCAGTTTTAGACCGGCCGCCAATTCAAAAATCCTCAGCACTTGCATTTCACACTTACCCTGGTATGTTGATCTTGTGAATTTCCTAGTCAGTGGTATTTTACCTTATAACCTTACTCTTCAAGGAAAGAAGCGGTTCCTACATGATGCTAAGCATGATTTTTGGGACGAGTCTCTTTTGTTTAAACAATGTGTAGATCAAGTTATAAGAAGGTGTGTCCCAGATGAAGAAGAACAAGATGTACTCCAACAATGCCATTCTTCACCCTATGGAGGAAATTTTGGAGGGACACGCACGACGGCCAAGGTTTTACAATCTGGATTATACTTGCCGACTCTCTACAAGAACACTCAAGCTTTCTACAAGCAATGCGACCGTTGTCAACGAACCAGAAATATTTCAAGATGAAACGAGATGCCCTTGCAAAACATCCTTGAAGTTGAATTGTTCGACGTTTGGGGAGTCAATTTCATGGGGCCCTTCCCATCTTCATGTGGGAATCTCTACATCTTACTTTTCGTTGACTACGTGTCCAAATGGGTAGTGGCAATTGGAACACCAAACAATGACTCCAAAACCGTGCAAAGATTCTTGCAAAAAATATCTTCACGCGATTTGGAATGCCAAGGTCAATCATAAGCGAAGAAGGCAAGCACTTTGACAACAAACCCATTGCCAAGGAATTGCAGAAATTTGGAATGACACATAAAATTGCCACGACATACCATCCACAAACCAATCGACAGGCCGAAATCTTGAACAAAGAGTTGAAGAATATCCTTGAGAAGGTAGTCAACCTCTCACGCAAAGATTGGTCTCTTCAACATGATGATGAACTCTGGGCCTACAGGAAAACCTTTAAAACACCATTGGGCATGTCACCCTTCTGGCTTGTGTATGGTAAAACATGCCATCTACCAGTAGAGATCGATCACAAGGCATATTGGGCAATAAAGACCGTGAACATGGTTTGGGAGAGTGTTGGACAAAATGCCTAATGGACCTTAATGAGATAGAGGAGTTTCATGCGATAGCCTATGACAATGCAAGAATCTACAGGGAGAAAACTAAGCGCTGGCATGACAAGAAGCTATTGCCGCGACAATTCCTGCCCGAGCTATTAGTCAACCTCTTCAATTCTCGATTGAAGCTATTCCTAGGGAAAGTATGATCGAGATGGTCTGGACCTTTTGAAGTTGTCAAAGCATTCCCCAATGGTGCTGTAATAATCAAGTCCACAAAAAACGGGCATGAATTTAAAGTTAATGGACAGAGATTGAAGCACTACACTAGACCCATGTCAGGAGGGACAAGGAAGTGATTACTTTAGGAGATGCATCCACGTGCACTCCTTTAGTATCTTAATTTCCCCCTTTAAATTTAGTTTTTTTTTCATTTTTTTATTTTTTAGAATAATAGTGTTATTTTTAATAATTTTCTTTTTATTTATTTGTTTTTTAGGAAAGAAGTTCAAGGATGTGAAGAAGATGGAACGATTTCAAAGCCCAACCCAAAACCAAAAACACGACAACCATTACACTCGACCACAACATGACCGTTGGAAACTGCCCTTTCAATGCTGATGTATATGACCGTTGGAAGCCTATCTTAATTTCTGCAACATGACCATTGCAAGCCCGCCCACAAGCAAGCATTTCTGTGCACACAAGCATTTCCATTCAATGCTTGTGACCGTTACACCCCTCCTCCATCAATTTAAACCTCCACCCTCTAAAAATCCACCATCAAACTTGTCTTCTCCCTACTTAACTCCAAGATTTGCTTTCGCTCTTCTTTGCTATATTTTCTTTAATCACAATCTCTCACAACTATCTCAAATGGACTTAAAAATAGGAAGTGGAGAGCACTCTCAAACTATGGAGAAACCTGCTTTCAAAATATTTGCATACCAGGGTGTCGATGAAAGTGTTGTGGCAGTTGCTAAAGTTATTGCCGAGGTAGTGCCCATCTGCGTTGTCGAGGCAATGCCTGTCTAGATTGCAGAGGCAGTTCCTGTTTGGGTTGCCGAGGCAGTGCCTTTTGGAGTTACTTATACAATGAGCAATTGTTCGACTGAGAATGCATCTTGGATTTCTATGGGAGTGGACTCCTTCTCTTCTTGTTCCAGTCGAAATAAATGGTCGGCAACTTGATTTTTTGTACCTTTCTTGTCCTTAATGTCAATGTCAAACTCCTATAAAAGTAAGATCCAACAAATTAGACGAGGTTTGGCATCTTTCTTGGCAAAAAGGTACTTAATTACCGAATGGTCAGTATGAACAATTACCTTGGTTCTGATCAAGTATGAACGAAATTTATCAAATGTGAACACTACGACTATTAACTCTTTCTCTGTGGAGGTGTAGTTCATTTGTGCTTCATTCAAAGTTTTACTAGCGTAGTAGATCACATGAAAGATTTTACTTGTTCGTTGACCTAGGAATGCTCCTAATGCAAATTCACTTGCATCACACATCAATTAGAACGGTAATGTCCAATCTAGTGGAACCACTATTGGTGCGGCTACAAGTTTCTATTTCAGGGTCTTGAATGCCTTAATGCATGAGTTATTGAAGTCAAAGGCTCTATCTTGTTCAAGCAAGTTACACAAAGGTTTAGTGATTTTAGAAAAAGATTCAATAAATCTCCTATAAAAATTTGTGTGTCCTAAGAAGCTTCGAATGCCTTTGACTGAAGTTGGTGGGGGTAGTTTCTCGATCACTTCAATCTCTGCTTCGTCAACTTCAATACCTTTGGATGGGATTTTTTTGGCCGGGAACTATGCCTTCATCCACCATAAAGTGGCACTTCTCCCAATTTAGGACCAAGTCATATTCCTCGCATTGTTTAAGCACTTTCTCCAAATTGCCGAGGCAATTGTTGAAATCATCTCCAAATACCGAGAAATCGTCCACAAAGATTTCCAGGAAATCTTCTTTCGTTTCAGAAAAAATTGTCATCATGCATCGTTGAAAGGTTGTCGGGGCATTGCATAGTCCGAAAATCATCCTTCGAAAGGTATAAGTGTCGTATGGGCAAGTGAAGGTGGTCTTTTCTTGATCTTCTGGTGCTATGGAAATTTGGTTATACCCTGAATAACTATCAAGAAAACAATAAAAGGGTTTACCTACAAGATGGTCAAGCATTTGAACGATAAAGGGTAAAGGAAAGTGATCTTTCCTAGTAGCTTTATTTAACTTGCGATATTCTATGCAAACCCTCCAACCGGTCACAGTCCTGGTTGGTATTAGTTCATTGTTTTCATTGCTTACCACTGTCATACTTTCCTTTTTCGTTACACATTGTACCGTACTTAGCCATGTAGTGTCAGAGATAGGGTAGATGATATTGGCATCGAGCCATTTGATGATTTCTTTCTTTACCACCTCTTTCATGACTCGATTAAGCTTCCTTTGTGCCTCAATGGTCGATTTATGATTGTTCTCCAAAAGGATTTTATGCATACAAATTGTTGGGCTAATTCCCTTCAAATCAGCAATTGTCCACCCTATTGCTCTTTTGTGCAACTTCAACATGCCAATCAATCTTTGTTCATGTTCAGGATGCAACTTAGAAGAGATGATTATGGTCAATGTGTTATTGGTTCCCAAATAAACATATTTTAATTTCCCTGATAACGGTTTTAGTTCAAGAATAAGGGGTTGCTCGATGGAGGGTTTTTTGATTTTTCTTTCCTCCCCTAAGTAATCTAATGGTTCGAAATACTTACATGTATGGCTAGCTATCCAGTTGGCTTCTTTCTGCTCATCATTATGTTCTTTAGGGTCGGGGTAGTTGTCAATGTAATTTTTGAGGCAGTCGTCACAGACATTGCCGAGGCAATTGTTATGATCAATACCTCGGCAATTTTCACAGCTATTGCCGAGGTAATTACTTAGGCAGTCTATATCCATGTCGAACTTGGTTATGGCCTGGATGACTTGGCATTCTTCTAGATCGTTGGGTTGCTTAAGGGTGTGAAACACGTTCAACTTGATTTGCTTATCATTCACCCTCATTGTGAGTTCTCCTTTCTCAACGTCGATCAAGGTTCTACCCGTAGCTAGGAACGGCCTCCCAAGGATAATGGGTGTGAACTCATCTGCTTCACAGTCTAAGACAATAAAGTCAGTAGGGAAAATAAATTCATCCACTCTTACCAGGATATCTTCAATTTTTCCCTCTGAATGAACATAGGATTTGTCAGCAAGCTGGAACATCATTGTAGTGGGTCTCGCCTTCCCTATACCTAATCATTGGAAGATTGACTTTGGCATAAGGTTTATGCTTGCTCCAAGATCACATAGTGCCTTCCCGATATAGTGATTGCCAATCGCACATGGTATGGTGAAACTACCGGGATCTTTTAGCTTAGGCGACATTCGATTGTGCAACATGGCCATACATCCTTCTGTCACAACAATGGTCTCAAATTCCCCTACTCTTCCTCTCTTAGAGACAATGTATTTAAGAAACTTGGCATAGTTTGACATTTGCTCTATTGCTTCTACCAAGGGCAACTTTATGTGGACTTGCTTCAAGATGTCGAGGAACTTCTTGAATTGGTATTCTTGTTTCTGCCTTTTTAACCTTTGTTGGAACGGTGGTGGAAGTCAAATGTCTTTGTAGAACAAACGTTTTGATATAATAATTGAAAAATGTTTTGGACTGATTTAAAAAGTATTTAAAAATTTCCAAAGTCCAAACAACTTGAAATTATGTTTAGAGATTTTTCAAAAGGGTTTCTCATGTTTTTCAAAGCCAATCTAAACAAATCTGTCCAGGTGTTTCGAAACACCTTAGGGCGTTTCGAAACAGGGGATTCTAGTGGCAAAATCGTTTTGATACGAGTATCGAAACGGGCCTTCCTTGGACAGAATTTTTGCCCAGCGTTTCGAAACGGGCTATGTCGTTTCGATACGCCTACATGGCATTGACCATAACGGTCATAAAATGCAACGGCTCTTTCCCAACCAACTTTCAAATGCAGGCGTTTCGATACGGGCTTATAGCGTTTCGATACGCGTTTTGAAACAGCAAGGGGGTGTTTCGAAACATGTAGCTTGACAGACTGCAACGGCTCTTTCTACATTGAGAGTGTTTCGAAACGGGGAGCTGTAGAACTGCATTTATGGAGGGAATTAAAGTCCTCAACGGCTCCAATATGATCCCAACGGCTAGTAACGGCTACAAACTCATTTGGGAGTATAAAAGGGACCTCCAAGCATCAAGAGAAGGCTAATGCTCATATTGTCAAACATCAAATGATCAAAAAGTGTCTTAGTGCTTAAATTGTCAATTCTTGTATAGACAAACACTAGTGAGCCAAAATTGTCAACTTTGCTCAAGTGTTTTAGGTTTTGGGTGAGTGCTTAGTTGTGCAAACAAATACTTATTAGAGGGTTTCAAGTTTCTTTGTTTATCTCTTTGTAAAGAGGGTTTTGATCAAGGCTTTGGGTAGAAGCTTGATCGATTGTAAGGGTTTCCTCCTAATCCTAGAAAAGGGGATGAATCAATTAGTGGATTGATTGAGAAATCCTTAGTGGGGAGCTAAGGTAGTGGATGTAGGTGCTTGTTAGAAGGTCGAACCACTATAAATCATTGTGTCTATTTTCATTCTAGCTTTCACAACCCTTCCACCCAAAAATCCACCTCTCCACCACTTGGTGAGCTAAATTGGTTGATCGAATCGAGCCCCACACAACTCAACAATTGGTATCAGAGCTTGGCTCAATCGAAGAGGATTAACATCCTATTGAGAAGATCCGGCAAGCTCGATCACTATTTCATCAACCGACTCAAATGGCACAATCAATCGACAAACCGCCTTTCTTTGACGGAACTCACTATGCCCATTGGAAGACAAAGATGAAGTTCTTCATCAAATCAAAAGATTACAAGATATGGGATGTAGTTGAAGATGGTCCGTTCGTGCCTCAAAGAAGTAAAACGGAGTGGAGTGCCGGCGATCGCAAGAAGATGGAGCTAAATTGCAAAGCCTTGCACATTCTATTTTGTGCATTTGGTCCATCCATCTATGAGAAGGTGTCTTCTTGTGAGAGTGCCAAGGAGGTATGGGACAAGCTTGAAGTCACATACGAGGGAACCAATGAAGTCAAGGAGACCAAGATTGGGCTCCTAACTCTTAAGTATGAAAACTTCAAAATGGATCCGGAAGAGAACATTGAGAAGATGTTTGATAGGTTCTCCACCATCACAAATGGTCTCAAAGGCTATGGAGAAGCCATCCCGGAGGAAAAGCTTGTTCGAAAGCTTATCTACTCACTTCCCGAGTCTTGGGACTCAGAGAGGACCGCCATCATCGAAGCCAAAAATTTGAAGACTTTGAATCTTGATGAACTTATGGGGTCACTCCTTACTCATCAAATCATGAAGAAGAACAAAGAGGATAAGAAGAAGAGGGAAGAAATTAGATCTATGGGAGAGAAGAAAATCAAAGGGCTTGGCATCAATGCAAGTGCCATGGCTCTCAAATCCTCCACTTGCCATCATGTCTACACAAGTGAAGAGAAGGATGAAGATGAAGAGATAGTTCATCTCTTCAAGAAGCGTGCCCCGTTCATGAAGAAAGCATTGAGAGAGCTTGAACGAGAACCTAAAAGAAAGGAGAGGGCAAGCACTTCAAGCCATAAGAAGAAGGCACATGTGGCTACTTGGAGTGATGAGGACTCCACCGAAGATGAACAAGCCAACCTTTGCCTTATGGCCATCAAAGAAGATTCAAGGGTAACTTCTAATTCGTCTACTTCATGTTCTTATTCCTTTGATGAATTACAAGATGCCTATGATGATTTGGTTTTAGATTTTAAAAGCCACATTTTGAAAAAACAATAAATTGATTTCAAAGTTAAAAACTCAAAATGATTTGCTTTCTAAAACCAAACTTGAACTTGAAGCAAAACTTGAAGAGTTTGAATTAAAATGTTTTGATTTACAAAAATTGCTTCAAAAAGTTCAAGAAGAAAAAGATTTGATTTCCAAAGAGCTTGAAAAGAAAAACAATTTTGGAAAATCAAATTTTTATGTTAGACAATCTAGTGCCCCTAGATTTATTAAAGGAAAATGTTTTAGAAGTGTTTGGATCCCAAAAGGACTAACCACTTCAATTAAAAAGGATGACATTGAAAAATGGATTCCTAAGGGGACTAAAATTTGTGCTACTAATGTTCATGGATCCAAAGCAATTTGGATACCAAAAATTACTTGATTGTCTATTGTTAGGTGTGATGGAGATGTTCAACAAGTCAAACATTGAAGGGGAGCTCCATGCACACAAGGAAGAACACTTGAAGAAGGAAGGCTTCACATCCTCCCTTGGGTTCAAGTGTTGGTAAAAATCTAGTTGTTTTAGTATTTACTTGTTTTATTTTTAGTTTATTCAACTAGATGATCATAAATGTTAGACTAACATTTTTAATGATGCTTTGAGTAAGGGGGAGCCATTTTAAAACCAAATTCTTATTTTTGTCAAAGTTTTTACCTCTATTGTTATTTTGAACTTAATGTTTTAAATTCTTTTTGATATAACAAAAAGGGGGAGAAATGGTTTGAAAATTTGAATTTTCAAATGAAAAAGGGGGAGCTTTATTTGAATTAAAAGTTTTAATCTCTTATTCACATTTTTAAAGATTAAGGGGGAGAATCCCAAACAATTTTTCAAGTGAGTTTTACTATATCAAAAAGGGGGAGATTGTAGAACAAATGTTTTGATATAATAATTGAAAAATGTTTTGGACTGATTTAAAAAGTATTTAAAACTTTCCAAAGTCCAAACAACTTGAAATTATGTTTAGGGAATTTTTCAAAAGGGTTTTTCATGTTTTTCAAAGCCAATCTAAACAAATCTGTCCAGGTGTTTCGAAACACCTTAGGGCGTTTCGAAACAGGGGATTCTAGTGGCAAAATCATTTCGATACGAGTATCGAAACGGGCCTTCCTTGGACAGGATTTTTGCCCAGCGTTTCGATACACCTACATGGCATTGACCATAACGGTCATAAAATGCAATGGCTCTTTCCCAACCAAATTTCAAATGTAGGCGTTTCGATACGGGCTTATAGCGTTTCGATACGCTTTTCGAAACAGCAAGGGGGTGTTCCGAAACAGCTACCCTGACAGACTGCAACGGCTCTTTCTACATTGAGAGTGTTTCGAAACGGCTTCGAGCGTTTCGAAACGGCTTCGAGCGTTTCGAAACGGGGAGCTGCAGAACTGCATTTATGGAGGGAATTAAAGTCCTCAATGGCTCCAATATGATCCCAACGGCTAGTAACGGCTACAAACTCATTTGGGAGTATAAAAGGGACCTCCAAGCATCAAGAGAAGGCTAATGCTCATATTGTCAAACATCAAATGATCAAAATGTGTCTTGGTGCTTAAATTGTCAATTCTTGTATAGACAAACACTAGTGAGCCAAAATTGTCAACTTTGCTCAAGTGTTTTAGGTTTTGAGTGAGTGCTTAATTGTGCAAACAAATACCTATTAGAGTGTTTCAAGTTTGCTTTGTTTATCTCTTTGTAAAGAGGGTTTTGATCAAGGCTTTGGGTAGAAGCTTGATCGATTGTAAGGGTTTCCTCCTAATCCTAGAAAAGGGGATGAATCAATTAGTGGATTGATTGAGAAATCCTTAGTGGGGAGCTAAGGCAATGGATGTAGGTGCTTGTTAGAAGGCCGAACCACTATAAATCATTATGTCTATTTTCATTCTAGCTTCCACAACCCTTCCACCCAAAAATCCACCTCTCCACCACTTGGTGAGCTAAATTGGTTGATCGAATCGAGCCCCACACAACTCAACAGTCTTCAATCCGCTCCTTGCATGGGAATTTGATTTGGGGCATTGAATTAGGACCTTTAAATGCCTTTTTATTTTCTGCGGTGTCTGTGTTAGGCATGCCAAGGCAATGTTATCAGGCTTTGCCAAGGCAAATCAGGCATTGCCGAGGCAGTCGGCTCCTCTGATTCTGTTTCTTCTATTTTATGAGCTCGTGGTTCCTTGAGTTGTTTACCACTTCGTGTAGTGATTGTCTTGCATTGATCATGAGTTGTTCCTCGTGCGACCTTAGTATCGCTAGGCAAACCGCCCATTGGTATCGAGTTGAGGATTTGAGAAAACTGCCCAACTTGAGTTTCCAATGATTTCAGCGTTGCTTCATGTTTCTACATTCTCATCTCATTCCTGTCCATAAAAGCGTCAGTTTTCTTTATGAATTTATTAGTATTAGCATGACAATGCAAGAATCTACAAGGAGAAAACAAAGAGCTGGCATGACAAGAAGCTATTGTCGCGGCAATTCCTGCCCGGGCAATTAGTCATCCTCTTCAATTCTCGATTGAAGCTATTCCGAGGGAAACTATGATCGAGATGGTCTGGACCTTTCGAAGTTGTCAAAGCATTCCCCCATGGTGCCGTAACAATCAAGTCCACAAAAGACGGACATGAATTTAAAGTTAATGGACAGAGATTGAAGCACTACACTGGCACCCATGTCATGTGGGACAAGGAAGTGATTACTTTAGGAGATACATCCTCATTCACTCCTTTAGTATCTTAAATTTTTCCCTTTAGATTTAGTTTTTTTATTTTTTCCACTTTTTTTAGGATAACAATGTTATTTTTAATATTGTTATTATTTGTTTATTTACTTTTTAGGAAGGAGTTCAAGGATGTGAAGAAGATGGGCCAATTTCAAAGCCCAACCCAAAACTAAAAACACAGCAACCATTACACTCGACCACAACATGAACGTTGGAAAGAACCCCTTCAATGCATATGGCCGTTGGAAGCCCGTCTTAATTTCCACAACATGACCGTTGCAAGCCCGCCCACAAGCAAGCATTTTTGTGCACGCAAGCATTGTCATTCAGTGCTTGTGACCGTTACAACCCTTCCCCGTCTATTTAAACCTCCAACCTCTAAACAATCCACCATAAACTCGTCTTCTCCCTACTTAACTCCAAGATTTGCTTTCGCTCTTTTTTGATTTATTTTCTTTAATCACAATCTCTCACAACTATCTCAAATGGCCTTAAAATAGGAAGCGGAGAGCACTCTCAAACTATGGAGGAACTAGCTTTCAAAAGATTTGCCCCGCCGGAATTCGAACGAAGATTCAACACAAACTTTGTCAGCCGGAAAGTATAGGAAGAGTAAGGCTTCGAATATTCTCCATCGCACACCAATTTCGTTTTGGATCCCTTCATCTTCAAAAAAAATCAAACATCAAATGTGGCAAATATTTTTCCATCAACCGGAGCCGACAAATGTAGCTCGGGTACGGGAATTCTATGCCCACTCTCCAAATCCAAACAACATCTACGGACATGTTCGAGGTCAAGCAATACAAATAGATGCCGATTCCATCAACCTCTAGTACGACATGCATGTCACCAAATATGAGCAGAAAGAATATGTCTACAATCTCATGGAAAACGACTACGAGAACATGATGAAAGAGTTGTGCAGTGCAGGGACAACATGGAACGAAGGAGCACACAAAGGAACGGTAAACCGCTGAAGGCTTCGGCCCGAGGCAAAACTTTGGAACACCTTCGTTAAGAGATGTTTAATGCCCACTTCGCACAACACTATTGTTGACAAACCAAGGCTTGCACTCATCCACTCTATAGCGTAATAGAATTATTAACGTTGAATCCATTATATGCAATGAGATATTTTTGTGTAGCCAAAAAGATAAAGGTCGACTCTACTTCCCAAGCCTCATCACCAGCTTGTGCAAGCAAAAGAATGTCCAAACCGACCAGGCCGACGAACTCACACCAACAAGGAAGGGATGGACAAAGGCTCAGTACTACAAGATAGTGCAAATTACGGAAGCCGAGCTAGAGTCCACGCCAGTACGAGGCATTACCGCAGCAACATTCTCGGGAAATGCCCCAGTCACTCCACAGCACGATGTCGCGACAACCACCCTCCAACACCTTGCACAGAACTCGACGCGATGGACAAATGGTAGCACATGTTCATGCAATTCACAAGGGACTTCACCAACTTCATCGATCCCTCTAATGATCTTAGAGAAGTTCCTAGAGAGCACGGTGCAATTCCTGACTTTCCCTGCCGACATCTATGCCTCAACAACACCTAGAGCCTATGTTGCGGCAACACCTAAAGACACTGCCTCGGCAATGAGAACAACAACTGCCTCGGCAACACATGAAAACACTGCTTCGGCAATCCCTGCTACCTCTGCCGCGGCAACAAAGAGTCATGATACCCAGCCAACCAGAGCAGACAAGGGCAAGGCACCTGCCATAGAGCCAACCCAAACCGAGACATGGTCTGACTTCTCCGACTTAGACGAGTCAGTTGCCCCTCAAGCTAAGACCGCTCCAGTTCCATCCCCCCAAAAGCGCAAGGACTCTTCCACCGAAGAAATTTTCCTAGACAATGACGATGAAGAGGAGGTGACCACAAATTCCTATAGAAAAGAAGCCCGGGCCCATTAAACCAAAGCCCAAAACCATTGACCCGTTTGATCCATGTCCAAACCCAACCCTTTTTGCTCAACCGAGTCACGGGCCTGTATTTGTACCCGCGCAAAAATGCACGGGTACTATCGCGACCCAATTCACCAAAACGACACTGTTCCCAACTCGGAATAAATGGACCATTTTCGAGTTGGAACGACCATTTGCACCCTTCTCTCTCTCTCTCCTCATTCTTCTCTCTATTTAAACACTCTGAACCTAAACACTAAACCCCAAAAACATCAAACCATTTTCGATCAAAACCTCATTTTCTCCCTATGTTCTTCTTCAGTTCATCTATTTTCTTGAGTTTGATCCTCACAAACCCTAAATCTCTTCCCAAAACATGTTTCCAAAGATCAAATACCTAAATTTTCCTAGAACACTTCGAAATCTTTTCCAAAACTCCCACTTTGATCTTTAACCCTTACTTAAAACCCTACTGATATGTTTTCCCAATCGTCGGGATGATACCAGTCTCCAGTTATCATCTCCAATCATCATCTTCCTCTTTCCGATGATTGGAATCCTTTCGGTCATCTTCTCCAACCTTTCTAAACTTTTTGACCAAACTCCAACCTTCTTCAACCTTTCTCCGATGACCAGAACTTCTCCGATCATCTTCTCCGACCAACCCTGAGCTTTTTGGTCGCCGTCTACAATTCTGACCACCGTCTTTGTCGTTGCTGGAACTCTCAATCTAACCAAAACTCTCAATTTTGACCCCCTTCTCCCTTTCCTAAACTATCTACCCAAAACCAATAGCCTCACCGCTACGATTTTTGACTCTGACCGAAGTCTTAATGCTCAGATCTCCACTTCAGAAACACTCACGACAACAGCGACGGCGAGATAAGTTCCTTGGATCTCTCTTATTATTTTTTTCTGTTTGAACCTTAAACTGCCTATTATCTTTAGATCTGATTTTAATTTTAGTTTAGATCTAGGTTGTATTATTTTCTTGTGGATCTGATTTTAGATTTGGGAAAAAGGACTTAGGAAATGATTTAGGTTTTGAGATTTAGGTTTTTGACGATTTGGACACTATTTTTAGGGATTTTTTACTCTACTTGCAATTTCGATTAGGTTAAGCAAGCAAATGAGGATTTTAGAGGTTGAGATTACCTCAGTTTGGTGATTCTGCAACTCCGGCGAGCTTCTGGCAACGTACATCGAGCTGATTCGTCTTCTTCGGGCGTCTGTTCCACATCTCGTACGTCTCTCTTACTTCTCTTAAATTAATGCTCTAATTATTGCATTAATGATTGTTGACTTTTTCTCTCTCTTGCAGGTATTTATAGTTGACCAGGAGGTGACGTTAGCTTTCCTCGCTGGCGACGACAATTGTCCCCTGCTGGGAGCAATTCGTGCGAATGGGAAACCATCCAATGGAAGCTCACCACGTGGACTGGTTTCGGTGGGAAAAGGAAATGCACCTGGGCTTTTGTGTTTGTTTAGGCTGAGATAGTTGTTAATGTGTTGTATACAGTTGTAAAGGGGCTTAGCATTTGGTTTGGGCTTTGTAAACAATTTGGAGACATTTTTAATGATGAACATTGTAACCTTTTTGTTTATGGGCCAATTTTAATATTTATTTAAATTTATTCATTCATTATCTTTTTAATATATATGTGTGTGTGTGTGTGTATACCCAGACAAAATACGGGTTCTACACTGTGCTACATATATTTTACACCTTGTGTGATTATTATATGTATTATGGCTTGTATGGTTGACATCATATGCATACGATTTCAGAATGTGTTTTAATTATGATTTATAGAAATTTGATCTACGAAACATCGGATTTGTGGAACTATGATTTATGGATTTAAGGACTATGGTTTATGAAGTATGTTTATGGAATATCGGATTCATGGAACTTTGTTTATGAAATTTGATATTTATACATCATATATGTATGAGCATGAGTTGGGATTTGTACGGAAGAAGTTCAGTGGTTTCACCCTTCGGGCTGAATTCCACTTCGGATTGGCGGACGTATGGAGGAGCTTATGGGAACCTTCCTCATTTTTGGCGAGCGTGGTTGGGTGCATTGCATTACGCTTGTGATATTGTATCATGTTTTAAAGGATTTTAAGAAAATAATACTATGTTTATGATTATGGTTTTTCTTGCACTTTAGAGACACACTAAGTTCTCTAGCTTACTCTCTCATAGTTTCCTCTTACAGATATATCAGAGACATAGGCAACTCGGTACTTGGAGCATCTCGTATTTTACTCGGATAATTAATCATCAGTATGAACTTTATTTTAGACTACCAGATTATTTTAAATTTATGTTTTTGGACATTAACGTAATTCAAACTGTGTAACTTTATATTTTTGGGATTATTTTTTGCATGTAATTACAGACTTTATTTTGGATATTTTATTAAATGATCGGAATATTTTTTATAACGTTTAGGTTGTGTAAACAATTTTGGTATTTTACGGTAATTATTATTATTTAATAATTATCTCGTTTTATAAATTATTTAAACCTAAAATCTATTACTTGAGAGAAAAAATTTCAATCGTAACTTCCTAAATTCAGTCTTTTCTTCTAATTCGGGTTCAGGAGGTTACAATTAGTTTATGCAACATCCCAATATTTTAAATCTTGAAGTTTCCCTTAAAATTGTCAAGTATATCAAGAACAATCCAAGGCAAGGTATTCTGCTTAGTTAATAAAGTTCATGTGAGCTGATAGCGTATTGTGACTCCGATTGAGCTTCGTGTCCTATGAGTAGAAGATTTATGACAAGATTTTGTGTGAAATTGGGTGATTTTTTTAATTTCTTGAAAAGCAAAGAAACAAAATACAATGGCCAGGTCTTCTGTAGAAGCAAAATACAAGAGTGTGGTTCTGATAGCAACATAAATTGTTTGGTTTAGAGAGTTTTATGGGAATTGGGGATTGACATGAAGCAACCAACCAAACTGTTATGTGACAGCAAAGTTACCTTGCAAATTGCAACGAATCTAGTGTTCCATGAACGAACCAAATACATAAAAATAGACTGTTATTTTATTAGAGAGAAGATTCAAGATGGGCAAATTCAAACCGACTATGTACCTTCTGGAGAACAATTGGCAGACATCTTCACTAAAGCTTTGAATATTTACCCGCGTGATTACCTGATTTCCATGTTGGGGGTTAAAAATGTGTTTTAACCACTAACTTGAGGGGAGTATTGAAATAAAGAAGTTAGTTTGTTAGAACTGTTGTAACTAGAAATTAGTTAGTTAGTTTCTTTTGTTTAGTAGGCCGTTCTAATTATTTGAGTTGCATATAAACCTTTGTAATCATTTGTTATTTAATCTCTGATGAATATTTCATACACTTACACTTCTTTTAACACATTTTATTTTATGTATAGTGATTTGTTACATTATAGTTAAAAGTTGCCTACACTTTCACATGTCTTCTAAAAGTTGTCTAAATTTTTTGACGATTTTAATAAAACGTCGAGAAGAAACAATATTTTTTTCTTATATTTGATTAATGAAAGTCGTTAAACTAAAACAATGATTTTCTTTCCCATAAATAATTATTATAACAAGATCTCTATTCCAAAAAGTATAAAATTTCATTCGCATTTAATAAAATCATTTTTTTTCAGTTATCCAATCAAGCAAAATACTTCTAGTATTCGACAAGGAAAGGGAAAAAATCAAATGGTCAAAAACCCAATGAGAAAACACAAGTGATGCGGTCAGCGATGACATACTTCAATTATTATTATTATTCGTTTTGGTTTTGTATTGTTTCTCATGTTGCAGACACGTGTACATGTCGTCCCACTTTCAATACCATGTTGAAATTAGAGCGACACTTGCCTAAATAGTAGCCAAAGTTCCCACGATTACCATTTTACATTATATATATATATATACACACGAAAAATTATGTCATATGCCCGGCTCACCACGTCATTTATAATTTTATATAATAAAACTTATTTATTTTATTATTTTTTATATTATTTTTTTTACAAAATAAATATTCACTTGGTAAAAGTTATTTTTTAATTTAATTTACAGTAAATATGAGTGAAGATTCATTTGGTAAAACGATGATATCAAAAAAATTGATGAAATGGATCATTTTTATTGGCTGAGACCATAGATGACATGGCGAGCCGGGCTTATGATATAATTTCTCAGATACACACATGAGGAAATGAATTTTATTAGAAATAAAAAATTACCATGACAATCCACAAATATGTTACACATTTATAGACCTAGCAAACTTGATCCGAGACCAGTGATGGATCTAATAATATATTTGAGGGTGGTCACACATAAAATCTCAAGTTTTCAGGATAGGCATAAGTCTAAATATTACAAAAAATAAAGGACCAATTCATACAAATTAAGAAAATTGAAGGCAAATATATGAACTTTGAAAAGTTCAAGGTGGGCACGGTTGCACAGGCCCACCCACATTACATGTAGATCTCACAATGCCCGAGACCCGAACATGATGATTCGAATATGAAATAAATCGAGCCGACTTGAATTTTAGTTGAATCGAAATGGACCTGAACTGATTTTCAATCGAGTCGAATAGAATCGAACTAATTTTACTCAAACTGAGAACAATTCGAACCGAAGGCAATCCGGAATAAAGAAAATATATTAAAAACTAAAAAAAAAGATTGGATGTGAGTTGATGCACAACTTACCAAAAAACCAAATATATCGGCTTTATAAAACTATATATAGGGGTGTACAAAACTAACTCGACCTGAAAACTCAACTGAAATCGGCATGACCGAAATCAACATAGAAACGAACTAAAATTGAACAAAATTAAAACCGGCTCGATAAAAATCTAAACCAAATATAATCATACCCAAAATGACTTGAACCGAAATCACATTGAACGACACATTTGTCACATCTACGTATTTATGATTAATTTTATCAATTCAAATGTTTTTTCACATGGAAATTGTCTTCAATTTTATAATTATAAATTTATCATCAAAATATATTTAATAGAATCAAGGTGATTCTATTAAATATATTTTGATTCACCATAAAATCGAATTGAAATCGAACTAAATTAAAACCGACTCGAACAGAATCTAAACCAAATATAATCATACTCAAAATAATTTGAACCGAAATTGTCTCGAACGACGCATTAGTCACCTCTACGTTTTTATGATTAATTTTATCAATTCAAAAGTTTTTTTTTCACATGGAAATGTCTTCAATTTTATAATTATAAATTTATCATCAAAATGTATTTAATAGAATTAAGGAGATTGGTCCAAGTGTTAAGTAATTTGGTATCGTTTAAGCAAGTCTCAAATTCGAGGCATTGTGTATGCAAAAAAAAAATTCGCTGAGAGACTCGCCCACCAAAACTAAGTGTACGACGTAGGTCGATCCGAATTATTTAAGGCGAAGTCTTAAAAACAGAAAGGATAATCCAATAAAATATATTTAATAGAAGACTTTTCATACTCGTAAGTTATATAAATTTATTAAAAACAATTTATTTACCATGGTTAGAAAGAATTATATTGAGTAGATATGAATATTGCCATTAGTTCCAAAATTCTGACACTGTGTTTTCATATATGCTTATACATTATAAAAATGGTAATCCCTAGTTTCTATTAAATAAAAAAGTATTACATTTTTATGGTAAATTTTGAGATTATAATTTATACTTATATAAGATAAAATAACATAAATATTATTTATCAATAAGTCAATGCTGAATTTCAGTATTCATATTTTATTAAGTTTGACGTGTAGTTGAATTTAATAATATAACCGATTCATGTTGCAAATAAATTTTAATCAGTCAATATCCATGCAAGTTGAGAAAAATATGTAAAATAGGAATAAAATAAGTTGTTAGATATTCTATGTACATGAGTTGCATACATAGAGAATAAAAAACAATGTTGACATTTTTTGTCAAGACAAACCCATTAATTCAAACAAAGAAAGCACAAACAAAAGGGGAAAATAGGTACAGTAAGCCAAAACCATGACTAACTGAACGTATTTTCCAAACAAGGAAGGGTTGGCCAGACCACAACAATGCCAAGAAGCCTGTGAAGAACATGCAGAAAATAACAGGGTACACCTGAGCCGTGAGGGAAAATAAACAGAAAGAGCATCGAAGGGGAAACCGAGTCGAATCACCACAAGCTTGATAATCTTTACCCCAGCACCACTGCGAGAGCTCCAAGGTTGGAGACAGGCTTCCCTTAAAAGAACAAACTTACTATTATTTAGGCAAACTCAAACACTTGCTAATTACATTACATTGCAAAAGCTCATATGGTCTAATAGAATAAATTACATATTTCTAGGATCCATATTTCTCGAAATCTATTATTTAGTAAGTATTTCTAGTGGGTAAAGATCCATATTTCATTACATTCTAGGTCAGCTTTTACTTTACTCTTAGAATTCAATTATTTAGGTAAGCAACACTTGCTAATTGCATCTCATATAATTCTTATATTTAATGAACAACTATTTTACCAAAACAAAAGTTCATATGATCTAATAGAAAACGCAATAATGAACAATGCACTAGGTAGGTAACTTATGAGAAGAGAGGTGGTGTGCTGGGCACGCATAAATACCAATTTCATTTCGATTGCATTCGCAATTGTTGAGGGGGAAACTGCTGAAGCTTGGAATTTCTTTTTGACCAATTTGCGTGAGCATGTGGTCCGGGAAGAAGGGTTTGTATTATCCCTGATCGAGGGACGGGTATCAAAGCAACAATTAAAATTTTGCTATATCATTCACCAATTTTCCATTAAAACTCTTTAACTTTAAGATTTTTACAAACTACTCACTAATTGACTACTTTCGCTTCATAACCTTCAATTTTAAAATTTTTACAAACTAGTCACTAATCTACTTATAATAAATACTCTAATTACAATCGGTATATACATAAAGATTTTAAAAATTCCTAAATTAAAAAAACATTAATATTTTTTACTATGCCATTCTAAGTTAATTTTTTTTCAAAATTACAAATAAAATTTTAAAAATGTTTTTTTACTACTACTACTAATATAACTTTAAAACAACTCAACTTTAAGATTATTATGAACTAATCACTAATTTACTAATTTATTGATTCAACTCTAAATATACTCATTTTACTCCCAATATACTCTAAATATACCCATTTTAAACATTAATATTATAAAGGGTAAACTACTGCAGGGGTCACTTACGTTTAGCGTCTGTACAGAGTTAGTCACCACTTTTGAAAAGTTCCTATTAGTAGTCATCTACGTTTTCGATGTGTTAATACTTGGTCACTCCGACGTTAACTCCGTTAGTCCCCTAACGGATTGCTGATGTGGCGAAAGTAAAATAAGGATAAATTACTGCAATAGCCATTAAAATTTATCTCATGTACATTTTTTCTCCTCAATTTAAAAAAGTAAACATTATAGTCACTAATAAAAATGTTTCTTTATAACTTTACCCTTAAATTTTTAAAAATCATTTTTTAATCCTAAACTTTACAATCAATTAACACAATAATATTATAAATACTTAGATGAAAAATAGGTGCCCAAAGTATACCCTTTGAAACTTAGGTGCCCAAATTGCTCCTATTTAATAACTCAAACTTAAAAATTTAGTCCACTAACTACTAAAAAATTTGAGTTATTGGAATTTCTATTTTATAATTCAAACTTTATTTTGAATTTTTGAGTCGAGTTTATGAAATTATGAGTCGAGTATTTTCACATCAAACCAAAAAATTTAATTTTTTCGAGTCAAGTCAAGTTATTGGAATTTCTATTTTATAATTCAAACTTTATTTTGAATTTTTGAGTCGAGTTTATGAAATTATGAGTCGAGTATTTTCACATCAAACCTAAAAATTTAATTTTTTTCGAGTCAAGTCGAGTTATTGGAATTTCTATTTTATAATTCAAACTTTATTTTGAATTTTTGAGTCGAGTTTATGAAATTATGAGTCGAGTATTTTCACATCAAACCTAAAAATTTAATTTTTTTCGAGTCAAGTCGAGTTATTGGAATTTCTATTTTATAATTCAAACTTTATTTTGAATTTTTGAGTCGAGTTTATGAAATTATGAGTCGAGTATTTTCACATCAAACCTAAAAATTTAATTTTTTCGAATCAAGTCGAGTGTTGCACTTCCCTACATATAATTTTTAATTTTAATCCGAAGTTTTTCTTGGGACAAACACGGATTAAAATTAAAAATTATATGTAGGGAAGTGCAACACTCGACTTGATTCGAAAAAATTAAATTTTTAGGTTTGATGTGAAAATACTCGACTCATAATTTCATAAACTCGACTCAAAAATTCAAAATAAAGTTTGAATTATAAAATAGAAATTCCAATAACTCGACTTGACTCGAAAAAAATTAAATTTTTAGGTTTGATGTGAAAATACTCGACTCATAATTTCATAAACTCGACTCAAAAATTCAAAATAAAGTTTGAATTATAAAATAGAAATTCCAATAACTCGACTTGACTCGAAAAAATTAAATTTTTAGGTTTGATGTGAAAATACTCGACTCATAATTTCATAAACTCGACTCAAAAATTCAAAATAAAGTTTGAATTACAAAATAGAAATTCCAATAACTTGACTTGACTCGAAAAAATTAAATTTTTAGGTTTGATGTGAAAATACTCGACTCATAATTTCATAAACTCAACTCAAAAATTCAAAATAAAGTTTGAATTATAAAATAGAAATTCCAATAACTCGACTTGACTCGAAAAAAATTAAATTTTTAGGTTTGATGTGAAAATACTCGACCCATAATTTTCATAAACTCGACTCAAAAATTCAAAATAAATTTTGAATTATAAAATAGAAATTCCAATAACTCGACTTGACTCGAAAAAATTAAATTTTTAGGTTTGATGTGAAAATACTCGACTCATAATTTCATAAAGTCGACTCAAAAATTCAAAATAAAGTTTGAATTATAAAATAGAAATTCCAATAACTTGACTTGACTCGAAAAAATTAAATTTTTTGGTTTGATGTGAAAATACTCGACTCAATTTCATAAACTCGACTCAAAAATTTAAAATAAAGTTTGAATTATAAAATAGAAATTCCAATAACTCGACTTGACTCGAAAAATTAAATTTTTAGGTTTGATGTGAAAATACTAGACTCATAATTTCATAAACTCGACTCAAAAATTCAAAATAAAGTTTGAATTATAAAATAGAAATTCCAATAACTCGACTTGACTCGAAAAAATTAAATTTTTTGGTTTGATGTGAAAATACTCGACTCATAATTTCATAAAGTCGACTCAAAAATTCAAAATAAAGTTTGAATTATAAAATAGAAATTCCAATAACTCGAATTTTTTAGTAGTTAGTGGACTAAATTTTTAAGTTTGAGTTATTAAATGGGAGCAATTTGGGCACCTAAGTTTCAAAGGGTATACTTTGGGCACCTATTTTTCATCTAAGCATTTATAATATTATTATGTTAATTGATTGTAAAGTTTTAGGATTGAAAAATGAATTTTTAAAAATTTAAGGGTGAAATTATAAAGAAACATTTTTATTAGTGACTATAATGTTTACTTTTTTAAATTGAGGAGAAAAAATGTACATAAGATAAATTTTAATGGCTATTGTAGTAATTTATCCTTATTTTACTTTCGCCACATCAGCAATCCGTTAGGGGACTAACGGAGTTAACGTCGGAGTGACCAAGTATTTACACATCGAAAACGTAGAGGACTACTAATATGCACTTTTCAAAAGTGGTGACTAACTCTGTACAGACGCTAAACGTAAGTGACCCCTGCAGTAGTTTACCCTATTATAAAATCTAACAAAACAATTAACAACAATAGTAATATTCAAACATAAAAATTCTCAAACATCAACTTCAAATTAAAAAACAACAACAACTTAATCTCTTCACAAATTTAAAAAACTCAACCACCAAATTAAAATTTGGTCATTCTTACTATATTTCTTCAAATCTTTCTTTCTTTACTCAAACTCTTCACAAAATTTCTTCTCATCAACAACCTATTTAAGACAAAAATTTCAATAATTCAAACATCAACTTCAAATTTTCAAACAAATATAAAATTAGAAAAAATAAACCGAAAAAATAAAAAAAAATTGTAACTACAAAAAAAATACATACATTACATTACAAATAAATATATTAATTTAACATAATTTTCTCAAATAAAATATACACAGTTACAAAATTTCTTCCAAAACTTCCTCTTCTATCTTCACCTACCATTTCATCACAACTCCTATTTAACCCCAACCCCTTTCAATTTCAATCACCCAAAAATCACCCATCTTTTATCCAATCTGTTGAGTTGATCGAACACTTGCAAATGGTCAAGAGGGAGTGAATTGGCAATTAAAATTTTGGTGAAGTGAAATATTGAAAATAAAAATGACACAAGGGGTTATAGTGGTTCAAGTTCTCCAAATGAACTCTACATCCACTACCCTTAGCTCCCACTAAGGATTTTCAAACAATTCACTAATTGAATTCGTCCCCTTTTCTTGGATGAGGAGGAAACCTTACAATTTCGATTAAGCATTCTACCCAAAGCTTAATCCACTCAAATACAAAGAAGAATTTGGTAAACTCAAATGTTTCCTCTCAAAGAATGATTGTCTACCCAATTACAATTTCAACAACCCCAAACTCATAATACAATTTGACAAATTGAAAGATAAAAGAGTTGGGTGCAAGAATATGACTTTGAATAGCTCAAGGGTTTGGATTTTTGCTTTGATGATGCTTGAATGTTCAATAGTTGTTGCTTGGTCAATTAAAGCTTGTTTTTATACCCTTGCATTGATTTCTAGCCGTTTGGGTAGTTGGGATCATCAATAGAGCCGTTGTGGACATTTTTCCCGCATTAAATGCAACTCTGCAGCCTACCGTATCGGTACTCAGGAAAGGCGTATCGATACCTGCATCAAAGAGGAAAGAGTCGTTGTGCCTGAAAACAGAGTGTATCGATACGCATAGAAGGCGTACCGGTACGGTTTTAAGGGGCGTATCGATACGGAGGTCAGTATCGATACGGTCCAAAGTTACTGGAATCCCAGTTATGTTTGTATAAAAAGTGTATCGATGTGCATTCCAAGCGTATCGGTATGGTATAACGATCTTTTGAAAATTAGGAAACCAACTAACTGACAAGTAACGGTCAAATAATTAAATGCTCGGATTTTTCAAAGATATGCTTAACGTATCGATACGGTTGCTAGGCGTATCGGTACGGTTTCATGAAAACATTTTCCCAGATGAACATCGTATTGATACGGCTGTAAGGTGTATCTGTACGGTTTCATGAAAACAGTTGCCCAGATGTATATCGTATCGATACGGTTTCAGGTCGTATCGGTACGGTATGCTCAATAAAATTCCAGTGGCAAAATAGGGTATCGATACGCTGAGGGTATCGATACGCTTGGGCGTTTTTGCATACTTAGGCTTGAAAAGCATAGGAAAAGACTTAGGGAAAAATATGATTTAAGAGCAGGTCTTTAAATATTATTTTGTTCAAAAATACTTGTCAATTGTGAGATTTTAAAGAGTACTTAAAAATTTATTGTTTTGCAAATTGGTCTTTAAGTTAATGTGTTATATCAAAATCAATTTCGGTTTTACAATCTTCCCATTTTTTATATAACAAAACCATAAATAAATTTTTAAGTTTTTGAAATTTTGAAAAGCTTTCTCCCCCTTACTTTAAGATAGATTTTCAAAACAAAAATATTTTGACTCTATGATCCTTCTCCCCCTTTTTGTTAGATCAAAATAGAATACAAGGATAATATAAAGCAACAATAATTCATTAAACTTAAAGCAAGCATAAGAGTTCAAATTCATAAACTTCAAAATAAACATAAAGGTTCAAATGCATAAATGTCAAAGCAACCATCATAATCCAAACTCTTAAAATCCTAAAAACATAGATAATAGGCATAAACTTCAAATCCTAAAAAACGAAAGTGCAATAACAATAATAAAAGACTAAATGGCCTAAGATGAGATGCATGATCTACTCGTCCCCTTCGTCATCATGATCGTCCTCGTCATCTTCTTCTTCATCTTCTTGAGAGGGTTGACTCCTTCGGGTTTGATTGATCCAAGCACCATGGAAGGCGGTAAGAGAGATATCCATGGAGTTTTGCGAGCGACCATGGTATCTATCTTCTTGTCCATGCCTTGGACGCGATCCTCTAAGGATGTGAAACGACTATCCATCGTGGTAAACTTCTCATTGAGGAAGGTCATGAGAGTATCCATGGAGGAGGAATCAAGAGGAGCACGGTGAGAACTCGAAGAAGCACGAGAGGTATCGACGGGAGCAACGGGAGGAGGATCTTGAGCATTGCGAACCCACTCATTATCAACATAAGTGAAACCAGAACGAGCAAGGGAACGCTCATCAATAGGTAGGTCATGGGTTTCGGGAAAATCATGTGAACAATCAATGCCAAGGGAATGAAATAGACAACTCAAAGCCGTAGAGTAGTAAAAGGATGAGACTAGTTTGGTGTGACGGTTTTGAACTAAGAAGACAAGGTCGGCAAACATAATTTGACACAAATTTGGGCGTTTACCTTCTCTAAAACATTTAAGCCAAAAAGCATCCGTGTGACGAATAGTTGAATACTTTCCACCCGATGGACGGATAAACCAAGAAATAAGAAGGTGAATGATACGATCATGAGCATTTAAAACTTTTGCGGGACCTAAATAACCCGTACCCAAGGAATGTTCATCATCAATACCAACATCTTCAAAACCAAAGACATTGCATAAAACTTTTTGATCAATTTTAAAAGTTTTGCCCATAATAGAAGATTCAATGGCAATGACATGCTCCCTAGGTTCATCATGTATACATACGACATTAGAAAAGAACACAATGACTAGGTTCCTATGTAACCCCCTTAACCCGGCCCAGACGGTTGAACCGAATTAAGAAGTTTACACGGGGAAAACCAAAGTCAACCCGAAAGTCAACCTTGATTAACGACCTTTTTTTTTTCTTTTTAATCTTGTCTAGATGCACTTTAACCCTAAATATGTTCACAAGAGCATCATACTCAAAGATCATAACAATCAAAGATCATTCAGGGACCTAATTGCATAAAACGTGAACTTAGGGACCAAATTGCAAATTATGAAAAGTATAGGAACTTAACCCATTTTTAAGTTACCAATATGAAATTAATCATCTTTCATGCTTCTCTGTCAAATTTCAGCTCAAACGGACATCCCAAACTCATTTAATCGCATATACAAAGATTTAGGACTAAAATGTAACATTTACAAACTCTGCAAAGATGCCATTAACTGAATTAACGGTCGTGTATCGGTACACTAAGAGTAGTATCGATACGCGGGGAAGGCAGTGACCAAACTCGCAGGAAAGGTATCGATACGCTCTCCCGCGTATCGGTACGACATTCATATTTGGCCTACCGTATCGAAACACCTCGCCACTGTACCGATACCCCTGTGCAGAAAAGCACATAATTGGCTTATGCGTATCGATACGCGAGCCCGAGTATCGATACACATACCAGAACTGTCCCAAATTCAGCCCCAAAAATGCATCAAACATCAACATATTGTCATCAAATCATGCCAACAAGTCATTGCATGCTTAAGGAACATAAAAGCATCAACCATTCTCAAGCATGGCATCAATTAAGCAAATCCCCAATTCTATAGGCATGCATCCTACTTAGAAAGCCATTCAAGCATCGATATACCAAAATCACCACACAAAGGCCAATTACAAGTTCCAACATTATTAACAACATAAAACCAACTTAGGGAGTCAAAAACATCTCCCAAAACAACAACATAGGTCCCCCATTGCCAAATGCCCAAAAGCTAATAGTGTTAGAAAACATTCACCATACATGAGCTTAAAACTTCACTTGGATTCTTGGCTTCCTTGCTGCCCCAAATGCACTTCAATGCTCTGCATTATTGGTTTAAGAAAAGAGAGAGCGTAAGCAAATAGCTTAGTGAGGAATGCTCATTTTAAATTACACAATAATGCATTTATAAAACACCTTTATAAACCTTAGTTCAAATCATCATTTGCACATGCACATAAGCATTTTAAACAAGCAATTCATGCTTCAAGTTTATAACATGTCATATTGGCCACAAGTGATACAATCAACATAAGATCCACACATGGACTTTTAAACACCATTGTGATCTTACTATCCACAAGGACCACACATGGACTTTTAAACACCATTGTGTCCTTAGCACAAGAATCATCCATGGACTTTTAAACACCATGATGTTCTTACAATTCACAAGGACCACACAAGGACTTTTAAACACCTTTGTGTCCTTAACAAGAATCACCCAAGGACTTTTAAACACCTTGGTGTTCTTAAATAAACAAGGCTCACACAAGGACTTTTAACCACCTTTGTGACCTTAACCAAGAACCAACCATGGACTTTTAACCACCATGTTGTTCTTAAAAAAAATACACAAGATTCACGCAAGGACTTTTAACCACCTTTGTGATCTTAACCAAGAACCAACCATGGAATTTTAACCACCATGTTGTTCTTAATACAAGAACCACCTATGGACTTTTAACCACCATAGTGTTCTTAACCTTTCTCAAAACATCACTTGCCAATATACATCATTTTACAACATTAATCCACTATTTTAAAGCATTTATCAAAGCCATAATCATCATGCATCATTAAGCATCAAAACCATTTTAAACAATGTCCAAAAACTAGGATCTCTTACCTTGAGCATCCCTCACCTCATGGCTTATAAAATAAGCAAATAACATGCTAAAATATGCTTTCAAAACAGAATTTAAAACATGCAACAAATCACATTGCATTCAACCAACCATGGTTCATCATCAAGAGAGTTTTACCGAAAACTTACTCTTGAGCTTAGCTAAGTTGCTTAGACTTAAACTAAGCTCCCAAACCTTCAAAACATTGGTTTCAAAGCTGAAAACCAAAATCCACTCACCGATTCCGTTTCGCCACTTGCCGAAACACCAAACAAGCTTCCGGATCACCACCTCAAGGATTCAAAGATGACTCCCCTATTTTAAACACATCAAAGCAGAGGATTAATGCATCATCATGCATTAATATCTTCAATGAAAGCACCTAAGCTCGCTGCTCTCATCAACACTCACATTTCGGCTACCAAACACAACCGAAATCACCTCCAAACAACTCCACAACACTACCCAGTCATGATCCATCAATTCTAAACATCCTTAAACCTCAATTAACATCCAAAAAGGATCTAAACACATCCTTATACCTCCAGCTATAACAGATCATCAAGATCACTCCAAAAACAACCAAGAACTCAAGCAAAACTTAGGAAATTTAACCTATCCGGGATTGCATTGATTAAACCTCAATTTCTCATCAATTAAACATTCAATTAACATCACAAAGACACCTCAAAACACTGCCCAAACAGATCATACGAATTTTATCAAAAAATCAACCAAATCTTGCATTTTAAAGCCAAGATCAAGAACACATCTACAAAACCTTTTATAAAACACAAATCAAGGATTGAGAACTTGGGAATTTCAGTAAAGAACTGAGAATTTAGAGGAGAAGGACGTTCATACCTCTAAACTTGAGTTTCTCCCTTTTGGAACCAAAATTCTTGAAAATCCAAATAACAAATGATAAGGTTTTGTTGAAGAGATGATTAGAGATCAAAAGATGATTAAATTCTCATTTTTGGAAATCAAAATCAGAGGGAATTTTTCTGGAGAAATGTGTTTGGGTTGAGAGAAAAGTTGAGAGAAAAGAAAATGGAAGATTTGAGAGAAAAGTTAGTTGTGGCCAAAATATCTTTCCCTCCCTTTTTCCTTTATTTAAAAACCATTAATTAATCATTTAACATTTAAGAAAAATCTGGAGAAACTCCCTTTTGGGTAAATAGCTCCTTAAAGATTCAAAGTTTCAATCCTTTTAAAAACAATCACCAAGTTTCCGAAAATTACATTTTGGTCACTAACCAAAATGTCACACTTCCAAACCTTATTTTGTAAAATTGATTTCACCATTCTCTTACATATAATAAAAGAGGATTTTAAGACATTTTTCCATATTTTTAATGCAACCCGAACTAGGCTTTCCTAAATTCACCTTTTTATATTCGAACCGCACTCCGACCGAACCGGTCCGAACCCAAAACTTCTAAGCCCAAAATTGGGGCGTTACATCCTATATAGGATAGGAGGAATATTCAAAAAGGTTAAGAATTTCCATTGCTTAATCAAAGGTAGGTATTGAAACTTGAAACGGGCAGAATTTAAAAACGGGATAAACACAACTCGCTCTTCCCTAAGGTTCATTCCTTGAAAAGTTTATATCGTTCCCTATCAATAGGTTCGAGAAAACTTAATTGGATGATATAAGGAAGATTAGGTGTAGGATTACCCTTGACATCCTCGATAGGGTTGGAAGTAGAACGATGACGCTTAGTTCCATTTTTCGGTGCCATAATCCTAAAAATACATCAAAAGGATTCGAATATGTATGCAATTAACATCCTATTTGATCCAATAAATTCTAATAATTCAAGGTAATTTGTCAAAAAGAATTTTAATTTTAAAGAGATATTCACAAAAAAAAGTTTAAAAAATATATCGAATATAAACTATATTCGAATAAAAAAAATATTTTTTAAAAAAAAATTGTAAAAAAAAAAGATGAAACCCATAACAATCAAACAAGGTTTGTACAAAAATTAAGGTGAAACAACAATTAAAAGCAAACGAAAATTAAAAAAAAAAAAAGAAAAGAGAAATTTTATACCTTGAATCTTAGAATGGATGAAAGAGGGGATGTGAATGCACAAGATTTGATGCCCAAGGTTTGCCTTTATGTGTAGAGTAAAAACCCTCAAGGAATTTTGAAGATTGATGGTAAAATTTGAAGGATTGAGGGGGTTTATATAGGGTTTCACGGTTAGGGTTTGTGGAGAGAAAAGGGTTTTTTTGTGTTTTAAAGAGTTTTAACATATTCAGCCCTAAATAGACTCTCCGTCGAGGCCGTATCGATACGATATACACGCGTATCGATACCCATTAACCCTAATTTTATATTCGTCGTTACTACCGTATCGATACGTTGTGCCGTATCGGTACGCTTGGCTTTGACTATTTCCCTTGACTTGTACCGTATCGATACGAGGTGCCATATCGATACTTGTTCATCCTCAAGAATTCCCAGAAATCAACCTGTATCGATACTCGTTAGCCGTATCGATACACCTTTACCAGTTTGTGCAGATTTGACAGATTTAAGTGCAAAAATCCAATTTGAAACGTCCCTAAATGCATGTACATGTCATATGAACAAGTTTTAATGGCTAAACTTAGTATATACTCCCTCTAGCAACATGCATAGAAGCAAAAGGAACAAAATTAACACAAGCATGAATCACAAACAATTTCAAGCAAATTTTGACATTTTGGGACCAAAAAAAAGTGACAAGAAAGGCTAGTTAAACCTAACTCTCTCCTAAGGGTCCAAAAGCGCTCTTTATCTAAAGGTTTTGTAAATATATCCGCTCATTGGTTCAAGGTGTCAACAAACTCTATAACAACATCATTTTTCAAAACATGATCTCTAATGAAATGATGTCTAATTTCTATGTGTTTAGTTCTAGAGTGTTGGATGTGATTCTTAGTGAGACAAATGGCACTAGTGTTGTTACACCTAAGGGGTATGGTTTCTATTTTAACATCATAATCTAAGAGTTGTTGCTTCATCCAAAGGACTTGAGCACAACAACTCCCTAAGGATATGTACTCCGCTTCGGTGGTAGATAAGGCTACGCTATTTTGTTTCTTAGAGAACCAAGATACAAGCATACTACCTAAGAATTGGCATGTCCCGGAAGTACTTTTCCTATATATCTTACATCCCCCATAATCCGCATCCGAAAAAGCATGAAGGCTAAAGGAAGAATCCTTAGGATACCAAAGGCCTAAAGTAGGTGTGTCTCTAAGGTATCTAAAAATTCTCTTAATGGCAACTAAGTGTGATTCTCTAGGACTAGCTTGAAACCTAGCACACAAGCAAACACTAAACATAATATCCGGTCTACTTGCGGTAAGGTAAAGCAAAGAACCTATCATAGATCTATAAAGCTTAGAATCAACACACTTACCTCCTTCATCTTTGTCAAGCTTTATGGAAGAGCTCATAGGAGTGGCTTGAGGTTTTGCATTCTCCAAGCCAAACTTCTTGAGCATATCATTCACGTACTTAGCTTGATTTATGAAGGTGTCATCCTTCCTTTGTTTGATTTGGAGTCCCAAAAAGAATGAGAGCTCCCCCATCATGCTCATCTTGAACTCACCTTGCATTAGCTTAGAAAACTCCTTACAATAACACTCATTAGTAGAACCAAAAATAATATCATCAACATAAATTTGAACTACTAAAATGTCATTGTTATATCTTTTTATAAAGAGTGTTGTATCCACCTTTCCTTTTTCAAAACCCTTTTCAATTAAGAAATTTGAAAGTCTCTCATACCAAGCTCTAGGAGCTTGTTTTAAACCATAGAGAGCTTTTGTAAGTTTAAACACATGGTTTGGAAATTTTGAATCCTCAAAACCCGGTGGTTGTTCAACATACACCTCTTCATTTATAAAACCATTTAAAAAGGCACTGTTCACATCCATTTGAAAAAGCTTGAAATCATGATAACATGCAAATGCAAGTAACATCCTAATAGCTTCCATTCTAGCTACGGGTGCATAAGTCTCATCAAAATCAATTCCCTCTTCTTGTGTATAGCCTTGAGCAACAAGCCTAGCCTTGTTTCTCACTATATTACCACTTTCATCTAATTTATTCCTAAAAACCCATTTTGTTCCTATAGTAGATTGATCATTAGGCCTTTCAACTAATGTCCAAACTTTACTCCTCTCAAATTGATTTAATTCCTCTTGTATGGCCAAAATCCAAAAGTCATCTTTTAAAGTTTCTTTAATATTTTTAGGCTCAATGCATGAAATAAATGCAACATGATTCATTAATTTTAGAGAGGATCTAGTAGTTACCCCCTTGGATGGATCACCCAAGATTTCACCACCTTTGACATAGTTTAACTCCCTTGGGTAAGACACCTCCCTTTCCTCAAGAGCCAAGTCCTTCAAGGCTTCAAGGGATGGATCTTGTGAATCCTCATCTTTGGTTGGAATCTCATCCACCTTTTTCGTTTTTCCTCCATCAATGGCATCAATGATTCCTACATCATCATCATCACAAGATTCCTTCCTCGGAAGGAGGTTATCATCGAAAACAACATGTATTGACTCTTCAACAACTAGAGTTCTTTTATTAAATACACGATAGGCTTTAGAGTTTAAAGAATACCCTAAGAAAATAGCTTCATCACTTTTAGCATCAAATTTACCTAAGTTTTCTTTACCATTATTCAAAACAAAACACTTGCAACCAAAAGGGTGAAAATAGCTAATGTTAGGCTTCTTAGATTTTAAAATCTCATAAGGTGTTTTCTTCAAAATTGGCCTAATCATTACTCGATTTATAATATAGCAAGAGGTATTTGTGGCTTCTGCCCAAAAATATTTAGGTAAATTATTTTCGCAAAGCATGGTTCTAGCCATTTCTTCTAAAGTTCGATTTTTCCTCTCAACTACCCCATTTTGTTGAGGAGTGAGAGGTGCGGAAAAATTGTGGCTAATTCCATTTTCATTTAAAAACTCATCGAAACCTAGATTTTGAAATTCGGTTCCATGATCACTTCTAATGTGAGAAATTTTAAGTTCAAGATCATTTTGAGTTATTTTAGAAAATGTGATGAATTTTTCTAAAGCCTCATCCTTTGTACTTAAGCATAGAACCCAAGTATACCTAGATTAGTCATCTACAAGCACAAAAGCATACGATTTTCCACCCAAGCTCATTGTTCTAATAGGCCCAAAGAGATCCATATGAATCAATTGTAAACATCTACTAGTAGAGACATCATTTATGGATTTAAAAGAACTTCTATGTTGTTTACCCTTAGAACATGCATCACAAATTTTATCATTTGAAAATTTAAGTTTGGGTAAACCTCTAACTAGATCAAGGGAGATTAATTTCTCTAAGACACTCATGCTAGCATGTCCTAATTTTCTATGCCAAAGCCATGAGTCATGTTCATCATGTGCAACTAAGCATGTATGGGATGAATGGATGTCATCTAAATGCACCATGTAAATATTGTCTATTCTATGTTCTATGAGCATTATTTGATTTGTTTTAATGTTTACAATTTTGCAACCACTTTTATCAAATAAAACATTAAAACCTCTATCACATAATTGACTAATGTTCAACAAATTATGTTTAAGACCGTTGACATACAAAACATTTTCAATGAAAATAGAAGAGTGATTACCGATGGAGCCTATTCCTTCAATGTGGCCTTTGGAGTTGTCATCGAAAGTTACTACTCCACCACTTTTAGGCTTTAGTTCCACAAATCTACTCTTGTCACCGGTCATGTGTCTTGAGCATCCACTATTAAGGTACCAAGAATTTTTGCTTGAAGCTTTAGCCTTGTAGCAATGCTCCCCCTACAAACAAAGAAGTTAGGCTTTGATTTTTGGTACCCAAATCATTTTGGGTCCATGAGTGTTAGCCTTCAACAATTTGGTTCCCTTAGGAATCCAAGAAGCAATAACATTCAAATCATTAGAAATAATGAGTTCTTTAGGAACCCAAACACTCCTAACTCTATGACCTCTAGCTTGCTTATTAAAATTTCTTTGTTTAGGTACAAAAGGTTTTCTTTTTACATATTGGGATTTAGATTGATTTCCTTTTTCAAAATTATTTTTCCCAATAGCAATAGATGTTTTAAGATTATCCACTTCCTTTGTGTGATAATCTTGAAAATCGGAAAGAAGTTTTTCAAGTTCAAGATTTTTAGTTTTAAGATCATTTGAAAGATTAACTAAAAACAAAACCTTCTTCTCCAATTCGAAGTTAGCTTTTGAAAATGTCTCATTTTGAATTTTTAAATCGGAAATTGTTTTCTTGTTTTTCAAAATGGATTCTTTGTATTTTCCTACTAACTCATCATACACTTCTTGTAATTCATCATAAGCATCTTGAAGTTCCTCAATGGTAAAATCGAAATTGGATGAGTGAGAGTTTACCTTAAGTTCATCATCGATGGCCATGAGACATAGGTTGGCCACTTCCTCCTCTTCCTCGGAAGACTCATCGTCACTCCAAGTAGCAATTTGTGCTTTGAGCTTGTTCTTCTTCCCAAAGCTTTTCTTTTTCAATTGAGGACACTCGGAACGGATGTGACCCAGTTTCTTGCATTCATAACAAGTAATTTGATCCTTCTCCTCATCTTCATCCTCACTAGAATCGCTTTCTTGTTGTGAAGCCTTTAGTGCGATTCCAACTTTCTTCTTCTCAACTTCCTTCTTCTCCACTATCTTCTTCTCTTGTTCTCTTCACTTCCTCATAATCTCATGTGTGAGTAGAGATCCAACAAGAGCATCTAGCTTGAGAGTCTTCAAATCTCTAGCTTCAATAATGGTCGTTCTCTTGCCATACCATGATTCCGGAAGAGAATACAACAACTTTCTTACTAGCTTGTCTTCGGGAATGATTTCACCGAAACCCTTCAAACCGTTGACAATGACCGAGAACCGATCAAACATCTTGGAGACACTTTCTTCAGGATCCATCTTGAAGTTCTCATAGCTTAGATTGAGTAGCCCAATCTTTGTCTCCTTGACATCACTAGTTCCCTCGTATGTTGTCTCGAGGGTGTCCCAAACCTCCTTGGAATTTTCGATTGAAGACACCTTGGAGTAGATATCCGGACCAAGTGCACAAAATATTACATGAAGAGCTTTGTCATTCACTTGCATCCTTCTTCTTTCATCATCGATCATTTCGGCTTTGATCTTTGGGATGAGCCTTTCTCCATCTCTCCTCATGGGAATGTATGGACCTTCTTCAACTACATCCCACACCATATAGTCGGTAGACTTGATGAAGAGCCTCATCCTATTCTTCCAATAAGGATAGTTATCCCCATTGAAGAATGGTGGCTTGGTGGTGGATTGAGACTCATAGTTGGAGGTGGATGCCATTGCTTGACTTGTTGTTGATCAAACTCTCCAAGAATCGACTCAAGAGGGTTGTAATTCTTCCAATGAGTGTAGCTCTGATACCAATTATTGAGTTGATCGAACACTTGAAAATGGCCAAGAGGGGGGTGAATTGGCAATTAAAATTTTGGTGAAGAGAAAGATTGAAAATAAAAATGACACAAGGGGTTATAGTGGTTCAAGTTCTCCAAATGAACTCTACATCCACTACCTTAGCTCCCACTAAGGATTTTCAAACAATTCACTAATTGAATTCGTCCCCTTTTCTTGGATGAGGAGGAAACCTTACAATTTCGATTAAGCTTTCTACCCAAAGCTTAATCCACTCAAATACAAAGAAGAATTTGGTAAACTCAAATGTTTCCTCTCAAAGAATGATTGTCTACCCAATTACAATTTCAACAACCCCAAACTCACAATACAATTTGACAAATTGAAAGATAAAAGAGTTGGGTGCAAGAATATGACTTTGAATAGCTCAATGGTTTGGATTTTGCTTTGATGATGCTTGAATGTTCAATAGTTGTTGCTTGGTCAATTAAAGCTTGTTTTTATACTATTGCATTGATTTCTAGCCGTTTGGGTAGTTGGGATCATCAATAGAGCCGTTGTGGACATTTTCCCCGCATTAAATGCAGCTCTGCAGCCTACTGTATCGGTACTCGGGAAGGGCGTATCGATACCTGCATCAAAGAGGAAAGAGCCGTTGTGCCTGAAAACAGAGCGTATCGATACACATAGAAGGCGTACCGGTACGGTTTTAAGGGGCGTATCGATACGGAGGTCAGTATCGATACGGTCCAAAGTTACTAGAATTCCAAGTTATGTTTGTATAAAAAGTGTATCGATACGCATACCAAGCGTATCGGTACGATATAACGATCTTTTGAAAATTGGGAAACCAACTAACTGACAAGTAACGGTCAAATAATTAAATGCTCGGATTTTTCAAAGATATGCTTAACGCATCGATACGGTTGCTAGGCGTATCGGTACGGTTTTATGAAAACATTTTCCCAGATGAACATCGTATCGATACGGCTGTAAGGCGTATCAGTACGGTTTCATGAAAACAGTTGCCCAGATGTATATCGTATCGATACGGTTTCAGGTCGTATCGGTACGGTATGCTCAATAAAATTCCAGTGGCAAAATAGTGTATCGATACGCTGAGGGTATCGATACGCCTGAGCGTTTTTGCATACTTAGGCTTGAAAAGCATAGGAAAAGACTTAGGGAAAAATATGATTTAAGAGCAGGTCTTTAAATATTATTTTGTTCAAAAATACTTGTCAATTGTGAGACGTTAAAGAGTACTTAAAAATTTATTGTTTTGCAAATTGGTCCTTAAGTTTATGTGTTATATCAAAATCAATTTCGGTTTTACACAATCAAACTTAAAAGAAAAAATAAAACAATCACACCCCTCCCGGCCAGCCCGTGACCTGCCCTGCCACGTCTGCAAAGGCTGCAATCCCCACATCGAAACATTGTTCAAAAGCGGGGGGGGGGGGGGGGGGGAGGGCAGCTGGAGTTTGAACAGTGTCATGATGGGAGGGTAGTCCGACTTTGAACAGTACCCCAAAGAGTTTATACTATTTAAAGTCGGGTGGTAGTCTGATGACCTTCACTTTTTGAACAGTGAAGTCCCTAATTTGAGAAATAATATTGGGTACCCTTTATTGAGAATAAAAAACCCAATTGTAATATTGGGGTAAATTCTTCTTTAAGTAATATTTGGAAAAATGCGACTTTAATGTAATAAAAATTGATAAATTAACACATTTTCTTACTTATTTACTCAACACGAAAGTCGTGTTTTGTAAAACACAACTTTCAAAGTCGCGTTTTGCAAAACGTGATTTCATCCTATGTGGCTTAAGTAGGAAGTATTTTTCTAAATATTATTTAAAGTGTTATTTTTTCCGATAAACTCCCAAAAGAGAATATTCAACTAAATTAGCTAATTATAAATTGTAATCGTTTTGCGCGTGTAAGTCGGTACGTGTTTCTATATATATATACACACACATAATGGTGTTTCAAATTTCAATTCATTAAACATAGACCAGAAGCTAGGTGTCAGATAATATGTCGAGTAATGGTGTATTAAAGGAAACAAAGGTTCCTTTGATCGGAGATTTAGCATCGGCAGAACGATTGGAAGCCGAAAAAGATGATCAAAATCAATCTCTTACGAAAAGGGTATGGATTGAATCAAAGAAGCTATGGCAGATAGTTGGCCCTGCAATCTTCAGCCGTCTTGCCTCTTACTCCATGCTTGTTATCACTCAAGCCTTTGCGGGCCACCTCGGGGATCTCGAGCTTGCTGCCATCTCCATTGCCAATAATGTCATCGTCGGTTTCGACTTTGGCCTCTTGGTAGACATATATATCTATTATTCTTACTCTTTTATCTTATGCGGAAACGAAAGCTTGTCTGAATTCTGATGTTTTATTGTTTATTAGTTGGGGATGGCGAGTGCTCTGGAAACGCTATGTGGCCAAGCTTTTGGAGCAAAGAAGTTTTACATGTTGGGAGTATATATGCAACGTTCATGGATTGTTCTTTTCATGTGTTGTATATTTCTTTTGCCTTTATATCTCTTTGCTTCGCCGGCGTTGAAGCTGTTGGGGCAGCCCAAAGAGGTGGCGGAGCTGTCGGGGGTCGTTTCTATGTGGTTGATACCACTTCATTTCAGCTTTGCGTTTCAGTTCCCAATGCAACGGTTCTTGCAGTGTCAGCTGAAAAACATGGTGATTGCGTGGGTTTCATTGCTGGCTCTCCTGGTCCATGTGTTTGTGAGTTGGCTGTTTGTGTATAGGCTTCAGCTTGGGGTGGTTGGAACTGCCGTTACCTTGAATTTTTCTTGGTGGGTTTTGGTTGTCGGACTGTTTGCCTACACCGTCTGCGGCGGCTGCCCTCTTACTTGGGCTGGTTTCAGCATGGAAGCATTTTCCGGCCTTTGGGAATTTATCAAACTCTCGGCGGCTTCTGGGGTTATGCTCTGGTAGGTACCCGTATCCATTGAATAAGAATTCAATATTTTTCCTTGGAACTTGGAATCCTACTATTAATTCAATTCGAATTTTCAAAAATGTACAGCTTGGAGAATTGGTACTACAGAATATTAATTTTGATGACCGGAAATCTCAAAAACGCTGAGATTGCTGTCGATGCTTTGTCCATATGGTAAGAAATATGAATTACAAATTAATTATTTTTATAAAATGGCAAGTTTAGATATATTTGTGTGGTAATTATAGTGAGTTGTGGTCAATTTTGGCAGCATGTCAATTAATGGCTGGGAAATGATGATTCCTTTCGCATTCTTTGCTGGAACCGGGTAAGCCAGCTTTCACATTTTGTGGCCACTCATTTTCACTATCTTTGTTTCCTTAACTTTTCAATAAGTACAATTTCGCAGCTTTGATGACCCAAGCAATGGCGTAAATGCCCCCATAAGATAACATTTCTGAGTATACGGTTGTCAATCTCTCTCTCAACCATTGGGAATTGAGATTTCTCTCTTTGGTTATCAACTCGTACGAATAGGACAAACATTTACTATTATTATTATTATAATGTTGTTTGTCTGTTTGTCTGCATCAAATAATCCTATTTCAGTCACAATCATGTTAGCAACACATTTGCCGTATCAAAATGCTATACCTCTTTCACGGGTGGTCAATTTGGTTCGAATTTTGACCGTAGTTATCTCTATTTGATAAAAAAAATGGTTTAATATGAGCTGCTTGCAGAGTGAGGGTGGCTAATGAGCTGGGTGGTGGGAATGGGAAAGGAGCTAAGTTTGCAACAGCAGTTTCAGTGGTGACATCAGTTATCATCGGGATATTCTTCTGCTTTTTAATTATGATATTTCATGATGAGATTGCTCTTATATTCTCCACAAGCCAACCGGTTTTAGAAGCAGTCAGCAGGCTTTCACTTCTCTTGGCCTTCACCATTTTGCTCAACAGTGTTCAACCAATTCTATCTGGTATAAAACTATCACTACATCATGAATTGGATAATAAAAATGTTAGACTTAATTAAACTTTGGGTTTTTTTTTTTTATACATAGGAGTGGCAGTGGGATCTGGATGGCAATCCTACGTAGCATACATAAATCTGGGTTGCTACTATCTCATAGGGGTTCCACTTGGGTTCTTGATGGGATGGGGCTTCCACCTAGGTGTCATGGTACTGATTCTGATTTTAAGGTTTTGTTTTAGATGCACATGAAACAGGTGAACTCAAATAGGCTGGAATGTAATGTTTGGTAGGGAATTTGGGCTGGGATGATCTTCGGTGGGACAGCAGTTCAAACACTGATTCTGACTATCATTACCATGCGGTGTGATTGGGACAAGGAGGTTGGAGTTTTTGTTGGTTAAGTTGGTTGTGCTTTTTATTCTCTCCCATTTCATGGCATCTGAATGTTTATTTTCAGGCGGAGAAAGCAAGCATGCACGTGAAGAAGTGGTCGGAGACGATGTAACCAGGATCTTGTACTTTTTATGGGGAACCGAATGGCATGATAGTTTAAGAGGGCCTGCTAAAGTTTGATTGGCAGTCAAAGTATTAAGTTTGTAATATTCTGCCCTACCTTGCTTGCTGCTACAACATTGTTTGCTACTCTCTTTCATTTTCGAATGAAATTGCCATATTAAGGTCCATATGGAGCATTTCTTGATGCCCTTCTTCTTCATTAGAGAAAAATTATGGTCCAAAAACAATAACTATCTTCATCCTGACATTCTTATGGGGCATAGAGAAGTTCTATCACATGTAGAGATGGAGTCATGAAATTTAGTAATCACTCGATTATAAAAACGTTTTCAGTTAAATCAGTCACTTATAAAATTATAAAATGATCATTAAATTTAATAAAAGTTACACAGAATCTTATTTTGTTAAAAATTAATGAATATTTAAGGACCAACTTAAAATTTTAATTATAATTAGTAAATGACACATAATATACATGTAATATTACATAAACTTGAAAAAAATCTTAAAACCTAAAATTATTCCGTTTCTTTTTAATCCCTAAAAATTAACTCCAAATTGAGAGATGAAGCCAAGATTTGAGGTTGAGATAAACTATAAATATTTGTAAGGGAACAAATTTATAAATAAATTAATTTTAATAAATAAAAAAATAAAAAAATTCTTCAAGGTGGGGTGATTGACTGATTGCCCCACCCCGCCCCCCACATAATTCCATCCCCGCCCAAACTCCATCTTTTCCCCCAAAGCACATCCCTTCTATTTTGCACCACCACATTTGAATTTTCATCTAAACCCATTATTCGTTCTCAAATATTGAACGAGTCTTAGACAAGGCCTATGTACTAATAATTTCATCAGCTGGAAATGGGATGAAAACTCCATTTTGTTTTTATCTCATAATGTTTTAAATTTGGTAAACTACTTAAATGACAACCTTATTTTGCAAAAAGTAGCGATACGACCACATTACTTTTTTCTGAAGCAATTAAACTGTTAAATTATTTAAATGATATCAATTTGACCACTAGCCGTTAGAGCCTAATGGCAGAGTGACGTGGCCAGTTAAAAAAATAGATATAATTACATATTTAATCCTGCTATTTATACATTCTTTCAATTTAGTTCTACTTTTAAATTAATAAAATAAATAAATTATTTAATTAAGTGGTGACACGTGTCAATACCTTATTGGATGACTTTAATTATTTATATTTGATTTTATTAATTTATTTTCCTCCTCCAATCAGGTGGTGACACGTGTCACCACCTGTTTAAAGGAGAAAGACAAAATTCAAGCTTTTACTTAAGAGGGGATTCAAACCTTCATGTGATAAGAAGAAAAGTAGTGGCTTAACTAGGGGTGCTAACGAGCCGAGCCGAGCCGAGCCCGAGCATGACCAGGCTCGGCTCGGCTCAGAAACTGTATTCTTAGGCTCGGCTCGAGGCCCGCCGAGCTCGGAATTTTAGGCTCGAGCTCAGCTCGGAAATTACACTATTAGGCTCGGCTCAGGCTCAAGCTCGTCAGGTTCGACTCGGCTCGAAATATATAATTTTGCTATAATTTTTTTTTATAAAAGATGAGGCCTCGTTAAAAACCCCTTTCATAACCAACACTAAAATGAAATTCAGTGTCGAGAAAGGGGAAAAGAGTGCCCAAAAAGTAAATTAATCCAAATAAAAAAGAAATATTCTTACAAAGTTACAATACAAATACAAAGTCAAAGAAAATATAAGAGCAAACAACAACCGACTAAGGAAAATAAAACCACGACCATCCATTAGTCTTCACAAAACAAAACAAACTCCAACAAAAATCCATTGGTTGATTTTGCCTTCTATTATCCTAGTCCAAAGCTCCAAGCACTCCATTCTTTGCTCTTCTCCTAATTTTTTTAACCATAGTTATTAAGAAGTCATTAAGCAATCCAACTTATTATTATCCAAAAATAAATTGCGAATCATCATAAAGTTTTTTTAACAAACCTAAAGAGCGGGCAAAATAATTTCCTTCGGTTGATCTTCATCAATTTTGTGCAAAAAGAAATCATAGTCATTAGCTAAAAATAAATTCTAAAAAATGATAATTAAAAAAGAAGTGTACATATTCATAACTAATCCTTACTTTATTCTTTCTCTTCAATCCATGGAGAGATCGACACCAATCTCCTGTGCAAATTAACATTTGCATGGTTTCAGAACTTAATGATGATCTATAAGGATCAATTACACGGCTTCCAGCACTAAATGTGGCCTCTGAAGCCACAATAGTAATGGGAACACCCAAGACATCCATAGCCAATTGTGACAAAATACGAAATCTTCTAGCTTTTTCCTTCCACCACAATAGAGCATCAAACTTACTCTCTTGAGGGATATAACACCCTTCCTCAAGATATAAATCAACTTCAGATTGTTTATTCCCAATCAATTCCTCACTTCTCACGGCTTGCAAAATCTCCAATAATCCTGGAGTACTTCCTATTCCTCCACCAAAAAACATTTGCACTAGTTCCACATTCACCCACTTGCTCCATTAGAGGAGGAGAATGCAAATTCACATACTCATCATAAAGCTCGTACAAAGTTTCTCTAACTTTATGAATATTCTCCCTAACCACATTAGAAGAAAACATTTTTGGGAATGTAATCTCAATAACCTTCATTTTTAATCGAGTATCAAATACTACACCTATAGCCATGAGTAGATTGTATTCACCCCAATATTTATCAAACCTTTCTTTCATGTTTGTGACCATGCCTTTAACAAAATCATCGGAAGACTCGAAACTAGTATCCAACAACAATTTAATTCTATAAATCTCACTAAGAAACGAATTGGAAGTGGGATACTCGGATCCTGAAATAACATTTGTAGTATCATAGAACACATTCAAGATTTCAAGGAATTTTTCAATGTTACCCCAATCCTCTAAACTAGGACAATAAACATAATCTCTATCTTCAAAAGCAAGTGTTGAGTGGATCGCAAGATCGATATTGACCAAGAGGGGAGGTGAATTGGAAATTTAAAGTTTTGTAGTGGAAATTTACAAATTAAAAATGATGGACAAGAGATTTAGAGTGGTTCAAGTTCCAAATGAACTCTACATCCACTACCTTAGCTTCACTAAGGATTTGCAACAATTTCACTAAATTGCTCTTCCCCTTTTCTAGGACAAGGAGGCAACCCTTTACAATTTCGGTTGATTTTTCTACCCAAAAATCAACCCAATCCTCACACAAGTGAACAAAGAAATTTGATGGCTAATAAGGTATCTCTCAATACAAATGATAGCCCCAATACAAGCACTCAACCCAATTTGACAAAATATGAATGAAGTTCACAATTGGGATTTCTAGACAAATAGGAATTTTGGCACAATTGCTTGGATTTGATGAATAAGTGTTTTCTTGAAGATCAATAGTTGTTTCTGTAGCTTTTGGATATGTCTTTTATACCTCCTCATTGATTTCTAGCCGTTTGGGTGGTTGGGAACATAAATGGAGCCGTTGGAACCCTCTCTTACCACCATAAATGCACTTCTGCAGCTACCGGTATCGGTACGCGGGAAGGAGTATCGGTACCTACCTCAGAAAAGAAAGAGCCGTTGTGTACATTTAATAAGGGGTATCAATACGCACGTAAGCGTATCGGTACTGGGTATCGAAACGGCAAGGGCCGTATCGATACTATTTTCTGAACTTAGCTCACTGTCCACAACCGTATCGGTACGAGGGTTAGGCGTATAGATACGGGTCAACAAACTTTTAAAGTTTGGTTACCAACCAACTGACACCAACGGTCATATTTTTAAACCGACTTAATCTTTAAAAATTATAAGGGTCGTATCGATACGAGGGTTTGCCGTATCGGTACGCCATTCAAACTCTTTGAATTTTAACACAGGGTAGTATCGATACGAGGGTTTGGGGTATCGATACTGGTTTCGACAGTAACCAAGTTTGGTAAAATGGTATCGATACGCTTGGTGTTGTATCGATACTCCTGGACGATTTTCAATGGTTTTGCCTTGGAACACTTAGAAAATATTTTGAGTTTGAGTTTTATAAATCAGTTTTAAAGTGTTGGTGTTTTAAAACTTATTAAGGGACTTATAAAAACAATTTTAAGTTTTACAAATTGATCCTTAAAGATTTAATTATATCAAAATCAAACATAGGTTTTACAATCTCCCCCTTTTTGATATAACAAAACTAAAACTTAAAATTTTTGACATTTTTGAAAAACCTTTGAAAAACCTTTACAAAGTTAACTCCCCCTTAATTTAAGCTTGGTAACCTTTGAATTGAAATCAAAATATTTTGAAGTGAGCTAGATTCTTCTCCCCCTTTTTGTTAGATCAAAAATCCTTTTGAGACAATTAAGTGCATAAGGAAATAAAAGGTATAAAGATAATAAGCAACATAATTTTATTCATCATAGCATTAAACTGGAAATCCAAACAAATGCAAACAAGAAATCAAAGCATAGGTTTTAATCCTAAAACAAACTTAATCCTAAGAACATAAAGCATAGGTGCATAAAATAGAAAATCATAGATGATATGAATGATATGCAAGAGGAAACGTCTAAGCATCGTCTTCTTCGTCTTCATCATCAACGCACAAATGATTACGCCACTCATCATGGAAAGCGACAATGGAGATATTCAAGGAATTGTGTCCGCTTTCAAGAGATGTGAGGCGATTCTCCATACCCGTCATCCTAGTGTCAAAAGAAGTTTCCATTGAAGTAAGACGAGTATTCATGTCCGTGCGCAACCCGGTAAATTGCTCATTGAGATAGGTCATGAGAGCATCCATATTGGGTTGTTGGACTTGAGGAGCTTGAGGAGCTTGAGCCTCTTCAAACATTGCAACGGCTTCCGGTGGTAACTCGGCAACACGTATCCATTCACCATTAACATAAGAGAATTTTGCCCCAGCAAGAGATCGCTCATCAATGGGATCGGTGAGAGGAGTTGGAATGTCATAGGAGCAATCAATATCCTTTTTAGCAAAGAAATAGCTCAAAGCCGTACCGTATGTGAAGGAGGTGACATGAGGAGTGTGACGATTTTGAACGAGGTAGACGATCTCCGCGAACATGAGTCGAGCTAGATTTGGTCGCTTGGCTTCACGGAAGCACCGAATCCAAAAATCATCCACTTGACGGATGGTGGAATATTTTCCTCCGGAAGGACGAAATCACCACGACACCATCAAATGTAGAATCCGGTCGTGAGCATTAAGGGCGGTGACGGATCCACTAAGAACATGCCCCATACCATGCTCATCATCAAGGCCTTCATCATCCAACTTAAAAACCTCACAAATAGACTTGACATCAAGGATTATTTTTTTCCCATAAGATAAGAGCTAATTGCAACAACTTCCCCATTACGACTAATACATCTTGCATTAGCATAGAAAATCAAAACCAAGAGGCGATAGAAAAAACCGGGAATAGAGATAAAATTCATGAAATTCCAACGATGAAGCAAGGGGAGGTATTCAAACTTGAAACGCTCCGAATTGAGAAAAGGGATGGATATTACCCTTTCGGCACGGATCTTGTAATTCTCATATTGACGAAAGTGATTTAGACCCGAATTGCCTTCAAAGGATTGCTCATAGATGGTTGAGTAGTTAGGACGAGCAATCGTTCCAAGGTTGGAAGATTCACCGGCTTGATTAGCCCTTGGTCGCTTCCTCGATGGTTCTTTTGGTGCCATGATCTAAAAGAGAAATTAAGCAAGGGAGATTTCTTCAATTTGAGCAAAAATCAAGGTAAAAGAATTTAAAAGAAAATTTTAAGAGAAATTTTGAAAAGAAAAATTTTAGAAGAAAATTTCAAGAAAAAGTTTGAAGAAAAAACAAAGTTTGTTAAAAAAATGAAACAAAAGAATCAAAACAGCAAAAAAAAAATTGAAAAAAAGAAGGAAGGAGATTACCTTGATAGAAACTTGAAGATTTGAAGAAAACTAGCACAAAGATGAAAAAGAGAGCACAAAGCCTTGCTTGATTCAAAAACTCTTTTAGGTTTGAGTTGAGATGTGAAAAATATGAAGGAGGAAGTGCCCTTTTATAGGCAAAAACGGCTAGGGTTAATTAGGTTTTGAAAATTTTGAGTTATGGTAAAAGTTGAACTCATTAAAAGCTAATTTAATGCCATCAGCGCAGTCGAGTATCGATACGCCCGTTGGGGTATCGATACGGGGATAGAATTGTCTTTTTGCAAAAATGCCCGTTGGAAAAGTCGTATCGAAACGGAGGGGTCCGTATCGAAACGACCCGTATCTATACGGGATGAATCGTATCGATACGCGTGAAGCGAAGAAAATTCTGGGAAACGAAATGAAGAACAGGTATCGATACGCGTATAATAGTATCGATACTGTATGCCCAAAATTACATATTTGGTTCAAAGAACAACCAAAGGCTCGAACTTAACATCTCCTATGAGTATGCAAATGATGTATGAGCAGTTCTAAGCATATTTTAACAAAATCATACTCCCCCTAACTATAGGCATGGAAGAAATTGGGAGTCTAAGCATACAAACATGGCATTTCACAAGATCAAGCATATTTAAGCCCAAAAGAGGTCCTAGAAGGTCAAGATAGGCTAGCTAGACCTAACTCTCTCCTAAGGGACCAAAAACGCTCTTTGTCTAAGGGTTTAGTAAATATGTCCGCTAATTGATTCAAGGTGTCTACATACTCTATAACCACATCTTCCTTAAGGACATGATCTCTAATGAAATGATGCCTTATTTCTATGTGTTTGGTTCCGTGGTGTTGGATGAGATTTTTTGTTAAACAAATAGCACTAGTGTTGTCACATTTTAGGGGTATGGTTTCAACTTTAATTCCATAATCTAAGAGTTGTTGCTTCATCCAAAGAACTTGAGCACAACAACTCCCTAAGGATATGTACTCGGCTTCGGTGGTAGATAAGGCTACACTATTTTGTTTCTTAGAGAACCAAGATATGAGCATACTACCTAAGAATTGGCAAGTTCCCGAAGTACTTTTCCTATCAATTTTGCAACCCCCATAATCCGCATCCGAGTAAGCGTGAAGGTTGAAGGTAGAGTCTCTAGGATACCAAAGACCTAAACAAGGAGTGTCTCTAAGGTATCTCAAGATTCTCTTAACGGCTATAAGGTGAGACTCTCTAGGACTAGCTTGAAACCTAGCACACAAGAAAACACTAAACAAGATATCCTGTCTACTTACGTTAAGGTAAAGCAAAGATCCAATCATAGAACGATAAAGCTTAGAGTCAACACACTTACCTCCTTCATCTTTGTCAAGCTTTGTAGATGAGCTCATAAGAGTGGCTTGAGGCTTTGCATTCTCCAAGCCAAACTTCTTGAGCATATCCTTTATGTATTTTGCTTGGTTGATGAAGGTGCTATCCTTCTTTTGCTTGATTTGGAGTCCCAAAAAGAATGAGAGCTCCCCCATCATGCTCATCTCAAATTCACCTTGCATTAACTTAGCAAACTCTTGACAATGACATTCATTAGTAGAACCAAAAATAATACCATCAACATAAATTTGAACTACTAAGATGTCATTTTTATACATTTTTATAAAGAGTGTAGTGTCCACCTTACCTTTTTCAAATCCTTTTTCAATCAAAAAATTTGAAAGCCTTTCATACCAAGCTCTAGGAGCTTGTTTTAAACCATAAAGAGCTTTGGTAAGTTTGAAAACATGATTTGGAAATTTTGAATCTTCAAAACCCGGTGGTTGTTCCACATACACTTCTTCATTTATAAAACCATTTAAAAATGCACTTTTAACATCCATTTGAAAAAGCTTGAAATTATGATAACATGCATATGCAAGCAACATCCTAATGGCTTCCATTCTAGCTACGGGTGCATAGGTTTCATCAAAATCTATTCCCTCTTCTTGAGTGTAACCTTGTGCTACAAGTCTAGCTTTATTTCTCACAATGTTACCACTCTCATCTAGTTTGTTCCTAAAGACCCATTTAGTTCCTATTGTAGATTGATTACTAGGCCTATCAACTAATGTCCATACATTACTTCTCTCAAATTGATTTAACTCTTCTTGCATAGCCATAATCCAAAAGTCATCTTTCAATGCTTCTTTTATATTTTTAGGCTTTATGCATGAGATAAATGCAACATGGTTCATTAATCTAAGAGAAGAACGAGTGGTTACCCCCTTGGATGGATCACCCAAGATTTCACCATCTTTGACATAGTTCAACTCCCTTGGGTAGCTTACTTCCTTTTCCTCAATAGACAAGTCCTTCAAGGCTTCAAGAGGTGGATCTTGTGAGTCCTCTTCCTTTGTTTGAATCTCATCCTCCTTTGAAGTTTGACCTCCATCAAAGGCATTTATGATCCCTACATCATCATCATCACAAGAATCCTTCCTAGGAAGGAGGTTATCATCGAATACAACATGAATAGATTCTTCTACTACTAAAGTTCTTTTGTTAAATACACGATAGGCTTTAGAGGTTAAAGAGTAACCTATAAAAATGGCTTCATCACTTTTTGCATCAAATTTACCTAAGTTATCTTTTCCATTATTTAAAACAAAACACTTGCACCCAAAAGGGTGAAAATAACTAATGTTAGACTTTTTGGATTTTAAAATCTCATAAGGTGTTTTCTTTAAAATTGGCCTAATCATTACTCGATTTACAATATAACAAGCGGTGTTTGTGGCTTCCGCCCAAAAATATTTAGGTAAATTGTTTTCACAAAGCATTGTTCTAGCCATTTCTTGTAAAGTTCTATTTTCCCTCTCAACTACCCCATTTTGTTGAGGAGTTCGAGGAGCCGAAAAATTATGGCTAATACCATTTCCATTTAAAAAATCTTCAAACCCTAAATTTTGAAACTCGGTTCCATGATCACTTTTAATATGAGAAATTTTAAGCTCAAGATCATTTTGGGTTAATTTTGAAAATGTGATGAATTTTTCCAAAGCCTCATCTTTAGTACTTAAAAAGAGAACCCAAGTAAATCTAGAAAAATCATCAACTAGCACAAAAGCATAAGACTTACCACCCAAGCTCATAGTCCTAATTGGCCCAAACAAATCCATGTGAATTAGTTGTAAACATCTACTAGTAGAAACATCATTAATGGATTTAAAGGAAGACCTATGTTGTTTACCCTTTGAGCATGCATCACAAATTTTATCATTTGAAAATTTTATTTTGGGTAAACCTCTAACTAGATTTAGAGAGACTAGTTTTTCTAAAACACTTATGCTAGCATGTCCTAGCTTCCTATGCCACAACCATGCATCATTTTCATTTTGAGCAACTAAGCATGCATGAGATGTATGTATGTCATCTAAATGCACCATGTATATGTTTCCTATGCGATGACCTATGAGCATAATATTATTAGATTTAATGTCTACAATTTTGCATCCATTTTTATCAAATAAAACATTAAATCCTTTATCACACAATTGACTTATGCTCAATAAATTGTGTTTAAGACCATCGACATATAAGACATTTTCAATGAGAATGGTAGAGTGATTATCTATGGAGCCAATACCTTTAATGTGGCCTTTGGAGTTGTCACCAAATGTTACTACTCCTCCACTTTTTGTCTTTAGATCCATGAATCGACTCTTGTCTCCGATCATGTGCCTCGAGCATCCACTATCAAGGTACCATGAGTTTTGACTTTGTGCCTTGGCCTTGTAGCAATGCTCCCCCTACAAACAAAGATATTAAACTTTGGTTTTTGGTACCCAAATCATTTTGGGTCCATGAGTGTTAGCTCCCAAAACCTTGGTTCCCTTAGGAATCCAAGATGACATAGCAATAATATTATTAGATTTAACAAGTTCCTTAGGAACCCATACACTTCTAATTCTTTTAGCTCTACTATGTCTAGGATAGCTACTTTGTTTGCAGTAGTTAGTTTTTTTTCTTAGGTTGGTGTGTTCTAGATGATTCTCCTACTTCAGGCTTGACACTACCAACATTTTTTAAAGACTTCTTGAGCTCATTTAGCTCACCCAACACCTTTTGGTGTTCACAATTACATTGAGACAAAAGATTATTAAGATCAACATTTTCATCTTGAAAAAATTTAACTTCATCTTTTAATCCTAAAATCTTTTTCTCAAATTTAGAATTAGCTTGAGTAAGTGAGTCATTTTTCTCATTTAGTTCTAGAATAATCTTTTTATTCCTAATGACCGACTCCTTATACTTCTCAACTAATTCATCATATACCTCTTGTAACTCATCATATGCATCATTTAATTCTTCATATGAAAAATCTAAAGTAGATGAGTTAGAGGTTACCAAGGAGGAATCTTCCTCAAGTTCCATGAGGCAAAGATTAGCCACTTCTTGTTTGTCATCCTCTGATGACTCCTCATCACTCCAAGTAGCAAGCTTGGCTTTGAGTCTCTTCTTCTTCTCAAAGCCCTTCTTCTTGAGTTGAGGGCACTCCGAACGAATGTGGCCGGGTTGTTTGCACTCAAAGCAAATGATGGGATCCTTTCATTCTTCTTTGTTCTTGCCTTTGAAGTCCATCTTCCTTTGGATTTTTCTTCCCCCGTTGGACCTCATGAAACGTGAGAACCGTTTGGCTATCATAGCCAATTCTTCAAGTTCATCCTCCTCACAAGATGAGCTCTCATCATGTTGTGAAGCTTTAGCCTTGAGAGCTATTCCCATCTTCTTCTTCTTCTCAACCTCAAGCTTCTCTACCCTTTTCTCTTCTTTCTTCTTCTCATCTTCCCTTCCTTGCTTCATGATCTCATGAGTAAGGAGAGAACCCACAAGCTCATCAAGCTTCAATGTCTTCACGTTCTTTGCTTCGATGATAGCGGTTCTCTTCCCATCCTAAGACTCAGGAAGTGAATAGAGTAGCTTCTGGACAAGCTTGTCTTCCGGTATGATTTCTCCAAAGCCCTTTAGACCATTAACAATCGTGGAGAAACGATCAAACATCTTTGATACCGTCTCATCGGGCTCCATCTTGAAATTTTCATAGCTAAGATTGAGAAGTCCAATCTTAGTTTCTTTAACATCACTGGTGCCTTCATAAGTGGTCTTAAGAGTGTCCCACACTTCTTTGGCACTTTCAATAGATGAGACCTTTGAGTAGATGTCTGGACCGAAAGTACAAAATAACATGTGGAGAGCTTTATCATTGACTTGAATCTTTTTTCTCTCCTCTTCACTCATTTCCACTTTCTTCTTTAGCACCATCTTGCCTTCACCATCTTGCTTCAATGGAATATATGGCCCATCCTCAATGACATCACACACAAGATAGTCACTTGACTTGATGAATAGACGCATTCTATTCTTCCAAAAAGAATAGTTATCACCGTTGAAGAAGGGAGGCTTTGTAGTGGATTGTGACTCGTACATGCCGGAACTGAAGGTTGAAGTCATCTCTTGATACTTTGATGATCACACTCTTCCAAGGAACTCCTCTTGTGGTTGTTAATCCTCAAAGAGGTAGGCTCTGATACCAATTGTTGAGTGGATCGCAAGATCGATATTGACCAAGAGGGGAGGTGAATTGGAAATTTAAAGTTTTGTAGTGGAAATTTGCAAATTAAAAATGATGGACAAGAGATTTAGAGTGGTTCAAGTTCCAAATGAACTCTACATCCACTACCTTAGCTTCACTAAGGATTTGCAACAATTCCACTAAATTGCTCTTCCCCTTTTCTAGGACAAGGAGGCAACCCTTTACAATTTCGGTTGATTTTTCTACCCAAAAATCAACCCAATCCTCACACAAGTGAACAAAGAAATTTGATGGCTAATAAGGTATCTCTCAATACAAATGATAGCCCCAATACAAGCACTCAACCCAATTTGACAAAATATGAATGAAGTTTACAATTGGGGTTTCTAGACAAATAGGAATTTTGGCACAATTGCTTGGATTTGATGAATAAGTGTTTTTCTTGAAGATCAATAGTTGTTGTTGTAGCTTTTGGATATGTGTTTTATACCTCCTCATTGATTTCTAGCCGTTTGGGTGGTTGGGAACATAAATGGAGCCGTTGGAACCCTCTCTTACCACCATAAATGCACTTCTGCAGCTACCGGTATCGGTACGCGGGAAGGAGTATCGATACTTGTCTCATAAAAGAAAGAGCCGTTGTGTACATTTAATAAGGGGTATCGATACACACGTAAGCGTATCGGTACTGGGTATCAAAACGGCAAGGGCCGTATCGATACTATTTTCTAAACTTAGCTCACTATCCACAACCGTATCGGTACGAGGGTTAGGCGTATCGATACGGGTCAACAAACTTTTAAAGTTTGGTTACCAACCAACTGACACCAACGGTCATATTTTTAAACCGACTTAATCTTTAAAAATTATAAGGGTCGTATCGATACGAGGGTTTGCCATATCGGTACGCCATTGAAACTCTTTGAATTTTAACACAGGGCAGTATAGATACGAGGGTTTGGGGTATCGAAACTGGTTCCGACAGTAACCAAGTTTGGTAAAATGGTATTGATACGCTTGGCGCTGTATCGATACTCCTGGACGATTTTCAATGGTTTTGCCTTGGAACACTTAGAAAATATTTTGAGTTTGAGTTTTATAAATCAGTTTTAAAGTGTTGGTGTTTTAAAACTTATTAAGGGACTTATAAAAACAATTTTAAGTTTTAAAAATTGATCCTTAAAGATTTAATTATATCAAAATCAAACATAGGTTTTACAGCAAGTCTAGCAAATACCTCTTTGAACTTGATTGCGCAAGCAAGCATCTCATAAGTAGAATTCCACCGAGTCTTGCATTCCAAAACCAATCTCCTTTCTTTCAAGTTATATTGTTGAGCAAGTTCGGCAAACTTTTGCAGTCGATGTTCACTTCCATTTAGATAATCAACTGTAACATGAACATTCTTGATGATGCTTTTGACTTGTTTGAGATCGTGCTGAACCATAATGTTTAAAATGTGGGCACAACAACGAACATGAAATAATTTGCCACCACAAATCAACCTCTTGGTCAGTGAAAAAGTCTCTTTCATGATTTGTATGCGAGAATCATTTGCAGAGGCATTATCCACAGAAACTATGAACACCTACAAAAAAAAATACAATATTGATTAGTGCAAATTTGGTAATAAGTCAATATGCGTAATATATTAAAGTAACTTACTTTGTTCTCGATGTCCCACTCCTTTAAGCATTTGAAAATGCAATTGGCTATATCTTTGCCTTTTCGAGGCGGAGGTATATGGACAAAATTCAGCACTCGCTTTTGAAGCTTCCAGTCATGGTAAACAAAATGAGCCGTAAGAACCATGTATTCTATCTTTTGAGGCTTAGAACGCCATAAGTCGGTGGTCAAAGAAATTTTGTCCACATTCTTCAACTTGTTCTTCTCAACCTCATAAACTTTGAAGGGATCATTTCTTATAGTATGGCGTGACACACTTTTCCATTGTGGTATTGCCATCTTCAACATCATATTAAAGCCTTCTTCTTCAACAATAGAAAAAGCATGCTCGTGCATAACAATCCAATGTGCAATACCTTCTCTCATTTTTAATGGATCAAACTTACCATTATGTAGTGCACTAACAAATTCAGAACTTGGAGAACCCGCAGTTGAATCAGAAGGTACAAAGTTGATCAACTTTTGTTGTCGTATGTGCATTTTTCTTTGTGTACATTTATCCAAATGACGTTTTAAATGACTTGTAGGACCACCTCTAGAAACAGATAGAAGAGTCTTACAATACAAGCAATGAACTTTCCAAACTGTAGAGTTTTCTACATGTCGAGGTTCCCCAAAATCCTTCCAAACAGTGGACTTTTTTGCTCTCTTAAAAGGATATGATTCTGATTCATCTTCAGTATTACGAACCTCACTATCATTATTGGTGGCATTAGCTTGGGGAACATGCACTTCTTCATTTTCTAGACCGATTTCTTCATCCATTTCATTTGCATCATTCAAATTTGCTCCGGATTCCTCTCCAATAGGAGTTGAATGGCCATCTGATGTACTCAATCCAACAGCAGACATTCCTAAATTACAAATAAAAATAAAGATTAATTATATAAAATCAAATACTACTTTATGATCTGATGTTAGAAGAATTAGCCGTTCGCATGCTGCAACAATAGAACAATTTCATCATAATAGAAGAAAGTACGTTAACCTGGAAATTATGCCTAAACTATGAACAAATGACTATAAACATCAAAAGATAAAATATATGTCCAACTTTTCAATCACCAAAAGAACAAATGACTATGAACATCAAAATCGAAGGGATTAAGGGGGTTTCAACTCAGACATCTGTGGCCTTAAATAAGATACGGGCATAAATTCCTTTTTTTTTACACTTTAGCCACCTCAAAAGATTATACGAAATTAAGTAGCATTGAAACATCACTATTCGAGTATTCATTTTCTCACAATGGTGCATCTTTCCAATGGAGTACACTGTTATACCAATATGTTTAAAGCCCTCTATGGATTTTCAATAATTCATACCAAAATAAAAGAATCATTTAATAAACGAAATTTCAAAAAGAGAGAGAGCATAATAGTGAATTATATGGTAAAGAAAATAATATTGAGTTATTTCAGGTTGTACATAATCTTGAGACAAGTGACAAAAGATTTATAGGTAGAGATTATTTAAGGTTATCATTTCGTTGTTTAACTAGCACATTTACCAAACAATTACTATTATAATCATACATTCTCGCGATACATCCGGATGACCATTTCACACTAACCTGGGAATCCTAAATCATTATCCAATGGCTATTGTCTACGGTCAGGTCAAGAGAATTTGATACCCCAACCCTCAACATGTTGAAAATCCCATGTCCATATAACAATACCTCTAATTTCACCCCCAAAACCAATAATCGGAAGCCGATTCATTAAGCCCTCCACATATCTATCAATATTAAATTAATCTCTAAAGTTAACACTCTAGAATATAACCGATTTTAATATCCAACCATGAGTTAACTAACTGATTATTTTTAAACTAACATGCCATCCACGAGTACTTTCATCAACGGTGTCGTAAAAAACAAAGAGTAGAAACGGAGCACAAAAGCGAAAAAAGAAAAGAAAAACCAACGAACCTGATGATGGACTGGTGAGTTACTGAAGCCACCGCTGTTGGTTGATGTTCGGCCACCGGTGGAAGATACAAGATTGCCGTGAATTTTTTTCAGGAAAAGTGAGAAAGGGGGAAAATTGGATGGCTAGGGTTTTGGAATTTGAATGTTGTGTATACAGTATTCGTGCAAGGTTGCAGCCTGCAAGCACATGGGTTTTTCCATTTTAAGGTAAAAGTGAGTTTCATTTTTATTATTTATTTATTTTTACTTTATTTATAGTTTTATTATAAATTCATTTTAGTGGATAATGTTTAATTTATTATTTTTTAAATGTGTCTAATTTATTTTAAATAATTGATTTTAGTAAAAAAATTTCTAATTTAAGTTATTTATATTCTTTTACTAAACACATTATATAAATATATTTCCGAGCTTGTTCACGAGCTTTACGAGCCGAGCCTGGGTAAGCTCGGCTCGGCTCGTTAAAATTTTGAGCCGATCTCGAGCCCGAGTCGAGCTCACTCGAGCCGAGCTTTGACCGAGCCGAGCCCGAGTAGCTCGTGAGTCAGTCAGGCTCGTTATCACCCCTAGGCTTAACCACTACACCAAGCACATCTTTGTGCTTCAAATCACCAGACTTTTATATATCTCTTCTTGGTTTTTACATCTATAAGCTTAAAGCCCAAACCCTAAACATTAAGTTCACTAATTTATAACCCCAAACCCTAAATATTTCAAATTAAGTTCACACTAGATATTTAAATTAATTTAATATATATAAACCTTAAACCCTAAACCCTAAATATTTCAAATTAATTTCACACTAGATATTTCAAATTAATTTAACATATATAAACCTTAAACCCTAAACCCTAAATAGCAAACCCCAAACTCGAATTATTTCAAATTAATTTCACAGTAAATATTTCAAATTAATTTCACATATATAAACTCTAAACCCTAAATATTTCAAATTAATTTGAAATATCTAGGGTTTAGGGTTTAAGGTTTATATATGTTAAATTAATTTGAAATATTTAGGGTCTAGGGTTAGGGTTTAAGGTTATATATGTGAAATTAATTTACAATATCTAGGGTTTAAGGTTTAGGGTTATATATGTGAAATTAATTCGATGATTATATATGTTAAATTAAAAGAATGAATGTAGAAAATGTAAGGCACATATATTTAATTTGGAAAATTAAATCACAAATATGTGCTTGCTGTATTGGCTAAGCCATTGCTTTTCTTTTTATCACACGCAGGTTCAAATCCCCTCTCAAGCAAAAGCTTGAATTTTATTTTTCTCCTTTAAACAGGTGGTGACACGTGTCACCACCTGATTGGAGGAGGAAAATAAATTAATAAAATCAAATATAAATAATTAAAGTCATCCAATAAAGTGTTGACACGTGTCACCACTTAATTAAATAATTTATTTATTTTATTAATTTAAAATTAAGACTAAATTGAAAGAATATGGGTAAATAGCAGAGATTAAATATGCAATTATACCTTTTTTAACTGGTCACGTCAAATTAATACTATTTAAATAATTTGGTGGTTCAATTGCTTAGAAAAAAAGTAATGTAGTCATATTACTACTTTTTACAAAATAAGGTGGCCATTTAGGTAGTTTACCCTTTAAATTTCAATTGTTCATCGTAAATGTAACATCTTAAAATTTCGGTACTATATGTATCTAAAAATTTATCGATTGATAATCGTTTTGATATTTGTTAATTAAACATTCTAGAATTGAGTCCGACTAATCTCAGATAATAAATATGATTTATAGTGTAGTAGCTGAAACGAGTAGTTGGGAAAGATTGCTAAGAATTATGACTATTTTTTTACTAAGTTAAAATGAATAGCCATGTTTGGCAATTAGCGGATAGCGGATTACATTAGCTGATAGCTGATTGTATTAGTTGATTTGACTATTGGATTGTATTAGCTGGTTGTATAAAAGTGTTTGGTAAAATTAGCCGATAGCTGATAACTATTAGATCTAAACAAGTAAAATGACATATAAGGACATGATTATATTCAATATTTGTTTGAATAGTTTATTGGTTATCAATATTTTGTATCTAACTAATATTAATTAGATCTATAAAATTATTTTTAATATAACTTTTCTAAAAATATTCAAATGATTTATATATTAATTTATTATTTATATATTTATTTTAATATAATTTAATTAATTAGTAAATTTAAATACACATTTAAATATGTGATAATAAAAAGAAAAAAAAAGTAAATAGGATTAGATTATAAATAGGATGAGAAAATATTTAATTTAGCATTATGAGCTTTTTTAAAATTAGCGGTTTCACCCCAATCCGCTCTTTCAATCCGCTATTCACCAAACAACAATGTTAGCGAATTTGACTAGTCAAACCTTTAATTAAAGTTCAAACCTTTAATTTTTGCCCAAACCTCTCTTTACCAAACATGTATATTTCTAAAATAAATGCCAAAATTATAACTAATTTGAAAATATTATGAAGATCCTTAAATACTAATTGGTCTTCTAATTAGTGGTAGAGGGGAACATCATGTTTCCACCGTGAGATCTAAGGCCGAGCAGCAAAAACTAATAAATTAAAAATTGGTTTGGCTCGTAGTATTTGAATAGTTTGTGATTAACAAATTTGTAAATCGGGATAATCCGAATTGAATTGATTCGAATTTAATTTTGAATTGATTTTAATTGTTTTGTAATGTAAAACGAAGTATTTTATACATACTTTTTTTTGAAAGTTGAGTTTTATTGATCGAAGACCCATACCCCGTGCCTCGTTAAAAAACCTCCCTAACCTAGAATGGAGGAAAAAGAGTGCAAACGGGACAAGTGCATGAAAAACACATAACCAATTAGTTTAGAACATGGTTTCACACAATCACTAACCAACGGAAGCGGATTCACACATAAACCAGTTAACAAAATCTAACTTTAAAGCAATGAACACACCACTTCACTGGACAGAAGAATTGCTAGGCACAGCAGCGAACCAACTGAAGGGCTGGGATCTATTGATTCCGGATTTAGCAAGTTTGTCAGCAGTTCCGTTAGCCTCTCGAGGAAGCAAGTATTTTATACTTAAAACTACTATAAATGAATTATTAATTATTTTTATTTACTTAAAGAATTAATTTTTCAAGAAGTATTTTTTTGTGTGAAAAAGACTTCCAAATTTTACAATTAATGTTTAAAAGTCATAAAATAAAATTAATTTATAAAAAATAAAATTCCAAAATAAAAAGTAGAAAATCGAAATTAATCGAACCGAAAATTGATAAACTATTAAAAATTTATCATTTTAAACCGAATCGAATCGTATACATCCCTAGTTAGATCCCACCATCTTTGATCAGATGAGGATTAACTATCCACTTTTTATTAATAATATTATTATAAGTGACTTAGTTTATGAGAGCCGTCGGCAAGGGAGTTGGAACGAAGCTACATGTTGAAGTAATGAGATTGAAACTCCAATGAGCAAATCAGTCGAGAGCCACCGGAAAGGGAGTTGGACTATTTTTGTAGGGAATCTCTCAGATCAAATCCATTGGAAGGGTGTATGAAAAGTGTTTGATCGTCGCGGACAGGTGGTAGATGTTTTGTGCCATCCAAATGAGCGAAAGATGGATCAAGATTTGGATTGCTTCGGATGGCAACGGAGGTCACGCCACAAAGGGAAATTGAACGCCTAAATGGTAAGAGGATTTATGGCTCTCGGCTAAAGGTTTCCTTCGCACAGTGGGGAGATCTCAAGATTCTTTTTGGAGGCGGAAAGAATGATTGAGGGATGGGGATTCTGATTTGAAAAAAAGGCTAGGGAACTGGTTGTGATGATACAAGATTGGAAGGTACACGGGATAACGGATGTGGGTAAGATTGGGGTTCTGGAATGTTGTGCAATAGCCTGGTGTCGAATGTCAAAGGGTATTGCGGTTATAGCTAGGGAGTTGCATGAAGCCGAGATAGAGGGCATCTCATTGATGCGGTGTAACCCCCTCGACCCGACCTAGCTGATAGACCGAACCGAACAGGTCACACATGGAATATTGAAGCAAACTGGAAAAGTTTACCTCAATAAACGACATGTTTTCCATTTTATCTTGTCTAAATACAATTTAGATTCCTAAGTGATCAATCAAAGCAGCGGATAAATTGACATCCTGTTCGCATCTCGATTATTACCATATTTGATTTTTAGGGACCATTTCGTAAAGTCAACATCTTGCAAGGATTATTACCAAATTCGAATTACCATCTTTTAATTAAATTCATTACACGTTTCTCTGCAGAGACTCAACTCAAAATAACCATTGAAACTCATTTAATTGCATGTTTGACAAGCAAGGACCAAAATGCAAAGAAACAGAAACTCAAAATATTCCAAAAATTAAATTAACAACCACCCATTTCAGAACAGTAGGCATCGTATCAGAACGGTCGTATCGAAACATTGTTGACCATTTTGAAATGCGGGTTCGTTTCGAAACAGGTTTTAGCGTTTCGAAACATCCTAAGACCTGTTTCGAAACAAGGTTTTACAGATACAAAATGTATCGAAACAGGCCTCCCCATTTCAAAACGCCAAGGCATTTTCAGGCCTCCGTTTCGAAACATACAAGGGTGTTTCGAAACACCTGGGCCTGCAATGTCTAAATTTGCTGTTTAAACCCGATTTCAACCATCCGGAACTAACCCATCATATAACTAAACATGCTTGCAACTCAAATACATATCAAGAATCAAGGATTCCTGGCAAAACCATCATCACAACATCATTCTCAATATCAAAAAGACTAAAGGCATGCTTCCTAAGAGAAATAAACACCAAAAGCTCAAATCTCAACCCAAGCATAAACCAACACTTAAAAGGCCTTCTACATAATCAAAAATGCATATCAAACTTGCACAAAACTAGAAAACACTAAATAACCAACATCTATAACATTGGACACCCCCATTGCCTTTATCACACTAGTCCAAAACCAAATCATACCTTCAATCAAGTCTTTCGTAGATCCCTTGCAAGTTTGCCTTAAAAGCTTGAATTCGCTCTATTGATGGACAAAGAGAGAGTAAGCACAAAATGCTTAGTGAGGAAGCTCAGAACCAATAACACCATCAATGCATTAAAACCTTTTTCACTCTTTTGAAAACCATCATGCCTCCTTTGGAAAACCATGCACTTTATCATTAAAATCGGCATGCTAAACACCATGCAACATGAATCACTTAATTTTCAACAATTAAACCATTGCTACACAAACATCAAGCCTTCCAAGCTTAAACACTATTATGCTAAGCTTACGATAAAACATGCACTTTTCATAATATGCATCATCGACAATTCCATAGCATTTCATTTCATACTATTGGCTCACAAGTGATTAACAACAATCCATTTCACAAAAACAAATTGGATACACGGATTACCAATGGTTGTCCCAAACCCTTCATACACTCTACCGGCATCTCAAGGCTCACACATGAGAGCAAACCCTCCATCGTTGTGACACACGTGGTGGAGTATTCGGTACAATCACAACCCTTCAACACCACTCATCGGTAGATGTATAACCCACTAATGAGAGGCGGGACACACACAAGGTTCGCACCTAGGAGCTTCCCTCAACCATTGCAACCTTAAACAATCCTCAACCGTTAGGGTACTTGAAGTGAGTTTTCGGTACAATCACAACCCCTCAACATCCAAGACGACTTGTTTATAGTGCACTCAATCCTATAGCCGACTAACTATATTCGATTTCATTTACAAAACACTTTATTCAACATCACTTGCCAATATAATCTACATTTCATGCGTACCTCACTGTTTTTACAAAGCATTCATGATAACCATAAACTCAAGCATTAAACCATGCTTCAAAACTCATGCATCAACACATGCATACAAGGATCACTTACCTAGTGCATCCTTAAACCACATGACATCATCAAACACAATTTATATCATCAAAACATGCTTTAAATCGGTAGGTAATTTGCATTTAAAACAAGTGCATTCAAAAATCTCACAATAGCACAATCCAAGAGAGAAATTTACTTTACTTACTTCCGAACTTAGTAAGCATTTCAAGCTCTTACTAAGTTCCCAAAACCTTTTCTAAAACGTTTCCATGCTGGAAAACCAAGTTCCACTCACCGACTTACGAAACCACACTAGATGACGCACAAATCACACGTCCAAAGCCTTCAAAATCACCTCGTTTGATTTCGGAACACTATCCCCTATTTTCAACACATTAAAACAGAGGTTCAATGCATTAAAATGCATTCAAAACACTAGCACTCAAAAGGAAACCCGCATCCCTACTCTAAAGCATCAATTTACCCAATCGATACAACTGAAAACTTAATCGATTGATCGCTAAACTCAGCACAGTCATCTACCAACACATCAAATACATTTTTAGCATCAAACAACATCCAAAAGCAACCTAAAACCATTCTTATACCTCCATCATCTCAGATTCCAAATAACACCCCAAAAACCCAACTATAAACACCTTAAAAACCAAAGATCTCAAGGATTTCGAGATTAATATGATTTAAGCTATATTTCAACATCATTAACCTTTCAAAACTCATTTAGAAATTATCTCAAACAAACCAAATCAACACAACTCTGAAAAATCACATTTTAATCATCTTTTTCAACAAGATTTCAACATTTTTTTAAAACAATAGCAAAACCTCAATAAAAACATTAATAAAGAGTCAAATATCTTTGGAATTTCATTAAAGAACCTTGATTAGAGGGTTAGCACGAATTTTACCTCTAATCCTTGTTTCTCTTATAATTTGGCAAGTTTAGCTTTGAAGAATCTTGAAGGAAATTGAGAGAAATCACAAGGATGAAGTTGGAAATCAAGCACTGCAGCAAAATAGGTCTTTAGCGGCATTTTTTAGCCTTATAGCGGCGCTTTTAAGTGCCGCTAAAATCAGCTCCGCAACAATTCACGACGTTTGTGCGCAGAAAATGTCGTAACATGTCAAGATATATAGCGGCGTTTGTTTATAAAAACGCCGCAAAAAGTTATGGTCTATAGTGGCGCGTGTGGAAAAATGCCACGAAAACACCGTGAAAAACTGTTCTTCAGCGGCATTTGTATTTACCAATGTCGCAAATAACTGTTCTTTAGCGGCGTTTATATTTACAAACCAAGAGTCATTCATGCTCATCTCAAGAACCCTGATATTTGGTGGCAACAGACTTCATGCATTCGCCCACTGTGTATAAAGTTAATTACTTCATTAAAATTCAACTCAAAACAATATGTAAGACATACAAAAGGTAGGTTTTGATCTCTAGAACTTGTACAAACCTGAGCAACACTTGCACAGACAGTGACATGCTCGAACATTGAGATTGTAATTTTATAGATATGCAACCACTGTTTAAAGCAATTTTACAGATGCAACTACTATTTAAAATTCATAGAGCACTGCAATTTTACAAATTATTAACATTGAAAACAACATTTTTAAGGTCATCAATTGTAGCAGAAGCTTGAGGTTCAATTTAGTGATATAATTTCCAGTGATTTGAGGATTATTTTCAAGGAGTAAACATCATAGATTCCATTGTTCACCCTAGAATATTGCCTTCAAAAGATGAACAAACCAAGGCCTCTTTGAATTGCCATTACCTTTAACTAATAAATTAATTGGATATTATCTTAAAACTAAAATATTTTTATGGGTAAACTAGGTCAGGTACCACTGAACTAAACTCAAAACGACGTCGTTTTGCTGGAGAAAAATATGTGAAGTTGTGCACGCAATGGGATTTGAACCTAGAACTTTAAGCATTAAAGTCAACCTCCTAACCACTAAGCCAACCTATTATCTTTAATTTATTCTTAACCACTAAACCCTAAAACTATAAACCCATTAGCAACCAAAATATATAGATTTGTGGTTTAAGCTTTAAGATTTTGGTGAATTTTTGGATCTTTTCATAAATTTTGGAAATTTTATATTTTTAAAATCAGTTTTTTAGTTTTTATAATAATATATTATTTGTTTATATATTTTAATATTATTTGTTTACGAATAAAATTTTAGGGTGTAAAGTTTATAGTTTAGGGTTAGGGTTTATGAGTTTAGGGATTAAGGTTTTGTCGAATTTTAGATTTTTTTAAACAAATTTTGTTTTGAAAATTAGTCTTTTAGTTTTTATAATAATATATTTATCTATTTATATATTTAATATTATTTATAATATAAAAATATTTATATATTTTCATTTTATTTAATATTTATGTATTAATATATGTATACCAATATTTGAATATTTTTATATTAGAAATAATATATTTATATTATTCAGATAAAGTAATATTATTTATATTCCAAACTACAGTTTGGAATATATATTATTTGTGCTAGGAATAATTTAAAGATATTAGATTGGCTTGGTGGTTAGTAGGTTGTTTTTGATGCTTAAGGTCCTAGGTTCAAATCCCATTGAGTGCACAACTTCACATATTTTTCTCTAGCAAAATGACTTCATTTTGGGTCATTTAGTATCAAAATAGCGGCACCAAAACGACGTTGTTTTGGTGCAGCGTCCATGTCATTACAGAGTTAACGATTTAACGGCATAGTGGTATAAACGAGTCAAAAAATAATTTGGTGGTAAATTTGGACCAATTGAAAGATTGGTGGTAAAAACATGTCACCCCCTATTGTTCGATGGTACCTGACATAGTTTACCCTATTTTTATTTGATGTGTTAACTGCCTCTATTTAGAACCAAAAGATTTTTCTAATCTGACATCTTGACATTCACACATATAGTTCAAAGTTATAGATAAATATATGAATGGAAGAGCAGACCTGTTGTAAATCCACACATAATTCACAATTGTTGCATCAATTTGCTTCAGAGAATTTTTTCTTCCATCACCTTCTTGACCTCTTTTACTACAGCATTGCACAAGCAATATCAATCCACAATAGTAAACAAGCAAAAAAAAGTCGGGAGACAACAGTAAACAAGAGAAATCAATGTAAAGCAGAGAAGCTGAATCACTTACTATAAACATTTCCTTAAAGGAAGCAAAAATGTGAGCTACTCCGAAAACATAGTTGCCTTCTCGGAAAGCAAGTCCAAGGGTAGTATTCTCCTCCTTGGGCTCCCTAACTTTTCTCCTAGACTGCAAAATACCACAAATCAACGAAACTATCACCTAAATCTGCCTTGAACTAACAAAACACTAGTACAAAATGATCCTATGAATCTAAATAAACACCATTGGCAACAAATACAACATTAAATCTAATCTAATTAGTATATGATTTCGATAAGAAATTTCCCTATCCAAAACTTTGCAAATTTCCAGATTTATTTAGCTTTAGTGTTTTTCAATTTACAGTTAGTATGTAAAATTTCACTTTTAAATATCAATTTTCTATACCCAAACCCTACACTTTAGTTTTTCTCAGCTACCAAATAAGATTTAGCTTGATGTTGAAAGAAAAGATTAAAAAAGCGAGACTTACCATGGCTTGTGAAATGCACGAGAGTTGTCAAATTAGGGTTGTTCGGTAGCGCTCCTGCAGATGAAAAGTTTAGCTTTAAATGAGATGTTGTGGAATCAATAAAAGTACAAGAGAGTGACGAGAGAGACCGAATTGGCGAAAGAGAATTAGGGATCAGGATGAGGTGAGGGAGTGTTGGAGATAAGTTATAATTCAAATTAATGTTTTACCAATAACGACGTTTTTTACGAGCGCCACCAAAACCATACCTCTTGTGGCGTTTTCATAAAAACACAACTAAAACAAGAGTTATTGTGGCGTTTGTACTAAAAACACAACCATCTATTATTTTATAGCGGCGTTTGTTTCAAAAACGCCACAAAACTTGTTGTTTGTGGCATTTGCCTTATGCAATGTGTACGAATTTAGCGGCGTTTACTTTAAAAACGTCGCGAAAAGCGCCGCTATATACCAAACTTTGTGTAGTGAAGAGAGAATTTGAGAGAGTATAAAATCTAAAATTTAAGAGAAAATGAAGGTTGTTTGGCTGAAGTGAAATGGTGAGAATGAAAGATCGTAAAAAATTCTTTTAACCAATTAACTAACTCTTTAATCAAATTAATTAAAGCCATTTTAATATTTATTAAACCATTTAATGCACATGCCAAATTAGAGAAAAGGCTTAATTGCCAATTAGCTCCCTAATGATTTTAAGATCTTGACTCTTTTTGAAAAACATATTTTTTCACAACTTTAAAACTTTACATTTTGGTCATTGCCCAAAATGTATACTTTCAAAACCCCTTTTGCAAAATTGATTTAACCAACCTCTTAAATATCATTTTAGAGGATTTTGGGATTTTTTTCATACTTTTATCCCATCCTGAACCTTGATTTCCCTAAACCACCTTTTACGATTCGAACTGCCAACCTCCGGTTCCACTAGCCTGACCCGACACGCAAAACACCCAGGCCCAAAACCGGGGCGTTATAACTCTCCCCCACTTAGGAAATTTCATTCTCAAAATTTCACCTGAAAGAAAAAGGGGCAGAACTGTCTCAACATGTCCACCTTACTTCCCCACGCAACCTCTTCAACTCCGCAATGTCACCACAACACCTTCACAAGCTCAATCGTCTTACTACAAAGAACTTTGCTACTCAAATCCAGAATTCTCACTGGTTCCTCATCATAGGATAAATCCAGATTCAACCCAACCTCCACAACAGGCATAACATGAGATGAAAACAATCTATACCACTGCAACATAGAAACATGAAACATATCATAGATCTTCTCTAACTAGGGAGGCAACCTCAACCGATAAGCCACAAGACCAACTCACTCCACAACCTCATAAGGTCCAATAAACCTTGGACTAAGCTTACCCTTATGTCTGAATCTCCTCACCTTCTTCCAAGGCGATACCTTAAGGAACACATGGTCTCTAACAGCAAACTCAATTTCCCTACGCTTTAAATCCGCGTAAGATTTTTGACGATCCGATGCAGCCTTCAACCGCTCACATATGAGCTTCACTCTCTCAGTTTTGCCCTTAAGCATATCCGATATGGAAACCAACTTTTGCCCCGCCTCAGCCCAAAAAATAGGCGTTCTACACTTTCTCCCATACAAGGCCTCATACGGAGCCATTTGTATACTTGCCTGAAAAATTGTTATTATAGGAAAACTCAACCAAGGGTAGATGCTTTTCCCAAGAACCTTGGAAATCAACCACACAACATCGCAACATGTCCTCCAATACCTAGATAACTCGCTGACTGTCCATCCGACTGAGGATGATATGAAGTTCTGAAATTCAACCGCGTACCCAACGCTTGGTGTAAACATTCCCAAAACCTCGCTGTAAACCTCAGATCTCTATCCGACACTATGGATTTAGTCACACCATGAAAATGCACAATCTTATCAATATACAACTCCGCCAGCTTATCCAATGTATACATAGTATACACAACCAAGAAATGTGCACACTTCGTAAAACTAACCACAATTACCCATACGAAGTTCTTCTTAGATGGTGACAAAGGCAGGCCGGATACAAAATCCATCATAATCCTTTCTCATTTCCACTCCGGTATCCTCAAAGGCTGTAACAAACCAAAAGGAAACCGATGCCCAACTTTCACACGCTAGCAAACCATACACTTGCTTACAAAATCAGCAACATCCTTTTTCAACCCCAACCCAATAGTACTCATCCTTCAAACCACGATACATTTTAGTACTACCAAGGTGCATAGAAAAAGGATCACTATGAGCTTCAGTCAAAATAGTGTGCATGAACTCAACATCTTCCGACACAACTATTTGACTTTTAAAACATAGAACCCCATCATAATTGAAACAGAAGTCCGTTGCCTTACCATCAGCTAAATCTTGAATGTGAGGCACCAACAAAACATCAAGCAACTGCTTCTCCTTGATCAACTGAATCAAGGAAGGTTTCACCTACAACTCGACTATCAACCCACCATCACGCGATAAACTCAACCGAGCAAACATCGCTCCCAGCTCAATAGCTACCTTCCTGCTCAAAGCATCGACCACAACATTGGCCTTTCCAGGATGATACTCAATTGTCAGATCATAATCCTTAAGCAAATCCAACCACCTTCGTTGCATAACACTCAACTCCTTTTGAGACATAAGATACTTCAAACTCTTATGGTCGATATAAACCACACTTCTCTCTATAAAGGTAGTGTCTCCAAATCTCCAATGCAAACACCAACACAGTTAACTCTAGATCATGAGTAGGATAATTGCGCTCATGCACCTTCTACATCCTAAACGCATAAGCTACAACCTTCCCAACTTGTATCAACACACAACATAAACCAATATATGATGCATCACTATATACTACAAACTCCCTACCTGATTCTGGTTGAATCAAGACAGGAGCTTGCGTCAAAGCTTCCTTCATCTTCACGAAAGCTTGCTGCCTAACATTTGTCCACTCGAAGCGAACATTCTTTTGCAACAACTTGGTCAAAGGTGCAGCAATCCTAGAAAAAACCCTTGACAAACCTCTGGCAATATCCAGCCAAACCAAAGAAACTACACACCTCCGTCACCAACTTAGGCATTTTCCAACTCATCACCGACTCAACCTTGTATGGATCAAACCGAATACCTTCGGATGACACCACATGTCCAAGAAAAACCACCTCCATGAGCCAAAATTCACACTTGCACAGCTTAGCATAAAGCTGATTCTCTATCAGCACTTGTAGCACAATCCTTAGGTGCTTATCATGATAATCCTCGGTACGTGAGTACACGAGAATATCATCGATAAACACTACCACGAGCTGATCCAGAAACTCATGGAACACCCTATTCATCATATCCATGAATGTAGCTGGTGCATTTGTCAACCCAGACGACATTACCAAAAACTCATAATGGCCACACCTAGTCTGAAAAGCTGTGTTAGGTACATCCACATCCTTAACCCTTAGTTGGTAATACCCTGACCTCAAATCAAACTTCGAAAATACCGAAGCACCATGAAACTGGTCAAACAACTCATCGATCCTCGGAAAAGGGTACTTGTTCTTAATCGTCAACTTGTTCAGTTGCCGATAATCTATGCACATACGCATCGTACCATCCTTCTTCTTCACAAACAGAACCGGTGCACCCCAAGGTGGAACACTTGGCCTTATGAACCCTTGGTCAAGCAACTCCTGAAGTTGCATCTTCAACTCCCTAGGTGCCAACCCTGGAAACTCCTCCAGAAAAATTCCTGGAAACTCACATATTGTTCGTATGTCTTGCATCCGTACTTCCTTTGTACCAGGATTCATCACATACGCGAAGAAAGCTTCACAACCCAACTCCATCATCTGACTTGCTTCAAGAGCCGAAATTGCATTAGACAAGAACTTCACGTTCTCGCCTATGATTACTACCTCGTAATCATCCGCAAGCTTCAAGGTAACTCGCTTAACATCAAAATCCACCACAGCTCGATGCTCAACCAACAGTCCATTCTAAGAATCACATCAAAACCATAAAAAAGCAATTCCATCAAATCAACTGAACATACATGGCCTTGAACAGATAAAAAGCATCTCCTATACAATTTTTCTTGTAACAACCATTTCACCAAGTAAACTAACCACTCACACTCCTACACTTTACACTTCCGACACGAACGTTCAAGCCACAACTTTCAAAGCAATTTGCTACAACAGGCGCAAAAGTTATACCCCATCGATCAAACGTGAACAAGCTCGCCTCACATGGTCATACGACCCACCTACTTAATAGGTATCAAACACTACTCAAGCCTTGACACATTGTCCCATAATCTTTATCCAACGTTACTACAGCCTCGCCTCAACCCAGGCGATACCCCTTTATGCATGACCATTCATACACTGGCTACCGCTAAACTAGAATTCACAACTCACTCTTTAGAGTTAGAACCTCTCGCACGAAATATTACACCCATGTTCTTCTCAAATACCTCACTCGTGTTACCAACACGTCGAAAACATTGTATCCAAAAGAAATCAATATATATGGTTTAACATCATGCACCAATCCATAAAAGTGCCAACACATCGATGTCTCATATTCAATTCCAATCCAGGAGCACACATGCTCAACTAAACAATTTTCACCTTAACTCAACTACAAATTACGATTTCGAACCCAAACCACAAATTCACATTTTTCGTCACCCAAGTATCCAACCCTAGATACTTCTCCTTTAAAACAGTTCAAAAGAACTCTCAGAATACAACGTCAGGTTCTACGCCCACAACCACAGTTGTCCACCAACTATACACCTCTCTATATAACCGAGATACAACTCATCTTTACTCTATGGGCATCACCACACTCAATTCTTTCCATAATCTCATTCATACATGTCATCCACTCCATGGATACCTCCAGTGACAACTTTTGAGTTCAACTTCTACTCAAATTACGTAAGCGCTAACCACAGCTCGCAACGTCCACCATCTAGTGCAGTCACATGCACTTCAGCGTTACCAGCTTTTCAAGCTCTAAACATCGCCTATATTCCAAGAACCATGCCATCTAACACTTACCCAACCGAAACATGTTTTACTTACATCGAGGCACATCGGGGCGTTTAGCCCCCAAGAGACTTTACACACTCCTTTGTTCCTTGCCCAACGACAACAACAATCATACCAGATCGCTACTCTCTCCTCGGTTTATTGTGCTATTATATCAAGGCATGATAACAACTAACAAAACAAACAAAACAAATTGCTCAGGCTAGCTCCAAGCAAGGATCCAAGACTTTGGTTTTAACTTAAAACATTTCACTAGGTAATAAGGCAATGTGCATTCCAATTTTCCCCCAGCATAGCATAAAGCATACGACATGTATGTCTCACCCATCATGCATTACAATTCAACCCATATTATCATCATACAACAACTCACATTCACATCACAATTACCATTCAAAGCCCCATCTTCACATACTTAATATTGACATGCTCAAGACATTCACCGAACTAAGCAAACATCACCAAAAAGCATACATTCACATCACAAATACTTACCAACAACTTACCATCATCCCAACCTTTCGTAACCTGGCTGTGATACCACCAAATGTAATCCCCTCAATCTGGCCTAGCCGATAGACAGAACTGAACATGTCACACATGGAATATTGAAGCAAACGGAAAAAGTTTACCTCAATAAACGACCCTTTTTCCATTTTATCTTGTCTAAATACAATTTAGATTCCTAAGTGATCAATCAAAGTAGCGGATAAAGTGACATTGTGGTCGCATCTCGATTATTACCATATTTGATTTTAGGGACCATTCCGTAAAGTCAACATCTTGCAAGGACTATTACCAAATTCGAGTTACCATCTTTTAATTAAATTCATTACATTCTTCTCTGCAGAGACTCAGCTCAAAATAACCATTGAAACTCATTTAATTGCATGCGTGACAAGCAGGGACCAAAATGCAAAGAAACAGAAACTCAAAATATTCCAAAATATGAATTAACAAGCACCCGTTTCGAAACAGCGGGCCTTGTATCGGAACGGTCGTATCAAAACATTGTTGACCGTTTCGAAACGCGGGTTCGTTTCGAAACATTCTAAGACTCGTTTCGGAATAGGGTTTAACAGAGGCAAAATGTATCGAAATAGGCCTCCTGTTTCGAAATGCCAAGGCATTTTCAGGCCTCTATTTCGAAACAGGCAAGGGTGTTTCAAAACACCTGGTTCTGCAACGTTTAAATTTTCTATTTAAACCCGATTTCAACCATCCGGAACTAACCCGACATATGACTAAACATGCTTGCAACTCAAATACATATCAAGAATAAAGGATTCCTGACAAAAGCTTCCTAAGAGACTAAATAACCACCAAAAGCTCAAATCTCAACCCAAGCATAAATCAACACTTAAAAGGCCTTCTACATAACCAAAAATGCATATCAAACTTGCACAAAACCGGAAAACACTAAATAACCAACATCTATAACATTGGACACCCCCATTGCCTTTATCACACTAGTCCAAAACCAAATCATACCTTCTATCAAGTCTTTTGTAGATCTCTTGCAAGTGCTGGCTCAAAAGCTTGAATTTGCTGTATTGATGGAAAACGAGAGCGTAAGCACAAAATTCTTAGTGAGGAAGCTCAGAACCATCATGCCTCCTTTGGAAAACCATGCACTTTATCATTAAAATTGACATGCTAAACACCATGCAACATGAATAACTTAATTTCCAGCAATTAAACCATTGCTACACAAACATCAAGTCTTCCAAGCATAAACACCATTATGCTAAGCTTACGATAAAACATGCACTTTTCATAATATGCATAATCGACAATTCCATAGCATTTCATTCCATTCTATTGGCTCACAAGTGATTAACAACAACCCATTTCACAAAAACACATCGGATACACGGATTACCAAGGGTTGTCCCAAACCCTTCAACACAACTCATCGGTAGATGCATAACCCACTAACGAGAGACAGAACACACACAAGATTCGCAACCGGGAGCTTTTCTCAACCGTTGCAACCTTAAACAATCCTCAATCGTTAGGATACTTGGATGGAGTTTTTGGTACAATCACAACCCCTCAACATCCAAGGCGACTTGTTTATAGTGCACTCAATCCTATAGCTGGCTAACTATATCCGATTTCATTTACAAAACACTTTATTCAACGCCACTTGCTAATATAATCCACATTTCATGCATACCTCACTGTTTTTACAAAGCATTCATGATAACCATAAACTCAAGCATTAAACCATGCTTTAAAACTCATGCATCAACACATGCATACAAGGATCTCATACCTAGTGCATCCTTAAACCACACGGCTTCATCAAACACAATTTATATCATCAAAACATGCTTTAAAACACAGCTAAACGCATTTAAAATAGGCACATTAAAAAATCTAAAAATAGCACAATCCGAGAGAGAAATTCACTTTACTTACTTCCAAACTTAGTAAAGCGTTTTAAGCTCTTACTAAGTTCCCAAAACCTTTTCTAAAACGTTTCCATGCTGGAAAACCAAGTTCCTCTCACCGACTTGCAAAACCACACTAGCCGACGCATAGATCACACGTCTGAAGCCTCCAAAATCTCCTCGTTTGATTTTGGAACACTATCCCCTATTTTCAACACATTAAAACAGAGTTCCAATGCATTAAAATGCATTCAAAACAACAGCACTCAAAAGGAAACCCGCAGCCCTGCTCTAAAGCATCAATTTACCTAATCGATACAACCGAAAACTCAATCGATTGATCTCTAAACTCAGCACATCCATCTACCAACAAATCAAACACAATTTAAGCATCAAACGACAATCAAAAGCAACCTAAAACCATCCTTATACCCCCAACAACTCAAATTCCACATAACACCCCAAAAACCAAACTATAATCACCTTAAAAACCAAATATCTCAAGGATTTCAGGATTAATATGATTTAAGCTATATTTCAACATCATTAACCTTTCAAAACTCATTTAGAAATCTTCTCAAACAAGCCAAATCAAAACAACTTTGAAAAATCACATCTTAATCATATTTTCAACAAGATTTTAACATTTTTTTAAAACAATAGCAAAACCTCAATCAAAGACATTAATAAAGAGTCAAATATCTTTGGAATTTTATTAAAGAACCTTGATTAGAGGGTAGCACGAAATTTACCTCCAATCCTTGTTTCTCTTCTAATTTAGCAAGTTTAGCTTTGAAGAATCTTGAAGGAAATTGAGAGAAATCACAAGCATTTTAATATTTATTAAATCATTTGATGCACATGCCAAATTAGAGAAAAGGCTTAGTTGCCAATTATGTAACCCCCTCGTCCCGGTCTGGACGGCTGACCGGTCCGAGTAAGCTTCACGGGGAAAACTGAAATGAAACCCGCTAGGGCCCCACTTCGGTTAGCAACCCTAGGAAATTTCTTTTTATTTTCTTGTCTAGAGGCACTCATATGTCCTTTACGTGACACGACAACGGAAGGACAACAAGCGATGAGAACAACCAAGCAAACTAATGAAAAAGAGTCCATTTTTATTTATTAAGCATGTCGTATCGATACACTAAGAGAGGGTATCGATACGCCTTGACTAGGTCAACAGCCCAAGGTCAAACCAGGTTGACCGTACCGATACACAATGACTGGTCAACTTCTTACGGTCAACGATACAAGACCGTACCGATACACCCTAGACCCGTACCGATACGCCAAAATCTCGTTAAAATCTCAGATTTCCAGTGAGGCTTTGGCGTATTGCTACGCTAGGCTTAAACTGAGCCCCTAAGTGCAAGACCGTATCGATACGGCCCCTGGGCGTACCATACGCCCTGCACTGCAACACTCAAAACTACAGCTAAGGACCCCAAACCACAACTCTAGATGCAAATTAAGACGCGCCTAGGCACAAAAAAGCATACATATGAAATTTATCAACCAAGATTCAGCATACAAGGCATTTGAAACAGACAAGGGCCATGCATTCAAAGGATTCAAGCAATAACTCAAAAGGAGGCACACCTAGCATTAATAAGGGTTCATGCTTAAATATCCATACATAAGGCATCCAAAGGTCAAGTTCATAAACTCTTAGGCACAATTAGATAAGCACAAATAAGCATGGTCCTCAATCCACGAAACTAACACATAACACATCCAAACATAACATCAACATTTTAGCATGCTAAACTAAACACAAATCATCTAAGGAGTTTGACACCAAATCCTACAAGTCTATACCCCATCGTCTAGGCATTATTACAAAACGCAAATCATACTTGAGCTAATTTGAGAACTCCAAAAGCTCATCCCTTCCCCACTTGCCTCCCGAACTCTAACGATCTGCATGTTGGAAACAAAAGAGAGCGTAAGCTAACTAGCTTAGTGAGAGAAGCTCTACAATTCAACAAGCATGCAGTTTTCAAAATACTTTTCATAATTGACAATAAATCAATGTATGCACGAATGATTATCACAACAAGACTATACATGGCTTGCACTTGCACAACCAATTTACACACACGGTGGGACCACACATCACCGTCAGACTAGTAGATTTCCGATGGGACCACTCATCACCGTAGTCTAGACAACCATCACGTGAGGCTCGACTTCTACACGACTACACAACAACAACAACGATGTAAAGCAACTCGAGATGCACATGATACTACAAGAGCTTGCTCACTCTCATACTCAAATCGAGGCCTTGCAAGGCGACCTTGCCTTGTGCAAGCGAGCCATGGCCACCGGGCCTAGCACCACTTATGAGTCTAAGAAGGTCGAGGTGCCCAAACCTAAGACCTTCATGGGTGCACGCAACGCAAAAGAAGTAGATAACTTCTTGTATGGCTTGGAACAATATCTTGTTGCGGTGGGAATTGTGGACGAGGCCACAAAGATCCAAACCGCCTCACTTTACCTCACCGACACAGCTATGCTTTGGTGGAGGAGAAGACGTAGTGACATGGAGAAGGGCATGTGCACCATGACTACCTTCGACGACTTCAAGAAGGAGCTTAAAAGGCAATTCTACCCGGTGAATGCCGAAGATGAAGCGAGGGCACGTTTGCGAAGGCTCAAGAAGTCGAAGAGCATTCATGACTATGTAAAGGAGTTCACTACCTTAGTGCTCGAGATCCCCGACCTTTCCGAAAAAGACTCGCTTTTCAACTTTATGGATGGCCTCCAACAATGGGCCAAGGCCGAGCTCATGCGTCATAATGTTTAAAACCATGTCGATGCCATTGCTGTAGCGGAAAGCCTTGTTGAATACTCTAGCAACAAGGAGTCCAACAAGTTGAAGGACAAGAAAGCTGGCCATGCCAAATGTGGGGAGACAAAGGCCATCGCAAAGAGGGACACCATGAAGACAACTCACCCAAGCACAAAGACTCGTCTTCATGGAAAGGCAAGGACAAAGGCAAAGCTAAGGACACTCGAGGCCCGAAGCGACCTTCATCCAACAAGTGATTCATTTGTGATGGAGACCATTTGGTTCGAGAGTGCCCGCAAAGGCAAGCCCTCAACTCGCTCCTCGCGAAGCATCGAGAAGGAGGTGACACCGACAAAGAAGATGAAGGTGTCTAGATGGGGTCTATGCAATTGCTTAATGTCATCCAATCCGCCCCAAAGACCGAAGCTAAGGGGTTGCTCTATGTAGACGTCACCATCAATGGGAAAGCATCAAGGGAAATGCTCGACACAGGTTCGTCTCATAACTTTGTCTCTTTAGAAGAAGCTAGAAGGATTGGTCTTAAAGCCAAGGGAGGAGGCGGATCCATCAAGGCAGTCAACTCAGCTGCCAAGCCCATCCATGGGATCGCACGAGGGGTGAGACCATTGTGGGAAAATGGTCAGGGCACATAGACTTCTCCATCGTGCCGATTGACGACTTCAAGATCGGCCTAGGGCTTGAGTTCCTCGATCAAGTCAAAGCATTCCCCGTGCCCTTTGCCAATAACATGTGCATCATGGATGGCAATCAAGCTTGCATGGTGCCGACGACCAGGGCCACCAAGCAAGATGCCAAAGTGCTCTCTGCCTTGCAGTTCAAGAAGGGTGTCAAGAGAAACGAGGAAAGCTACTTGGCCATCCTTAGTGAGTATGATGACGAGGAGGCCATGCTCGACGAGGACCTGCCAAGGGAGGTAGCTCAAGTGCTTGATGAGTTCAAGGATCTTGCACCACCCGAACTACCCCGAAGGCTACCTCCAAGAAGGGAAGTAGATCATAAGATCGAGTTGGAACCCGACACCAAACCACCAGCCATGGGGCCCTACCGCATGGCACCACCAGAGTTGGAGGAACTAAGGAGACAACTCAAAGAGCTACTCGATGCAGGGTTCATCCGACCATCCAAGGCACCATTTGGGGCACCAATCTTTTTCCAAAAGAAGAAGGATGGTTCGCTAAGGATGTGCATTAACTACCGAGCTCTCAACAAAGTTACTATAAAAAACAAGTATCTGATCCCTCTCATCTCGAATCTATTTGACCAGCTCGGGCATGCACAGTACTTCTCCAAGTTGGATCTTCGATCGGGGTAATACCAAGTGCGTATTGCGGAAGGGGATGAGCCCAAGACCACATGCGTCACGAGGTGTGGATCTTATGAATTTCTAGTCATGCCTTTCGGACTAACCAACGCCCCAACAACCTTTTGCACTTTGATGAACAAGCATTTCCATCCCTACCTTGATCGGTTCGTGGTCGTCTACCTTGATGACATCGTGGTTTATAGCAAGACCCTGAAGGAACATGTTGAACACCTAAGGGAAGTGTTCAAGGTTCTGCGAGAGAACCAACTCTTCATCAAGAAGGAGAAATGCTCCATTGCCAAACCCGAAGTCATGTTCCTAGGGCACAGGATCAAGGATGGGAAGCTAATGATGGAGGATGGCAAGGTACGAGCCATCCAAGAGTGGGAGCCACCCACCAAGGTACATGAGCTACGATCCTTCCTCGGACTGGTGAACTACTATCGTCGATTCATCAAGGGCTATTCAGCAAGAGCTACACCTTTAACCGAGCTCCTAAAGAAGAACAAGCCATGGGTGTGGTCACCAGCCTTCCAAGAGGCCTTTGAAGACCTAAAGAAGGCCGTCTATGAGGAGCCAGTATTGAGCCTACCCGACCACACCAAGCCCTATGAGTTGCACACTGACGCATCGGATTTTGCCATAGGATGGGTTCTTATACAAGATGGGCATCCGATTGCCTACGAGAGTCGGAAGCTCAATGATACAGAGAGGCGCTACACCGTGCAAGAGAAGGAGATGACTGCCATCATCCACTGTCTTAGGGTGTGGCGAAATTACCTCCTAGGGGTTAAGTTCTTGATCCTAACCGACAACGTAGCAACTAACTACTTCCAAACCCAGAAGAAACTTAGCCCAAAGCAAGCTAGGTGCCAGGAATTCCTAGCCGAGTTTGACTACATTCTACAATATAAGCCAGGCAAAGCGAATGTAGTCGCTGATGCGCTAAGTCGGAAGGCGGAGCTAGCTGCGCTAAGCCTAGTCATCAGTCCACTTCTTGAAAGGATCAAAGAGGGTCTACATCTGGAGCCCCTTGCCAAGAGCATCATTACGCTAGCCAACGAAGGGAAGACCCGACGGTTCTGGGTGAGTGATGGACTACTCTACACCAAAGGCAACCGTCTATACATACCGAAGTGGGGCAATCTACGCAAGGAGTTGATCAAGGAATGCCACAACTCCTTATGGGCCGGTCATCCAGATATGCGTCGTACCCTTGCACTCTTAAAGTCCAACTACTATTGGCCCTGGATACACGATGACGTAGAAGAGTACGTGATGACTTGTCTTGTGTGTCAACAAGACAAGGTTGTTCAACAACAACCATGAGGGCTCATTGACCCTTTGCCCGTGCCCGACAAACCTTGGGAGAGTGTCTCTATGGACTTTATCACTTGTCTCCCCAAGTCTGAAGGGTTTGGAAGCATAATGCTTGTGGTGGACCGATTCAGTAAGTATGCCACCTTCATTGCGGCATCACCCGATTGCACAGCAGATGAGGTAGCAAGACTCTTTCTCCACAATGTGGTCAAGTTGTGGGGCGTACCAGACAACATCGTGAGTGATCGGGATCCAAGGTTCAAATGGAGGTTTTGGACCGAACTCTTTAAGATGCTAGGGTCCGACCTTAACTTCTCAACAAGCTTCCATCCCCAGAGTGACGGGCAAACCGAGAGCATCAATGCTTTCTTGGAGCTTTACTTAAGGTACTATGTTAGTGCCAATCAAAGAGATTGGGTCAAGCTTCTCGACGTTGCACAATTCTCCTACATCCTACAAAGGAGCGAGGCCACCAACCGAAGTCCCTTCGAGATTGTCTTGGGACACCAACCGACTACACCGCTCTCCCTTGCACACGCTATGAAGGAAAAAGCCCCGCAGCCTACAAGCTTGCAAAGTCATGGCACGAGCAGAACGAGCTTGCTCGAGTATCCTTACACAAGGCTGCTAAGAGGATGAAGAAGTGGGCGGACAAGAAAAGAAGGCCCCTAGAGTTCAAGGAAGGAGACCTTGTCATGCTCAAGCTCCTACCACAGCAATTCAAGACCCTACGAAGGGTGCACAAGGGCCTAGTCCACAAGTATGAGAGAACATTCTCGGTGATCAAGCGAGTAGGCAAGGTGTCTTACCAACTTCAGCTTCCACCGTGGCTTAAGATTCATCCAGTCTTTCATGTGAGTTTGTTGAAGCCTTATCATGAAGACTTGGAGGATCCGTCGAGGGGAGTCTCCACTAGAGCACCCACGGCCGTGGTCACTTCCTTCAACAAGGAAGTTGAAGAAGTGCTAGCCGATCGGGTGGTTAGGCGAAGGGGCGTGCCAGTATACAAAGAATACTTCATCAAGTGGAAGGGTCTGTTCATTGCCGAGGCGAGTTGGGAGACTGAAGAAGCCCTTTGGCAATTCAAGGACCAACTCCAAGAGTTCAACGAGGGCGTCGCGAGCTTAGGTGGGGAGAATGTCACAACCCACCTTTTTTCCCTAAAATCCAAACCGAGGTTCTTGTCACTCCTTGGGCACTTTTGAGGCAAGCTAGCACCAAGGAAGGCTCTATAAAGGCCTAGGACGGCCATGAAGAGTCTAGAGACATGCCACAGCGTTATAGAAAGATCTGGAACATTCTATCCAAGTCTAGACACACCCGGGAAGACCCAGAAGGCTCGGGAAAGCTCGGGACAACTCCGAAAGACCCTGGAACTCTCTAGAACCTTTTGGATAGGTGTAGATATGTATACACATGTAGAATACTCTAGAATAGTGTAGTCCCTTAGAAGATATTTTGGGAGGCAACATTTGGACTGTTGGATCAAATCGATCTCAACCGTCCATTGAGGAGGTGGGAGCCTATAAATAGGGCCACCCCCTTCATTTTGTACTCACTCAAGCAATTAGCCACTTAAGCATACTTGTAAAGCTCTCTTGTAAAGCTTCCTTCTTAGTTCAATACAAGTTCTTTACTTGTAAACTCTTTAGCCTTCTCTAGTGTTCCTTGTTTAGCCATCGTGTTGCTTGAAGAATCAAGGTTGGTTAGCAACATCAAGGCTTGCTAACGCCGCACGGATCGGTTTGTGAGAATTAATCTGTGACAGTAAGCTAACTAGCTTAGTGAGAGAGACTCTACAATTCAACAAGCATGCAGTTTTCAAAATACTTTTCATAATTGAAAATAAATCAATGTATGCACGAATGATTATCACAACAAGATTATACATGGCTTGCACTTGCACAACCAATTTACACACACGGTGGGACCACACATCACCGTTCGACTAGTAGATTTCCGATGGGACCATTCATCATCTTACTCTACTACTAGTCACTACCGGTGGGACCACTCATCACCGTAGTTTAGACAACCATCATGTGAGGCTCGACTTCTACACGACTACACAACAACAACGATGTAAAGCAACTCGAGATGCACATGATACCACAACACATATTCATTCATCAACACATAACAAAGATGTAGGAGAAGTAACTTACACTCAGGTTTAGGTGAACCCTCTAGATCCCACCCAAACCCCCAAGAGTTACATTTCAAAAACAAATCAAAGGTTAACAATTCTACTCATCGTTGCTACCCAAAGAAGACCGAAAACCAAACTCAAGTCCCCAAAATCTCCGGATTCGTCCCCGAAGCTTCACCAACTAAATTCCTTGCTTCTAATCACCCCAACACAATCAAAACAACCTTAAATCAATTCACACATCAATGTAGCAAACCCGGAACACTAATCAAGCATAAAACACAATATTTTCAAGCTAAGAACAACCCCAAAACCTCAATCCCGAGCAGCCATCAAACACAATCCATAACTCATGATTTCAACCTTTTTAACACAATTAAATGCTCCCAAAACAACCCCTAACTATCACCCTAACAATAAACCCCAATTTCCAACATCAAACACACCCAAAACTAACCTTTAAACCCTTCAAAAACCCCTCTAAAACCCAAATCCGAAAATCATTGTAAAACTCTTTAAAATTCACATATGTTGGACCTTAAGGGTTGCAAACAACTTATCTAACAATAATAAGTCAAAAGCTTTGTTAGAAATTCATAAAGCTTTAACCTTTGACAAATTCTTTGAAAAATCCAAAATATAAAATGCATGGTTTTATTGAAAATTAATGGTACCAAAATGAAGAGGAGGATAAGGCCAAGTCAAAAACGAGATTACCTTTTGAAAAGTACCAAAGATGAAGGTGTATGGTGATGGAATAGTGAAATGGAGAGGAGAGCTCTCTAATGTCGTGAGATAGGAAAATGGGAGAGTGGGGAAGATGATGACAAAAGGTTATTTTAATAAAAAGGGAATTTAAATTGAAAGTCCATTTAATTACCATAATGCCATTAATGAAGATAGCAATTTAAATTACCCAATTACATGGAATTGGGCTTTAAAACCAAAACATGTCCAACATAATTTATTCGTTTGAAAACCCGAGGCCCAAAATAATATTTTATTATTTTAATTGTAAAACCGAAACCCAAACATTATTTTAATATTATTTTTCACCCAACCCCCAAACTCTAGTGTTACAAATTAGCTCCCTAAAGATTCTAAGATCTTGACTCTTTTTGAAAAACACATTTTTTTTCACAACTTTAAAACTTTACATTTTGGTCACTGCCCAAAATGTATACTTTCAAAAACCCGTTTTGCAAAATTGATTTAACCAACCTCTTATATATCATTTTAGAGAATTTTTGGAATTCTTGACATATTTTTATCCCATCCCGAACCATGATTTCCCTAAACCACCTTTTACGATTCGAACCACCAACCTCCAGTTCCACTAGCCTGACCCGACACACAAAACACCCAGGCCAAAAACCGAGGCGTTACATGCGAGTTGTTGGTTCCATTGTTTTTATGTTGTTTTCGAGCCTAGAGATGCGTCAATCTGTACTTCAGAATGAGCTATTAAATAGATGGTTTGTAAAGGCACTGGGACCCGAAATTTGATAGTAGACCTGGCAAACTTGACCCGAAACCCGAAACCGAACCGATTTACCCGAACCGAACCCGAAACCGAACCGAACATGCTTACCCGAAATTTGACCCGAAACCCGAAACCGAACCGAAACCGAACCGAAAATGAACTGATTTTTAGTTGAACCGAAATGGACCCGAACCGATAGACCCGAACCGAATGGAACCGAACCGAATGAAACCGAACCGAATGGACCCGAACCGAAGACAACCCGAAATAAATAAAAGATATTAATAGAAATAAAAAAAGATGAGATATGAACAATCGCACAACTCACCAAAAAGTTAAATATATTGGTTTTATAAAGCCATATAAAGGGTGTAAAAAAACTGACCAACCTAAAAACTTGATTAAAACCGATCGATCTCCCATCAACCAGAAATTAACCCGAACCGATCCGAACCGAACAGAACCGAAAATCAACTGAACCGAAAATCAACCGACCCGAAAATCAACCGAACAATAGAACCGAACTGGAACCGAACCAAACCGAACCCGAACCGAACCGAATCTGAACCGAATGATATCAGACCCGAAATAACCGAAACCGAAATGACCCGAACCGAACCCGAACCGATTGACCCGTTTGCCACCTCTATTTGATAGAGGGGTCGTAGGGTTTTGTTGTCGATTAGTGGTGTTCCAATACATCTATGGTCAAGGGGGACATTTGAGAACATTGCAAAGAAATGGGGTCTGTTAATGCGTTGTGATGATTCGACCTTGGAACCGAATTCTTTTGAAAGAGGCCACATTTTGATAGAGACAAAGCAAATGGATCGAATTGATAAGGTTCTCGAGTTAGTGTTTGATGATCTTCTCTATAGTGTGCGTGTTGTAGAATTCGAGCCGTTGTTGGATTTACATTTATGCTCTAGTTGTGAGGCTTCTTGTGACTCAAAGGAGGATAGCGAGAGTGAGGAATCGAAGGAGAAGGTGGGGGATAGAATGAAAACAAAGGGTGGTGATTATTTGGAAGACAAGAAATGACAATCTAATGTGGTTGGGTCTTCCCCAATTTTTCAGTCTAATGCTTGCTGGAAGGAGAATCAAAATGAGGAGAATAGGTTGGTTGACGTAGAGACTAGTTCGACGGGTTGGATGACAGGCGTATAGACTAGTTCGACGGGTTGGATGAAAGATGAAGAGGTGGGGATGGTTTCGAGTTGTGAATATACTAGTGCTGGAGCGGGTATGGGTCTAGATGATGTTGCATTGACCGATTGTCTAATCGTGTTTGAGTCTTTGGCGTTAGGGCCCAATGAGATTGGGCCAATTGATGTGTGTTCTGATGTCCCAGTAGAGTCGTTAACTGAAAGTAATTAGAGTAACCCTGGTTTTTGGAGTCAAGCTTATTAAAGGCAATTGTATCGACTGTGTGTCTACCCTCTACACAAAAGGCTAGAAGAGGTAGAGGAAATCGCTAAAAAAGAAGCAATATGTTGAGTTAAGCAATGAGTCTGAGGGTGTACTTCGCCAGGAGGCTTTATTGAGGGAAGCTCGTGCGATGATTGAATTGGGTAAATTTCTTGGGGCATCGACTTTAGGAAATGAGGAAGCCATGGTTCGTGATATTGCAAATCTAAAAGGAGGGGAGATCACGAGGATTAGTCGGGGTGATGAAGGTGTTGTCCTGGAACGTAAGGGGTTTGGGATCGTTATCTAAGAAGAAGGCAGTGAGAAAATTTGTGCGACGATATCAGTGTGAATTAGCGTTTATTTAGGATATTGAATTGGAACAGGTAACCGAGGCGGTTGTTCGTTGTATTTGGCATTCAGATAATTTTAATTTTGTGTTTGCACCTTCATCTGGTCGCTCGGGCGACATTTTGGTAGTTTGATGGGGGTCACGGTGCCGGTTAGATTCTTCGTTGGTGGATTCAAGTTTGGTGGCAGTATGGGGGATTTGGGTACACGAGGCGTGGAGATGTGGTATGTTTTGTGTATAAGGTTCATGTTCGGTAGATGGACAAATGATGCTTTAGGGTAAAATTCATGAGGTGTCATGACTGTGTTCGGTCCCATGGTGCGTAGGAGGGGATTTTAATATTGTGCGCTCAGTAGAGGAAAGATGCCGTTGTGTTGGTGATGTACGTGGTATGAACGCGTTCGTGGAATTCACTGAACAGCCTGGTAGTGGTGCGGATATCAGGTAAGAAATTCACTGGTTTGGTCCTCATAATCGTTGTAGTCGTCTGGATCGTTTTTTGGTTTCATCAGATTGGGTTGAGAGGTTTCAAAAATTGGTTCAATGTAACTTGGCTCATGGGGTGTCCAATCATGCCCCTTTAGTTCTTTCTAGTGGTGTTAAGGATTGGGGGTCTGAGGCCTTTTCGCTTCTTGAATTGTTGGCTGGAAAAACAAGCCTATATTAATGTGATGAAGTAGGAATGGAAGACGACTACGACATCTAATGAGGATGGGGAGTCTAACATGTTGAGTTTCAAGTTAAATAGTCTGAAGCAGTTTCTGTGGACATGGAATAAGGAGTCGTTTGGTAAGGTTGATCACAAGATTGAGGCGACTTTGATGGTTATTATGACTTAGATGCACGTATTAGTTGTGGTGAAAATGTAGAGGTTAATGTTGTGAACCGTAGAAAATTGCAATCGGAGTTATGTCGTTTATATAGGTTTCGGGAGTCCATATGGCGAAAAAAATCGCGAATGTTATGGTCAAAGTTGGGGGATAGAAGCACGTCATATTTCCAACGTGTGGCTAAGATTCGTGGGATGAGAAATTGCTTGTCTGGCCTTCACATTAAAGGGCAATGGGTGTCGAAGCCAGTTGAGTTGCGGAGACAGATTTTGGTTGCTTTTTTAATGCATTTTACACAGCCTCGCGTAGCTGGTTCCTTCATTTTAGATTTCCATTTTGGCTGCCTAACATCGGAACAAAGGAATATTTTGGAAAGTGGCTTTTCTAAGGATGAGGTGCGTCGTGCAATAGCGAGTTGTGATGGAGTGAAGGCTTCGGGGCCTGACGGGTTCACATTTGATTTTTACAAACGTTGTTGGGAATTTGTTAAAGATGATGTACTAGCTTTATTCTATGAATTTTATTGTGTGGGAAAGCTACCGTGAGGGGTTAATTCTTCGATCGTGGTCTTTATCCCAATGAAGGAGAATACGTCTAGTCTGAAGGATTATCGACCTATTTGTCTTCTAAATTCAATGTATAAGATTTTAGCAAAAGTTTTGGCGACACACTTTCAAGCGGTGGCATGATTGCTTATTAGTGAGACTCAATCTGCTTTTGTCGCTGGATGGCAAATTGGTGATAGTATTTTTCTTGTTAATGAAATTGTACATTCGCTTCCTTCGAAGAAGAGTGATTGCAGTGTGTTTCTCAAACTTGATTTCTCTAAGGCGTATGATTGAATTATTTGGAAATTTTTAGATTATGTGCTGGGTAAGATGGGTTGTGGTGATCGATGGCGATCTTGGATACGAGAATGTGTACGATCAGCTCGTTTTTGCAGTTTTGGTTAATGGTTGTCCGACAAATGAATTTGGGATGGCGCGTGGCTTACGCCAAGGTGATCCTCTTTCGCCTTTGATGTTTGTTGTTGTAGTTGAGGTGCTTCATCAATTTATGGTCGAGGCGGAAGCAAGAGGTTGTATACGAGTATCCTTCAACCTTACTTTATCACATTTACAATTTGCGGACGACACTTTGATTTTTTTAATGAGAATGTTGATGAAGCAAGGAACTTGAAACGAATTTTAATGTGTTTCCAATACTGTTCTGGTCTCCGTATTAATTTTTCTAAGTCATGTGTTTATGGGACTAGAGTAAGTGAGGTTCTTCTGTCTGATATAGCTGGAATTTTTTGTTGTGTACAGGGAGTTTTTGTAACCCCCTCGACCCGGTCTGGACGATAGACCGACTTGAATGGATCACACGGGGAATATTGAAGTAAACCGGGAAGTTTACTCCTATAAACAACCCTATTTTTTCATTTTATCTTGTCTAGATGCTCATTATGATCCTAAGTGATAAACTTCACAGCGGAACGATTTGCAACTCAAACAGAGAATGATTAGGGACCTAATTGTATACCAATACGTTTTACAGACCATTTTGTAATTTTACCAAATTATAGAGACTTATGCCATTTTTATGTTACTAACCTTTGATTAGTCACATTGCATGCCTCTTAGTCAAATCTTAGCTCAAAACAAACATCCATGGCCATTTAAGTGCATCAACAACATTCAAGGACTAAAACGTAAAGAATCAGAACTTCAAAAGATACCATTAACTAACTTACCTGCTGGTCGTATCGATACACTAGAGCCAGTGTTGATACGCCCTTGATAGACAAGTCCCCAGATTTAACAACTTAAGGCATGTATCGATACCCTCCTAAAACCATACCGATACACCAATTTCGAGTAGCTCAAAATCGTATCGGTACGCCCTGAGTATCGATAAACCCTTTCATTTTCACTAGGCTCGTATCGGTACCCTTTCCACCGTACCGATGCACTAAGCCTAAAATGGCTTACCTGTACTGATACGGGTTCTCGAGTATCGGTACGCCTGGACCAGAAATGTCATGTTTTGCTGGTGTTTACACTTTAAACCATTCTAAGGCATTCCAACATGCTTCCAACATGCATACAACATATTTAAACATCAAACCACAAACATACTTGGCAGAATCAACATCATAACAGGTCCATATGCATCAAAGGAATCTATAGGCAAGCAACCTATGCAAAATAGCCACTCAAGAGTCAAAACTCAAACCAAGGCATAAACCAACAAGTAAGGGTCATTTACGAGTCATTAGGGGCATTTCAAACTTGCCACAAACCAGGGAGTTTCAAAAACACATCTCCCAAAACATAAAGGTATCCTCCCATTGCCAGACATTATTACTAATAAGCAAATGTAAAATCATACATGAGCTTAATCCCACTCCTTGGAATCATTCTTGCCTCTTTGTTGTCCAAATATGCTAATTCTCTGCATTGTTGGAGAAAGAGAGCGTAAGCACAAATGCTTAGTGAGGGATGCTCAAAACAAACCAACAACAACAATACAGTTTAAAACCATTTCTCTTTTAGAAATCCCTATCTCATCGTGCTCAATCTATCTCATGCTTGAAATCATTTTCAAAGCAAAACCACATCATTAACACCACATGTACCATCTATCTCATGCATTCATCAAAGTGCAAAATCTCTCATCACCACACTCTCACTTTGGAACAGGATGGCACTACCCCCATTGGCCGAACCAAAGAGCACGTACGAGTTTTGTATATTATAGTGCACTTCTCATCCTATTTGTCGACCAATTATATCCGGTATCAATAATCTCATCTCATACCAACATAATCATTTTAAACATCATTGCCTACTGTTTTTAAATGCATAAACATATATCTATCTCATCCCATTTCAAAAACATAAACAATGCATAGCATTTTCTCAAATAGTTCTATCTTTTTTAAATAAAAAATCTATCTCATAGGATCATGTAAATCATCATATCATTTCTCAAAACATGCATAAAACAATAGGTGTAATTCTATCTTCAAAACAAGAGCATGATCATAAAACCAATGGGATAAAAGCCGAGAAAACGAGAGTGAAACATCTCCAACTTACTTCTGGATTTAGGTTAGTGTTTTAAACTCAACCTAAACCTCCAAACCTTGCTTTCAAGTCTTTGAAAGGCTTTTAAAACCAATTCCACTCACTAACAACACCACACTCACTTTACCGAAGCGTAATCAAGCTTCCAGAGCTCCCGAAACTTCACCAATCTCGTCTGATATATTCTCTCATGTTTATAACACATAAGAACAGAGGATTAATGCATCTCAATGCATTAAAACCACCAGCAATCAAAGCTACCTCGTTGCTCTGCCCCAAAACATCAAAACAGCTATCCGAAATAACCGAAAACACCTTCGACTGCTCCAAAAACTCAACCCAACCATAATCTAACACTTCCATCCAATTTTAATCATCAAATAACATCTAAAAACAATCTAATTTCATCCTTATGCCTCCAGCAACACCAGATCCACATTAACTTCCCAAAACCCCCAAATCTAACCATCTAACAACTAGAGATCCAAACTTATTCGGGATTGTTATGATAAAACCTTTATTTCAACATCATTTAACATCAAGATCATGATTAAAATCAACCTCAAATCAATCAAAACAATAGCATTGCGAAAATCTTAAGAAACAAAGACTTGGGAATTTCATTAAATAACCTTGATTATAGGAGTTGAACGAAATTTACCTCTAACCCTTGCCTATTCCTTCAATTGACAAGTTTAGATGAGAAATCTTCAAGAATCCTTTGAGTAGAATGGTAGAATCATCAAGAAAATCATTTGTAAATCAAAGTGAAGTAAGAAGAGGAAATTCTCTAGAAGTTTTATAGAAAAATAAGTGTTTGGCTGATGACAAAATGAGAGAAAAGGAAGTTACGTCAAAATAGATTTTAGATGATTAAATCCCATTTAATAAAATCTCTTTTAATTCCTTTTTAATAAAATGCCTTTTAAAAATGGTCAATTAAAGGAAAAGGCCCATTAAATATATATTAGCTCCCTAAAGATTCTAAGTTTTGACCCCCTTTCAAAACAATCCTTAAAAATAGATTTTACATTTTTACAAAATAGTCACTAACCCGAAATGTCAATCCTCCAAAATCCATTTTCCAAAATTGACTTTGCCAAACCTTTATATATATTTTTATAATATTTTAGGAATTTTCCCGTAATTTTATCATATCCTGAACCATTTTTTCCGTGAACTACTCCCGAAAACTCGGATCACTAGTCTACACTCTACAAAACTCAAAATGACCTCAAATACTTCTAGGCCCAAAATCGGAGCGTTACAGTTTTGCCTTTTATTAATTTAGGTTTACCATTTGGTTCTAATCAGATGTGGCTTGCAATGTGGGAACCCGCGATTCAGAGGTTTCGTACACAATAAGAGGGATGGAAAAGAGACTCGCTATCTTTCGTAGCTCGCTTGACTCTAACTAATTTCGTGTTGTCATTGTTGCCCCTTTATTATATGGGCATTTTGTAGTGTCGAAGGGTGTGATTGAGAAGATTGATAGGATTTGACGTACATTTTTGTGGGGTGGGGCGTTGATGAATAGGAAGTTGAGCCGCGCGAATTGGTCCTTGGTTTGTCGTCCGAAGCATTATGGGGGTCTAGGAGTTGTGGATTTGGAACTTCAAAATTTGGCCCTATTAGCTAAATGGGCAAGGTGGTATGCTTTAGAGTCTAATTCGCTTTGGAGGAAATTGATAGTAGCAAAGTATGGGGAGCAGATTTCGCATTGGCGTTTTAATTATAATGGTACAAGGCAAATGTCGTGTGTGTGGCATCAAATAGTCGAGGTACAAGAGGATGGCGAGTAGAGAGATTCTTGGGTATTGGCATCTTTGTTTGGCTAGTTGGGGACAGTTTATCTATTTTTTTGGCAGGATTTGTGGTGTTAGGTTGAGCCATTGTGTGTTCTATTCCCTCAATTTTTTTGCTTGGCCATTAATAAAGTAGCTTTGCTACACTCTTATTCGAGAGCTGGGAGGTGAGATCATGGCGACTGTCTCAGTTTTTTTGGCCGAGAGCTTCGTAGTTTTGAGTGGCGGCAATTGGGGGAAATGTGTAAATTAGTACAACAATGGCCTATGGATTTTTTCGATAGTGGATAGGCTTGTTTGGCGTCCAAATCCGAGGGGTGTTTTCTCGACAAAGGAGATGCTTGAGTTGATACAGTCGTTGGGTTTACCCGAGGAACATATGGACTATTTTGTGGTATGGAAGATCGATGTTCTGCCTAAAATTTAGTGTTTTCTTTGGTTTATTTTGCATCATAGGTTGCCGACGTATCGTATGTTGCTTGATAGGGGTGTTTCGTTAGGTGACTTAACAGTGTCATGTGCTTGGTGTGCGGCGGGGGAAGATGAGCTTGATCATATTCTTTACTCATGCCGAGTAGTGGAGTTGATTTGGGATTGGTTCTTTCAATGGTGGGAAGTGGAGTTTGTACGACCCCGAACTGTGTATGACTTTGTATTGCAGGGATATAGTGGTGGGTTCACCGGCTTGTTGCGATAGTGGTGGATCGTTGGTTGCGCGGCAACGTTATGGTCCCTATGGTTAGCTGGTAACGAGCTGATTATTAACAAGAAGAGGTTGATAGTAGGGGAAATTCGCTTCTTGGTAAAATTGCGATATTTGTATTGGGCTAAAGCGCGGAAGGTGACTATGAGATTTCAGAGTCGTAGTGGTGGGAGTGCCCGCGTCTTTGTATGGCTTCCACTTGTGGTCGTGTACGTCGGATTTCGTGGGTACTGTCAGGGTCGGGGGTGCTTAAGTTTAATGTGGATGGTTCGGCTAGGGGTATGTCGGGGCCTGCGGGTTGTAGTGGTGTCCTGCGTGACTCAGAGGGTCTTGTGTTGGCTTTATTTTTTGGCCCGTTAGGGGTGATGGAGTCGAATGAGGCGGAGGTCCGCGCAATTCCATATGTCCTTGATATGCTCGCTGAGTCATCTTGGAGGGATGCCTCATTGATAGTCATTGAGTGAGATTCATCGGTGGCTGTGTCATGGATTTTACATATTGATCGTAGGCAGGGACGGAGCTAAAGGGAGAGTGGGAGGGGCAATTGCCCCACCCAACTTTGAATGGTTTAATTATTTTTAGGTCATTGATAGTTTTAAAAGCATTGCAATTAAGTCCTTGCCCCTCCCAAAAAATTTTGATTTATTATTTTTAAGACCCTTTAAGTAAAAATTAATGAAATTAAGCCATGACCCCTCATTTTTTCTGGTTTAATCACATTTTAAGACCCTTCAATTTTAAAATTAGTGAAATTAAACCTTAATTACCTTATTTTTTATGATTTAATTACTTTTTAGAACCCTATTTATTTTGAAGTTTGTTAACTTGCCCCCTCATGGTTCAATCCTGGCTCCGTCTCTGATCGTAGGTCGTGGCATCTTTGGTGTTTCTTTCGGCAAATTGATGCGGCTTGTCGGAGTCTTTTGTGTGTGTATTCATAATATCCTGCGTGAAGCGAATAATTTTGCAGATGCTTTGGCTTAAGGTGGTGTGGAGCGTATCTCATGATTTCGGTTGATGAAGTAGCTGGGGTGTTGTTGTTGAGGACCTCAGGTGTGGTGATTTTGTTTTGTATAGGAGACGGTGGTATAGGTGCTGGTGTCACTTTGCTTTTTAAATGTTCCCAGTTTTAGTTTTGTGGCAAGGTCATGGTGGGTGGTCAGCATTTAGTCGTGCTGTGGGGGTGGTTTTCTGGTTGGCAGTGGGGTGTTTTGTTTTTTGTTTTGTTATTCCATCGACGTGGTGTACTCTTTTCCTTCGATTAGAATTATAGAGGATTTTAATGAGCTTCACGTTCGATGTGTATGCTTTCCGTATCTAATAAAAGCATACTTGATAATAAAAAACTATCCACTTTTTATTAATGAGAGACTAAAAGACTTTTATTCATCTCTTCCACCGATTGAAACGAAGATGAAAAACTCCTTCACGGTTTCCTTATTATTCGAACAAGCAAGGCAGAGAGAGCGTGTGTGATTGAGGATTTGTCGTTACTCCTTTCCAAATTTGTCATGAACCCACCAAATTGAGTTAGATTGAGCCTACCCATTTACGGGGCGAAACCTAAGAGTCTAAAGGGTCATGATCCCTCAAATTTTTGAAAAATTTTGCCTTTGAAATTTTAAAAGTTTTTATTTGACTTTCTCAAATTTTTTTAAATTCATATTTAATTTTAAAATTTTGCATATTCTTAACTAAACTCCCTCTCAAAATTATGATTAAATCTATCAAAAACATTACATTTTGACTCTTCAAAATCAGGAGGTTGTTCTACATGAACAAAAATTTTCTGCACCTAATTATGCCCCACACTAAAAATACTAAAAAATTAAGAGTAAAGTACATAAATGGTCACCGAACTTTTAGGGCGGATTCTTTTTGGTCACCGTACTTTTAAAATATTTGATAAAGTCACCCAACTTTTAGTTCGATTTCGATACGGTCCCTCCCGTTATCTTCTGTTTTGGTTTTTCCTTAATAAAAACTGGGTAAACTACATCAATCATCACTCAACTTTCTTCCCACTCCTATTTTTGGTCACTAGATTTTAACAATTTTCAATTTAATAACTTAACTTTCGAATTGTTCATATTTTGGCCACTCTCAAATGACATGATTATACAAATAGACAAATTCGATTAATCCTTAAAAAATTCGAGTAATAATTTTATACTTAGCTTATTAAATTTACCATATTAGTATATTTGATATTTTAATAAGTAAAGTAAAAAATTATTACTCGAATTAAATATTCCAAATAACCAGTCAATCGATTATCCGATTTAATTGGTACAATATAAGATCGATAACTGAATAATCTGAATTTAGAAATTAACTAAAATAATTTATAAGGATTAATTGAACCCGATTTTGGTACAAATTTTTAAAATAAACTATTTCGATTCGATTACAGTTCACATTTTTAAGCAAAATTGATTAACCGGCCTGATCTACTATATACAATATTTCTAAATTTTATGCATTACAATATCTTATAGTCTAGTGATTTTGATACCCTTCTGATTTTTTTTAAAAAAAAAGTTTTGGCTCTGGGTAGGATTAATAGGTGTGAGCTTTTAATTTTTGATTTTTTAGTTGTTTTTACAATTTTAGGATAACCAAACAATAATTAAATTTACCATATTATTATATTTGATATTTTAATAAACAAAGTAAAAAATAATTTCCTAAATCAAATATTTTGGTTAACTGGTTAATCGATTATATGATTTAATTGGTATAATATAAAATCAAGAATTGAATAATCTGAATTCACCAATTACCAAAAATATTTTTAAGGATCAATCAAAATTTTCTATTTGTATAAACATGTCATTTAAGAGTGGCCAAAATATGAACAATTCAAAAGTTAATTTATTAAATTGAAATTTTTTAAACTATATTGACCAAAATAGGAGTAAGAAGAAAGTTGAGTGATGATTGGTGTAATTTATCTATTTTTATTACGGAAAACGAAAACTAATGCTAGCTTCTAACGGAAGGTAATGAGAGGGACCATATTGAAAGCGAACTAAAAGTTCGGTGACTATAATGAAATCAAACTAAAAGTGGGTGACCTTATCGAATATTTTAAAAGTGCGGTGACCAAAATAAATATGCCCTAAAAGTTCGGTGACCATTTATATAGTTTACCCAAAAATTAAATTCTAAACCATAACCCTAAATCCCACCTCCTAAACCCTACATCCTAGAAAATACACCCTACCTCTAATTCCCTAAACCCTAACCATAAACCCTAACTTTAATCTCTAAACCCTAAATCCATTTTTTAAAGTGGGACACCAAAAGAAACATAACTAAGAGGCATATGATCCATCATGTTTTACATATATTTTTTCATTAATAAAACCATTTAAGATATACAATTTTAACATCTATTTGATAAATTTTGAAACCATAATAACATGCAAAAGAGCTAATAATGACTTCCATCATAGCTATGTGAGCATGTCTAATCAAAGCTTATATCTTTTTCTTTAATATAATCTTGAATATTAAGTCTAGCATTGTTTATCGTTATATTATCACCCTCATAGAGTTTATTTTCAAAAAAAAAATTAGTACCTATAGCAGATTGATTACTGAATCTTTTAATTAGGGTTCACATTTTACTCATCTCAAATTAATTTAATTTTTGTTCACGATAATTATCCAACAATCATCATTCAATGCTAATAGTCTAATGACCTATAGTACAATTTACCCAAATAAAAAAGAAAAGAGCAAGGATAATAATAAGTTTTTGTCTAGTACGAAAACAACGAAATACATCATAATTTTGAGGTGGGTGCACAATCCCTTCCCCACCAAAGTTAAAATCTTATACATATCTATATATTCTCCTTTTTATTTGTCTGTGTTTAATTGTCTCAGAATAATTGTCCTCCTTTTTAAATAATAATTAGAGGTGCATCAAATTGGAGGCAGATACTTGACATAAAAGGAAGTCTTTTATATATTAAAACATATAAAATGATAAATTTAAGGGCGAAAATTGTAGAGTGGAAATCAAAAGATTTGGCAATAGAAATGGGTGTGGCCGGACAGTATACAATGGATTTCTAAATGATTGGGGAGATATCTACTTGGTATTTATTTATATTTTAATTCAGGGTAAACAACACGAAATTGATACTATTATGTCACTAAACATTATTTTTTTTTGCAATCCAAGCACTAGACCGTTAACTTCTAACGGATCGTTAAATCTAAAACGGCGTTGTTTTGAAGCCTAAGATAGGCCAAAACGACGTTGTTTTGTTAGTAAAAACAAATAAATAAACTTTGCATTTTGGGAAGCTCAAACCCAAGACCTTTAGGATGAAAGGCTTATAACAAAACACCAAACCAACTTAAATACATGATATTATTCTAACGAAAATAATATATAAATAATACTGCAGTTGAACTTAATTTCATTTATCTCATGATATAATTATATAATATTTATAATATATTTTTATAAATATATTAACTTTATAAATAAATATTATTTGTAATATATATATAATAGATATAATGTATATAATTGAACCCTAAACCCTAAAACCATATATTAACTAAAACTCCAAACTCTAAACCATATATATAAATAAACCATAAACCCTAAAACGTATATATAAATATATTAACTTTATAAATAAATATTATTTATAATATATATATATATATTTAATAGATATAATTGAACCATAAACCATATATTTATAACTAAAACCCCAAACCATAAACCATATATATAAATAAATCTTAAACCCTAAACCATGCATATAAATATTAAATTTATAAATAAATATTATTTATAATTTATATATATATATGAATAGATATAATATATATAATTAAACCCTAAACCCTAAAACCCAAACCTTAAACCATGTACATAAATAAATCCTAAACCCTAACCCCTAAACAATATATGTAACTAAACCCTAAACCTAAACCATATATTACAAATCCTAATATATATTATAAATAATATTTTAATTTTAAGATTTTGGGTTTGGGTTTGAGATTTATGATTTAATTATGTTTAGGGTTTGAGATTTATTTATATATGTGGTTTAGCGTTTAGGGTTTTAATTAATATATGGTTTAGGGTTTTAGTTAATATATGGTTTAGGTTTTTAATTAATATATGGTTTAGGTTTTGGAGTTTTTAGAGTTTAGGGTTTTAACTAATATTTGATTTAGGGTTTATGTTTAATTATATATATTATATCTATTAAAAATATATATAAAAATTATAAATAATATTTATTTATAAAGCTAATATATTTATAAAATTATATTATAAATATGTATAAAATTATATCATGAGATAAATGAAATTAAGCATTTCATTTTAAAGGTCTTGGGTTCAAGCTTTCTAAAATGCAATATTTTTTTTTTATTTTTTTACTAACAAAACGACGCCGTTTTGACCTATCTTAGGCTTCAAAACAGCGAAACAAAAAACGATGCCGTTTTAGATTTAACGGTCCGTTATAAGTTAACGGTCGAGTGCTTGGATTGCAAAAAAATAGTGGCATAATAATATTAATTTATAGTTTAATAATATGTTCGATACATAGACTAAAGTTGAGTAATATTCCGTGTAGTTTACCCTTTAATTTATTAAATCGTACGGAGAAGCATGAAGCTAATCAATGGGAGAGAAATATTTGAAAGGGCCACTCCAATTATTTTGAGTACTATTTCATCCAACACACACTTTTCCTTTTCCAGTATATTTCACAAAAAGCCATTCGCAAAAAGCCCTAATTTTGATTTCGTGTGGTTTTTCATAATTCATTATAGCTAGATGATGATTTTGATATGTTATGTATTTTCTCTTGTGTTGTAAAGCTTTGAGCATAGTGTAAAACTCCAAGGATAGGGAGAAAGTCGAAATCAATGGCAGATCTAGAATCTCAAAATAAAAGTTTAAATTTTTAATACACTTTTTTAATAAGTGGGTATGCAAAATATTTTTTTTTACAAATTAAATTATATTTTTAAGTTTTTTTTCTTCAAAAAATGAGATGCATATATTCCTTATAAAAGCCATATGCATCCGCTCCTGGTCGAAATCGACTTTTAGATCGTCTAACCGAGGATACACATAAGTTTATTTTAAGTGAGCGTAGTAACGATTGAGTTTGTTCTTGTGAATACGTTGTTTGGATATTGTTACTAAGGTAAATTACTTAAATTATGCTTAAATATAAACTCCGACTCTAATCCGAACATTTGGTTATCATGGGTTTTAACATTTAAGGAGGTATGTTGATATATGTTCCAATTTGTAAAATTTATGTTTTAAGATGTCCGAGCATAATAGCATATTTAGTGATAAATAGGATTGTAAAAATTTGAGTATGAAAAATGTTTTATTTGTGTTAGTTTATTTTTTTGAAGGTGTTTATGTTCGGTTCGAATTTATTTACAATTTTAATATCATATTTGTGTCTGTTTATTTTTTTTTTTTGAAGACATTTGTATTCGCTTGTTTAGCTTCGCAAACATGTTTGTTTTTATGTCCACTAAAATGTTTGTTTATATGTTTGCCAAAATAGTAAAATTATACTACTTGTCCTTAAGCTCCTTAAGCTTCACAGTTTGAACTTTAAAATTTACCTTATGTTCAAATTAATCTATACCTCCATCAATATTTAAAATATAAAAAAATAAAAGGAAAAGGGGACGATCAACCAGGGGTGGTGGTCCAATGATGGACGAATGAGAAGTGGTCGACGATGATAGTAATAGGCTTTGAGATTAGGAATTGATATTGAATTTAAGGATTTTTTAGATACTTAAAAATTTAGAGATTTACGTCGACGAAAAGGGGACGGTCGACTAGTGCTGGTCCACCAACAGAGGGGTGTGGCTAGACGACGGTCAGGGGGGACGATAATAGGCTTTGAGATAGGGATTTTATGCCTTTTTAAAAAAAATATGGATCTTACGCTTTTAAAAAGTTAGAGATTTTAATTTTTTAAAGAAGAAAATTTCTGTAATTTTAAAACAGGACAGTCTAATTGAATAATATAATTTTGGGTAAACTACTGCAGAAGTCACCTATGTTTATACTAAGTACAAAGTTAGTCACCAAATTTGAAAAATGACCAGTAAGGTCCCAAACGTTATCGGTGTGTAAAAACTTGGTCACTTTTCCGTTTAGAGCCGTTAACTCTTAACGGGTAGCTGATGTGGCTCTTGTAAAAATTAAGGCTAATACCACGTGTATTTTCACGTGGATAAAGAATAAAAAACGACGTCACTTCACCTACACTATGATTCCTTCTCCCCTCCCCTGACCCCTCCATATGAATACAACCTTCTTGTATTCAAACCCAAGCGAAACTTCTCTCTCTCCCGTTCTCTGCAAAAGCAAAGTTTTAATTAGAAAAGAAAATGGCAAATGAACTGCACATAATCGTACCAGGTGTTTTTCGGTGTCCGATTTCACTGGACTTGATGAAATCTCTGGTTAGCCTCTGTACTGGCATTACCTACGACCGTTCCAGGATCCAACAATGGCTCGAATCCGGTCATGACACGTGTCCCGCCACCATGCAGGTTCTTCCCTCCAAGGATTTCATCCCTAACCTTACTCTCCACCGTCTAATCAATCTCTGGATCCAATCGTCTACTCTCCGGCCACGCTCTAACTCTCTGAGGCTGCTTTCGGCGATCTCTGAGGTTCGGGCTAAACTATTGATGGAAAGGATTGATGGCCAAAGTTGTAACACCCGAGTTTGGGAGTCGGGTAAAAATAATATTTAAATAATATTTGAGTCTCGGTTTTCTAATTAAATAAATAAAATAATGTCTCGGTTTTGTTTTGCAAAAATTGAATTGAAGAGTTGGACCAAATTTGGATGACAAAGCCCTATAGCCATTTTAATGGCATTTTTGTAATAAAGAGGATTTCTTTTAAAACCCATTTTAGTTTTATTTCTTTATAATTCAAATAGACCAAAATTCCCATCTTGTTCTTCTTCATGCCTAAAACCAACGACCAAGAAGAGCTCTCACCCTATTTCACTATTCCATCACTTTGTTTCTTCATTTTAGCTCGTTTTTGAAAGGTAAATACATTTCCAACTTGTCCTCATCTTCCTCTCTTCAAAAGTACAAATAGTTTTCATTTTCATCAATGTTTTGGAATTTGAGTTTTTAGAGGATTTGAATAAAAATGGTAGATTTTATTGTGTTTAACTTAAAGTTTTGATCTAATAGTGTTAGATAGGAAGTTTAAGAGTCAAATGGTTCAACATATATAAATTTTACATGGTTTTATGCACATTCCCGGATTTGGGTTTAATGGGGGTTTTGAAGGGTTTTTGGGGTTGTTTTAGGTTGGAATTTGTAGGCTGAGGTTAGTACTATAGTTGGGGGTTGTTTTGGAATCATTTGGAGGTATTAAAAATGTTGAAAACATGAGTTTTGGTTGAGGTTTATGGGCTGCTCGAGTTTGGTAAATTTGGGGGTTGTCCATGGCTTGAATTGTTGTGTTTGATGTTTGAATGGTATTCCGGGTTAGCTACTTTGATGTTTGAGCTGATTTGAGGTTGTTTAGAGGCAAGAGCTTGTGTTGGTGAAGCATCGGGAGTGAATCTGGGAGCTTGAAGGTGTTGCTTGCTTAGTAGTTGAGCTTGGAAGTGAAGGTGAGTGGTTAATGTTTTCAAAGTGTTTTCTAAGTGTTTGGTTCGAGCATGTGGACTAGGTTGAGCTTGGTAGACCCGCCAAGAGTTAGGATTAGGGTGGTAGCCTAATCCTAAGCTTTATTTAGAGACATTGGTTGAACTCTTAACTTGTTGTTTATGCCTCATGGTGATGTGTTTTTATGATGATTATGTATAATGTGTTATACATGTATGATGAGGCACGGTTGTGATGCATTGTGATGTGCATGTGGATCGTTCATGATTGTGATCATGGTGAGTACGTGCTAAGCACGGAATTGATTGTAATTGATATTGTGGATTGTGTTGGTATTGGCACTAGTATGCTTGGGTACAAATGATCGATCATTAGGATGTTAGTGTGCACACGAGAGTCAAATGCGCGCGTGGTCTTGATGATGGTAGTCATCAAGATGGAGTACGGGTTCGCCCGGAAATTCTTCTTTATATTGTGATGGTCGGTGATGAGTGTAATCCCATCGACGGGGCGTGAGGATGAGTGGAATCCCCTCCGCGAGACCGGTGATGAGTGTAATCCCACCGTGAGGTAAAGTGGTTGTTGGATGTGAGTTCCAATGTGCCTATCCGCGTATTCGAGTCATAGCTAGGTGCCAATATGAGTTGATATGTGTACCAATGTGTTTGGAATGCGATTTCCTATTTGAATTATATATGCGTTTACATATAGTGTGGAATTGAGCTCGTTAAGCATGACATATTAATGGATAATTGTTCATGCATCACTGATATTTTGGCTCGTGAGGAATGAAGGTAAGGACATGCATTTACCTTGTTGTGCTCGTGCTTGGACCCTGCATTGTCGAGGTTTGTTTTTAAAGAGCTTACCCTCAATAAGCTTTATGCTTACGCTCTCTCTTGTTCGACAATGCAGATCAGTAGCTCGTGGGTTGCTTGTGCAAGAAGGGGCCTCCAAGTGTGCTTCGTGGTGCTAGCTTAGCTAACAAGTATGAGTATTTTAATTGTGATGTAATGGTCAAGCAATGGGACATGTATTTGTGGTGTGATGCCTTGAAGTATGTTGAATGTTGTTTTGTGTAGGAGCATGTTAGACTCCCTTATAGTGCTTGTGTTGCTTTGGCTTTTGGATGCCATGCTTGGCCTGCAAAACCATGTTTAGATTGCCTTGTATGAATGTTTTCATGGTTGGTTGTTAAGGTATGAACTTCATATATGCTATGTTTGCCATCTTTGAATAAATACATGATTTCCTTGGTTGAATGATGTATGTTCATGTTGGGTGCCTTGTATGACTAGATTCTGGTTAATAGATGTTGTATGAATGCTTGGATGTGTCTAGGGCGGTCTTAAATCGCATCTAGGTTCGGGTCTTGTGTTGTTTTGCTGAAAATGGAAGACTTGCAGTGCAGGGCGTATCGATACGCCTAAGGGCCGTATCGATACGGTCTTGCCTGCAGGACTCAGTTTTGGCTTGGCGTACCGATACACGTGGGTGTATCGATACACTCTTTTGCTCACTGGAATTCTGAGAACTTTGTGAGTTTTTGGCGTATCGGTACGGTGTTAAGGCGTATCAGTACTGGTTCATCTCGTTGACCACGAGATGTTGACCGAGAAGGGCGTATCGATACGCTCAAGGGCTGTATCGATACGATCTTCCTGTGTTGACTGATGGGTGTTGACTTTGGTCAAGGCGTATCGATACCCTTGATAGGTGTATCGATATGGCCTGCTTAATTATGAAAAATGGGTTGTTTTAAAAGTGATGTCTTGAATGGTCATTTTTATATTGCTTGTGTTTCCGCTGTCGTGTATCACATAGGACATAACAATGCATTTAGACAAGATAAATAAAAGGAATTTTCTAAGGTTGCTAACCGAGGTGGAACCTTAACGGGTTTCACATCGGTTTTCCCCGTGTAGCCCACTCGAATCGGTCAAGCGTCCAGACCGGGACGAGGGGGTTACAAGAGTTGCGTCGATTCTTTGTCTAAGGTTTCCGAATTCGTGAGCTGTTGTGATGAGAACCGAAGATTTTTTGTTAGATTTGACGGTTTCGCTGAGGTAATCGTCGAAAGTTTAAGAAGGAAATGTATGGAAATCGAAGCTTTGGAAATGACGGTTGGATTTTTGGATTTGATTTCGAGCGAAAACAGAGTTAAAAAACGGTTAAATAAATTGATTTTGAAAAGCAATCAAGAGATCAATTTCTTATCAACTATCATTTTCATTCTCCAAAACGGAAGCCTCGACTCAAGGGTCAAATCAGTCCGAGTTTTGGACTTACTGGGAAATACATGTGGTATTAGCCTTAATTTATACTTTATCCACGTGGAAATACATGTGGTATTAGCCTTAATTTTTACAAGAGCCACATCAGCTACCCGCTAAGAGTTAACGGGTCTAAATGACAAAGTGACCAAATCTTTACACTCCGATAACGTTTGGGACTTTACTGGTCATTTTTCAAATTTGGTGACTAACTTTGTACTTAGTATAAACATAGGTGACTTCTGCAGTAATTTACCATATAATTTTTTAACGACGATCACCGAAAATTATAAAATAATTACGAATAAAACCAAATATACTTTAGAAACCTATGTAAAAGTGTATAATTTCCACACTTATTTTGTAGTTAATTCTCAATGAAATAACCTCTTTTATTGTCAATGGCGGAAGAAGATTGGAGGCCATGCCCTCATAAGATTTTAAAAAATTCAAATTTATTCCTTAATTTTTTGTTTTTAAAAATAAAATTTCTCTCTCAAAAGTTTTAGAAATTCATAATAAGCATCAAGAATTTTGAATATTTTTAATTAAACACTCTCCCATAGTTTTAAAAAAAAAATCACTAAGCCTTTTTTTTAAATTAATTATATCCCATTATTTTTGAAAAAGAATGCAAATTAAAACTTTAATTTTTTATAAACTTTAATTTAAACCTCTAGTTTTTTTATAAAAAAAATTAAAATTGACCCGAACTCTTTCATCAAGTTCTGCCACTGTTTATACTGTCTATGAAATGAGTAATAGAGTTCTAATGTTTACATTTACAACTTCTTCATTTGAGTGATTCACAAGGATTGAATTTTATTATTATCTCATATTAATTTAGTTAATCAGGATATCATAATTATTAATCACTTAATTAAATTATATTTTTATTTTTAGAATATCCATTCAAACGAGTCTAGTAATTAATTCTTAAACTATATAAAGAGTAAACACCTACCACAAAATTTAAAATTACATTAGATCAGAGCTAGTTAAATTAATTTAATTAATCATAATATTATATATTATTTTGTCTCATTGATTAATCTAAATTAATTTAGAGAAAAATAAGCGTGGCATGTGTTGTCCGCATTTATGATAGATGGCGATTTAACACATAGGATATGGTAATTGGTTCAAGACTTTTCTCGCCTACAAAATATTTTAAGGCTTAAGAGTGTAAAAACTCTTAAACTTCTGAAAAAAATTCAATTAAGCTATTAAATTAAAAAATTTAATCACTTAAGTCATTTGACCAATTTTGACCATTAAATCTTGATAGTTTTTTGGGTTTGCTGAGGCAGTGCGTCGTGTCACAGTGTTTCCACTTGACATTTTCAAAAAAAAACATTTTATTTAAAAAGTTCTTTAAAAGTTCTAAAAATTCTAAAAGACTTATAAAATTTATAAAAAAAAAAGATTTTGAAATAATCTGTAAATGCAACATGATAGAACAGTAGTGTATCATGTGCTAGTAATATCTAAAGAAAAAATTGTCAAGGTTTAATGGTCAAAATTGGTCAAAGGGCTTAATTGATTAAATTTTTTATTCAATTGCTTAATTGGGTGCAAAAAAATTCAGTCTTAATAGATTTTGTTTTTCAAAAGTTCAGGGGCTTATTACACCCTTAAAGCCATATTTGAATATTTGTTTCAGTTAAATTAATTGTTAAATTAATTATGAACCCAAAACATAGTCGAGTGAAAAAGAATATGATGTTTATAATAAGATATTTAAGTTCGAGCAGTTTTGTGTCCAAGGTATGTATTGTATAAAGGTTAAAAAAGTATGTGCATAACCAACAAGTGTTGGGTGCATTGGTAAGGCACATTGCACGCCCAAGGAGAGGACGTGAGTTCTGTTAGAAATGTCAGTGAAGAAAATTCGAAAGGTTTTTCACTCATTTATTGTAGATTTAAGATGACAGTTACGTGATTTAAATCACTCATTTAGTGCATATTTAATATAACAGTTACATGGTTTAACCTCCGATTAAATGCATATTAATATGACAGTTACATGATTTAAATCATACTTAATATCATAGTTACAAACAAATTAATTTGTTTGCCACTATTGTTGTGAGTGATTTGACGATTTTACCGCCAGCTTTCAACCTATAAATAGAAGGATTCAGATTCACTTTTTGCGTATCTCTCAAACACTCTCATGTGTTTCATGCTATCGAGAAGAGAAGGGCAATACCACTTTGTCCAACTTCAAAATTCGGGTGTACAAATTTTGAAAGCGTTGTGTTAACCTCGGGGGACATCGTCTAGTGTAGCGATTACATCAATCAGGGAAAATTTGCTTCTAAGGCAGTGGTCATACCATGACACAACAAATGGTTCGATCTCGTAATTATATTTCCAACAATTTAAAAGCAAATTCTACTGCTATTAAAACACGGTTGAAATTTAAAGCAAATTAAGCTTTTGGGAAAAGATATTCTCAATGAAATGCACATTTGAAGTACCTTATCTATGATGAAAATCCATGACACAACAAATTGTTTACTGGCTTTGAGAATCCATGATGAGAATCTTTTACGATGGTTTTTGAATCTAGATATTGCGAATTAAAATTGGATTAAGAGGGTTGTCCTCATATTGGACTTTTGAAGTATCTTATCTAGATTTGTCTAAAAATATGAATAAAGTGGGATGTTAAGAAGCTGATTGATTCATGAATTTGTTGGCATAAATTCTATTATGGGTAACCAACAATGATAAGGTAAGCTTTACGAATGAGTATGAGAAAAATATTGTTGGATTAAAAGTTATTCAATCAAATATCCTTATCAATGTGTTGATTTGATTCTCATGATCTGCGAAAAATTCATAAATAAATTTTTGGAAAGTATTGTGATAGTACAAAATGTGCATGTCTAGGATTGGTTCTATGATAGACTTGATATTTAAGATTGCCTAGTGCACCACCTCTCTTTTTTAGATACATTCCCGGTGCATTATTCATTGCTATGCTCACTATTTCAATTTACAAAATACTATGACAAATGATACACTTTAACTTAATGCAGAAGTTAAGAGTGTTATTTGATAAATCTTATTAAGATAAATTCATTTGGTCATAGTAGATGGAAATCTTTTGTGGTCTCTTTAAGTCAATAATTTTGACTAATATGATAGACATCAGTGCTACTAAAAGATGCTTGTAGCTATTAAATCTCTTTGAGTTCTTTTCCTAAGTAGATGAAAGAAAAAATATGGTCGAGTTGCGTTGAATTCTCTTGTAATAAACTTGAGATAATTTTTTTGTGAAAAATTAGAAACTCCTTGTAAACATTTTTTATAATTTTCCTAAACACTTCTTATGAAGAATTAGGAAAATAGAAATTTTAGAATGAGAAAAAGTCACGAATGATTACTGATGAGATATAAAGAATTTCATAATAGTTTGAGATTATGCATACTAATCTTAATGATTAGTAACTTCTCAAAACTTTGAAAATATATCCTTGTGTGAACAAGATTTGAGATTGTTAAAACATAGTTTTGTGTTTAAAACTCATAACAAATTTTACTCTAGTATGATTGAGTATTTCTTTACACGTTTTCCGAGACACTTATGGATTTTTTTTATCTTAAAAAAGTTAGAATGTAAGAGTGTCTTAAAATGATGATTAAAGTTAGAACTTAATTGATCTGTTTACCAAAAGTTAAAGCCGAGAGTTGGTTTTAGATTCGTCGAGGGGAATGGGTCTAAAGCTTATTGGTTGAGAAATTCATGGTGGATACCCAACTTAGTTATCTAAGTTTAATGTGGTCAAACAAAACCATAGAAAGACTCATAGTGTACATTTCCACCTACCTATCCCTATGACGAGTACATGCACATGATGAGCTTTATTGCTATTAAACCCAAGCTTTGGGTGGTCTTAGTGAGAAAGACTTGATGAATTTATTGGTTTTGGATGAATATCTACTCTTAATAAGTTTATAACTAGTGTTGAGTGGGTTATCCTATTGCAAAGGACTAGATGAACTTACCGCTGAGAAAGATGAGTTCTATACTCTTAATGAATTCAATTCCAAGAGTTTGGGTGTTCCTATTTGAGAATGACATATTAAATTCACTGATAAAAGAGATTGAGTTTTTTTTATTCGTAATGAATTCTTATCCCAGATTTTGGGTGATTTATGTTAAGATAGACCTTATGAAATTACCTACATAATTGAGAAGAATTTGCCACCTTCTATAAAAGACATTGAGATGTCTTTCGTACATTTACTAGAATCCTGAGGTGTGGCTATATACATACATACACACACACACACATACACACACACACACACACACACACACACACACACATATATATATATATATATTTGTTTATTTATCGCGGGCTTAGTGGATGAATGAGGTTAGTCGTGTATATGAGTTTGCCCCTATCTTTACAAGTTCAAGATTCGTTCACTTGTCAAAGAGAAGGGTCGCTCATTTTCAATATGTATTAGTTCCAGATACATTCATTAGTACTTAATCGGCTAATTTAGCTATTGCTCTTCTCATGAACTTTCTCCTCAAAATTCATTTTATCTGTGCATTTGTGGGGGAATGCTAGAAATGTTGGTGGAGAAAATTCGAAAGATTTTTCACTCATTTACTGTAGATTTAAGATGACAGTTTTATGATTTAAATCAGTCATTTATTGCATATTTAATATGACAATTACATGGTTTAATCATCGATTTAATGCATATTAATATGACAGTTACGTGATTTAAGTCATACTTAATATGACAGCTACAAATAAATTGATTTGTTTGTGACTATTGTTGTGAGTGATTTGACGATTTTACCCACAACTTTCAGCCTATAAATAGAAGGCTTGATATTCACTTTTTGCGTATCTCTCGAGCACTCTCACGTGTTTCATGCTATCGAGAAGAGAAAGGCAATACCACTTTGTCCAACTTCAAAATTCGGGTGTACGATTTTTGGGGGTGTTGTGTTAACCTCGGGACATCGTCCAGTGCTGCGATTACACCAATCAAGACAAATTTGCTTCTAAGATAGTGATCATACCACGACACAACAAATGGTTTGATCTCTTTCAATTTGCTCTATTTCATCTAGTCAGTGCTAACAATTTTATTTCGCAGTTATATTTTCAACAAGTTCAAACCTTGGAGACGAAATTATTAGGAGGGACAACCTCGCTCTCCGAACATGAACTGTAAAACAGACATGTATATTACCAAAAAAATATACATGCACATATATTATCTGATAATCACTTTAAACTATTGAAAACATTATTAAATAAATCTATTCAAAATATTTATTAAATAAATTACATAATTCAATATTTATAATAATGGATTACTTAAATCTATAACTAACTTAAAAAAACAATAGCCAACTTCCCTTTAATAAAATAAAAAATATCAATATAGTCTAATCTGTGGTGCCCTAAAATAAAAGTAATTTTGGCATGCTTTGAACCAAAACAAGGAGCTTAGAAACCATAATCTTACCAACCATCTCCTATAAAAAGGCCTCAACCATATGCAACAACCCACAACCCGAGCCTTTACCTTTTTCCAAAGCAAAGCCTAACTAACATGTCCTGTCCAACAACAATCAGTACTGCCGCCACCACCCGCCTAACAACCGGGGTTACTTCTGTTGACTGCCAGAAACAAGTCCGGTCATGGCGGCTTCTCCGTTCCCTTCTCGAACTCCTCATCCCAAGTTGCAACCGCGCCTTCATCGACCAAGACCGTGAAATCAAACACCGGTATTATGATCCACCACCTGTCTCTACTTCTCCTAGCGTTATTACAGGCACCATCTTTGGTTATCGCAGGGGAAAAGCCAGCTTCTGTATTCAAGCAAACCCCATGTCCAACAGCAACAACCCGGTTCTCCTCCTCGAATTTCCAGTCCCTACTGCGGTTTTGGCAAGGGAGATGAAGGGCGGTATTCTCCGTGTTGCGCTGGAGTGCACTGCCGGTTCAGGGAATGGCAGTGGAAATTCAGAGTCAGTTTTGTCGACGCCAGTGTGGACTATGTACTGTAATGGAAGGAAAGTTGGGTACGCAGTTAAGCGGAAGCCAACAAAAGCTGATATGGATGCTTTAAGGCTGATGAGTTCGGTAGTTGTTGGCGCTGGATTGATTAGTGGAAAGGAACTCGATCATCATCATGACGATGAACTCATGTACCTTCGGGCCAACTTCGAAAGCGTTCGTAGTTCAGCTGATTCCGAATCTTTCCATTTGATCGACCCTGATGGAAACATTGGTCAAGAGCTCAGCATCTTCTTTTACCGCTCAACCTGACCTTGGGTTTTCCAAACATGAACCAGTGCTTGGCCGGCCCCCTTTTTTTGAGCTATGCAAATTGCAAATTAGCATAAGCTTTTACAAATTATATAACCCTTTGTATCTGATAAATGATGTATGTTTTTTATGGGGCGTCGACTGTGTGAAACTGAAACCCAGATGTTCTTCTTTTACTTGGAAATTAAACTAATTTGATATGTTCTTAGCACAAGGATTCAATGTTTTGGATGGTCTGAATGGAATCATCAATCTGTCAAGTACATGGTGTTAAAATCAAAGATTCAAGACAGCGAAAGCGCATTTTAATTTCAGAAGAAAAATGACTGTGGGCAAGGCTGTCTGATGCCCAAATGACCCGACAATTCGACAATGCCATGTAAATCTCGATATACAAATCTGGGGAAAACATTACTGAGCTGTGCCCCAAAAATAATAACCTTTCCCCCACCACCGGCTTGGGCATAACTTTCCAATTCTTCATTCAATTATATATATATTATGACATAGCAACGTACGTGTTCCATGCAGGAGTTGAGCATGAAAGATAATAAGTTCATGAAATGTCTCGCATATGGTCAGGTTAGAAACATTAATCTCAAATCAAAAATAGAAATCTTAAAATATAAAAAACAGTAGCGCTGCAAATTTTATCGTGTGATGGTCGTGTGCAAGTGGTATTGAAAACGGTCATTTTAATGGACTAATTTCATGCTGAATTCTTCAGACATTAATCTTAAATTCTTTTTTTGGTGTTTTTTTTTATGTCCAATACTAAAATTTAAATCTTAAGCCCTAACCCTACATTCTAAATCTTAAACTTAAACCCTGATCTTTAAAAAATACAACCTACACCTTAAACCTTAACCCATTTTTTATATTGGGCATAAATAAGAACACTAAAAAAGGATAGAGAATTTTTATTCGAGGTAAAATCGGATGAATAGCGCCCGACGCATCTTGTGAGGATATTGTGAGGATATAAATTTCCCATTCTTTCTGCTATTAAAAACAAAAAGAAAGGACAGGTGCACCAAATTCTGTTGGAGAAGAATATATACTAATAGGATGGAGTTGATTGAATAAAGAAAAGAGTAATATTCGAAAAGAATATATGATATGAGAAATATTGGCATTTATCATATTGAGAAAATCCGGCCACTTGAGATTGCCAACATTGTCATATACTAGCTGAACACGTAGTTGAAATGTTGAGAGCTTTGTACAATTGTCGGGGTGGGGGCTTGAGATGAGCTGTTATGCTGCTTTCCTGGTGTCGTTTAGCACAAGAATTGGACGACCCTGCACATGGAATCAACTGTTGAACATACACATATATTGGAGCATGGTAACTGTTTAATATTATGGAAGCTAGCAAGGCCTGTAAAACATTTTAGACATACGTACAATTCTCTTTCTCGTCACCTATTACATGTCTCCCCTCTTGTCTTCCACTTTTCACCGTTCCCTCATCACCAGCTTCTGCTTCTGTTTTTCTTTACCACTCATGTGTCTTCTACTAGGTCAGATAGTAAATTTAGAATATGGTATAGTAACCAATACCTTACTCTAGAGAAGCGATAACGTTAAATCCAATCATGATAAAAGAAACAGGAAAAATTAAATGTGCTACAAAACTCACAAATTATGTACTACAAGAATAAGGGAAGTCTTTTTAAAGAAAATAAAAGAAACATGATTCATATATGTAAAATAAAATTTCGGTACAAATTATAAAAAAAAAACTTAAAAAAGAGGTGAGACAAAAAAGAAAAGAAAAGAAAGGCCAGTAACATTGACAACTAGTACAGAATTAATGTCGTCGTCGACAATATAAAAGAAACTAAAAGCGATTGGAAGTAAGAAAATAAAGAGAAAAAAAAGCTATTAGGAAGAGCAGCGAAAACACCCAATACCTCTCTAAATTTTATTTATGAAAAATAAAATTTTAATTTTATTTAAGACATGTTTTTAATACCATAGTGTGATTGTATGGTATTAATTGTTCTTTACTTTTACTTTTGAAAATACATACACTTTGTACGTACAATCTTACTTAAATTCAAGTCATCAAAAAAGAACAACACTATTTTTTTTATTGAAACTACTCAATATGTTCTTAATCGAGACATTTAATTATAAGTAATGTTTGTGATTTTGTTGGTCTGTTGCAACATTACGAACAATATTCTAAGTAGCATAATATCCATGTTTATGTGACAGTTAACAATTTTGAATAGTATATGTCAATTTTTTTAATAATATTGGTGTAATTATGTGATAGTATCTCCTAAGGCGAATACATGTGCTGAAATCTATATCTTCTAAGATTAACATCATCTTCTTTTTCATTGGAGTCATTTGGGTGTTGAGAGAATTCGAATTTAATACTATGATAATTGTTGGGTTAGTTGAATTTTAAATATAATTCAATAATATTGTTATTATTGTGATGTACAAAAAATATATAGGTAATGTTTGGTAATTAGCAGATAGCGGGTTATAGTAGTTGATAGCCGATAGTATTAGATGGTTTGACTACTGGATTGCATTAGCTGATTGTATAAAAGTGTTTGGTAAAATTAATTGATAGTTGTTTGATTATTTGAACAAGCAAAATGACATATAAGATGATTATATTCGATATTTGGTTGGATATTTTATTAGTTATTAATATTTTGTATATGTTAATATTAATTAGATTATGATTTTTTTTAATATCATTATTAAGCATATACGAAGAATATATATATTCATGAATATTTATCTTTGTGGATGTCTATCATGATAAGAACTTTATCTAGGAGATTTAATTTACTTTATTAGTAGAAATATTATCTTCATTAATTAGAGTTTCATGTATTATGTACTTATTATGCCTATAAATAGATTATTTGATGAAGACATTGTACAGACTTGAATATTGAGAATAAATACAAATCTCCCTCTTTCTCTCGCCTTTTGTTCTTTTATTCTTGCTCTTCGTTTTTATTTTTTTCTTCGTTCTTATTCTTGTTCTTCTTTATTTTATTCGCAATACGTTATCAGCACGAGACTCTAACCAACTGAGGTGTTTGTCGTTCGAATCCTAAATGAGTTACTGAAAATGTTGAAAGTACTTAGCCTAGTTAACAGATTAGTTAGTCAGTTATTTTCTTAATTAGTATAGTTTGTTATTTCTGGTTAGTTAGACTGAATGTGTATAAAGGATGTATGATGTAAACTTATCAATTAATGAAATACATGAAATAGAATCTTTTACTCTCTCTCATTTCAGTCTTAACATGGTATCAGATGTTATTGGGTTAGGTCTATTGGGCCTTTTCTTGTTTGTTTCTTCCCTTTCACCAAATTAGGGCTTGTTTTTTTCTCTCTTTTCGTTTTGCGATCTTTCGTTTCCGTTTCTTGATCTTATGTTTCCGACTCTTTGCTTCATGGATTTCAACCATCCCTTGTACCTTCATCCTTTAGACACGCCCGGTGCCGTTCTCGTTTCTCATCAGCTCACCAGTGTCGACAATTACAGCGTCTAGAGTCGCACCATGGGTATCTCGTTGCTGGCGAAGAATAATTGGGGTTTGTGGATGGTGATTGCCAGCGTGACGATTTTGAGCCTCCCTTGCAACCTCAATGGGATCGTTGCAATGCAATCGTCCTTTCTTGGATTCTAAACACAGTGAGTAAGGATCTTTCTGCCGGTATTATTTTTGCGTCAAGTGCAGCCGCCGTTTGTTCTGATCTGAAGAAGAGATTCGATAAGGTCGGCGGTGCTCGAATCTTCTTTCTTCATCGTGAAATTGCAACTCTCACTCAAGGTGACTCTTTGATTTCTTCCTATTTTACGCATTTGAAGCTTTTGTGGTATGAATACAATGTCTTAGTGCCTTCATCGTCTTGCGATTGCCCTCAATCCCAAGATAATCTACGCAATATTCTTCAACAACGTTTATTTCAGTTCCTTATGGGTCTCAATGAGACTTATTCAACTGTTTGTAGTCAGATTCTTCTAATGCAGCCTCTACCGTCAGTGAATTAAGCATATTCTATGCTTACTCAAGAGGAGTCTCAGCGTTGTCAATTTACTTCTGGTTCCCCTCTTCTTGATTTTATGGTGAATCAGGCTTATGTTGTTAGTCCTTATGATGCATCTTCTGGATCTGGTTCTCGTCAGTGTTTCAACGACATTTGTAACCATTGCAAGGTTCGTGGTCACAAGAAGGAACAATGTTACCAGCTTATTGGTTCCCCTTCGACATTCAAGTTCAACAAGCGCAAAAATGCTCAGGTAGCTCTTACGGTCAATCCTACTTCTTCTGCTCTTCCCGAGGCATCTAAGGTTCTTCCTGAATACTTGGGAGCTACTTCCTCTGCTCCTCCAACTCCAGTTTTCTCACAGGCAAAGTACAATCAGATCATTGCTCTTCTAAATCAGATCTCGTCTCCTCTTGATTCCTCAGTGAATCTCACAGGTACTGTTTCTTGTGCCTCTCTCATTGATGCTAAGTCTGATTGGATCTTGGACACCGATGCCACAGATCATGCCACCCTTGAATTTCATCGCCTGATTAATCATGTTGCTTGTGCTTTAACTCCTCATTGTGTCAATCTTCCTAATGGTAAAAAACCCTCATTAATCATATTGGTTCTATTGCTTTGTCCCCTTCCCAGATAATTCATAATGTTTTCTTTGTTCCTGATTTTACACATAATCTCCTTTCTATTTCCAAACTAACTAGTAAGCTTCATTTTGTTGCTCTGTTTTATCCCAATTTTTTCTTGCTACAGGATCTCTTCAGTGGGAAAATCAAGGGGATTGGTAAAGAGCATGGTAGTCTATATTTTTTTTTGAGGTTTCCTTTGTTGCTTCAGCTACAGCGAGTTCATCTTTGCAAGTTCTTTTTTTCTTCAATTTGTTCTGTGAATTTTACTTTCTTCTTTGTGGCATGCTCGTTTAGGTCATGCTACCATTACTAAAATGAATAAAATACCTTTTCTGCATTCTGTTAAGTTTTCTTCTGATTTAATTCATGATTGCTCAATATGCCCTCTAGCTAAGCAGTCTTGTATCCATTTCCCATTAAGTACTTCTACTTTTTCCAACCTTTTCAACTTGTTCATTTAGATCTTTGGGGCCCTTATGCGGTTTCAACACATTCCGGTCATCGTTTTTTCTTGACTATAGTTGATGCCTTTTCTAGGATGACTTGAGTGTTTTTACTTAGACTCAAATCTGATGCAGTGGTTCACATTAAACAATTCTTCATGTACATTAAAACTCAATTTTCTGTTGTTATTCAAACTGTCAGAAGTGATAATGGAACTGAGTTTTTCAATTTTGCTTGTTCCACTTTGTTTACTTCTATTGGCATCATTTATCAGAGTAGTTGTGTGCATACTCCTCAACAAAATGGAGTTGTTGAGCGTAAACACAAGCATTTTCTTGAAGTAGATAGAGCATTAAAGTTTCATTCTCACGTTCCTCTTAAATTCTGGGGAGAGTGCCTAGCTACTACTTGTTATTTGATTAATAGATTGCCCACCCTTGTCCTTGGCTGGTTATCACCTTTTGAGAAACTTTATAATAAACGCCCTTCCTTGTCCCATCTCAAGGTGTTTGGTTGTCTTGCTTATGCAACCACACCTAATTATCATGAAAAAATCTACCTAAAAGCAACTCTCTCTGTTTTCATGGGCTACTCTCTCACCGAAAAAGGCTACATCCTTTTCAACATTGAAACCAAAACTTTTTTTTGTAAACCGAGATGTAGTTTTTCATGAATCCATTTTTCCCTTTCATCTTTCACAATATTCTTCTTCATTTTTTCCTTCTCAACCATATGTACCAGATTTTGAATTTCTTGTTCTTTCACCTACTGTATCAGATTGCCCTTCATTCACTGTTCATGCTTCTCTGTCTCTCCACTCTCCTCCTATATCATAGCCATCTACTGAAGCTACTGCTTCTATTCCTCATGTTCCTTCTTCACATGTTGATACTTGTATTCCACCATTGAGACATTCTTCTCGGGTCCCTAAACCTCCCTCTTGGTTAAAAACTACGATTGCTCACACCAATCCTCTTCTTCTACTACTGGTTAGTATTCCATTTCTTCTAATTGTTCTTATTCTCATTTCCCTTATAAAACCCAAAATTTTCTTTCTTCTACTACCTTTACTGAGCCTACATCTTATTCTGAGGCTATCACTAATCCCTTATGGGTTCAAGCCATGCAAGAGGAAATTCAGGCTTTGGAGTCAAATGGTACATGGTCTTTTGTACCTTTGCTCCATGACAAACGTCCCATTGGTTGCAAATGGGTTTACAGAATCAAGTATAAAGTAGATGGTTCTGTTGAATGTTTCAAGGCAAGATTAGTTGCCAAGGGTTACAACCAAAAAGAAGGCATCGACTACTTAGACACCCTCTCTCATGTGGCCAAAATGGTCATTGTTCGGGTCATTCTTTCTCTTGCTGCAATGTATGGATGACCTTTGTTCCAAATGGATGTCCATAATGCATTTCTTCAGGGTGATCTATTCGAGGAAGTGTACATGACTATTCCTAAGGATGTTTGCAGCCAGGGGGAGAACATGGTCTGTAGGCTGCAAAAGTCCATATATGGTCTAAAACAAGCTTCAAGACAATAGAATTTAAAACTCACAGAAGCGCTTCTGGCAGCGAGTTACAAGCAGAGTAAATTTGATTACTCATTGTTTACAAAGAAACAAGATAATAGTCATGCTCATTTATGTGGATGATTTGTTGTTAACCGGGAATGATTTGGAACTGGTTCAAGAATTGAAAGGAATCCTAAATCATAATTTCAAGATGAAAGATCTAGGAGACCTTGATTTATTTTCTAGGTCTTGAAGTTTTGAGATATGAGGAGGGAATATTATTGAACCAAATAAAGTATGCTTTGGAGTTGATTAAGTACACTGGTTTAACATGTGTAAGACCAACATTGACACCTTTAGAACAGAACTTGAAGCTCACATCTGTTGAATATGATGCATATTCTAGTTGTCATCAGGAGGATGAAGCTTTGGTTGAAGAAAAATTTATATTTCAAAGATTAATTGGTTGACTACTATACTTAACACATACTAGGCCAGATATTACATATTCTGTGCAACATCTCAGCCAATTTATGCAGCAGCCAAAGAAAAGTCATCTTGAGACAGCAATGAGAGTGGTTAGATATCTGAAATCGAATCATGGACAAGGGATTTTACTAAAGGCTGCAAATAAATGTCAGATCATAGCATTCTGTGACTCGGACTGAGCATCTTGTCCAATGTCTAGGAAGCCCGTCACTGGTTTCAGCGTGAAGATTGGAGATTCATTGGTTTCTTGGAAATCAAAGAAGCAAACAACCATTGCCAGATCATCAGCAAAAGTCGAGTACAGAAGCATGGCAAACACAGCGGCTGAGATTGTTTGGTTAAGTGGTTTGCTGCAAGAGCTTGGGATGAAGACAACACGACCAGCTTTGTTATATAGTGACAATAAAGCAGCTTTGCAAATAACAGCAAATCATGTTTTTCATGAGAACGAAACACATTGAAATAGATTGCCACTTCAATCGAGAAAAAAATTCAAGAAGGGTTAATACAAACAGAGCATGGAAAGTCTGCAGATCAACAAGCAGATGTATTAACGAAATCCTTGGGTGTACAACAACATGAGTACTTATTGTCCAAGTTGGGGATGAAGAATATTTTTGAACGATCAACTTGAGGGGGAGTGTTGAAAGTAGTTAGCTTAGTTAACCGATTAGTTAGCCTAGTTTGTTATTTTTGGTAACTAGAATATGTATATAAAGGATGTATGATGTAAACTTATCAATTAATGAAATAATGAAACATATTCTTTTACTCTCTCCTTTTCAGTTTTAACAAAAAAGAATTTAATTCTGCATGAATCAAAGAAAAGTTCTTCTCTCTCAATTATATTTTAATTAGCGATTACATTTCTCTCTTGATCTTTAACTTGATTTTTAATTTTTGAAAAATCATTAATTTCTCGGTGTTAATGTAGCCAGAGAGTGGCACCATTTTCTTTAAAATAATAATTTTATTAGTGAAGGCACATTGAACCATGCGGAATGGTTGCTGCTTTTTAGCCGTGATTTGCGTTCTTTTGAACAGCATCAATTGAGCCAGTTGCGTGCGATTGTAAAGGGGTTTTTCTTGAGGGAGAGTGAAGGTGATGTGTTGGTGTGGAAACCGAATGCGGCTGGTCATTTTTCAGTGGGGAATTTGATGAAATTGATGTCTACGTTGGGTCTATCTGATCATGATTTTGAAGGCCTTAATGTGTGGAAGATTGAAGTGCCTCCGAAGGTACAATGCTTCCTTTGGTTCGTACAACTACGCCGTTTGCCAACGTTGTCTATGCTTAGTATTCGGGGTGTGCCTTTAGCCGAAATTCATTGTGTGTGGTGTAGGGAGGGGGTTGACGAGGAAGAGCACATTTTTTTCCTATGCGCTTTTGCGAACAGCGTGTGGATGGGGTTTCGCTGTTGGTGGGGGCTGGCCTGGGCGAATCCGAAATCACTTGCGGATTTTCTCTTGCAATGTTTTAGTGGGGTGCTGTCGGGAGAAGGGAGAGTGTGGTGGATGGTTGGTTGCACAGCGGTACTGTGGTCTTTATGGCTTGCGCGGAATGAAGTCATCTTCAATCAGAAACAATTGGATGTCGATGAGTTGCTATTCCTTATCAAGCTTCGGTCGTTCTATTGGCTTAAATTCTCCGCCCATGGTGAGGTTCTATCCGAGTCTGCTTGGTGGGAGCGGCCGGTGATGTGTTTGCCGTCGAGTACAGTGAAGCCTAGAGCAGGAATACATTGGTGCCCACCGATAGAAGGTGTTCTAAAGTTTAACGTGGATGGTGCGGCACGGGGAAAGCCAGGTATGGCGGGACGTGGGGGTGTGTTACGGGATGCGAGGGGGGTGGTGTTGGCTGTTTTTTCGGGACCTTTGGGGTGTATGGAATCGAATGAAGCTGAGGTTTGGGCTATTTGGTATGCGGTTCGTTTGCTGGCCGACTCACGATGGAAGGAGGATGGATCGTTTATTATCGAATCTGACTCGCGGATTGCTCTATCTTGGGTGCTGCACAAGGACAAACGACCATGGAGGTCTAGAGGGCTGTTTCGCGAGATTGATTATGCATGTTTACAGCTTCGATGTGTTTGTTTTCATCATGCTTTCCGTGAGGCGAATTCTTTCGCCGATGCGTTAGCTAAAGGGGGGGTGGATAGAGTGTCGTGGCTTCATGCTATTGCGGACGATGGGATGATTTTGTAAGGGTTTTATTGGTCAGTATTGGGGTCTGTCCTTGTGGTTTTCCTCCCATGATGCACTCTTTTTCCTCCAATTTAGGTTAGGGAGGTTTTTTAAGGAGGCATATGGGAGGTTGTATGATTTCTCTACTCCGAATAAAATCATACGCTTATCGATCAAAAAAAATAATTTTATTAGTATTATTCTATTTTACCTTGATAATGTTGGACGTTATATTTTTTATAGGGATATTCATATATTTCTACTTTGCATGGATTGACTCATTAAATTAAAGCCATTCAGTCCCTCTTATACTTGAGCACCAGGCCACGTCTAGACAGATCTATCGTGCACCATCCGGTCCCTCTAAAAAGTTGTGTGTCGTGTTTCCCTTGTGCTTTTGGTAATTAGGTATTATTGGGTTATTTTATTATTTAAACTATATATATATTAATAAAAACTCAACGAATGAAACTTGAAAGTTCTAGCATGCTTACCCCATGCACGTACGAAATTTTAAGAAAATGTGATAGAGCATGTTTAATCCTCTTTCATTTTAATATCTTTAATTCGTAACTAAATATTAATATTTGCTTATTTTATTTGATGTTATTGGTATTTTTAACCATGTTTTTAGTTTTACATGTATTTAAATGGTTTGAAAAAAGACATAACATAAAGAGATTATAAGGAGCTGTTTTGGTCATTTATTATGTCTCCATTGTTCTCGAGAGAAAAATTAATATCGGTAAACTACAATTTTAAAGTGCAATAAATTATGGTGATTTTGCTCAAAAGTAATAATTCTTCTGCATCGAAAAACTCGACTATATATTTCTCCCAAGTTTAGATTACGAAAATTCATCTTGATCCAAGAATTTTCATGGGAGACATTTCCTGAAGTGAATGCAAATATAATGTTAAATTTACTCCACTCCATTCCTTGAAGTGAATGTGAGATTGTATAATGAAAAGAATAAATGTCACATTGGTAGTTGTGGTCGCGATTGAAGCCATGGACATATACATGAACAATATAATTATTTTAAGAATGTTTATACCCACAAGAAGTGAGTTATAAGGATGCCAAGAGTGATAAAGGTCATTCTAAGAAAGTGAAATTCTTTTTATTACCAATACGATGTTATAAATAATTGGTCTCGTACTTGTTGTACGATGAAAAATCAACAATCATTCAATGATAAAGAAAAAAAATGAAAGCAAATTTTATTTGCAAACATGACAAAGATGATATTGGTCCAACTCATTTGGACGTTGTTGATTTCCTTATAAACCTTGAAATGAATAAATCATCTTCTAATTATTCTCGTAACCTTGAAGATAATTACTTCTTTTTTAATTTATTTTGTTTTATGTTTATTTACTTTACACATTAATTGTTTATGCTTTATATATATTATGACATTTATTTATTTTGTTTCACATGATTACTTATCTCAAAGTACTGAAAATATTGAGAGTTACTTCTAATAAGTTCTTGAGAGAAATCACATTATGAAAAATATAGAGCTGCGAATATTGTAATAATTACATTAATGGTAATAATATCGTCACCACTAGAAGAGAAAATTTTAAGAGAGCAATGTTTGTTCGCAAAAATAATCCTTCGAGAATTATAAATAACATATGTTATCAATTGACACATGAAATAAGTCAATGTGAATATAAGTTTTGGTAACTAAAAAATCAGTTGAAAACTCTAGAAGAGCTATATATTACTACTAAAAGAATAGTTTTCATTGAAAGCTCCAGAAGAGCTAAATATATTTCTATTCAAAGGAACAATTTTTGGTGGACAATGTACTATCGAATTTTAAAGAAACTTATATTTCAAAATTTGTACTACACATATACAAGAGAGATTGAATCACATGTTATGGTGAACCAGAAGTTTACAAATTCATATATATATACACACACACACATGTATATGTATATGTATATATATATATATAGTTGGCATGATCGGTTAGACCATCCTGATATATAATGATGCGAAAATTATGAAGATTTATATGCACATTTATTAAAAGAACCTAAAGTTCTTGTGGTGCTTATTCTCAAAGGAATTGATTAAATTTCACTTACTAAAAGAACAAGAAGTTCTTGTGTTGCTTGTTCTCAAAAGAAATGATTAAGATCACACTTACCAAAAGAACTTAAAGTTCTTGTACTAAGGTTGAGACTGCATGTCTTGCATATCTGAATGAAATATGGGCCAATTTATCTACAAATGTGAGAAAAAAATTACATGATTTTATAGATGCATCTACATATGTATTATTATCTTACAACCAGAAGTTTGTGAGATTGATTAAAAAAAGATTCAGGTTATACAATTAAGACTATATGTTTTGCTAAAGTTAGTGGGTTTATATTTTAGGCTTTATCAATTGAAATAACTGTTACAAAGTATATTGATTATGAAAAATACGGTTTAACAAAATTTTAATTGGACGCCTCCTATTTAATAGCTAAACTACGAGAACACAACATTTATTATCTATATGTTATTTCACATATAGCATCACTTACACGCATCAAGCCAACAAGTTATAATAAACTCCCCGTTATGATTAGTTTTTGGTCAGAAGTCATACGTTTCCCATTTTATAATTTTTGAATGTGCGATATATAGTTGAATTGCTCCACCACAACGTAGAAAATGGGTAAAAAAAAAGGGTTGAGAATATATATTTAGTATGAGTCTCCTTTTATGTTTAAATTCTTAAACATTAATTGGAGAATCATTTATGACATGATTTTTCTCAACATCAGGGGAGATAATAATCAGCTAGATAAAGGAAAATGAATTATCATTATTTAGATCCTCATATATGAACTGGAAGTTCATAAGATAATTCATATTATTACATTTCAACTGCCATACATATTTACTAACCTAATGAGAGTAACCAAGTCTCATATACTAGCTGAAAATGCTCTAAATTTGAATTGAAATCCTAAAAGGATAACATGTTAAAGAGTATAGATGTAAATCATGCCTGAAGCATGATTATTGGAATTGGCTCCAAAGATCAAAATTCTCGTAAATGGAAAGTAATATGAGATGATCCTATATTGGAGGCGCTGCTCCTAAAGAGACTCAAGACATAACTAATAATAAAATTCTAAAAGACTTTCAGGTACCTGGAATAAATATTGAAAAGAGATCTCGACAAGTTATGTCAATACGAGAAAACAATAGAACCATAACAAGTTTTCGACAACAATTTTACATAGAATACTTCTATAGAAGTAAAGAAAGAAAATGAGGATCTTATATAAATATCTATCTAGAACTATAGAAATTGAATTGTCCAATGAAGAAAAACGCTTTAAACTTCCAAAAGTGAAGTTTTTGGACTAGTAGTCCAAACACCTAAAGGTGTAATGCAAGTGGGGTACAAATAAATAGTCCTGAGATATAAATACGATTTAAATTATGATTTATGAAGAATTTTAATTACATCATGGTGGATGCAATTACTTTGGCAGTTATGAAATATTTTATATGCGTCTAATTATTTTTTGGATCCCTATTTATCCTTAAAGGATTTAAAATGCTAGAAGTATTTGGAAATTTTCGAGAATTTTTTTTAGATATGCCCCTTGAATATTTATATTTTGGCGCATTTGGTATAATCGCCTTAGTGAGTACTAATTGAGGAAATTTTATAAGAATGATCAAATTTCAATATGTATTTTTATAAAGGAGTTTGGATCAAGATTCATTATGATAATTTGAATATCATTATAACTCCTGAAGAGTTTCAAATTGGAAACTCATGAAGAGCTTTCAAAGCATTTAATGGAAGTATTTGAGAAAAAGAATCTTGAGATAGGTTTTGTCTCGACCTAAAGATCGAGCACTTAAATATGAGTTTTGTCTATGAATGGACATAAGCTAAAAGAATCTTAAAGAAGATTCAATATGGATAAAGCATCTTTATTTTATACCCTAATGATTGTAAGTTTGTTGGGTGTGAATAACTTTATCTACTAAAGAAAGATAAATGAATCCTTGGTCTGGAAGCACCATATATTATGTAGAACTAATGTTTTGATATAATAATTGAAAAATGTTTTGGACTGATTTAAAAAGAATTCAAAACTATTTCCAAAGTCAAAATAACTTGAAACTATGTTTAGGGGATGTTTTTAAAGTTTTTTTACATGTTTTCAAAGCCAAACTTAACAAAACCATCCAGGTGTATTGAAACACTTTTAGGCGTTTCGATACGGTGTCTTCCAGTGTCAAAACGTTTCGATACGAGTATCGAAACAGGTCTTTTCTGGATGAGGTTTTTGCCCAGCGTTTCGATACGGGCTATGCCGTTTCGATACGCCTACGTGGCATCGACCACAACAGTCATAAACCCCAACGGCTACTTTCCAACTAACATTTAAATGCAGAGCATTTCGATACAGTGCCTAGCGTTTCGATACGGGCATTTCGATACGACCCATGGCGTTTCGATACGGATGCTCATCAGACTGCAACAACTCTTTCTACTTGAAGAGCATATCGAAACGGGTTCGAGCGTTTCGATACGGGTAGCAGCAGAACTACATTTATGGTGGGAAATAAAGTCCTCAACGGCTCCAAATCAACCCCAACGGCTAGTAACGGCCATAAACTCATTAAGGAGTATAAAAGGGACCTCCAAGCATCAAGATATGGTTAATGCTTCAATTGTCAATCAACAAATGATCAAAAAGTGTCTTTGTACTTAAATTGTCATTTCTTGTATAGACAAACACTAGCGAAAATTATGGAGATTTATATGCACATTCATTAAAAGAACCTAAAGTTCTTGTGGTGCTTATTCTCAAAGGAATTGATTAAATTTCACTTACTAAAAGAACAAGAAGTTCTTGTGTTGCTTGTTCTCAAAGGAAATGATTAAGATCACACTTACCAAAAGAACTTAAAGTTCTTGTACTAAGGTTGATACTGCATGTCTTGCATATCTGAATGAAATATGGGCCAATTTATCTACAAATGTGAGAAAAAAATTACATGATTTTATAGATGCATCTACATATGTATTATTATCTTACAACCAGAAGTTTGTGAGATTGATTAAAAAAAGATTCAGGTTATACAATTAAGACTATATGTTTTGCTAAAGTTAGTGGGTTTATATTTTAGGCTTTATCAATTGAAATAACTGTTACAAAGTATATTGATTATGAAAAATATGATTTAACAAAATTTTAATTGGACGCCTCCTATTTAATAGCTAAACTACCAGAACAAAACATTTATTATCTATATGTTATTTCACATATAGCAGCACTTACACGCATCAAGCCAACGAGTTATAATAAACTCCCCGTTATGATTGGTTTTTGGTCAGAAGTCATACGTTTCCCATTTTATAATTTTTGAATGTGTGATATATAGTTGAATTGCTCCACCACAACGTAGAAAATGGGTAAATAAAAAGGGTTGAGAATATATATTTAGTATGAGTCTCCTTTTATGTTTAAATTCTTAAACATTAATTGGAGAATCATTTATGACATGATTTTTCTCAACATCAGGGGAGATAATAATCAGCTAGATAAAGGAAAATGAATTATCATTATTTAGATCCTCATATATGAACTGGAAGTTCATAAGATAATTCATGTTATTACATTTCAACTGCCATACATATTTACTAACCTAATGAGAGTAACCAAGTCTCATATACTAGATGAAAATGCTCTAAATTTGAATTGAAATCATAAAAGGATAACATGTTAGAGAGTATAGATGTAAATCATGCCTGAAGCATGATTATTGGAATTGGCTCCAAAGATCAAAATTCTCGTAAATGGAAAGTAATATGAGACGATCCTATATTGGAGGCGCTGCTCCTAAAGAGACTCAAGACATAACTAATAATAAAATTCTAAAAGACTTTCAGGTACCTGGAATAAATATTGAAAAGAGATCTCGACAAGTTATGTCAATACGAGAAAACAATAGAACCATAACAAGTTTTCGACAACAATTTTACATAGAATACTTCTATAGAAGTAAAGAAAGAAAATGAGGATCTTATATAAATATCTATCTAGAACTATAGAAATTGAATTGTCCAATGAAGAAAAACGCTTTAAACTTCCAAAAGTGAAGTTTTTGGACTAGTAGTCCAAACACCTAAAGGTGTAATGCAAGTGGGGTACAAATAAATAGTCCTGAGATATAAATACGATTTAAATTATGATTTATGAAGAATTTTAATTACATCATGGTGGATGCAATTACTTTGGCAGATATGAAATATTTTATATGCGTCTAATTATTTTTTGGATCCCTATTTATCCTTAAAGGATTTAAAATGCTAGAAGCATTTGGAAATTTTCGAGAATTTTTTTTAGATATGCCCCTTGAATATTTATATTTTGGCGCATTTGGTATAATCGCCTTAGTGAGTACTAATTGAGGAAATTTTATAAGAATGATCAAATTTCAATATGTATTTTTATAAAGGAGTTTGGATCAAGATTCATTATGATAATTTGAATATCATTATAACTCCTGAAGAGCTTCAAATTGGAAACTCATGAAGAGCTTTCAAAGCATTTAATGGAAGTATTTGAGAAAAAGAATCTTGAGATAGGTTTTGTCTCGACCTAAAGATCGAGCACTTAAATATGAGTTTTGTCTATGAATGGACATAAGCTAAAAGAATCTTAAAGAAGATTCAATATGGATAAAGCATCTTTATTTTGTACCCTAATGATTGTAAGTTTGTTGGGTGTGAATAACTTTATCTACTAAAGAAAGATAAATGAATCCTTGGTCTGGAAGCACCATATATTATGTAGAACTAATGTTTTGATATAATAATTGAAAAATGTTTTGGACTGATTTAAAAAGAATTCAAAACTATTTCCAAAGTCAAAATAACTTGAAACTATGTTTAGGGGATGTTTTTAAAGTTTTTTTACATGTTTTCAAAGCCAAACTTAACAAAACCATCCAGGTGTATTGAAACACTTTTAGGCGTTTCGATACGGTGTCTTCCAGTGTCAAAACGTTTCGATACGAGTATCAAAACAGGTCTTTTCTGGATGAGGTTTTTGCCCAGCGTTTCGATACGGGCTATGCCATTTCCATACGCCTACGTGGCATCGACCACAACAGTCATAAACCCCAACGACTACTTTCCAACTAACATTTAAATGCAGAGCATTTCGATACGGTGCCTAGCGTTTCGATACGGGCATTTCGATACGACCCGTGGCGTTTCGATACAGATGCTCATCAGACTGCAACAGCTCTTTCTACTTGAAGAGCATATCGAAACGGGTTCGAGCGTTTCGATACGGGTAGCAGCAGAACTACATTTATGGTGGGAAATAAAGTCCTCAACGGCTCCAAATCAACCCCAACGGCTAGTAACGGATATAAACTCATTAAGGAGTATAAAAGGGACCTCCATGCATCAAGATATGGTTAATGCTTCAATTGTCAATCAACAAATGATCAAAAAGTGTCTTTGTACTTAAATTGTCATTTCTTGTATAGACAAACACTAGTGAGCCAAAATTGTCAATTTTGCTCAAGTGTTTTTAGGTTTTGGGTGAGTGCTAAATTGTGAAAACAAATACCTATTAGTGGGATTTAAGTTTGCTTATCTTTCTTTTTTGTAAAGAGGGTTTGATCAAGGCTTTGGGTAGAAAGCTTGATCAGTGTATAAGGGTTTCCTCCTAAGCCTAGAAAAGGGGACGAATCAATAGTGGATTGATTGGAAGTCCTTAGTGGGAAGATAAGGTAGTGGATGTAGACCTTGGTTAGAAGGTTGAATCACTCTAAAATCATTGTGTCATTTATATTTTAGCTTCCACACCATATCCACCCAAAATTCCACCTCTCCACCACTTGGTGAGCAAGATCGGTTGAAGGAATCGAGCACCTCACAACTCAACATATTAGTTGGTCCAGAAATATCATCTAAACACTACAAAGATCATTACCTTTAGATCTTCAAACATTAATCGATGTCTCCTCAAATCTTGTAGAAATCATTGTTATGCATGAGGCAAGCCAAAAAAGTGATTGGCTAAGACTATTGATCCAACATATTTAAAATATATGTGATTTACTTTCACAAGATAAGATGCATGTTAAGTGTGCAACAGTCCTATATTTATGCCTTAGTTTAGCTCAATTATTGTTGTTCCTAAGCATAGTTTAGTTGCATTTATTAAGAAAACATACACAAAACTGCATATATTAGATATTCTTCCTTATTTGATGAACTTAATTGTTTTTATATAAAAGATATTGCTCGGGTGTGGTTTCTCTCTGTGCGTAGGTACCTGCCCAGGCAGATGCCGCCGAGGCAGTAGAGAGGGCAGAAGAGAAGAAGCTGGAAATTGATGGAGAGAGCTACTGGACCATCTGGAGAGCTGATCGAGAACTGAAAAAGCAGAGAGGCCCATAATGAAGAGCTGTGCCAATCCCTGCACACCAACCCAGACCTTTGTCGAGGTAGTTAACAGTATGCCGCCGAGGCAACAACTCGAGGAAGGGTGGGAATATGCAAAGTGGTATGCAGCTGAAAGAGCTCATCAAGCCCAATTTTTGGAGACCACTTGCACGTGCATTGGAGCCCAGCAGACAAAGAAAAGCCACGGTCAAAGTCAAGGTGGAAAAGGTCAAATGGGAATCTAGGAAGATTTAATGTTAGATTTGTTCTTTTAATGAGTTGTAATTAGATTCTAACTAGGATTCCTTCCCTAAACTGACTTAGACCTAGGCTCCTCCCTTATAAATGTAAATCGACTTGAAGGAGAAAAACACAATTTGAGATTAGAGAGAAACCCTTATTCTTGTCGAAAAACCCTTGTGCCGCCATCTCCATTATGTTCTAAACCTTCCCTAGGGCTAAGGGTTGGTTGCCTAGTAGTTGTGAGAGTTTTGCTTGTATTTGTTTAAGTTTCAGTTTTTGCAATAAAATTCAAGGTTTGTTTACTCTTGGTTCTTCATTATATGCAATCTTTATCGGGAGAGAAGAGATCATCAATCTATTTGTTCAATATCGGGAGAGTTGGACTCACAAAACGAGTAAACACGGTTTTATCCAACCATAGGATAAAGCTACTTTGGCTTAAGGATAAGTTAGAAGTTCAGCGGCTAAGAGAGACTTCATAATCGGTTGGTGTTCATCCTTAGATTCACGCTGGGAAGTATTATCCAAGACGTGTTCACCAATAGTACTTCAAGCTTAGGGATAAGAGGAAGTCCTTGAAGGGAGCCTTGTTGAACCTTGAATCATCGCTTAATTTCCCATGCAGTCAAATTGGTCCCTGCCGAGACATACTTGTGGCAGCTACCAAAAGTTGTTAAGTTGATCTGCAAAATTGTACCGAGACAGTGCATCCAATCTCCACACTACGAAGCATTCCAATATCGACCCATTCTCTCACTCTGATTTCTCAATTTATTTTCTTTGCTTTAGTTTTAATTAAATCCAAACAACTTTTACTACTTGTGTTTTTATTTGTGCAGAAAGGCGAATTCCTAAGGTTGTCACAATCCCTATGGAGACGATATCTTAAATACTATAACATGGCACCGTGTATACTTGCAAGCAATTTGCGCATCACTTTTGCACGCAACAAGTTTTTGGCACCGTTGCTAGGGATTGGCGTACAACTTTTTGTTTTTTGTTTTTCTGCACTTTTTATTTTTCTAATTAACCTCATGGTTTTCTTTGGTTTATGACCAGAGCGAACCATAAATCACTCTTGCGAGACTACGATCCAGAGCCTAAACGTACTGCACACAGATTAAGACAAGCAAAAAGAGAAGCCATGGGTGACCAAGAGAACATCCAGAATGGGAATCCACCACAGCCCAGAATCAACAATGCTGTGGCGCGCGATGGCAGACAACCTCCTGCCGCTCAGCGGCTAGTTCGAGACTACTTGGAGGAGGATCTTAGAAGGCTAAACTCTGGCGTGATTGATCCAAAAATAGAAGCGGACCACTTCGAACTCAAACCAATCATGTTTAACATGCTAAATACACTTGGACAGTTTAGAGGATCTGCCACTAAAGACGCCCACTAGCACATGAAATCCTTCATGGATATCTGCAAATCATTCAAAATCCATGGAGTCCACCCTGACGTGCTAGGGCTCATATTATTTCCATATTCACTGAGGGATAGGGCAAAAACTTGGTTCAACAATCTACCATCAGAGTCCATTGAATCGTGGACAAAACTATGCCGAGATTTCTTAGCTCGATTTAATCCTGTCAGTTTAACTAACATATTGCGGACTGACGTTACTACTTTTCGATAGGCAGATGATGAACTGATGTACGAGGTATGGGAGAGATATTGCGAGTTGCTCAATAAATGCTCCTCCCATGGATTTCCAGAGTGGACACAAGTATCAATATTCTACAATGGTGTAAACACACCTACGAGGATGATGTTGGATTCTTCTGCCAATGGTACATTACTAGATAAGAAGCCGACCGAAGCAATTCAAATCCTGAACAGAATGGCCAAGAACGACTACTAGTTCCCTAATGCCCGCCACAGCGGCATAAGGAGGTAGGCCACAACAAACGAGCTAGGAGCATCAGATGCAGTCGTAGCACAAATCGCTCATTTAACAAAGATGGTAGAAGATATACAAAGGAAGAACAATACCCAGCAGGTTAAAGTCGTTGATGCCTTTTGCGACCAATGTGGGGGAGACCATGACTCATCCAAGTGCCAACAAGGAACCGAAACTAGCTGCTTTGTGGCGAACTTCAACAGAAACAACAACCCTACATCAAACAACTACAATCCAGCCTGGAAGAGGAACCCTAATTTTTCATGGAGTAACCCCCAAAACGCTCTAAATCTGACTAACCAGACAAACCAAACGCAAGGATTCTAGCAAACTATGTTGTAGCAGAGCATGCAACACCCAGTGCTTTAGAGCATACTTTAAATGCCTTCATGACTCAAACAGGTACCTATATGTCCAACATGGATTTATTTGTTAAGAAAACTGAAGCTCTCATGGATAGGATCGAGATGAGAATTCAAAATCACGAGGCAACTTTAAAGTCACTAGAACCTTAAGTGGAACAATTTGCACAAGTCCTAAACCCCAGACCTATGGGAGGATTACCCAGCGACACTGAAGTCGTGAGGAAACCCACTTACAAAAAGTGCAAGGCCATCAATACCAAAAAAGGTAAGCAGCCAATCAAATCAGTTGCCTAGACAGAAGCAGGCAAGCCCGCCTCGACAGATCCAGGACCTTCTGCCGCGGCGGACCCTATTGATGCTTCTGCAAAACTTGAGGTACGCGCACACCCATATGTTCTACAGTAGCTGAAACACTAGAAGCAAGACCATCAGTTCAAAAAGTTTCTAGATATTCTTAAGCAATTGCATATCAACATACCCCTGGTGGAAGCCATACAACAAATGCCGAACTATGCCAAATTTTTGAAAGACATGTTTTCCAAACGAAAAAGAATCAGAGAATTTGAAACTATCGCCGTGACGAAATAATGCATGTCCATGATGCACAATAAAACGCCACCCAAGCTGAGAGATCTAGGCAACTTCCTCATCCCTTGCGCCATTGGGAACCATTACAAAGGGAAAGCCTTATGTGACCTTGGGGAAATCATCAATGTAATGCCCAAGTCGGTGTTTGAAAAACTGGGAATTGGGAAAGCTAGACCCACTACCGTCATGCTCTAGTTAGCCGACTGCTCTTACATGCATCCGGAAGGGAAAATTGAAGATATCCTAGTAAGAGTAGATAATTTTATTTTTCCAGTTGATTTCCTAATTTTGGACTGTGAGGCAGACGATAAAGCACCCATCATCATTGGGAGACCGTTCCTAGCCACTGGCAGAAGTCTGATAGACGTGGAATATGAGGAGCTCACTTTGAGGGTGAATGACCAGAAAATCGAGCTGAATGTCTTACAACCCTTGAAAAAAGCTGACGACGGAGAAGAATGTCAGGATATTCATACCTCGACAGACACCAAACCCAGCACAGTAATAGAGCACTCCAGCCAAAGCCGCTGGGGCGGGTGACCTGGCAATGACACTGATTCAAAGAACCACAAGGACCCGCCCTGGCAGGGGGTAAAACAGATGTTGCAGCAGCCCAGGAAGTGGTTAGGTTGGGAAATACATCCGAATGCATTCCCAACATAACTTAAACTATTTTTCTTTTCTTTTATCTTCATGCTTTAGGATTTAGATTTTAATTTCCTGCAATTTTTTCCAGTTCTTAGGAAGTAGATTTAATTTCAACATTTATTTATTCACTAATAATTTTTATTTCAGTTTTTTTTAGGAGAGACAATAGCCCAAGAGAAGAGAAAAGGCGCCAGCCCAATTCCATCACCCATTCCAGCCCGCCCACCAAGTTTGCCGCGACAGATAGACGTTGTTTCCCGCCAAAACTAGTCGTTCCCAGACACTCGTTCCGTTCCAACGGCTCTCTGCCTGGGCAATGTCTGACTAGACATATGAAATGGCAACCCATGCAGCCTCTTCCGCCTCTCCTGCCCCCACAGAGCCCTAAGTTTCTCCAGCCCCGACAGCCACGGTGGTACTTTCAGAGTTTGAAGACAGAGCTGACACATCAGCCGCCCCAGCCCGTGAAAAAGAGCAGTCCTCCAGAGCGCCCCCGTCTGAATCGACCTTCTTCAAGTCATGGTCAGACGATTCGGTTTGGGAAGATATAGTTTGGTCGTTAACAAGGAAACTTGAGCCGTCGTTCTCCATATGTACAAAAAGAACGCACCCTGCCACCGAAGAAGTCTGCCCAGACAACGAAGACGACGCCAAACGGGAAGTCATGCAAAGAGTAGAACTAAATCCACCTTCCCGCCAGCCGCCGCCAAGGGTGGCAAAACGCTTCAAAGTCGCAGCTCAAAAAAGGATGATCCTAGACGAAGATGATGAAACCTCCTCCGAATCACCATCAATCTAAGCCTCTCTATCCTTCTTCTATTTTTTTTAATCTATGCTAAATTTTGTGTATGTAGGCAGGCATTGAGGACAATGCTCCTCTCGAGTTTGGGGGGAATTAGTCCTCTATTTTTTTCTATTTTTCTTTTATTTTCTATTTTTTTATGTTTTTATGTTTCTGTTTTGTTTTTAGTAGTTTCATATAGGTTCTAATGTAGCATGCATTTATTTAAAATCTAATGAAATCTTAGTCTGAGAAAAAATCTTGAGTAGTTTTTACCCACCGCGGCAGATTACCAGCCTGGGTGGCAACCTTAGCATGACTCTGGATTTGCTTAGAATCTTACTATAATCTGAACTTAAAGAAACACTCTTTCTGAGTAGTTTGATTTTAGAACTTCCAGGAAACTTAGGTACTTCACCTAGTAAACTTGGGTAGAACTTATTAAAAAAAACATGTCCTATAGGTGCCCAAAACTGGCTCTAGGATAAGCTAGAGGTGCCCGAAACCGGCTCTAGCCAAATAAATGATGCTAAATAAAATTATTAGAGGTGCCTATCTCCGGCTCTAGTGGTTTAAATCCTTTATTGATTAGTATATGAATTGCAAAAGAAACTAGAGGGAAACCCAAGAGAATTAAGGTGTTTATCGGAGTTTACTTAGAAGCCGAAGAATTATTCTAATCACAAGGACCGCACACACTCATGAGATACATAGTTCGGTTACGGGTAAGTCCATTATCATTCGAAAGGTTGCTATTAGGTGTAAATCTACACGATATGTAAAGGTTTCTCAAGGTACGCTCTCGACTAAGCATACATAGGATTTTAAGTTTTGGCATGTTATTGTTAGATTGCATTTCTTGAGGACAAGCAATAGTTCGAGTTTGGGTGAGTGTTAAGTGTGCAACAATCCTATATTTATGCCCTAGTTTAGCTCAATTATTGTTGTTCTTAAGCATAGTTTAGTTGCATTTATTAAGAAAACATATACAAAACTGCATAGATTAGATATTCTGCCTTATTTGATGAACGTAGTTGTTTTATATAAAAGATACTACTCAGGTGTGTTTTCTCTTTGTGCGCATGTACCCGCCCAGGCAGATGCCGCCGAGGTAGTAGAGAGGGTAGAAGAGGAGAAGCTAGAAATTGATTGAGGGAGCTATTGGACCATCTGGAGAGCTGGTCAAGAACTGACAAAGATGAGAGGCCCATAAAGAAGAGCTGTGCCAACCCCTGCACACCAACCCAGACCTCTGCCGAGGCAGATAATAGTATACCGCCGAGGCAGCAACTCGAGGAAGGGTGGAAATATGCAAAGTGGTATGCGAATGAAAGAGCTCATTGAGCCCAATTTTTGGAGACCACTTGCACGTGCATTGGAGCCCAGTAGACAAAGAAAAGCCATGGTCAAAGTCAAGGTGGAAAAAGTCAAACGAGAATCTAGAAAGATTTAATGTTAGACTTGTTCTTTTAATGAGTTGTAATTAGATTCTAACTAGGATTTCTGCCCTAAACCGACTTAGACCTAGGATCCTCCCCTATAAATGTAAATCGACTTGAAGGAGAAAAACACAATTTGAGATTAGAGAGAAACCCTCATTCTTGTCGAAAAATCCTTGTGCCTCCATCTCCATTATGTTCTAAACCTTCCCTAGGGATAAGGGTTGGTTGCCTAGTAGTTGTGAGAGTTTTGCTTGTATTTGTTTAGGTTTCAGTTTTTGTAATCCCCTCGACCCGGCCTAGCCACCAGACCGTATCAAGTGGATTACACGGGACTAATCAAAGAAAGATCCAAAGATTTCCCTTTGATTAGCAACCCAAGACGCGTTGATTAATATCTTTTCTAGATGCTCGAAATAAATCTTAGATTATCGAACACGCAGCAGAAGAAAGAACAACAATCAAGCATCGATTCGAACCAAAAAGGGGAAACCATGGACCAAAATGCAAAACTAGCATAATATGGGGACCTAAGATGCAATTCAGGTGATCTTTGAGAAATTTAGTCCATTTCATGCATCCATGATGAAAAGCAACATTAAACATGCACACAATCAACCCCAATTGAAAACTACATATACTAGGACCAAAACACAAGAAAAATAACTTTAAAGATGCCTTTAACTAACTTCAACGACCCCGTTTCGAAACTCGTAGGAAACGGTGCTTCACTGTAACACCCGGGTTTGGGGGTCGGGTGGAAATGATATTTAAATAATATTTTGGGTCTCGGTTTTTGATTAAATAATATTATACATTATTAGGACCTTGTGTCTTGTTTCATTTTCAAAATAAACATTTTTATGTTTGGACTAATTCGAAATGAAACTAAAATGTCATGGATTTTAAAGTAAGGGAGAGTTGCCATCTCATTAATGGCATACTTGTAATTTAATGGAATTGGGGAATTAAAAAAGCCCATTTTTAATTTTAAAAGAACTACTCACCATCTTCTTCCCTCTTCACTTCCCCATTCCAACATGAAAAGCTCCCTTTACCCCAAATCACTTTTCCATCATCTTCCTTGCTCATTGTTGGAGATTTTTCGAAGGTAAAATCATTTTCAACTTGTACTCCTCTTCCTCTTTAAGATGGTGCCTTTAATTTTCATAAAGCTCATAGATTTTGAAATTTAGGGTTTTGGGTTTTTAGGTTAAAAATGAAAACTTTAATGCCTTTAATTTGAGCTTTCGATTTGTTGAAGTTAGATATGTTGTTTATGAACCATAAGGTCCAACATATATGATTTTTAAATTGTTTTATTGAGATTCCCGAATTTGGGTATAAATGGGGTTTTTGGAGGGTTTTGGGTGAGTTTTGGGGGTTGTTTTAGGTGGAAATTGATAGCCCAATGGTAGTACTATGGTTAGGGGTTGATTTGGGATTGTTTGTGGGTGCTATGGATGTTGGAAACATAGTTTTTGGACATGATTTTGGGGCTGTCCGAATTGGTGAAAAATGAGATTTGTTCATGCTTGCAACATGGTAAATTGTGATTGAATTGTATTCCGGGTTGGTCTTTTGATGTTGGGCTGATTAGGAATTGTTTGAAATGTGTTTGAGGTTGTTTAAAAGCGGAAATTGGTGTTGGAGAAGCTTCGGAAAGAAATCCGGAAATTTGAGGGAGGTTGCTTGCTTGGCTTGGAGCTTGGAAGCTTAGGTGAGTGGTTAATGTTTTAATTCGATTTTCAAAGGTTGGTTCAAGCATATGAATGTGGAAATGTTTTCAAGTAATGTTTTGGTTCAAAGATGGTTTTGAAATATTTTAGATTGGGCTTGGAAAGTCGAATTAAACTCAAGAGTAAGTTGTTGTGGATTACCTCTTTAATTTCCCCTTTTTCCATTTGTTTTCATTACTTGTGGTGATGTTTTGTTAAGCATGAAATTTAAATAATTTGGGAAGAAGTATGATTTCTTAATATTATAGCGTTGATCATATATGATGGTATTAATGATGTTGTTGATATGCCTTGTAAGATGTGTGTAAGTTGGTGCAGGTTGTGCACGAAAATGGTGAGTAAGACCATTTGTAATTGGTAAGATTGTAATGTAGTAAGTGATGCCTAACTGTGGAAATTGTTACAACTTGTTTGGTTGTGCATGATATAGTGAGTACATGTTGCATGATAGTGAGTGTATATTGTGTTGTATGGTTGGCGTCGAACCTCACGTGATGGTTGTCGTTGCTCCGGTGATGTGTAGTCCCACCGGTAGCAAGTGGTATAAGACTCCGGTGATGTGTAGTCCCACCGGTAGTGACTAGTAGAAGAGTACTTTGATGTGTAGTCCCATTGGAAAACTACTAGTCGAAACGGTGATGTGTAGTCCCACCGTGTGTGTTTGGTTATGCTTGTGCATACCATGTGTTGTTCATGTGTATCTCACTATATCTTTCCTCCTATGGTTTTGCTTTAATTTAGGATCATGCCTTTATGCATACCATGAAGTGTAATGCCATGACAAATGCTTATGTTGATGACCTTTGGTTGAACTTGTATGTTAGTAGAAGGTTTAGGTTGTAGGATGATTTGTATGTGTTGACCTTTATTTTAAAAGAAAGCTTTGAACCCTGCATTGTCGTAGTTATGTTTTAGAGCTCCGCTCACTAAGCTTTATGCTTACGCTCTCCTTTTTCCGACAATGCAGATCTTTAGCTTGGAGTTAGCAAGGAGCAAGATGAGGGCGTCCAAGCGTGTGGTAGTTTGCTCAAGTATGGTATAATTAAATAATGTAGTAGTCTAGCAATGGGAAATGCTACGTGTTTTAGGAGCTTGTATCTAGACTCCTTTGTGTTGGCCACATGTTGTTAATGCCTTATGTTGATGTCTTAGTTTGATTATGGTTTGTAATGCATGATATGCTATGATGGATGTTGCGTGTGTTGGCATGTCTATTGGTGTTTAGGTTGCCTTGTTAGAGAGGGTCAAACCTCATATGCTTACCTTATGCCTTTTAAGACCCTTGAGATCCATGTATGACTTGTATGCCTAATTGCCTTTGTTGGAATGCCAAGTATGTATGCCTTGCTCATGTTTGGATGCTAAGTTGATTGCATGACTTGTGTATCATCTTGTGATGGATTGTGCCATCGATTTCATGTTAGAGCATGCTTATATGTTTGATTTTGCCTTAGGATTGATGTTAGTGTGTTGGTTGAGGTTTGAGAGGGATTTAAGGGCCTTATTGTGCCTTAAATCAGCTCAAACCTGCCTTTTCGTAGCTGGGGTATCGATACCGTTGGACTGGTATCGACACTGCCCTTTGGTTTCAGGCCTCGTGTATCGATACTCGAGGGAGAGTATCGATACCTTTTTGGCCACTGGAGCCACTGTCGATTTCGGTATCGATACCGGCCTCGAGGGTATCGATACCGTTGTCCTAGCTTTGACCGTGGGAAGTCAACTTTTGGAGAGGGTATCGATACCCTTGAGGGAGGTATCGATACTGTCTCCTCAGGTTGACCAAACCCTGTTGACCTAGTCAAGGGGTATCGATACCCCCCCTAAGGGTATCGATACCGCCTGCAGTTTAACTTTAAAAATGGGCTTTTAAATGTTAGTTTGGGTTCGTTTGACTGCGTTGTAAATATCGTTCCGCTGTATGATCACTTAGGATGTAATTTTCATCTAGACAAGATTAAAATGAAAAAAAAATATAGGGTTGCTAACCGAGGGAGAGTTCCTTAGGGAGTTTTCACTCGGTTTTCCCCGTGTAGCACACTCGGACCGGTCATCCGGCCAGACCGGGACGAGGGGGTTACATTCACAGTAGCGAAAACGTTCCGAAACAGCTTGAGACCGTTCCGGTCCTGGTTATCCCGTTTCGATACTCGTTCCGAAACGCCAAGACAAAAATAAGGGTTGTTCCAAAACGTTCGAGCCCGTTCCGAAACACCCTGCTGCAGAAACAACAAAACTGCAATTTAAGCATCTCTAAGGGTATTTAACTTGGTTCTAATCACCACATACAACAGAGAAACAACAAGATCAACATATACACACTAACACGAACCATCAAACATGTTTAAGATCAAGAGAAACATAAACATACTTTACATACGAAAATAAAGAAAGCTTCAAGATCCAACAATATAAGAACAAGGTCCAAAACCAAGACCACAAGACATAAGATAAGAACAAGCCATCCAGATAACTATCAACATGTTCTCAACACAAGGAGTTTACAAACACTCCAAAGGCATAAACAAGGTTCACCCTCATTGCCACACACACTATTATCTAAGCAAAATCATACTTGAGCTAAGAGCGGACACTTGGATCACCTCCCTTGCACCGTTGCTTTCCAAAAGGGTCTACGGATCTGCATTGTTGGAAAAAAATAGCGTAAGCTATAAAGCTTAGTGAGCGGAGCTCAAAACCAACTACGACAATGCAGTTTTGAAAACAATCATCACTTAGGAAACCAAACCCTGTTTCTTGAAATCTCTTTCACAAATCATTTCCAAAACCATTTCCTTTTCAACATGCTATCTTGAAACAAGATTAAGCAAAGCAACCACACATGCCATAGGCAAAGAATGTGCATCAACCATGCATAAGCCATACATTAACCATATATGCAAACCGAGCCTACCGGCTCCTTTACCATGCACACGCTTCAAACATAAGCATAACCATATGAGTTTACCAAGCTCATAAAGAAACCATAAGCGATTGAGTATATCGGCATCAATGACACGTTGCTCGGATAAGAGGACACCTTGATGGCACAACCCCCATCAAGTCACATAGTGAAACAACCCTCACCACAAACACACTTCAGCCAGGATGCCACAACCCGCATTACCCGTTGGTGATAGCCCTTTTACCGATTTCACTAACACATGTGCTCTAGTCAAAGCATCTTTCAGACGATCAAAAGCCAGTTGTCTCGTTTCTGTCCACTCATATCTAACATCCTTTTGCAACAATTTCGTCAAAGGAGCAACTATCTTAGAAAATCCTTCTACAAACCGACGATAGTAGCCCGCTAAGCCTAGGAAACTATGAACTTCAGTCACAGACTTCGGTTGCTTCCAATTCACAACAGCTTCCACTTTCTTAAGATCAACTCTAATGCTACCCGCTGACACGACATACCCTAGAAAGACTACCTCTCTAATCCAGAACTCGCATTTGCTCAATTTCTCATACAACTGATTATCTAACAAAGTCTTCAACACAAGTCACAAATGTAACACCCCGGTTTTGGGCTCAGAAGTTTTGGGCGTTGACCGGTTCGGCCAAAGTGCTGATCGAATATATAAGAGTGAATTTAGGAAAGCCTAGTTCGGGTTGCATTAAAAATATGGAAAATGTTCTAAAATCATATTTTAATATATAAAAGTGAACTGTGAAATCAATTTTGGAAAATGAGGTTCGGAAGGTTGACATTTTGGCTAGTGACCAAAATGTAATTTTTGAAAGTTGCGGGACAGTTTTATAAAGGATTGAAACTTTGAATCTTTAAGGAGCTATTATTCCAAAAACGATTTCTCCAGATTTTTCTAAGATATTTTAAGGCTTTATTCTGATTTTTAAAGATTATGAAATGTGGAGGGAAATCATTTTCACCATTTCTTAACTAACTTTCCATTTTCTCTCAATTTTCCTTTTCTCTCATTTTCTCTCCACCCAAACACAATTCTCCAGATTTTCTTCTCTGATTTTGGCATCTAAATCACTCATTTCAACTCTCTTGTGATTCCTAATCATCTCTACAACAAAACCTCTCAATTTGCAAGTTGTTTCATTAAGCATTTTGGCTCTAAAAAGGAGAAATTCAAGTTTGGAGGTAAGAACGTCCTTCTCCTCTAAACTATCAGTTCTTTACTGAAATTCCTAAGTTCTCAATCCTTGATTTGTGTTTTGTTAATGGCTTTTCAATTGAAATCTTGATTTTGACTTAAAATGCAAGATTTGGTGATTTTGGTGAAATTTTCGTGTGATCTGTTTGGGCAGTGTTTTGAAGTGTCAAAATGATGTTAAATGAATGCTAAATTGATTAGAAGTTGAGGTTTAATCAATGCAATCCCGGATAGGTTGAATTTCCTAAGTTTGGCTTGAGTTTGTGGTTGTTTTTGGAGTGTTTTTGGTGATATGTTATACCTGGAGGTATAAGGATGTGTTTGTGATCATTTTGGATGTTAATGGATGTTTAAAAATGGTTAGAAGTGATGGATCTTGGCTGGGTTAAGTTTTGGAAGTGTTTGGAGGTGATTTCGGTTGTGTTTGGTAGCCAAATTGTTGGATTTGGGATGAGCAGCGAGTTGAGTCTTGTTGCTGGTGTTCTTAATGCATAATGATGCATTAATCCTCTGTTGTTGTGTGCTTGAAACAGGGGAGTTTGATCCGTGAGCTTTGGACGTGTTGCGGAAGGTTTTCGGATGCTTGGAAGGCTTGTCGGCTAGCCTTGTTTTGAGTATCGGTGAGTGAAGTTGGGTTTTCAGCTTTTAAACCAAGGTTTGAAGGTTTTGGGAGCTTAGTTTAAGTCTAAACAACTTTGCTAAGCTCAAGAGTAAGTGATTGGATTTTCGCTCTTGAATTGTGTTGTGTTTGGTTTTAAAAGCTATTGTGGTTGATGATTGAGATGCATATGTTTTGCATGGTTTAAATCTGTTTTGAAAGCATATATTAAGCATGGTTTATTTCTGGTTTTGAAAGCCATTTTTGAAGGATGCTCAAGGTAAGAGATCCTTGGTTTTGTTTATGGTAATTGTGATTTTGATGCATAGTGGTGCATGTTGATCTATGGCTTTGTATGATGCTTTAAAACAGTGAATTGATGATGGTAAATGTTACTTTTTGCATATTGGTTATGCATGTGAATCATTGGATTAATGAGGTAATGGTTTTGCATATTGATTATGCATGTGAATCATTGGACTATTGTGGTGATGGTTTTTGCATTGTGATTATGCATATGAATCAGTGGAATAATATGGTAAGATGGTTATGTTGGCAAGTGATGAAAGTGGTTCTTGGTTCGTTGATCGGATATAGTTAGCCGGCTATAGGATTGGGTGCACCGTGAATTAAGTCGCCTTGGAGGAGGAGTGGTCAAGAGTGGACCGGAAAGCTCCCTTCAAGTATCCTAACGAGATGGTTAAGGTTATAATGGAGGTGTTGTCCATTCGAGGACCTTGGTTGAGCAAAGGTTATATGGTGTTTAAAAGTCCATATGTGAGAACCTTGTGCTTGTTAAGATCACAATGGCAATGTAAGACCATGTGTGGATCTTGTGTGGGGTGTCCCGGATCTCGTTAGTGATTTATACAACTACCAATCGGTTATGCAAAGGTTGTATGGTGTTTAAAAGTCCATACAAGGAAACCTTGTGCATGTTGAGGGTGTATGGTGTTTAAAAGTCCATGCATGGGAACCTCGGGAAAAGCTAAGGTTGTATGGTGTTTAAAAGTCCATACATGGGAACTTTAGGCTTGTAAGGTCAAATGGTGTTTAAAAGTCCATTTGGGAGGCCTTGGATTGGTAGGGTGTATGGAGCGTAGGGACAACGCTCGGAATCCGCGTATCCGATCGGGTTGTTGAGTTGAAAAGTGGATGTGGTTGATCACTTGGAAGCCAATGTAATGTTCTTGATCATAAAGAAGCATGAGATGCTTGAAATGATGCATGATTGCATGTGAAGCATGAGATGCTTGAAAAGATGCATGGTTGCATGAAAAGTGTATGATGCTAGTGAATGCATGTTTACTTGTTAAGTTGAACAAGTGTTGATTATCATTTGATAAATGATGCATGTGTGCATGAAATCTCCTTAATGCATTGGAGTCTTGTTAAGACTTGTTTAAAAAGGCATGTGATAATGATGTTGTGGTTCATGGGTTGTCTTTGGATAATGCATGTATTGGATTGATTGAGTAAATGATTTTAAAGGGCTTCTTGCTTAAATGGTTTTTTAAGTATAAGAAGGGTATGTTGTGAAGTGTGAATGTTTTCCAAGGTTTTGATTTAACTTTGCATATGGTGTTTATGCATGGAATGGTTAAATGGATGATTATGTCATTTATGCTTTGAAAAGGTTTACTTAGCTTGCTAAGCTAAGGTTTGGTTTCTTGTATGTGCAATGCATGGTTTAAGCATGATGTTGAAAAGGAGTTTTCAAACATGGTTTTGGTTTGTCAAATCGGGTTGTTTTTTTAAAGTGTTTTGTAACCCGCTGCATTGATGGTGTTTTGGTTTTGAGCATTCCTCACTAAGCATTATGTGCTTACGCTCCGTTTTGTCCATCAATGCAGATTCTTGAAGTTTGGACAGCAAGGAGCAAGGGATTCAAGGTGGACTCCAATTGAGATGTATGTCTCGGTGAATAGCTATAGTTAATAAGGGCAATGGGGGTAGAATCTCTTGAATTGATGTTTTTGTATTCGTATATGTTCGGACAAGTATGTTTTAATGTTGTTGATGTTGCTGAATCATGATTTGGCTATAATGAGATTGTTTTGGAAAGATTGTGCTTAATTGGTTGCTTGTGTAGGAAGCATGCCTATAGAATTGGGGCTTTTTGCGTATGATGTTGTTCTGATGATTTGTTGATGCTTGCAAGTCTTATATATGTTGAATTGCATGCTGGTAAAGTTTGGTGACATTTGGAGCATGTTTGAATGATTAATTGCATGTTTTGGAATGCCTTTTTGCTGCAATCTGTGCAGGCGTTTCGGAACAGTGTGCACCGTTTCGGAACGGGTGCCTTGCATGAACCCAGGCGTCCGAAACGGTATGCACCATTTCGAAACGGTTTGGTCTCTGCCAGACCCCCGTTGCGGAACGCGTTGCGGAACGGCCCCGAGTTTCGAAACGGGCTCTGCCTGTTTCGGAACGGGTGACCGTTGGGGGCTGACAGGGGCGGTTAAATGTTTCAAAATGTTTGCATTTTGGTCCCGAAACTTGTTTGTGCAATTGTATGAGTTTGGGATGTCCGTTTGAGCTGAAATTTGGCAGGGAAGCATGGAACCTGATTAATTTTAAGTTGGTAACTTATAATTTGGTTAAGTCCTTAAAGTTTTCAGAATTTACAATTTGGTCCCTAAAGTTGTAAATTGTTCATTTGGGTCCCTGTTTGATCTCTGATGTTTGTGATCTTTGAGTATGCTGTTTGCATGATCACATCTAAGGTTAATGTGCATCTAGACAAGATTAAAAAGAAAAAAAAGGGTCGTTAATCAAGGTTGACTTTCGGGTTGACTTTGGTTTTCCCCGTGTGACTTTCTTAATTCGGGTCAACCGTCTGGGCCGGGTTAAGGGGGTTACATTTGGTGGTATCAGAGCTGAGTTGCGAATGCTTGGGGAAAACGGTAAGTTGTTGTGATGTGTGCTTGTTGTTTACCTTGATGTGTGGTTGGAAGTTGGTTGAAACATGTGTTTCTGAGTATGCTGCTGATGTTTCTGAGCAAATTGTTGATGTTTCTGGGCATGTTGCTGATGTATGCAAGCATGTTTTATGGTTATGAATCTTGGTTGAGTTTATGTGGAAATGTGCTGATGCTGTGAGCTGATGTTATGCATGATGAATGTGTTATGAGCATGTTATGTTGATATTATGCTGTTACAAGTGGATGCTGTTTGGTATAAGCATGATCAAAGTATGTTGTTTGATATGCTTGATGTTGTGATATCCATGTTGTGTTGACTGTTATGTCATGAAAAGGGGAGGATTCGGGATACCCATTGCCTTATTAATATAGCTATTGTGTTATTTGGAGTTGGAGTGAATCCTTGCTTAATGCTGGTCTAACTGGTTTGTTTGCTTGTTGTGATTGTTTGTTGTTGTTAGTAGTATGGCAAAGTCGATGGAAGAATGGCAGTTGGGTAAGATGGTTGCTGCCTTGGGGCAGGTTGTTAAGGCTTGGAATTCACCTTTCTGTAGAGGTGTTTTGTCTCAGTCTTCTGTGCCTGGAGTTGAGGTGGTAAGGCAAGGGAAAGAAGTTGGTTCTGTGATGAAGAGTTCATCATTTGTTGAGCAGGAGGTGTTGGGGACATCTCAGGCTGAGGTAAAGGTAAAGTCAGTGGATGTGCTGGCTGTGGAATGTGTGGGTTTGCCGAAGCAGCGTTTGCTTGATTTGGGTGCTGTGGAGTATCATGGTTCGACACCTGAGACATTTGAGGCTTGGTTGGCCAGTGTGGTTTTGATCTTGGATCAGGAAGGCTGTGATTATGCCTGTAAGCTGGGGAGTGTTGTTTCTTTGATGCTGGAGGATGCGTGTGTCTGGTGGACATCTGTGGCGGTGGCGTCACATATTCCTGATATTGATTGGGATTTCTTTGTATCTGCTTTTTGTGAAAGGTATCTTGGAAGGGAACTTCCAAGGGTTAAGCAATGTGAAGATAGTGCTGTTGTGGAGCAGGTGTTGCTTGAGCAAGGAGTGGAGGTTCAGCCACCGGTGTGTGACCGTTGTGAAAGGCGCCATGTTGGACGTTGTAGGGGCGCGGGTGCTTGCTGGAATTGTGGTTCCAAAGTGCATGTTAAGCGTGATTGCCCTCATGGAGTGAAGTCAGCTTTGGTGTTAGCCAATGGGTCTTTGAAAGGTCGTGGGCACGGCCGAGGCAAGGTTCTGAGGTGGCAGAAAGAGCAGAAGGTTGTGAAGAGTTTGGGAAAAGAGAATTGCTGGAAATGTGGGTCTGCTGAACACATGAGACGTGATTGTTTGGGGTTGGCTCGGAACAGTCAAGGTTCCTTACCGCAAGGAGTTGATGTTGACCCTGGTGTGTTAGCTGGTGCTGCAGTTGTGCCGCAGGAGGTTGATGGTTCCGCAAGGAAGAAAGCTCGTTTGATGAAGCTTCAGGGAGGTGTTGTGTTTTCAGGTAACCTTGTTACGTAATCTTTGCTCTAGTTACCTTAGTTTGGTTTCTGTTGGTTTTCCTTGCGTGGTAAGTTAGTCTTGTTGCTAGCATGTTGGGGTAATAGTTGTGGTTTGGAAACATCTTTGGTGTGAAGAAGGCTTAGTGAGTATCTGGTGGTTAATGGTTGTTGGTATGGTGGAGTTAGATAAGCTAGAAGTGAGGTAGGAGGTTGTTCTTAGACGGATTTGAGGTTGTTATTGGAGGGTGTGAACTGGCATTCATGCACAGTTAAAAATCATTGTTATATGCTATATATTATATATGTTGGTCCATGCATACATGTGGCATGACATTAGAGGTTTTGCATACATGTACATCAGGCATTGATAGGGCATGTAGGTGATCATGCATACGATGTTCACACTCGCTAATAACTAATCGAATCTGTTAGTATGGTGGTTGGTTGGGATGATGGGTTTTTAGAGGATGTTTTGGTGCTGAGTGAGGGTTAGAAGTAATATCAAGCTAGATGCTAGTAGTGGTGAGAGTGGGGTATAGCATGTTAGTGGAAGGATAGTGTTGTTGCTTAAGGAGTTTAGTGGTTTGGTGGTGAAGGGTACCGATTGAGGTTAGTATCGGTTAAGTGGTTTGTGTAGCTAAAAGGAAGTGGTAGTTCCTTGGTGCTAGTGATGTTGCAGTTTTGCGGTTGTGTTTTCAGGTGCTGAAGTAGCCTAGTATTTAAGTTGTTGTGGAAGGGTTGTGTTGGTAAGTGTTGGTTTTTGGCAACCTTTGAGGAGTTGAGGAGTTGTTATGTGTGTTTTGGATAAGCAATGTTCTGGTAATGCAAGTGTTAAGGTTGAAGTTTGAAGTGAAAGGGCTATGAAGGAACGAAGGCTTTTGTTGGTCGTGTGGGTTCTTGTGAGAAGTGGTTGGCTGGTTGTGGTTAAGAAAGTTCCGTTTGAAGTCAGTTAGTGGTGTGTGGAACGGCTGATGGAGTCAAGTTGGGGTTGTAATGTAATTTTTGGAATCTGGGTGAGTAATCCTGGTGAGCTGTTATGGTAATGTTAGCGGCGGATGTAAAGGATTGTCAGCTTTTGTTGAAGAGTTTGAGTAACCAGTTGACGTTTAAGGATTTCTGCTTGTTGGGAAAATCCTTGGAGGAGGTTTGGGGGTTTGCAAGAGCTTTTGAAGCAGAAAAGTTTGCATAGTGGCTGAATTGGATTGGTTGTTGTCTCTGTGTAAATAAGTCTTGGAGTTGTGTGTTACAGTGATGTGTGTTGTAAGAGCTGGAGTTCTTCAGGTTGATGTTGGGGCTGTGTACGGTCCGGTTATGTGAAAGGTTAAGTTGTGGCTATCGTTGAGTGTTCTGGGTTTTGTGAACAGCATGTGGTGGTGTTGTGTTCGGTGGAGTTTTGTGTGGGAAGTGTTTAGTGTTGGTTGAGGCTTTTGTGTTGCCTTGTGTGTTGCTTGGAGAAGGTTGTTGTTCTCTTTTCGCCGGTTGAACTTTCGAGGACGAAATTTCCTAAGGGGGGGAGAGTTGTAACGCCCCGGTTTTGGGCTCAGAAGTTTTGGGCGTTGACCGGTTCGGCCAAAGTGCTGATCGAATATATAAGAGTGAATTTAGGAAAGCCTAGTTCGGGTTGCATTAAAAATATGGAAAATGTTCTAAAATCATATTTTAATATATAAAAGTGAACTGTGAAATCAATTTTGGAAAATGAGGTTCGGAAGGTTGACATTTTGGCTAGTGACCAAAATGTAATTTTTGAAAGTTGCGGGACAGTTTTATAAAGGATTGAAACTTTGAATCTTTAAGGAGCTATTATTCCAAAAAGGATTTCTCCAGATTTTTCTAAGATATTTTAAGGCTTTATTCTGATTTTTAAAGATTATGAAATGTGGAGGGAAATCATTTTCACCATTTCTTAACTAACTTTCCATTTTCTCTCAATTTTCCTTTTCTCTCATTTTCTCTCCACCCAAACACAATTCTCCAGATTTTCTTCTCTGATTTTGGCATCTAAATCACTCATTTCAACTCTCTTGTGATTCCTAATCATCTCTACAACAAAACCTCTCAATTTGCAAGTTGTTTCATTAAGCATTTTGGCTCTAAAAAGGAGAAATTCAAGTTTGGAGGTAAGAACGTCCTTCTCCTCTAAACTATCAGTTCTTTACTGAAATTCCTAAGTTCTCAATCCTTGATTTGTGTTTTGTTAATGGCTTTTCAATTGAAATCTTGATTTTGACTTAAAATGCAAGATTTGGTGATTTTGGTGAAATTTTCGTGTGATCTGTTTGGGCAGTGTTTTGAAGTGTCAAAATGATGTTAAATGAATGCTAAATTGATTAGAAGTTGAGGTTTAATCAATGCAATCCCGGATAGGTTGAATTTCCTAAGTTTGGCTTGAGTTTTTGGTTGTTTTTGGAGTGTTTTTGGTGATCTGTTATACCTGGAGGTATAAGGATGTGTTTGTGATCATTTTGGATGTTAATTGATGTTTAAAAATGGTTAGAAGTGATGGATCTTGGCTGGGTTAAGTTTTGGAAGTGTTTGGAGGTGATTTCGGTTGTGTTTGGTAGCCAAATTGTTGGATTTGGGATGAGCAGCGAGTTGAGTCTTGTTGCTGGTGTTCTTAATGCATAATGATGCATTAATCCTCTGTTGTTGTGTGCTTGAAACAGGGGAGTTTGATCCGTGAGCTTTGGAGGTGTTGCGGAAGGTTTTCGGATGCTTGGAAGGCTTGTCGGCTAGCCTTGTTTTGAGTATCGGTGAGTGAAGTTGGGTTTTCAGCTTTTAAACCAAGGTTTGAAGGTTTTGGGAGCTTAGTTTAAGTCTAAACAACTTTGCTAAGCTCAAGAGTAAGTGATTGGATTTTCGCTCTTGAATTGTGTTGTGTTTGGTTTTAAAAGCTATTGTGGTTGATGATTGAGATGCATATGTTTTGCATGGTTTAAATCTGTTTTGAAAGCATATATTAAGCATGGTTTATTGCTGGTTTTGAAAGTCATTTGTGAAGGATGCTCAAGGTAAGAGATCCTTGGTTTTGTTTATGGTAATTGTGATTTTGATGCATAGTGGTGCATGTTGATCTATGGCTTTGTATGATGCTTTAAAACAGTAAATTGATGATGGTAAATGTTACTTTTTGCATATTGGTTATGCATGTGAATCATTGGATTAATGAGGTAATGGTTTTGCATATTGATTATGCATGTGAATCATTGGACTATTGTGGTGATGGTTTTTGCATTGTGATTATGCATATGAATCAGTGGAATAATATGGTAAGATGGTTATGTTGGCAAGTGATGAAAGTGGTTCTTGGTTCGTTGATCGGATATAGTTAGCCGGTTATAGGATTGGGTGCACCGTGAATTAAGTCGCCTTGGAGGAGGAGTGGTCAAGAGTGGACCGGAAAGCTCCCTTCAAGTATCCTAACGAGATGGTTAAGGTTATAATGGAGGTGTTGTCCATTCGAGGACCTTGGTTGAGCAAAGGTTATATGGTGTTTAAAAGTCCATATGTGAGAACCTTGTGCTTGTTAAGATCACAATGGCAGTGTAAGACCATGTGTGGATCTTGTGTGGGGTGTCTCGGATCTCGTTAGTGATTTATACAACTACCAATCGGTTATGCAAAGGTTGTATGGTGTTTAAAAGTCCATACAAGGAAACCTTGTGCATGTTGAGGGTGTATGGTGTTTAAAAGTCCATGCATGGGAACCTCGGGAAAAGCTAAGGTTGTATGGTGTTTAAAAGTCCATACATGGGAACTTTAGGCTTGTAAGGTCAAATGGTGTTTAAAAGTCCATTTGGGAGGCCTTGGATTGGTAGGGTGTATGGAGCGTAGGGACAACGCTCGGAATCCGCGTATCCGATCGGGTTGTTGAGTTGAAAAGTGGATGTGGTTGATCACTTGGAAGCCAATGTAATGTTCTTGATCATAAAGAAGCATGAGATGCTTGAAATGATGCATGATTGCATGTGAAGCATGAGATGCTTGAAAAGATGCATGGTTGCATGAAAAGTGTATGATGCTAGTGAATGCATGTTTACTTGTTAAGTTGAACAAGTGTTGATTATCATTTGATAAATGATGCATGTGTGCATGAAATCTCCTTAATGCATTGGAGTCTTGTTAAGACTTGTTTAAAAAGGCATGTGATAATGATGTTGTGGTTCATGGGTTGTCTTTGGATAATGCATGTATTGGATTGATTGAGTAAATGATTTTAAAGGGCTTCTTGCTTAAATGGTTTTTTAAGTATAAGAAGGGTATGTTGTGAAGTGTGAATGTTTTCCAAGGTTTTGATTTAACTTTGCATATGGTGTTTATGCATGGAATGGTTAAATGGATGATTATGTCATTTATGCTTTGAAAAGGTTTACTTAGCTTGCTAAGCTAAGGTTTGGTTTCTTGTATGTGCAATGCATGGTTTAAGCATGATGTTGAAAAGGAGTTTTCAAACATGGTTTTGGTTTGTCAAATCGGGTTGTTTTTTTAAAGTGTTTTGTAACCCGCTGCATTGATGGTGTTTTGGTTTTGAGCATTCCTCACTAAGCATTATGTGCTTACGCTCCGTTTTGTCCATCAATGCAGATTCTTGAAGTTTGGACAGCAAGGAGCAAGGGATTCAAGGTGGACTCCAATTGAGATGTATGTCTCGGTGAATAGCTATAGTTAATAAGGGCAATGGGGGTAGAATCTCTTGAATTGATGTTTTTGTATTCGTATATGTTCGGACAAGTATGTTTTAATGTTGTTGATGTTGCTGAATCATGATTTGGCTATAATGAGATTGTTTTGGAAAGATTGTGCTTAATTGGTTGCTTGTGTAGGAAGCATGCCTATAGAATTGGGGCTTTTTGCGTATGATGTTGTTCTGATGATTTGTTGATGCTTGCAAGTCTTATATATGTTGAATTGCATGCTGGTAAAGTTTGGTGACATTTGGAGCATGTTTGAATGATTAATTGCATGTTTTGGAATGCCTTTTTGCTGCAATCTGTGCAGGCGTTTCGGAACAGTGTGCACCGTTTCGGAACGGGTGCCTTGCATGAACCCAGGCGTCCGAAACGGTATGCACCGTTTCGAAACGGTTTGGTCTCTGCCAGACCCCCGTTGCGGAACGCGTTGCGGAACAGCCCCGAGTTTCGAAACGGGCTCTGCCTGTTTCGGAACGGGTGACCGTTGGGGGCTGACAGGGGCGGTTAAATGTTTCAAAATGTTTGCATTTTGGTCCCGAAACTTGTTTGTGCAATTGTATGAGTTTGGGATGTCCGTTTGAGCTGAAATTTGGCAGGGAAGCATGAAACCTGATTAATTTTAAGTTGGTAACTTATAATTTGGTTAAGTCCTTAAAGTTTTCAGAATTTACAATTTGGTCCCTAAAGTTGTAAATTGTTCATTTGGGTCCCTGTTTGATCTCTGATGTTTGTGATCTTTGAGTATGCTTTTTGCATGATCACATCTAAGGTTAATGTGCATCTAGACAAGATTAAAAAGACAAAAAAAGGGTCGTTAATCAAGGTTGACTTTCGGGTTGACTTTGGTTTTCCCCGTGTGACTTTCTTAATTCGGGTCAACCGTCTGGGCCGGGTTAAGGGGGTTACAACAAATGTCTATCATGGTCTTCCTCAGTGCGCGAATAAATCAATATATCATCAATGAACACCACAACAAACTGATCTAGGAACTCATGAATGACACGGTTCATCATGTTCATAAATGCGGTCGGTGCGTTAGTCAACCCAAACGGCATAACCAAGAACTCATAATGGCCATAACGGGTCCGGAAAGATGTTTTCGGTATGTCTTGCTCCTTCACTTTCAGCTGGTAATACCCAGACCTCAAGTCTATCTTCGAAAACACTGATGCATCCCGCAACTGATCAAACAAATCATCTATTCTCGGCAACGGATACTTGTTCTTCACAGTTAACTTATTTAGCTGACGGTAATTAATACACATACGCATACTTACGTCTTTCTTCTTAACAAACAACACTTGCGCACCCCAAGGTGATATACTCGGACGGATAAAACCACGATCTAATAATTCCTAAAGTTGAGTCTTCAGTTCTTTCAACTCTTTCGGAGCCATCCGATACGGAGCAATCGATACGAGAGCTGAATCAGAATACAACTCAATAGAAAACTCAACTTCTCTATCCGGTGGTAAACCAGGCAACACTTCATGGAACACCTCAGAAAAGTCACAGACTGCTCTAATGTATTTTGGTCGGACCTTACTCATGTCTGGATTCATTACATAAGCTAGGTACGCCTGACATCCTTGATCTAACATTTTCTGAGCCTCTAAAGCAGAAACTACGTTGGATAAGAACTTAACATTCTCACCAACCACTACCACTTCATAATCATCCGACAATCTCAAGCTCACTCGCTTAGTCTCAAAATCTACCTTTGCCTTATGCTCTACCAACCAATCCATTCCTAAAATTACATCAAACCTATAGAAGGGCAATTCCATCATATCAACTGAAAACACGTGACCCTGAACTATCAACAGACATCTGCGATACATCTTTCTGACCACAAGTGTCTCGCCAAACGAACTAGTCACATTCATACCCACATCAAGTATCTCGCATGGTACATCCAACATCTTAGCATGCTCACTTAGAATATAGGAATGTGTAGAACCAGAATCAATCAACGAAAGCAATGTCAAAGACTGTAACATGAAATTACCTGCAATAACATCGGTATCGTTTCTGCCCTCTCTGTGTGCGTACACTCTCGTTGGTCCGCCTCCCTCAGGCTGGACTGCAACCACATGTTCCACATTCCTCTGTCCCTCGTTTCGTGGCTAAAAGTTCCCTCAGCCGCGTCGAAGGCCTCGCTGGTACTCGATAGCTCGTACCGGTGCCTGACCACCTCTAGCTAGTTGAGGACAATCTCTCTTGAGATGATCCTTCGATCCGCACTGCCAGCATGTACCATAGGTTCCCCAACACTCTCCTGGATGAGACCTACCACACTTGGTGCACTTGGGTGCACGATGAGCAAAACCTTGGCCTTGATGGCCACGTCCAGGGTTGCAACCCCCATGTCTATGATCAAAATGTTGCCTCTTGTCCTTGTGCCCCTTGGCACGATCGCGATTCCACTCTGCAGGTCGTTTCCCTGAACTAGACCCGCCTCCTCTAGAAGACAAACCAAGACTATGCTCTATATCTTTAGCTCGAGCTACTAGCACATCAAAATATGTATAATCAGTAGCCAACATATAGGTCTTCACTCCCTCGATCAAACCAAAACCTCTCACAACGTTCCTTCTCAGTATGAACTAGCTCAGCAGCATACTGACTCAGTCTAACAAACTGAACCTCGTACTCTGAAACGGTCATGCTCCACTGAACTAAGGCCATGAACTCGCGCTTCTTCTCATCTTGGTACATCAGCCCCCAATACTTCTTCCAGAAGGCAGAACGGAAGAAATCCCAAGTGATATCAGCATCAGTCATACTCGCAGTGATCGTAGTCCACCAGACATACGCGTCACCCTAAATCAGAGATTCCACACAACCCAACTTACGTGTATCATTGCACTCCATCTGACCTAGAATCCTGGTAGTGCTAGCTAACTATGCCTCAGCTCCCTCAGGAGATAACCCATGATACTCTACTCCACCCAAACTGTAGAGCCTCTCGAGGGGTAACCCTTCCCTCTGACCATGCTGCGGTGCAGCAGCCTGTAACCCAACCAACGTAGACTGAAAAGCCCAGTAATAGCCTGAATCAACAGGCTCATATCAACTTCGGCCTGACCCTGGCCACCACGAGGTTCCTCACCTCGCACATTAGCCCCACTACCTAGAGGAGGAGGAGGAGGTAACTCTCCCTCTAACGGGTCTCCAGCACCCTTAACGGGATCCTCGCGTGGGTCACCACCCGCCTGACCTCTTCTAGGTCTAGCTATAGAAACAAATGCAATGCTACAACAAAAACAGAATAGATAAAATGAAATGATTCGGGTCAGCAACGTCAAGGGTCCAAGGTGCTCAAGTATTATATAGGTTTCCTGATAATAGTATATTGCAATGAGTACCTTACACAACAAACAAGCATGCACCACCTCAACACACTTACCTCGCTTACCTTTCCGGTTACAAGACCACTAACGCAAGCCTTTCCAAAGGAAACCTAGGCTCTGATACCAACAGATGTAACCCCCTCGACCCGGCCTAGCCACCATACCGTATCAAGTGGATTACACGGGACTAATCGAAGAAAGATCTGAAGATTTCCCTTCGATTAGCAACCCAAGACGCGTTGATTAATATCTTTTCTAGATGCTCGAAATAAAACTTAGATTATCGAACACACAATGGAAGAAAGAACAACAATCAAGCATCGATTCGAACCAAAAAGGGGCAACCATGGACCAAAATGCAAAACTAGCATAATATGGGGACTTAAGATGCAATTAAGGTGATCTTTGAGAAATTTAGTCCATTTCATGCATCCATGATGAAAAGCAACATTAAACATGCACACAATCAACCCCAATTGAAAACTGCATATACTAGGATCAAAACACAAGAAAAATAACTTCAAAGATGCCTTTAACTAACTTCAACGACCCCCGTTTCGAAACCCGTGTTGAAATGATGCTTCACTGTAGCGAAAATGTTCCGAAACGGCTTGAGACCGTTCCGGTCCTGCTTAGCCCGTTTCGATACTCGTTCTGAAATGCTAAGGCAAAAATAAGGGATGTTCCGAAACGTTCGAGCCCGTTCCAAAACACCCTATTGCAGAAACATCAAAACTACAATTTAAGCATCTCTAAGGGTATTTAACTTGGTTCTAATCACCACATACAACAGAGAAACAACAAGATCAACATACACACACTAACACCAACCATCAAACATGTTTAAGATCAAGAGAAACATAAACATACTTTACATACGAAAATAAAGAAAGCTTCAAGATCCAACAATATAAGAACAAGGTCCAAAACCAAGACCACAAGACATAAGATAAGAACAAGCCATCCAGATAACTATCAACATGTTCTCAACACAAGGAGTTTATAAACACTCCAAAGACATAAACAAGGTTCACCCTCATTTCCACACACACTATTATCTAAGCAAAATCATACTTGAGCTAAGAGCCGACACTTGGATCACCTCCCTTGCACCGTTGCTTTCCAAAAGGGTCTACGAATCTGCATTGTTGGAAAAAGAGAGCGTAAGCTATAAAGCTTAGTGAGCGGAGCTCAAAACCAACTACAACAATGCAGTTTTGAAAACAATCATCACTTAGGAAACCAAAACCGTTTCTTGAAATCTCTTTCACAAATCATTTCCAAAACCATTTCCTTTTCAACATGCTATCTTAAAACAAGATTAAGCAAAGCAACCACACATGTCATAGGCAAAGAACATGCATCAACCATGTATAAGACATACATGAACCATATATGCAAACTGAGCCTACCGACTCCTTTACCATGCACATGCTTCAAACATAAGCATAACCATATGAGTTTACCAAGCTCATAAAGAAACCATAAGCGATTGAGTATATCGGCATCAATGACACGTTGCTCGGATAAGCGGACACCTTGATGGCACAACCCCCATCAAGCCACATGGTGAAACAACCTTCACCACAAACACACTTCGGCCGGGATGCCACAACTCGCATTGCCCATTGGTGATAGCACAACCCCTACCACTCGCATCACAATAGCACAACCCCTATTGTGAAACCGAAGAATTTCTCACGCGCGAATTTTATAATTATAGTGCATTTCACATCCTATTGATCGATCAATCTATCTGATATAACCCATGTGTCAATATACTCACCGCAACATCATAAACCACTGATTTTCACCGGGGATAACCACCTCCCCAAAACACATACCAAAAGCCATTGACACAAGCTCAAGCATAGCATGAGCTCAACCAACATTCAAAAAACAACATGGCATTCATGTGGGACAATAACAACATGCGTTTAATACATAACAACAGCAAAGGAAACATCATTTAAAATGACATGCACATGATCCAAAACATGATCAAATATAAGAAGGCGAAAAGCCGAAACAAAACCAAATCTTACCCTTGAGCTTGGATTGGCCTAATGGCTCAACCCAAACCCTTAAAACACCTCTTCAACCTTGGTAAAATAGTAAAAATCATTTACACTCACCAGCGATTACCACAACAAGCTGAAACCCCTTTTCTAGCTTTCCAGTCCACCCACAATTGCGTTCAACAAATCCGGATCTTCAATCCCTGCCTCTAATCAACCCAAAATAGAGGATTTGGAGATATTTTCAACACACAAATTTGCTGGAAAGCAGAGATTCAAATACCCAACCAAAACACCTATCGAATAAATCTGATACAAGTTGTAACCAACGAAAAGACCCAATTCGGATAGTCTCTCGCAAAACCCAGCATTATATAACATCAAAACACATAGATAAACATCTAAAAACATCATCCAAACATCATATCAACGCAAGCTATTGATTCACTTCAAATTCCACCAAAAAACCCACTTTTTCATACTTCAAAATTCAACACCCAACCCCATTTCGGGATTCTTGCCATTCACCCATCATCTCAACACAATAATCACATCAAAACAAAGGTAACAACATCAACAAACCCAACATTAAAAGATCTTACCCAAAAATCTTACCAAAAGCTCATTTTCATCAATTTTAGCCAATTTACATTAACATTAAGACAAGAGAATAAACCTTGGTATTTAAAAGAATAAAAGCATGGGAATTTCATTAAAGAACCTTACATTAGAGAAGAATCACGTTGCTCACCCCCAATGCTAGCTATTACCCCTTTGTTTGGCAAAAATCCTTGAGGAAAACAATGAAATACACTTGGGTTTTAGGAAATCAAGGTAGGAGAACCATTTAGCAATAAATGATTAATGAGAAAACACTTTTACCTTGAGGAAATCAAGCTCAAATGTTGTTTTGCTGAAGAGAGGAGATGAGGAAGCTTGAAAATGGTTTTTGACGTGAAATTAGATTTTAGATGAACCCTTGTTTTAATTAAATCATAAAAGCTATTTTAAAATATTTGAATAGTCAAAATAAAGGGGATAATAACCAAATTGGCCTAGCCAAGATAGCTCCTTAATTATTCAATTTTTTGACTCTTTTACAAAATGGTCATTAAAAACAAACTTTACAATTTGGTCACCAACCAAAATGTCACGGTTCGGAAAGCGTTTTTCCAAAATTGTTTTTGCCAAAACCTTTCACATATTTAAAAAGGATTTTAAATATTTATTCCATATTTTTCCCAACACCCGAAGATCTATTTCCCTGAACTTACTCAAAACACCCAACACTGGTCTTTCGGGCTTCGAAACCTCATCGGATCTCCTAGACCCTAATCCGGGATGTTACAGTTTTTGCAATAAAATTCAAGGTTTATTTTCTCTTAGTTCTTCATTGTATGCAATCTTTATCGGGAGAGAAGAGAGCATCAATCTATTTGTTCAATATCGGGAGAGTTGGACTCACAAAACAAGTAAACACGATTTTATCCAACCATAGGATAAAGCTACTTCGGCTTAGGGATAAGTTAGAAGTTCAACGGTTAAGAGAGGTTTCATAATCGGTTGGTGTTCATCCTTAGATTCACGCCGGGAGGTATTATCCAAGACGTGTTTGCCAATAGCACTTCAAGCTTAGGGATCAGAGGAAGTCATTGAAGGGAGCCTTAACTACCCAGGAAGTCACATTGGTCTCTGCCGAGGCATGCTCGTGTGCGGCTACCAAAAGTTGTTAAGTTGATCTACAAAACTGTACCGAGACAGTGCATCCAATCTCCACACTACGAAGCATTCCAATAGGGCCTATTCTCTCACTCTGATTTCTCAATTTATTTTATTTGCTTTAGTTTTAGTTTTAATTAAATCCAAACAACTTTTATTATTTGTGTTTTTATTTTTATTTGTGCAGAAAGGTGAATTCCTAAGGTTGTCACAATCCCTGTGGAGACTATATCTTAAATACTATAACTTGACACCGTATATACTTGCACGCAATTTGCGCATCACTTTTGCACGCAACAATACAAGCTATCTTATGTGGAGATAATGCAAAATTTATATCTCAATTGAAATGTGGATACATCAAATATGGCAAAATAAAACATATTACTCCAAATATTCATCTCTCACGATCTTCAAAAAAATAGTATTCAAGATTGAATAATGAAGATTCAAAAATCTTATGTGATGTTTTCATAAGGGGGAGTAAATACGCGTTTCACTCTTTTTCCCTTAACCGAGGTTTTGTCCCAATGAGTTTTCCTGGAAGGTTTTTAATGAGGCAACATGTTATGTGTATCAAAGATGTGTGTACTCTTTTTCCTTCACTAAAGATTTTTTCCACTGGGTTTTTATCTTAGTACAGTTTTAACGAGGCACATTATCTTCATAGACATCCAAGGGGGAGTGTTATGAATATTTATCTATGTGGATGTCTATCATGATAAGAACTTTATCTAGGGGATTTAATTTACTTTATCAGTAGGAATATTATCTTCATTAATTAGAGTTTCATATATTATGTATTTCTTATGCCTATAAATAGATGATTTGATGAAGGAATTGTACATACTTGAATATTGAGAATAAATGCAAATCTCCATCTTTCCCTCGCCTTTTGTTCTTTTATTTTTGTTCTTCGTTCTTATTATTGTTATTATTTATTTTATTCACAGCATATATTAATTTCTTATTTGTAAAATCTTTTCAATATAATTTTATTTATTATTAAATTTAAATGTCATTTCTTATTTATAAAATTATATTTTGAATATGATTTTATTGATTATTAAATTTAGATCTATATATTAATTTCTTATTTATGAAATTATCTTCTTTTTAATTTTATTATTTATTCAAATTTATGTTATTTAGAGAATTTTTTTGTAATTGCTAAGGACAAAAATGTCTTTACAATTCTTTTATCCAAACATCTAACAAAAAAGCTCTCCTAAAAGGATTTTTTTTCAAATTGAGAGCAGAGATGGCAATATCATCCGAATCTGATTCGAAGAAAAAAATTTGATCCAAATTCGATTGAAAAAAGTCTGAATTCAAAAAAAAGGTCAGAGTCCTAATAGGACGTGATTGGATATGGACATTCCATGATACGATCCGAATCTGATCCAAATCCATTTCTGATCCGAGTCTGATCCATATATGAATCCGAATCAAAAAAAATTTAAAACTCTTATATTTAAAAAATATATAGATATATATGTCGCAACCCTTTCGAGCTTCGAATATTTTTGGAAACTTTAAAAAAAATTAACGGAGTCGCCACCAATCTTTTTTGAAGAAAAAAAAGTGTGATTGGATCACTTTTAAAATAGGGTTATTTTAATAAACTTTTTGTTTTAATAAAACAACGGTTTTGGTCTGTGAAGATTAAAAAACAGGTTCGGGGGTCGTTTACGCGTGGGGAAGGGTTAGCACCCCCACGACACCCAAAATCGGTACCTAATTGGTTTTAAAAACGTTTTCAAAAATGGAATTTGCAAGTTCACAAAGGTTCGACTTTACTTGTCCATTTATTGAATATTAGTCTATTTTAATGGCCTTAACGCCCGAGAGATGAACTTTAATCACCGCCAACATTTCTGGCGCTAACCCGTCAATCATGTTTGATAAGACACCACATTAAATTAATTTCTGTAAAACCGAAATTGATTTTGATATAACACATAAACTTAAGGACTAATTTGCAAAACAATAAATTTTTAAGTACTCTTTAAAGTCTCACAATTGACAAGTGTTTTTAAACAAAATAATAATTAAAGACTTGTTCTTAAATTATATATATTTTTCAAAGTCCATTTCTATGTTTTCCAAGCATAAGTATGCAAAAACGCCCAGGAGTATCGATACCCATAGTGTATCGATACCCTATTTAGCCACTGTAATGTTATTGAACATACCGTACCGATACGCACTAAAACCGTATCGATACGATATGCATCTGGGCAATTGCTTTCATGAACACGTACCGATACGCCTGGTAACCGTATCGATACGCTAAGCATATCTTTGAAAAATCCGGGTATTTAATTATATGACCGTTACTTGTCAGTTGGTTGGTTTCCCTATTTTCAAAAGGTAGTTATACCGTACCGATACGCTTGGTACGAGTATCGATACACTTTTCATACAAACAAAAGCTTGGGATTCCAGTAACATTGGACCGTATCGATACGCCCTTAAAACCGTACCGATACGCATTTCAAGCGTATCGATACGCTCTGTTTTCAGGCACAACGGCTCTTTCCTCTTTGATGCAGGTATCGATACGCCCTTCCCGAGTACCGATACGGTAGGCTGCAGAGCTGCATTTAATGCGGGAAAAATGTCCACAACGGCTCTATTGATGATCCCAACTACCCAAACGGCTAGAAATCAATGCAAGGGTATAAAAACAAGCTTCATTTGACCAAGCAACAACTATTGAACATTCAAGCATCATCAAAGCAAAAATTCCAAACCCTTGAGCTATTCAAAGTCATATTCTTGTACTCAACTCTTTGTCTTTCAAGTTATCATATTGTATTGTGAGTTTGGGTTTGTTCAAATTGTAATTGGGTAGACAAATATCCTTTGAGAGGAAACATTTGAGTTTACCAAAATTCCTTCTTTGTATTTGAGTGGATTAAGCTTTGGGTATAAAGCTTAATCGAAATTGTAAGGTTTCCTCCTCATCCAAGAAAAGGGGACGAATTCAATTAGTGAATTGTTTGAAAATCCTTAGTGGGAGCTAAGGTAGTGGATGTAGAGTTCATTTGGAGAACTTGAACCACTATAACCCCCTTTGTCTTTTTTATTTTCAATCTTTCTCTTTACCAAAATTTTAATTGCCAATTCACCCCCCTCTTGGCCATTTGCAAGTGTTCGATCAACTCAACAATTGGTATCAGAGCTACACTCATTGGAAGGATTACAACCCTCTTGAGTCGATTCTTGGAGAGTTTGATCAACAACAAGTCAAGCAATGGCATCCACCTCCAACTATGAGTCCCAATCCACCACCAAGCCACCATTCTTCAATGGGGATAACTATCCTTTTTGGAAGAATAGAATGAGGCTCTTCATTAAGTCTACCGACTTTATGGTGTGGGATGTGGTTGAAGAAGGTCCATACATTCCCATGAGAAGAGATGGAGAAAGGCTCATCCCAAAGATCAAAGCCGAAATGACCGATGATGAAAGAAGGAGGATGCAAGTCAATGACAAAGCTCTTCATGTTATATTTTGTGCACTTGGACCGGATATCTACTCCAAGGTGTCTTCAATCGAAAATGCCAATGAGGTTTGGGACACCCTTGAGACAACATATGAGGGAACTAGTGATGTCAAGGAGACAAAGATTGGGCTACTCAATCTAAGCTATGAGAACTTCAAGATGGATCCCGAAGAAAGTGTCTCTAAGATGTTTGATCGGTTCTCGGTTATTGTCAACGGGTTGAAGGGTTTCGGTGAAATTATTCCCGAAGACAAGCTAGTGAGAAAGTTGTTGTATTCTCTTCCGGAGTCATGGGATGGCAAGAGAACGGCCATTATTGAAGCTAGAAATTTGAAGACTCTCAAGCTAGATGCTCTTGTTGGATCTCTACTCACACATGAGATTATGAGGAAGGGAAGAGAACAAGAGAAGAAGATAATGGAGAAGAAGGAAGTTGAGAAGAAGAAAGTTGGAATCGCACTAAAGGCCTCACAACAAGAAAGCGATTCTAGTGAGGATGAAGATGAGGAGATGGCTATGTTGGCCAAACGCTTTACTCGGTTTATGAAGTCAAATCGAGGAAGAAAATTCATTAGAAAGGGAGACTTCAAGAGTAAAAACAAGGAAGAGGAGAAGGACCAAATTACTTGCTATGAATGCAAGAAACCGGGTCACATTCGTTCCGAATGTCCTCAAGTGAAAAAGAAAAGCTTTGGTTAGAAAAACAAGCTCAAAGCACAAATTGCCACTTGGAGTGACGATGAGTCTTCCGAAGAAGAGGAGGAAGTGGCCAACTTATGTCTCATGGCCATCGATGATGAACCAAAGGTAAACTCTAACTCATCCAATTTCGATTTTTCTATTGAGGAACTTCAAGATGCTTATGATGAATTGCAAGAAGTGTATGATGAGTTGGTAGGAAAATACAAAGAGTCCATTTTGAAAAACAAGAAAACAATTTCCGATTTAAAAATTCAAAATGAGACATTTTCAAAAACTAACTCCGAATTGGAAAAGAAGATTTTGTTTCTAATTAATCTTTCAAATGATCTTAAAACTAAAAATCTTGAACTTGAAAAACTTCTTTCCGATTTTCAAGATTATCACACAAAGGAAGTGGATAGTCTTAAAGCATCTATTGCTATTGGGAAAAATGATTTTGAAAAAGGAAATCACTCTAAATCTCAATATGTAAAAAGAAAGCATTTTGTACCTAAACAAAGAAATTTTTATAAGCAGGCTAGAGGTCATAGAATTAGGAGTGTTTGGGTTCCTAAAGAACTCATTATTTCTAACGATTTGAATGCTATTGTTTCTTGGATTCCTAAGGGAACCAAATTGTTGAAGGCTAACTCTCATGGACCCAAAATGATTTGGGTACCAAAAACCAAAGCCTAATTTCTTTGTTTGTAGGGGGAGCATTGCTACAAGGCTAAAGCTTCAAGCAAAAATTCTTGGTACCTTGATAGTGGATGCTCAAGACACATGACCGGTGACAAGAGTAGATTTGTGGAACTAAAGCCTAAGAGTGGTGGAGTAGTAACTTTCGGTGACAACTCCAAAGGACACATTGAAGGAATAGGCTCCATTGGTAATCACTCTTCTATTTACATTGAAAATGTTTTGTATGTCAACGGTCTTAAACATAATTTGTTGAGCATTAGTCAATTATGTGATAGGGGTTTTAATGTTTTATTTGATAAAAGTGGTTGCAAAATTGTAAACATTAAAACAAATCAAATAATGCTCATAGGACATAGAATAGGCAATATTTATATGGTGCATTTAGATGACATTCATTCATCCCATACATGCTTAGTTGCACATGATGAACATGACTCATGGCTTTGGCATAGAAAATTAGGACATGCTAGCATGAGTGTCTTAGAGAAATTAATTTCCCTTAATCTAGTTAGAGGTTTACCCAAACTTAAATTTTCAAATGATAAAATTTGTGATGCATGTTCAAAGGGTAAACAACATAAAAGTTCTTTTAAATCCATAAATGATGTCTCTACTAGTAGATGTTTACAATTGATTCATATGGATCTTTTTGGGCCTATTAGAACAATGAGCTTGGGTGGAAAATCATATGCTTTTGTACTTGTAGATGACTATTCTAGGTATACTTGGGTTCTATTCTTAAGTACAAAGGATGAGGCTTTAGAAAAATTCATCACATTTTCTAAAATAACTCAAAATGATCTTGAACTTAAAATTTCTCACATTAGAAGTGATCATGGAACCGAATTTCAAAATCTAGGTTTTGATGAGTTTTTAAATGAAAATGGGATTAGCCACAATTTTTCCGCACCTCGCACTCCTCAACAAAATGGGGTAGTTGAGAGGAAAAATCGAACTTTAGAAGAAATGGCTAGAACCATGCTTTGTGAAAATAATTTACCTAAATACTTTTGGGCGGAAGCCACAAATACCGCTTGCTATATCATAAATCGAGTAATGATTAGGCCAATTTTGAAGAAAACACCTTATGAGATTTTAAAATCCAAGAAGCCTAACATTAGCTATTTTCACCCTTTTGGTTGCAAGTGTTTTGTTTTAAATAATGGTAAAGAAAACTTAGGTAAATTTGATGCTAAAAGTGATGAAGCTATTTTCTTAGGGTATTCCTTAAATTCTAAAGCCTATCGTGTATTTAATAAAAGAACTCTAGTTGTTGAAGAGTCAATACATGTTATTTTCGATGATAACCTCCTTCCGAGGAAGGAATCTTGTGATGATGATGATGTAGGAATCATTGATGCCATTGATGGAGGACAAACGTCAAAGGTGGATGAGATTCCAACCAAAGAAGAGGATTCACAAGATCCACCTCTTGAAGCCTTGAAAGACTTGGCTCTTGAGGAAAAGGAGGTGTCTTACCCAAGGGAGTTAAACTATGTCAAAGGTGGTGAAATCTTGGGTGATCCGTCCAAGGGGGTAACTACTAGATCCTCTCTCAAATTAATGAATCATGTTGCATTTCTTTCATGCATTGAGCCCAAAAATATTAAAGAAGCTTTAAAAGATGATTTTTGGATTTTGGCCATGCAAGAGGAATTAAATCAATTTGAGAGAAGTAGAGTTTGGACATTAGTCGAAAGGCCTAATAATCAATCTACTATAGGTACAAAATGGGTTTTTAGGAACAAATTAGATGAAAGTGGTAATATAGTGAGAAACAAGGCTAGGCTTGTTGCTCAAGGCTATACACAAGAAGAGGGAATTGATTTTGATGAGACTTATGCACCCGTAGCTAGGATGGAAGCTATTAGGATGTTACTTGCATTTGCATGTTATCATGATTTCAAGCTTTTTCAAATGGACGTGAAAAGTGCCTTTTTAAATGGTTTTATAAATGAAGAGGTATATGTTGAACAACCACCGGGTTTTGAGGATTCCAAATTTCCAAACCATGTGTTTAAACTTACAAAAGCTCTCTATGGTTTAAAACAAGCTCCTAGAGCTTGGTATGAAAGACTTTCAAAATTCTTAATTGAAAAGGGTTTTGAAAAAGGAAAGGTGGATACAACACTCTTCATAAAAAGATATAACAATGACATCTTAGTAGTTCAAATTTATGTTGATGATATCATTTTTGGTTCTACTAATGAGTGTTATTGTAAGGAGTTTTCTAAGCTAATGCAAGGTGAGTTCGAGATGAGCATGATGGGGGAGCTTTCATTCTTTTTGGGACTCCAAATCAAGCAAAGGAAGGATGGCACCTTCATAAATCAAGCTAAGTACGTGAATGATATGCTCAAGAAGTTTGGATTGGAGAATGCAAAACCTCAAGCCACTCCTATGAGTTCCTCCATAAAGCTTGACAAAGATGAAGGAGGTAAGTGTGTTGATTCTAAGCTTTATAGATCCATGATAGGTTCTTTGCTTTACCTTACCGCAAGTAGACCGGATATTATGTTTAGTGTTTGCTTGTGTGCTAGGTTTCAAGCTAGTCCTAGAGAATCACACTTAGTTGTCATTAAGAGAATTTTTAGATACCTTAGAGACACACCTACTTTAGGCCTTTGGTATCCTAAGGATTCTACCTTTAGCCTTCATGCTTTCTCGGATGCGGATTATGGGGGATGTAAGATTGATAGGAAAAGTACTTCCGGGACATGCCAATTCTTAGGTAGTATGCTCGTATCTTGGTTATCTAAGAAACAAAATAGTGTAGCCTTATCTACCACCGAAGCGGAGTACATATCCTTAGGGAGTTGTTGTGCACAAGTCCTTTGGATGAAGCAACAACTCTTAGATTATGGTGTTAAAATAGAAACCATACCCCTTAGGTGTGACAACACTAGTGCTATTTGTCTCACTAAGAATCCCATCCAACACTCTAGAACTAAACACATAGAAATTAGACATCATTTCATTAGAGACCATGTTTTGAAAAATGATGTTGTTGTAGAATTTGTTGACACCTTGAACCAATTAGCGGATATATTTACAAAACCTTTAGATAAAGAGCGTTTTTGGACCCTTAGGAGAGAGTTAGGTTTAACTAGTCTTTCTTGACACCTTTTTGGTCCCAAAATGTCAAAATTTGCTTGAAATTGATTGTGATTCATGCTTGTGTTAATTCTGTCCTTTTTGCTTCTATGCATGTTGCTAGGGGGAGTACATATTGAGTTTAACCATTAAAACTTGTTCATATGACATGTACATGCGTTTAGGGACGTTTCAAGTTGGATTTTTGCACTTAAATCTGTCAAAACTGCAGAAACTGGCAATGGTGTATCGATACGGCTCAGGCGTATCGATACGGTACAAGTCAAGGGAAATAGTCAAAGCCAAGCGTACCGATACGGATCCCGTATCGATACGGTAGTAACGACAAATATAATATTAGGGTTAACGGGTATCGATACGCGTGTATAGCGTATCGATACGGCCTCGATGGAGAGGCTATTTAGGGCTGAATATGTTAAATTTCATTAAAACTCAAAAGACTTTTTTTCTCTCCACAAACCCTAGCCGCAAAACCCTATATAAACCCCCTCAAATCTTCAAATTTCACCATCATCTTTCAAAATTCTTTGAGGGTTTTTACTCTACACATCAAGGCAAACCTTGGGCATCAAATCTTGTGCATTTTCATCCTCTATTTCATCCATTCTGAGATTCAAGGTATAAAACTTCTTTCTTTCTTTTTTATTTTATTTTCGTTTTGCTTTTAATTGATGTTTCAACTGAATTTTTGTACAAACTTTGTTTGATTTTCATGGGTTTCATTTTCTTTTATTAAAAAATATATATATATATATCAATTTTTTTTATTTCGAATATAATTTATATTCGATATCTTTTAAATTTTTTTTTTTGCTTTTGTTTTGTGAATATCGTTTTGATTTTAAAATTTTTTTAACAAATTACCTTGAATTATTAGAATTTATTGGATCAAATAGGATGTTAATTGCATACATATTCGAATCTTTTTGATGAATTTTCAGGATTATGGCACCGAAAAAGGGAACTAAGCGTCTTCGCTCTTCTTCCAATCCTAACGAGGATGTCGAGGGTAATCCTACACCTAACCTTCCTTATATCATCCAATTAAGTTTTCCCTCTCCTCTTGATAGAGAACGCTATAAGCTTTTTCAAGGAATGAACCTTAGGGAAGAGAGAGTTGTGTCTATTCCTTTTTTAAATTCTGCTCGTTTCAAGTTTCAATACCTACCTTTGATTAAGCAATGGAAATTCTTACCCTTTTTGAATATACCTCCTATCCTATATCGGAACCTTGTCATTGTGTTCTTTACTAATGCCCAATGTATACATGATGAACCTAGTGAAACTATCATTGCCATTGAATCTTCCATTATGGGCAAACGTTTTCAAATTGATCAAAAAGTTTTATGCAATGTCTTTGGTTTTGAAGATGTCGGTATTGATGATGAACACTCTTTGGGTACGGGTTATTTAGGTCCCGCAAAAGTTTTAAATGCTCATGACCGTATCCTTCATCTTCTTGTTTCTTGGTTTCTTCGACCATCGGGTGGGAAATATTCAACTGTTCGTCACACGGATGATTTTTGGCTTAAATGTTTTAGAGAAGGTAAACGTCCTAATTTGTGTCAAATCATGTTTGCCGACCTTGTCTACTTAGTTCAACACCGTCACACCAAACTAGTCTCATCCTTTTACTACTCTACGGCTTTGAGTTGTTTATTTCATTCCCTTGGCATTGATTGTTCACATGATTTTCCCGAAACCCTTGGCCTCCCTATTGATGAGCGTTCCCTAGCTCGTTCCGGTTATACTTATGTTGATAATGAATGGGTTCGCGCTCCTCAAGATCCTCTGCCTGTTGCTCCGGTCGGTTCCTCCCGTGCTTCTTCGAGTTCTCATCGTGCTTCTCTTGATTCCTCGTCCATGGATACTCTCATGACCTTCCTCAATGAGAAGTTCACCACAATGGATACTCGTTTCACATCCTTAGAGGATCGCATCCAAGGCATGGATAAGAAGATAGATACCATGGTCACTCGCCAAGACTCCATGGACATCTCCCTTACCGCCTTCCATGGTGCTTGGATCAATCATACCCGAAGGAATCAACCCTCTCAAGAAGATGAAGAAGAAGATGTCGAGGACGATCATGATGACGAAGGGGACGAGTAGTTCATGCATCTCATCTTAGGCCATTTAGTCTTTCATTATTGTTATTGCAATTTTACTTTTTGGATTTGAAGTTTATGCCTATTATCTATGTTTTTAGGATTTTAAGAGTTTGGATTATTATGGTTGCTTTGATCTTTATGCATTTGAACCTTTATGTTTATTTTGAAGTTTATGGATTTGAACTTTTTGTTTGCTTTTAGCTTAATGACTGATTGTTGATATTATCCTTGTATTCTATTTTGATCTAACAAAAAGGGGGAGAAGGATCATAGAGTCAAAATATTTTTTTTGAAAATTTATCTTAAAGTAAGGGGGAGAAAGCTTTTCAAAGTTTCACAAACTTAAAAATTTATTTATGGTTTTGTTATATCAAAAAGGGAGAGATTGTAAAACCGAAATTGATTTTGATATAACACATAAACTTAAGGACTAATTTGCAAAACAATAAATTTTTAAGTACTCTTTAAAGTCTCACAATTGACAAGTGTTTTTAAACAAAATAATAATTAAAAACTTGTTCTTAAATTATATATATTTTTCAAAGTCCATTTCTATGTTTTCCAAGCATAAGTATGCAAAAACGCCCAGGAGTATCGATACCCATAGCGTATCGATACCCTATTTAGCCATTGTAATGTTATTGAACATACCGTACCGATACGCACTAAAACTGTATCGATACGATATGCATCTGGGCAATTGCTTTCATGAACACGTACCGATACGCCTGGTAACCGTATCGATACGCTAAGCATATCTTTGAAAAATCCGGGCATTTAATTATATGACCGTTACTTGTCAGTTGGTTGGTTTCCCTATTTTCAAAAGGTAGTTATACCGTACCGATACGCTTGGTACGAGTATCGATACACTTTTCATACAAACAAAAGCTTGGGATTCCAGTAACATTGGACCGTATCGATACTACGCCCCGTATCGATACGCCCTTAAAACCGTACCGATACGCATTTCAAGCGTATCGATACGCTCTGTTTTCAGGCACAACGGCTCTTTCCTCTTTGATGCAGGTATCGATACGCCCTTCCCGAGTACCGATACGGTAGGCTGCAGAGCTGCATTTAATGCGGAAAAAATGTCCACAACGGCTCTATTGATGATCCCAACTACCCAAACGGCTAGAAATCAATGCAAGGGTATAAAAACAAGCTTCATTTGACCAAGCAACAACTATTGAACATTCAAGCATCATCAAAGCAAAAATTCCAAACCCTTGAGCTATTCAAAGTCATATTCTTGTACTCAACTCTTTGTCTTTCAAGTTATCATATTGTATTGTGAGTTTGGGTTTGTTCAAATTGTAATTGGGTAGACAAATATCCTTTGAGAGGAAACATTTGAGTTTACCAAAATTCCTTCTTTGTATTTGAGTGGATTAAGCTTTGGGTATAAAGCTTAATCGAAATTGTAAGGTTTCCTCCTCATCCAAGAAAAGGGGACGAATTCAATTAGTGAATTGTTTGAAAATCCTTAGTGGGAGCTAAGGTAGTGGATGTAGAGTTCATTTGGAGAACTTGAACCACTATAACCCCCTTTGTCATTTTTATTTTCAATCTTTCTCTTCACCAAAATTTTAATTGCCAATTCACCCCCCTCTTGGCCATTTGCAAGTGTTCGATCAACTCAACAATTTCACTTTTCAAACAACAAAGAGATAGTGTGTTGAGCATTTTATTCATTTCTAAGTTCGATTATTTAAAAACCCTAAAAGTCCAAGTCTTTTATTCCTAATTAAGAGTTTAAGTTTGCTTAAGTGTATTTTATTTTTGTGAAGAACATTTTTCAACAAAACATGTCTCTATCTAAGTTTTAGAACATAATCCTAAGTTTCAAACCTATTTCTAAAAAATAACAAACAAGCAAACAACACACTATTTTCATTTGTGATTTTTCCTTTTTATTATTCCTTTAGAAAACCTTTATTTCTTTTTTACTTTTTATTTTAAAAGCCAAGACCCTTTTTACATTTTTTACCTTTTCTCATTTTTTATGTTTTTTCCACCTTTTATTTCAAAAGAATTCTTCCATTTAAATCGTCTTTTTCGTTTTTTTATTTTTAAAAGCTTTTCTAAAAAACTCTTTTTTTAAAAAAATAGTTAACTACTAGAATAGTCACTTATGTTTTCCCCCAGTACAGAGTTGGTCACCGATTTTGAAAAACGACCAGTAAGGTCACTTACGTTTTCGGGGCGTAAACTTTTGGTCACTCAGCCGTTTGTTGTCGTTAAACACTGACGGATTGCTGACCTGTCAACAAAAAAATAAGGGTAAATTACTGCAATGACCATTAAAATTTATCTCATGTACATTTTTGCTCCCCAATTTAAAAAAATAAACATTATAGTCACTAATGAAAATGTTTCTTTATAACTTCACCCTTAAATTTTTAAAAATTTATTTTTCAACCCTAAAACTTTACAATCAATTAGTATAATAATATTATAAAGGCTTAAATGAAAAATAGGTGCCCAAAGTATACTCTTTTCAAATTTAGGTGCTCAAATTACTCCTATTTTTTCACTCTGGATTGTTTTTAATATTATTGTAACATGACATGTCATTTTTTATTATTGTTAAATTAAAAATAATTTTAAAATAAAATAAAATCATTTTTATTATTATTAAATTTAAAATATATATTTTTAAAAATAATACTTCTTAAAATAATTTAGGTGTTTAAAGTTTTTTTTTTGTAAAAATAGGTGTCCAAATTTACCATAGTTGCAATTTTAGGTGTCCGGCTGTTAAATGATTATTAGAAAAATTGTCAACCAATCGGTACTTAACACGTGGCATTAATTTTATTAATTTTTAATGGAAAATACTTAGAACTTTCAAATTATTATAAAATCTCAAAATTTGACAAGCTTCACAAAACAGTCTCTAAATCCCTAAAAATTCCAAAACTTCCGCCATCGATTGTCGCCGCTTTCACCGCCAGTTATCGTTGTTGACCGCACCCACTTGGTCGCCGAACCAAGGCGATCATTTTTCCCAACACAGCGTCGTCAGAAACGCCCAACGGCGTGCAACCAAGCGTCAAACACGAAATCGACGTTCGCGTTTGACATTCGGTTGCACACCGTTGGGCGTTTCCGGAGACGCCGTATTAAGGAAAATTTTCGTCTTGTCCCGGCGACCAAGTGGGTGCGGTCAGCGATGAGAACTGGCGGCGGAAACGGCGACATTCGACGATGAAAGTTTGGGAATTTTTAGGGATTTAAGGATTGTTTTGTGAAGCTTGTAAAATTTTGAGATTTTATAATAATTTGAAAATTCTGAGTATTTTCCATTAAAAAATTTTAAAAAATAAAATTAATGCCACGTGTCAAGCATCGATTGGTTGACAATTTTAACATCCATTTAACAATCAGGCACCTAAAATTGTACCTATAGAAACTTTGGGCACCGATTTTTACAAAAAATACTTTAGACACCTAAATTATTTTAAAAACTAATATTTTTTAAAAATATATTTTAAATTTAATAATAATAAAAATTAATTTTATTATAAATTATTTTTAATTTAAAAATAATAAAAAATGACATGACATGTTATAATAATAAAAATAATTCAGAGTGAAAAAATAGGAGCAATTTGAAAGTTTAGTTATTAAATAGGAGCAATTTGGGCACCTAAGTTTAAAAAGGGTATACTTTGGGCACCTATTTTTCATATAAGCATTTATAATATTATTGTACTAATTGATTGTAAAGTTTTAGGGTTAAAAAATGAATTTTTAAAAATTTAAGGGTGAAATTATAAAGAAACATTTTTATTAGTGACTATAATATTTATTTTTTAAAATTGGGGAGAAAAATGTACATGAGATCAACTTTAATGGCCATTGCAGTAATTTACCCTTATTTTTTGTTGCCGGGTCAGCAATCCGTCATTGTTTAACGGCAACAAACGGCTGGGTGACCAAAAGTTTACGCCCCGAAAACGTAAGTGACCTTACTGGTCGTTTTTCAAAATCGGTGACCAACTTTGTACTGGGGAAAACATAAGTGACTATTTCAGTAGTTAACCCTTTAAAAAAAGATAACATTTTATTTTAAATGATTTTCTTTTTTTTCAAAACTTTATTTTCTCCTAAATCCCTAAAACTTTACCTTAAAACCTTTTATTTTCTTTTTCTTTCTAAAAAAATAAAACTTTATGACTTATTTATTTTTTAAAAGAAAAACATCTTATTTATCTTTTATTTTCAAAATCACACAACACATTTATTATTAAATCTAAATTTAATAAAAACTTTTTTTTTACATTTTTTAATCAAAATCAAGCCCCTTTATTATTTCCACCCATGCATTATTGTCTTTTCAAATTAAATCACTAACTTTAAGTTTTTCAATTAAACCACATTTATCCATTTTTTTTATCGATAAGCGTATGATTTTATTCAATGTTGAGAAATCATACAACCTCCCATATGCCTCCTTAAAAAACCTCCCTAACCTAAATTGGAGGAAAAAGAGTGCATCATGGAAGGAAAAGAGCACAAAGACATACCCCAAGACGGACCAAAAACCCCATTACAAAATCATCCCATCATCCGCAAAAGCATGAAGCCACGACACTCTATCCACCCCCCCTTTAGCTAGCGCATCGGCGAACGAATTCGCCTCACGGAAAGCATGATGAAAACAAACACACCGAAGCTATAAACATGCATAATCAATCTCGCGAAACAGCCCTCTATACCTCCATGGTCGTTTGTCTTTGTGCAGCACCCAAGATAAAGCAATCCGCGAGTCGGATTCGATAATAAACGACCCATCCTCCTTCCACCGTGAGTCGGCCAGCAAACGAACCGCATGCCAAATAGCCCAAACCTCAGCTTCATTCGATTCCATACACCCCAATGGTCCTGAAAAAACAGCCAACACAACACCCCTCGCATCCCGTAACACACCCCCACATCCCGCCATACCTGGTTTCCCCCGTGCCGTACCATCCACGTTAAACTTTAGTACACCTTCTATCGGTGGGCACCAATGTATTCCCACTCTATGTTTCACTATACTCGACGGCACACACATCACTGGTCACTCCCACCAAGCAGCCTCGGATATAACCTCGCCATGGACGGAGAATTTAATCCAATAGAATGCACGAAGCTTGATAAGGAAGAGCAGCTCCTCGACAGCCATCTGTTTCTGATTGAAGATGACTTCATTTCGCGCAAGCCATAAAGACCACAAAACCGTTGTGCAACCAACCATCCACCACGCTCTCCCTTCTCCCGACAACACCCCACTATAACATTGCAAGAAAAAATCCGCAAACGATTTCGGATTCGCCCAGGCCAGCCCCCACCAACAACGAAACCCCATCCACACGCTGTTCGCAAATGTACATAGAAAAAAGATATGATCTTCCTCGTCAACCCCCTCCCTACACCACACACAATGAATTCCGGCTAGAGGCACGCCCCGAGCGCTAAGCATAGACAGCGCTGGCAATCGGCGTAATTGTACGAACCAAAGGAAACATTGTACCTTCGGCGGCACTTCAATCTTCCACACATTAAAGCCATCAAAACCATGGTCGGATAGACCCAACGAAGACATCAATTTCATTAAATTCCCCACTGAAAAATGACCAGCCGCATTCGGTTTCCAAACCAGCACATCTCGTTCACTCTCACACAAGAAAAACCCCTTCACAATCGCTCGCAACTGTCTCAACTGGTGTTGTTCAAAAGATCGCAAATCACGGCTAAAAAACAGCAACCATTCCGCATGGTTCAAAGTGCCTTGTCGCGCATATTCACATACCACTGCTGCCTTGTTGCTCGCACATCTAAAAATGTTCGGGAATACCTCACAAAGAGGCTCCTCTAGACACCAGCGATCGTACCAAAACAGCACCCTTTTCCCGTTCCCTATGTGCCACAAGAAGCAATCGTCACTCATAAATTTACCCGCGGCATCCCCTTCTTGTATCTCGACAATTCTCCTCCAAACGAAAGACATGTGCTGCTTGCCCACCACATTCGGCAGCCTCCCCCTCATTGCAACGCCATACTTAGCTTCCACAATCGATTTCCACAAAGCCTTGGGGGAATCGGCATATCGCCACAGCCATTTAGCAAGCAATGCTGAATTTCGAAGCTCAATATTTGCCACTCCAAGACCCCCTGCCTCCTTCGGCTGACACACTTTCTCCCAAGCTACTCGGTTCATTTTTCTTCTTAAATCCGTATCGCCCCACAAGAATGCCCGCCGTATCTTCTCAATTTTATTCAATACTGTTTTTGGCACCCGAAATATGCTCATATAATATAGAGGCAGCGTAGAGAGCACCGAGTTCACCAAAGTCACCCTTGCGGCAAAAGATAAAGAATTCTTTTTCCATCCCGCTAAACACAAGCGCATCCGATTAATTACCGGCTCCTAAACCTTACCATTTCATGGGTTAATTCCTATCGGAATTCCCAAGTATTTAAAGGGAAGTTCAGCGCGCACACAACCCAACTCCTTAGCCATCTCCAATGCCACTGCCTCCTCTAATCCCACATCATACATAGCCGATTTGGCATAATTTATTTGCAGCCCCGATCCATACTCAAAACACGTCAGCACGCGCTTCAAGTTTCTAGCAAATTCAACCTTCCCTTGAATGAAAATAACCGTGTCATCGGCAAATTGCAAATGCGAGAGCCGACAATCCGCAGCAACACTCACTCCTCGAATCAGCCCCAATCCCTCCGCATTTACCAAAAATTGATGAAGTGCTTCCGCGACAATCACAAAGAGTAACGGCGACAATGGATCACCTTGTCGCAATCCCCGCTCCATAGCAAACTCCGGTGTTGCACTACCATTTACTAGGACCGAAAGCCGTGCTGTACCCACACATTTCAGGATCCAATTCCGCCGTCTCACCCCAAAGTTCATCCGACACATAGCATCCACAAGAAACTCCCATTTAATGCAATCATATGCCTTTGCGAAGTCAATTTTCAGCACCACACCACCTTCACTAAATCGTCGCTTCCGAAGTGAATGAACCACTTCATTGGTTAACAAAATGCCATCAACAATCTTCCGGCCTTTAATAAAAGCAGATTGCTCTTCACTAATCACCGAATGAAGAACCTTTTGTAGCCTACCCGCCAAAACTTTCGCCACAATTTTGTACACCGAATTTAGTAAGCATATCGGCCGAAAATCGCTAATCACATGTGGGTTCTCTTTTTTTGGGATCAATACAACAAAAGTCGAGTTGGCCCCTTTCGGCAAAGAGCCATTCGCATGGAAATCCTCAAACAAACGCCCCAAATCCTCCTTCAAGAACTCCCATCCCCTCTTGAAAAACGCAAAACTAAATCCATCCGGCCCCGGGGCCTTCGCGCCTTCACAACTCATAATAGCATCTTTAATTTCGGATATCAAAAACTCAGATTCCAACATATCGGCAGCCTCCTTATCCAGCCTACAAAACCGCACAGCAGCTTCCATCATTCCAAGGCAAGGTCGACGAGCAAAATGCTTTCGAAATTCAACCTGAATATGGCGTTTAAACCTCTCCTTATCCTCCACCCATGCACCATTGATCCGCAAGCCCATAATCTGATTTTTCCCAGCTCTAATTTTAGCACTTCGGTGAAAAAATGAGGTATTACGGTCCCCCGCTTTTACCCAAAGAGCTCGCGACTTCTGTCGCCAAATCGATTCCCTGTACTTGTGAAGACGCCACAGCTCAATTTTCAGCCGACAAATCTCATCCGTCCGATGGTCTCTAACCCCCAACACATCTACCACCTCATCTAGCCTGTCAATATGTTCCGTCACCTCTCCAATTCTAGTGTCAACATGTCCAAAACATTCTTTATTCCATGTGCGCAAAAAAATTTTCATCTCCCTTAATTTATATTGCATCGAATACCCCCCAAATTCAACTGAAATTCGCTCCCATTCCTTCGCCATTAAATCAACATGTTCCTTCTTCTCAAGCCACACATTTAGAAACCGAAACGGACGAGGTCCCCAATCACTATCCTCACTTGTCAGGCGAATCGGCGTATGATCTGAAATTCCCCTCGGCAAAACCAATTGATACAGCGAAGAGAAGCGATCAATCCACTCTCTCGACACCAAGAATCTATCAAGGTGACAAGCCTTGTTCCCCGATCTGAACCAAGTGAACTTCTTTCCCACAACTTTGATATCCATGAGGCCGACGTCCTCCACAAATTCGTTGAACTTCTCCATTCCCCTCGATGCATCAACACATCCACATCTCTCCCTCACCTCCCGCACCGTATTAAAATCACCTCCCATACAACACGGCCCATCTAATTCCCCAACCAGCCCCCGCAATTCCCCCCATACCCGATCTTGAACTTCCACCTCGCAAGGAGCATACACATTAACCATCCAGCATATTTATTTCTCACTCACCCATTCCCCTTTAATCAAAATAAAATGGCGTGCTACACGTGTTTCTATCTTCCGGAATTTAACACTGTCCCAAATTAACATTAACCCCCCTGATCGCCCAACAGAAGGTGCTAAAACAAAATCGAAATTATCCGAAATCCACATTTTACTTACCCCATTTGCTGATAGGTGCTCTAACTTCGTTTCTTGCAGCATCACCATCGCACATTGGTGTTGTCGTACTCGGTCACGAACTGCACGACGTTTCGCGGCTGCACCCAAACCGCGAACGTTCCACGACAACACCCGCATCGCCACCTGCTATTTGTTATCAATGCGCGCCTCAATGATGCGCGCAATGTCCTGAACAACCGTTTCCTCGTTACCTACTGTCGAAGCCCCTATCAATCTGCCCAAATCAAGAGTATGTTTTGCCTCTTTCAAAATCACCCTCTTCCTATTTACAAAATCCGAGTCCGATAAGGATCCATTAGCAATCCCCGTATCTTCCTGTAATTTCTTCTTCGGCCTGCCGCGAGCCTTCTTTGTCACTTTAGTCACAGCCTCAGACCTTTCCTCCGGATTCAAAACACTTATCAAAACATTAGATAAGCTTCTCACCTTACGAAGGACTCCATTATGTTCAATATACTTCGAATCCGAGGCCCTCATTTGTACAGGCCCAGCCTTGAATAAATCCCCTGGGTTCACCCCCAGCGTTTCATCGGCAATATGCACTGCCAACTCCCGCTCCCCCGTGGCAAAATTTCCCCTTGCACCCTCTCCTACACAGCAGGCAAAACGGTCCATATCACGGCTTGTGCATTCACCAATTTTCTCCCTAACCAGCATATCCACCTCCTCAGCCGCTGCCAATGAAGTCCCCTGGGCACTCTCCGCCCTACACACTTCAAGTTGAGCCACATCTAAACTCTTGTGCTCACTTGTCCCCTCTCTATCTATCAACGCGACCACCTCATCCGAAACCCACGAATTTTCTCTACTTGTTGAAACCACCCGCAAATCAATTTGTTTTTCATACGTGCATCCTATCCTTGTGACATTGGCATCCAAATTCGAATCAATTTCCTGTGCATCTCTGGAAATTAAATTTGCTTCGTCACCCAGAAGGCTGTCTTGAACAAACGAATGCAACATCGGATCGCTGTCATTCGACTTAGTAGTCTCCTTCGGTACATGAACTCTATGTGAACTAGTTTCCGAGGATGTTTCCATTTCCTCTTCCTCGTCCCTATCCGCTGGCCTCACCTCTCTCTCCCATTCTTGCACCCGAATGTTATAACAATTCCCATCAACCTCCAATTCCAGCAACTCATCAATTCTATCGATCATATTGGTTTCAATTAGGATTCTACTCCGCTCGAAAGAAGAAGGTGAGATCGTCGATAAGTCTACCTTGACCAACGATCCCCATACTTTGGCGATATCTTCGAAAGTCTCCGTTGCCCACGCGTGAATGGGAATCCCGCTCATAGCGAGCCATACTCTTCTCGTCGACATTTGAACTTCTGTCGACCACGGGCGTACATCCACAAACCACTTCTCTAGATCTGTCTGTGTCATAATGTCCATCTTTTCTCCCGATTCATTGGGCATTAATAGCACCATTCTCCCGGCCATGTGCATAATTGAGAAACCCCTCACATTGTTCTCATGTAGCTCCTTTGCCAATTGAGCGATCGAGATCGAATTACGTCGCCATCCCACCACACAGGTTTTCAAGATTTCCCATTTGTCGCCATCAATTTTTCCCACAATTCTTCTCAACGGAACTGCTTTTGTTGTTACAATTGGATCTTGACCATCTTTTAATTTCACTTTTTCCACGAAATTCTTACTTAATTGCGAGGGTTTAGCCTTATGATTCATCAATCCTTTCTCTCGCCAAGACGAATTCCTTTCCCCATCTCTAGCAAAAAGGACCGTGATTACCGATCCATAGAGGCGGAATCCATTCAGCCGCTCGATTACACGCTTAGCATCTTGAATAGTCGCCATCCGAACAAACCCAAATCTCGCCCCATCTTTCCCTTTCTTCTTTGGTACGAACACATCCCTCACAACCCCGTGCCTATCGAAAACTTGCCAGATCCCCTGCCAATGCAGTTGGGGCGGCAGATTCGACACAAATAGGGTCCACACTCGGCCTCCGCTCTGCCCCGTTCGGTCGCGATCACCCGGAATCCGCCTATCGCCCATTTTTTCCCCTGCTCCCCTTTCCCCTAAATCTTTACTATACATTTATCCATTTTATTCTTGCATTTTAATTTAAACACCTTAAAAATTTATTTCTACATTTCTAAAGATCAAAATAACTTTAACAATATTTTTTAAGCATGCAAATATTTAAGAGATCAAACCAAAATTAAAACGAAAATGTTACCAGAATCGTGAAACGAATTTTCCGACTTCAAGAATACAACCTAAAATTCATAAAAGCACAAACACAAACACTAAAAACTCATCCAAGAACAAGCATAAAAATCAAAATAAAAAAATGAAAGGAAACATATAAATTTTACCGAAATGACAAACGAAGAACTCGAATCCGGACTTCTCGAAATACTCCTAATTGCCTCCGGAAAATTTCTTCCAAACTCGAACTTCCACTCAAAATATCCAGCAACTCTTGAACAATTTTTAGAGATTTTTTTCAGATTTTCCTAAAGCTTTTTCAAGTGGATTTTTACTTCAAATTCGTGTCTTGAACAAATGGGTGAATGGGGGTTTTATAGTCATCTTGAGCTTGCAAATCAAGATATAATCCGCGTTTAAATCCCCAAATTGGAGCCAAAATCAAACCAATGGCTTGATCCTCGAAAAAACCCCTCAAGAATATCCCGATTTGGTTCAAATATGGGATCGAATTTCCACTTGATTCGAGCCTAGGGATTGACTTCTTTAACACTATTTTTTGTAGATTTCGACGAGCATAGGTGGCGGCGGCTGCGAGTGGGGTTGGTGGCATTGGATCGGCGTTGGCGAGGTAGACCGACCGATACCAACGGCGTCGGCGAGGCGGACCGACCGGTACCAACGGCGTCAACAGCTGTGGACGGTTGACGCCGACCGGCCACCATAGAGGCGCGACAAGAAGGTTTGCTAGGGAACCAGCCTGCGCTCGTGCGGCCCACGCGTTGGCGCATGGCGCGCGTTGGTTCCCCCTTTTTCTTTTCTTTTTTTTATATTTTTTATTTTGTTTCTTTTTTCCTTTTTTGTTGTTTTTCATCACATTTATTATTATTATTTCTTTTCACTTCATTTTTTCCTTTTTCTTCTCCATAATTATTAGAATTATTTTCTCTTTTTCTTTTTTTTCCTTTTTTCCTTTTTTTCCTTTTTCTTTCTTTAAAAGATGGGCTACAATTTAAAAATGGGCCTTGTTCTTTTTTCTTTAAAAGTGAGCTTCAAAAAATGGGCTTTTAAGGATGGTCTTTGCTTATTTAAAAAGTGGGCCTTTTAAAAGGATTTTCTCTTTTTTATATTTTTAATATTTAATTAAATTTTTTAGATTATTTAAAATTAAGGTGAAAATTTAGTGACAACAGCTGCCCCTCTTTACTTATCTCTGTGCAACAGAGATAAAGCAAAGACAAAAAGACATTAATTTTCACTGATTTACTGGTTGGCTCCATTCTCCAAATGCTCGAACGGATAGGCGTGTTCTATTCTCCTAACGCTTGAATAGCTAAGCTGGGTTCTATTCTCCCAAAATGCCTAAGCAACTGAGTTGGGTTCTGTCCTCCCAAATGCTCAATTAGGCAAAGTCTTCTGAAAACTTTCATCCTCCTTATGCTTGGATGAATAAGCAAACTCCATTCTCCTTACGCCCGAATGGATAGGTGAATCTTCTGGAAAAACTTCATCCTTCTTATGCTTGGATGAATAAGCAAATCTTCTGGAAAAATTTCATCCTCCTTGTGCTTGGATGAATAAGCCAATCTTCTGAAACATTTTATCCAGCTCCTTATGCTGGGATGGATAAGAAAACTCCATTCTCCTTACGCCCGAATGGATAGGTGAATCTTCTGGAAAAACTTCATCCTCCTTATGCTTGGATGAATAAGTGAATCTTCTGAAAAACTTCATCCTCCTTATGCTTGGATGAATAAGCAAACTCCATTCTCTTTTTGCCTGGACGGGTAAGCGAATCTTCTTAAAAATTTCATCCTCCTTTTGCTCGGATGAATAAACAGGTTCTAAAAAGGGTTCCATCCTCCTTACGCTTGGATGAATAAGCGGGTTCCAAACGGTATTTCATCCTCCTTACGCATAGATGAATAAGCGGGTTCCATTCTCCAAATGCCCGATCGGATAGGCGGGTTCTTTTGCTAAAAGGTCCTCCGTGTACCTAAAAAATGTGATATTCAATGCAATTATGATGTGCATGCCCCTAGGGATGCCTAAAACATGAATGCATGTCTCATTTCTTTTACTTTTTTGAATTCTTTTTCTCAAAATTAATTTTCCACACGTTTACTCACTTACTCCGGATAAGCAGTTAAACTTTTTCTCTATTTTTTTGTCTCATGGAAAACATCTAATATTTTCTCACTTAATCCAGTGATCTTGTACTCCTAGCTAGAATAACAGACTTTTTCAACTGTCAATGCTTTGCCATTCAGATTCTTCATATCCCTTTGCATCGTCAAAAACATTCGACCTTCGTAAGCAAATGTCTCAAGCTCTACTATAATTGTAGTTGATACATCAATATTGAGTGAAAGGCTTCCTGGTGTGGTCTTGAAAGCTTCAAGTCTTCATATGCCCTTAAAACATTAACCATCTTGAATGCTTCTTGTGAATTCTCAAATTCTTGCCTCTACAGGACATCTTGAATTGCTTGCATGTGAAAGCTTATTTCCTCCTTGAATATATTTGAATGGTATTGGCTATTTAATCTCTTCTTCTTACGTCTATTAATACTGAGGATCATCAATCCTTGGTTGACGTAGATTGTCCCCAATCTCATGGCATGGTTTGCTTCTCAAGTGCAATTCTATCTCTCTTCATGCTTTTGATCTTTTCCATCTTATATGCGGATATTTCTTGACAACACGGCCCACTTAAAACTCTTCAACGCATGTGCTTCTTCTTTTTACCTTCTTATGCAAGGCGGTGCCCCCATTCAAGCTGAGCTTCAATTGTTTTCTGAAGTGATGAAAACATACATTCATGGTCTCCTACAGTCGAGATCAATACCAAGAAATCTTTTATTTTTCATTAATCTATGTCGGCCTAATTGTAAGATGCAAGAAAAGGCTAGAAATGATCATTCAAAGGAAAAATACATTGCAAACGCAAGAAAAGGCTAAAAAGATCTTAAGAAAATAGTCATGGCAAACACAAGAATAGGGCTAAGTCAGATGCCCCAAAATTCAAAGCATGAATGATTCAAGAATCCATCAACCGGATAGTGTCCCATTTTTGGTGGCTCTCTATTTCTCACACACTCCCCGAATTTAAAATTTCCCACTTTTCTAATCAACCAGACATTAGAAGCTCGAAGTCCCTGAAGAAAGGTTAACTCAATTAGGCAGAATGTGTTCTAAAGATGAACTCCTTTTCTCAAATATTCATGTGTGATCCAAATGGTCTTTTAAGGCTTGTAATGTAGGCTAGGCTCGGGTTTCCAGAGAAAAGATATAAAGGCTCAAATTCATATTTTAAGGGTGATTAAACCAAGGATCAACTTTCCTGATGAAATCTCTTTTTTTCTTCTTTTATTCTTTGGATCACTCTAGACTGCCCATTTTGGGTTTTCACCCTAATCAGGTTGTCAAATTCTATAATGCTGCCAATGCACACACTCGGATGAGGATAGACTCGGTAGCAAACGGCTTGTTACTAGACAAGGAACCAGAAGATGCAATGCTGGTGTTGAAAAAGTTAGCAAAGAACGATGAACAGTTCCCCACAGCTCGAAGAGGAGAGAGACGAGGAGCATCTGTCAAGGAGTACGAATCTGACAACTCGGTAAAAACTCAAATTGCATACCTCACCAAAGTAGTTGAAAACCTGCAGAGGAATGAATCTAAGGCAGTATTTTCTGTAGAGGAGGTGTGTGAAAATTGTAGAGGAAACCATAGTACAGAAGAGTGCCACATACAACTGGAAGAGGGAATGTATGTTGGAAATTACAACAAGAATAGAAGCTATGATTCCAACAACTACAACCCAAATTGGAGGAAGGACCCCAAATTTTCCTGGAGTAACCCAAACAATGCATTGAATCCTCCAGTCCAAAATAACCAGAACCAAGGATGTCCCAGAATCCTGTCACAACAGCAACCACAGCAGCAGCCACAACAAGCATACTGGAACAGACCCTAGCAACCTTCATGTCTCATTCTGGAGCATATATGGCCAACATGGACCATTTTGTCAAGAAAATTGAAACCTTCATGGATAAGACAGAGATGAGAATGACAAACCATGAAGCTACCTTAAAATCTCTAGAGACACAGATGGGTCAGGTTTCACAGTTCATCAACACAAGGCAGAATGGAGGATTCCCTAGTGATATTGAGGTCACTAGAAAGCCCACACATGAGTAGTGCAAAGCCATTACAACGAGAAGTGGGAAACATCTACAAGGGTCGATAATTAAAGAAACATCTAGTAAGGGAACGACCCTACAGACACCTGCTGAGAACACTGCCCCGGTAGAAAGGAAGAAACATGCTGCCATCACCCCTGCCACGACAGCAGAAGAAAAAGAGGAGGCGACAGAAGAAGCTGAAAATTTTAAGCCTCCTCAGATTTGATTCTCATGTGAAGGACGCCTCGAAGACTACCATCCTCCACCCATCTTTTCCACAGCGGTTACAGAAACAGAAACAAGAGTACCAGCTTAAGAAAATCTATGATGTTTTTAAGCAAGTACACATCAACATTCCGCTGTTGGAGGCCATTAAGCATATGCTTGGTTATGCAAAGTTCCTTAAAGATGCAATGTTCAGGAGATCCAGACTTGGGGAATTTGAAACTGTAATGATGACAGAAGGATGCATGGCAATCCTACATAAGCGACCACCCCCAAAGAAGAAGGATCCTGGGAGTTTCATCATACCATGCATAATTGGTGATAAGTTTGTGGGTAAGGCACTTTGTGATATTGGTGCTAGTATTAATCTAATGCCCAAATCTGTTTCAGAAGCTAGGTATTGGACAAGCAAGACCCATGACAGTCATGTTGCAACTGGTAGACCGCTCTTACGTACAGCCGGAAGGAAAAATTGAAGATATTTTGGTAAGAGTGGATAAATTCATATTTCCTGCTGACTTTCTTGTTTTAGACTGTGAAGCAGATGAGAATGCATCGATCATCCTAGGGCGACCCTTCCTAGCCACAGGTAGAATAGTGATCGATGTAGAGAAAGGAGAATTGACTATGAGAGTCAATGACTAGCAGATAAAGCTCAATGTTCTCCAAGCCATAAACAAGCTGATGTAGAGGAAGAATGCAAGGCAATATCAGAAGTAATCATAGACCAACCCTGCATCAGATCAAGCTGTAACGACAGACAATTTGGTCACTGCCACCGCAGTCACCTAGAAGACTGCCACGATAGCGTTGACGACAGCAATTCCTCAGATAATGACGCACCCGATACTGAAAGTCCTAAGGAGGTAAATTGGATAGGCACACGTCTAGGTAAGTTCTTTGAACTATTGAACTATACCTCTAAAGAACATGTGATTCAAAAGCCTTCAATAGATCAGCCACATGCCTTAGATCTAAAACCCCTGTCAGGGCAGCTTAAATATGTTTTTCTTGGTCTTAATGATACGTTTCCCGTAATCATCTCTTCTAAGTTGATGCAGGAACAGGAAAAACAACTGATCAGGATGCTACAACAACATAAGAAGGTGATTGGATGGACCATTGCCGACATCCAAGACATCAGTCCGGCAATTTGTATGTATAAGATCCTCTTAGAGGATGATCATAAGCCGACGATTGATGCCCAGAGAAGACTAAATGAAGCTATGCGAGAGGTGGTAAGAAAAGAGATTATCAAGTGGCTTGATGTTGGAATTATCTACGCCATCTCGGATAACAAGTGGGTGAGCCCTGTGCAATGCGTACCCAAGAAGGGAGGCATAACTGTGGTAACTAACAAGGACAATGAGCTAATCCCAACCAGGACTGTGACCAGTTGGAGGGTTTGTATGGACTACCGGAAGCTTAACAAAGCTACCCGGAAGGACCATTTCCCCTTACCCTTTATTGATCAAATGTTAGATAGATTAGCGGGGAAGCCTTATTATTGTTTCCTTGATGGTTACTCAGGTTACAATCAAATTGCAATTGCACCAAAGGATCAGGAGAAAACCACCTTCACATGCCCATACGGAACATACGCCTTTCGAAGAATGTCATTTGGATTATGCAATGCACCAGCAACTTTTCAGCGATGTATGATGGCAATATTCTCAGATATGGTGGAAGATTTCCTGGAGATCTTCATGGATGACTTTTTCGTCTTTGGAGACAGTTTCAATGATTGCCTAGGCAATTTGAAGAAGGTGCTTGAAAGATGTGAGGAGGCCAACCTTGTATTAAACTGGGAGAAATGCCACTTTATGGTGGATGAGGGCATAGTGCTGGGACACAAGGTCTCCTGCCGCGGCATAAAGGTGGATAGAGCAAAAATCGAAGTCATCGAAAAACTATCGCCACCCACCACAGGCAAGGCCATTAGAATTTTCTTGGGACACACAGGGTTTTATCGTAGATTCATTGCAATTTTTTCTAAAATCACTAAACCCCTATGTCTTTTGTTGGAACAGATTAGGGCCTTTGATTTCAATACTGAATGTACTGAAGCATTTAAGACATTGAAGGAGAAGCTGGTAACAGCCCCAATATTGCAGCCACCAGACTGGAGTTTACCATTCGAGATCATGTGTGACGCTAGTGACTATGCTGTCAGGGCAGCACTAAGGCAGCGGAAGGAGAAACTCTTCCACGTTATATATTATGCCAACAAGACCCTAAATAATGCCCAGATAAACTAACCACAACAGAGAAGGAGTTACTAGCGGTGGTGTTCGCCTTTGACAAGTTCAGACCATATATACTTGGAACAAAAGTGGTGGTCCATACATATCATTCAGCGCTAAAATATATGTTCACCAAGAAGGATGCAAAACCACGGCTGATACGTTTGATTCTGCTATTGCAAGAATTCGATATAGACATCAAGGACAAGAAAGGAACAGAAAACCAAGTAGCAGATCACTTGTCAAGACTGGAGACGGGAAAGGACCAAGCTAACGACAAAAGCAAAGTTCACATACATGAGACTTTTCCAAATGAGCAGTTATTTGCTGCCATCAGCACTGTTGCGACAGTCGTGGCGGTAGGTACACTTTCTGAGATCCCTTGGTATGCTGACATAGTAAATTACCTTGTTAGTGGTTTATTACCTCCTGAACGTAACTACCAAGCAAGGAAGAGGTTCCAAAATGATGCAAAACATTATTATTGGGACGAACCTCTTCTATTTAAGCATTGTCCAGATCAGATCATCAGGAGATGCATACCACAAGAAGAACAGGAAGAAGTACTCCACCACTGCCATGTTGCTCCTTATGAAGGACACTTTGGAGGAAACAAAATTGCTGCAAAATTTCTGCAATCTGGTTTCTTTTGGCCTACACTGTCCAAGGATGCACAAGCCTTTTACAAGCATTGTGAAAAATTCCAAAGGACTAGAAACATCTCTAGAAGGCATGAGATGCCCGTGCAGAACATTCTCGAAGTCGAAATTTTCGATGTTTGGGGAATCGACTTCATGGGACCATTCTCAGCCTCTTGTGGGAATTTGTATATACTGTTGGCAGTGGACTACGTGTCCAAGTGGGTAGAGGATATCGCCACGCAAAAGAATGATGCCAATACCGTGCAAAGATTTCTCGACAAACATATCTTCACAAGGTTTGGCATCCCAAGGGCGATCATTAGTGATGAGGGTAAGCACTTTGACAACAGGGTAATTGCTAGTGCGCTGAAGAAGTATGGAGTTAAGCACAAGATCGCAACAGCATATCACCCTCAAACCAATGGGCAGGCTGAAATCTCAAACAGAGAAGTGAAGAACATCCTGGAAAAAATGGTTAAACCAACTAGAAAGGATTGGTCTCTTCACATGAATGATGCATTATGGGCCTACAGAACTGCATTTAAGACACCATTAGGAATGTCGCCCTACCGTCTCATCTACGGAAAAACCTGCCACCTACCTATCGAGATAGAACATAAAGCATATTGGGCTATCAAGACAGTTAACATGGACTGGAACAAAGCATGGCAGAAAAGGCTGTTGGACTTGAATGAAATTGAAGAAATTCGAGCCATGGCCTATGACAACGCCAGAATTTATAAAGACAAAACAAAGAAGTGGCACGACAGAAAACTGCTGCCACGACAGTTTAGCCCAGGGTAGAAGGTGTTGTTATTCAACTCCAGGTTGAAGCTTTTCCTAGGGAAGCTAAAGTCTAGGTGGTCTGGACCCTTACAAGTAGTCCAAGTTTTTCCTCATGGTGCCATCACAATCAGATCAATTAAGGACGGGCACCAATTCAAAGTCAATGGACAAAGGCTAAAGCACTATCATGGGACTAAAGCCCCAAGAGAGCAGGAAGTAGTTACTTTAGGGGATGCCCCTCAAGGCATCCCAAATTTAACTTAGTTTTATTTTATTTATTTATATTTTTATTGTTTTAGGAAATAAGAATTTAATATTTTGTTTATTTTAGTTTTCAGGTAAATAATTGAAGCAGAGTAAAGAGAAAGAGTGAACCAGTCCACCACACTCACAACAACCCAAGAAGCCCAATGGTAACAAGGCTATCGTGACAGCTGGTCACCAGTTGTCGCGGCAGACGCGCAAAAACAGCCTGTCACCACGCTATCGTGACAGACACAGAAACACGTAACAAACGCGCAGCAAACACGAAAACACGTAACAGACACGTCAGGAAACCGCGTGACAGCTGGCTCCGTTTTTCACGCCACCCGTTACGGCTTCAACGGGCAGAACCCCGTTCTATATAAACCACCATCTCCATTACCTTTTTCACCTCATTCTCTTCTCTCTACTTTGTTTCCAAGCATTTTAGCTTTTCAAGTATTTTCTTTCATTTCTACAGTTCCTTACAATGACGACAAGATCGACCAGAAGAAGTCCTGCCTCCTCATCTGCCGCGGCAGTCTCCACTCCCAGCCACAGTAGAATTCATAGAAGGTTCGCCTCGGCAGATTCAGCGAAAAGATACTATGAATCTTTTCAGAAACAGGAGATGTGAGAGGAAAGAGGCTTCACCTACACGAAGAAAACATGAGATCTAGGGCTTGGAGGGTTCATTTCCAAACGGATCGTGGCATTAAAGTGGCATATGTTCGCGGCACAACCAGAGGAGATGAACGTTACACTAGTACACGAGTTTTATGTTGTCGTCACATCCAAGGATGCCATGACAGTAACTATTAGGGGTAAGGAAATCTCTCTCAAGCCAGCCTACATCAATACTCTATACGGCATATATGTGGGCAGGAAAGAGGGCACACACAGAAGGTTTATCAGCAGTCTGTCGTCGGCAGACTATGACGGCATCATGGCAGACCTGACTGAAGAGGGCACCACTTGGAACGAAGATCCAAAACATAGATGGATGGTGCGAAGAACCCAACTTACTGAAGAAGATGGAGGCACGACAGCTGGGATTTATAGAGTACATGAGGGACTTCACCACTGCCACGGTAAACTTTATAAAATTTGAGTTAAATTATCCAAACGTGAAATTTCCCTCTTTTCCAGAAACCCTTCTTGTCGCCCCTACACCTGTTGCTAGCCCTAAGACGCCCACACCGACAGTTGCCTCTACTTCACCCTCTGCCACGGCTGGAGACAGAGACAGACGATCTGCCACCCCTCGAGGAACCAAACGAAAGGAACCAATGCCAAAAATAGATCCCAAATATTTCGAAGGTTTCTCCTCCTCCTCAGTCTGGCAGGATGACTCTGACTCTGAACCCTCTATCGTCCAGGAGATAGCCAAGGACTTCCCTTCGATGAAGAAAAAAAGGCTTGATATTGATGTTGAGGGACCCTATCGCGATAGAGCAGACATCAGCAATAGCGACAGTAAACTCGAGGTCCTAGACAAGGCCCCAAAAATCTCACCCACTAGAGTCCAGCCACCTCGAGAGGCCAAGAAGAAGGTAGCCTCACCCTCTCCAACTCCAATGCCAGCCTCTGCCACCAAAGCAACTGCCCGCAGACAGCTCCACATCGACAGCAGCAGTGACGACAGCACTTCAACTTAAGTTCTTTTACTCTTTCTATTATCGGTGTTTTTATTTGATGTTTATGGTGTTTTTATTTTCTGTTTGTGTCATGCATTGAGGACAATGCAACCCTCGAGTTTGGGGGTAGGCAGTCCTCCTTTAATTAATGAAGTTAATATAATTTGTGTCTCATTACTGCACTTACCTGCCGCGACATTCTCTGTCATGACAGTATCTTTAGGGTGTTAGGAATTATTTAGAGCCTTACTATCGTTCTAAACTTTAAAAACACCTTTGTGACTTATATGATATCTAGACTACTGTTATTAAACTTAGAATAGGAAGCTTAACCACTTGAGTTAGAAAAAAAACTTAGACTCGGTTGCCCCTAGAGGTGCCTAACACCGGCTCTAGGAAGATAACTAGAGGTGCCCAAAACCGGCTCTAGTAGAAATAAGAAAAAAAACTTTGGTCTAAGTTAGAAAAAACTAAAGGAGCCTAAGAATTGCCTCTAGTTAAAAATTAGTTTGAAATAAAACTCAAGTGAGTAGCATAACTATTCTAGTTACTAAGGAGTCTAGGTATATATATATATATATGTTCACAAAACTTGCACACACTTGCACGAGAATTATAGCATTGCTCCGGATAAGTCCATAAACACACGAAAAGGTACTGCTCTTGATAGTGAAGGTGTTGTAGGTAATAGTTGTTCACTGAGTTAAGTCAAGCCAAAAAGTTTCATTCTTAGTTAGGTTGCATTTACTCAAGGACAAGCAATAACTTGAGTTTGGGGGTGTGTTGAGTGCATAAATGTTCTATATTTTAACCCTCATTTACCCATATTATTGATGCACTCAAGCATGTTTAGTTGCATTTTAGGATAGATTTTACATAAACATCACAAATGGATAATATTGCACAAATGCTGCTGATTTTTGGTTTATTCTCGCAAGTACCTGTCATGGCAGCATCCAGGGCAGCAGAGGAACGGAAGATAGTTGCAAATTTGGAGTGAAGGGTTGAAGAATTTTTCCGGTTACAACACTGTCGTGACGACTGTCGTGGCAGAAGAGGTGACAGTGAAGACTATGGTGAAGAAAAATGCAAAGTGGAGTTCAACTGATAGAGCCTTTAAAGCCTGATTTTTGTGGACCACTTGCATCACTGTCGGAGCCCAGAAGCACAAGGAAGGCCTTGCCCTAAGTTTGAGGAAAAAGTCAAAGCAATAAGATAGGGCGAATTAAAAGACATCTACTCAAAGATTTAGTCTTTAATGGAGTTGTACTTTAATTCAAACTTGTATTCTTGGCCATTAAGAAAACTCAAGACCAAGGCCTATGTATATGCTTGTAATTCGACAAGGCAAAGGATATCTAGCTCTTAGCCGTCTTCCCCCAAAACCCTAGTCGTTTCCCCTCTTCATCATGTTCTAAACTTCCCCTAGGGCTAAGGGTTGATCTTGTAAAGTAGTTGTAAGGATTGTATTGTTCTTAGGATTTTTCTGTTCAATTAATAAAAGCTTCAAGTTTATTTACTCTGGTTTCAACATCTCATAAGAGTTTCGAGAGAGCATTGTGAGGTTATCCATTTACTTAATATCGGGAGAGTTAAGTATATGAAAGGAGTAAATACGAGTTTTCCAGTTTCTGGTTAAACCATCTTGGCCTAGGGTAGGTACAAGGTTAAGCATCTAAGGAAGAATTCACAAACATCGGTGTTCATCCTTTGATTCATGCCAGGAGGTATCATCCAAGACGTGTTCATCGACAGAACTTGGACCTAGGGATAGAACGAGTTACAACAGAGATTCTTGCTGAACTTGAAGTACAGAGTTGTTGATCGCTGTCGCGACATCAATAGACCTCTGCCGCGACAGACTCGATGACAGACGCAACAGAAAGTCTTCTGAACAGTGCAACACCTGCACTACTGAGCAAATCAATATCGGCCTATTTTCTCAATCTGACTCCTTTATCTATTTTAGTTTATTCCCAAAATTACTCAAAACTCTTTATTAAATTCATCTCTTTCCTTGTGCAAGCTTTTAAAGATAGAAGTATTTACAGTCCCTGTGGAGACGATATCTGATACTTAGTATAACTTTATTACTTTTGACGTGTATACTTGCACCCAATTGCGATAGACTATTTTACACGCAACAAAAACCACATGAATAGACTCTTCTACAACCAAAGTTCATTTTTTTAAATACTCGATAGGCTTTAGAGTTTTAAAAACATCCTAAAAAATAGTTTCATCACTTTTTGCATCAAATTTTCCTAAATTATCTTTTCCATTATTTTAAACAAAACACTCGCATCCAAAAGGATAAAATAACTAAAGTTAGGCTTCTTTTAAAATCTCATAAGGAGATTTCTTTAAAATTGGCCTAATCATTACTCGGTTAATGATATAACAAATGGTGTTATTGGCTTCCGCCCAAAAATAATTAGGTAAATTATTTTCACAAAGCATGGTTCTAGACATTTCTTCTAAAGTTTGGTTTTTCCTCTCAACTACCCATTTTGTTGAGGAGTGCGAGGTGCGGAAAAATTATGGCTTATACCATTTGTGTTACAAAAATCCTCAAATCCTAAATTTTGAAATACAGTTCCATGGTCACTTCTAATATGAGAAATTTGTTGACCAAGATCATTTTGAGAAATTTTTAAAAATGTGATGAAATTTTCTAAAGCCTCATCCTTAGTACTTGAGAATGAAACCCCAAGTGTATCTAGAGTAATCATCTACTAACACAAAAGCATATGATTTTCCACCCAAACTCATTGTTCTAATAGGTCCAAAGAGATCCATGTGCATCAATTGTAATAATCTACTAGTTGAAACACCATTACTAGGTTTAAAAGATACCCTTTTATGTTTACCCTTAGCACAAGCATCACAAATTTTAGCTAGAGAAAATTTTAGCTTAGGTAAACCTCTCACTAGATTTTGGGAAACCAATTTTTCTAAAACACTCATGCTAACATGTCCTAGTTTCCTATGCCATAACCATGAATCATGTTCATCTTTTGCTACAAAACATGCATTAGAAATGTGAATGTCATATAGATGCGTCATATATATATTAACTATGCAATGACCTATGAGCATTATCTTATTTGTTTCAATGTTCATAATTTTGCAACCATTAACATCAAAGAGAATATTAAAACCTTTATCACATAATTGACTAATGCTTGATAAATTATGTTTTAGACGATTGACATAAAGGACATTTTCAATGATAATGGGAGAGTGATTACCAATGGAACCAATTCCTTCAGTGTAGCCTTTGGAGTTGTCACCGAATGTCACTACTCATCCACTTTTTGGCTTTAGTTCCAAGAATCTACTCTTGTCGCCGGTCATGTATATTGAGCATCCACTATCAAGGTACCATGTGTTTTGACTTGAAGCTTTGGCCTTGTAGCAATGTTCCCCCTACAAACAAAGATTAGATCTTGATTTTTGGTACCCAAATCATTTTGGGTCCATGGACATTAGCTCTTAAAATCTTGGTTCCCTTGGGAATCCAAAAAGCAATAGCATGTACATTATTAGAAGTAATTAGGTTCTTAGGAACCCAAACACTTCTAATCATTTTACCTCTAGAGGCCTTTGGAAGCCTCTGTGTTTGTGTTCAACAAAGTTTCTTTTTACATAGTTGGGTTCTAAAGATTCACCTTTTTCAAAACTTGAGTTCCCAACTTTGTTCAAAGAAGCTTTAAGATCATTCACCTCCTTATGGTGATGATCATTAAGCTCGGAAAGAAGGTTGTTTAAATCAATGTTTTCTTTTTCAAAATAAGTTAAATTGTCTTTTAAATCACAAACCTTCTTTTCAAGTTCGGAGTTGGTTTTGGATAAAGAATCGTTTTGGTTTTTCAAATCAGAACTAGTTTTCTTGTTTTTCAAAATCGATTCTTTAAATTTTTCTACCAACTCATCGTAAACCTATTGCAACTCATCATAAGCTTCTTGAAGCTCATCAAAAGTGAAATCAAAAGTAGATGAGTTAGGGTTTACCTTAGGATCTTTCTCAAGGGCCATAAGGCAAAGGTTGGCAACTTCTTTCTCCTCTTCATCGGATGATGATTCCTCGTCACTCCAATTAGCAACATTGGCCTTGAGCTTTTTCTCCTTCCCAAAGCTCTTCCTTTTGAGTTGAGGGCATTCGGTTCTAATGTACCTCGACTTCTTGCAATCATATCATATGAGTCGATCCTTCTCCTCTTCCTTTTTCTTGTTCTTGAAGTCTCCTTTTCTAAAGAACTTTCTTCCCTGGTTGGACTTCATAAACCGAGTGAATATTTTGGCTAGCATAGCCATCTCTTCAAGCTACTCCTCGCTTGAATCGCTCTCTTCTTGTGAAGCTTTGAGAGTAATTCTGATTTTCTTCTTCTCCACTTCCTTCTTCTCCATCTTTTTCTCTTCTCTTTTCTTCTCTTCTTCTCTTCTTCTCTTTCTTGCTTCATGATCTCATGAGTAAGGAGAGAACCCATGAGTGCATCGAGCTTCAATGTCTTCAATCTATTTTCTCGATGATGGTGATTCTCTTCCCATCCCATGACTCGGGAAGAGAGTAGAGTAGTTTCTGGACAAGCTTGTCTTCAAGTATGACTTCTCTGAAACCTTAGAGACCATTGATGATGACCGAGAAATGATCAAACATCTTCATAACACTCTCATCGGGCTCCATTTTGAAATACATGTCCGGTCCGAGTGCACAAAAGAGCATGTGCAAGGCCTTGTCATTGACTTGTAGCTTCTTTCTTTCTTCATCTGTCATTTCTTGTTTGGCCTTGGGAACTTGTCTATCACCTTCTTGCTTCATTAGAATGGATAGCCCGTCTTCGATTACATCCCAAATGAGGTAATCGTTGGATTTGTTGAATAGCCTCATATGGTTCTTCCAATATGGGTAGTTGTCCCCATTGAAGAAGGGAGGTTTGGTGGTGGATTGACTTTTATACAAGTTGGTGGAAGTAGACGCCATTGTTTTGTTGTTGATTAATTGAATTGCTTCAAGGATCACCTCTTGTAGATGTTAATCTCTCAAAGAGTTAGGCTCTTATACCAATTGTTGTGTAGATCAATTGATGAACAAATGGCCAAGATGGGGTGAATTGACTTTTAAAAGTTTGAGGGGGGAAATTGGTAAATTAAAAATGAAGGCACAAGAGATTTATAAGGGTTCAAGCTTAGAACAATCTCTACATCCACCACCTTAGCTCCCACTAAGGATTTTCAACTAATTTCACTAGAAATTCTTCCTCTTTTCTCGGATTAGGAGGAAACCTTACAAACCAATTAAGCTTTCTACCCAAAGCTTAATAATAAAAAATCACTCTTAACAAGAGAAGTTGTTGGCAAATGAAAATACATCTCACAAAGGTAAAATAATTGTCCCAATTACAAGTACACTCTCCCCAATCTTGAAATAAGGAATTACAAATGGATTACACAAGATGGGTACAAGGGTTTGACTCTATTTGGCTCAAATTGGATTGGATTTTTGTTTGAATGTGCTTGACTTGATGAATAGTTGTTGATGTAGCTTTTATGGCTTGCTTTTATACCTTTTATTGAATTCTAACCGTTTGGGTGGTTGGCATCATCAATAGAGCCGCTGGGCTCTCTTTTTCCCACCATAAATGCACTTCTGCAATCTACCGTATTGGTACTCACGTCACTGTATTGGTACCTGACATAAGAAGAAAGATTCGTTGTATACAAGTAGCGTATCAATACACGAAGAGGAGTATCAGTACGGAAACCGTATTTTACAAAGGGGATCGGTACGACATAGTTCATACCGGTATTATTTTGCTCAATGGAATATGGAGAAGTGGTTAACCAAAAAGTGGTATCAGTACGGTAGTTAGGCGTATCGGTACAGTTAACCAATTTTCAAAGTGTTTGGTTCCAATAAACTTACAAGGCAACAGTCAAAATTAAATGTCAAGATTTATCAAATCTTATCATCTCGTATCGGTACGGAAAAGAGTGTATGGATTTGGTAAGTAGTTTTTAGTTTCCAGGTTTACATCGAGTCTAAAAACCGTATCAATTCAGCAAGGAGCGTATCGATACACTTTTCTTAACTCGTTTTCCAGTAGCCAAAAACCGTATCGATACGAATGTAACCGTATCGGTAAGCTTGGACCAAACTTAAAATTTTTAGTTCAAAAATACTTAGAAAATATTTTGGATACTTAGCTTTTGATTTAGAAACATTTAAAGTTCGAATTCTTGTCATTTTGTGAGTCTTTTGAGTATTTAAAAAATTATTTCATTTTACAATTTAGTCTTTAAAAAATATTGTTATATCAAAATCAATTTTGATTTTACAGTCTCTGTTCGTCATGTTTATCATTGGTATAATTTATTTCGTGTTGGACGTAAGGTATTCCACTGACATCACATTTGTCGATTTTCAACAATGGAAGAATAGAATAATTGGAAATGGGATCTAACGATGAAAAAAATGAGTGGTGATGGTTGATTCGACGGCGGTAAAGGATGGATTTAAAGATATGAGGATTTGAGATTATGAATTTGGGAGTTTATGAACAAATTGAGACTTTTTATGATTTTTTATAAAAATTAATGAAATTTAAGAAATGGCCACGTGTCATGTTTTTGGGGGGAAATGTATAGTTCGTATATATTTTTTTCAATTAAGCCATTTTTAAGGCAAAAATTACAATACATGAAGTATTCATAACCATGCCCGTTTCCGAGATTTTGGTAGCCCGTAGGCGAACTTAAAAATTAAGCCCTAATAATAAGTATTGAAAATTTGAATTTTAAGAGCCTAAAATGGGACTCTAATAACAAGTAATGGGGAAATTTTTAATAGTTTATACATATTAACAAATATTGGGGAAATTGGGCCCCTAATAACAAGTATTGCAAAAAAATTGGACTCATAATAATAAATATTAAAAATTGAGTTTTAAGAATAGGCCTAATAATAAATATTGGGAAAAAAATTAGGTACCTATAATAAGTACTGAACAAAATGAACATCTTATAACAAATATTGAAAAAAAATTAATAATCGACCCTAATAACATATATTAAAAAATTAGACAATAATAAGAAATATTGTAAAAAAAAATTACATTATGGGCCCTGGGTCGTCGCCCTTATGGCCCACCCTCAGGGACGGCCCTGTTCATAACTCGGGTTTTTTTTGTTTACATTGTTTTAATATATTGGCGTGGTTATAGTAATATTTGTTTATAATTTTTCTTAACTCTTTGACAATGTACACACATATTTAAACTCAAGTTTCTTAAGATGAACATCGTCCTCTTTTCATAACTCCACAATTTTTAAGTTAGAAATAATTACACTTAAATATTCGTGAATCGTGATCTCCTAAAATGATCATTACAATAATAATTATGTCAATTGAATTAATGTTATATCGTAAATAAATGTCATATTTTTAAAGTTGTTTGTATAAGGTATTTGATATAAGTCACACGTAAGAGTGTTTTCCATGTATAATTGGCTAGTTTCAGGATAAAAATCCTTTGTACCTTTTATGCTTTTATGCTCCAACACTAAAATAATATTATAAAATTAAATTAAGCTTTAAAAGATATAACCTAAAAATTTCACCCTACTCTAAATTCTCTAAATTCTAACCATAAAATTTAACATAAAACCTTAAACCTTACACCCAAACTTAATTTTAAGCACGTGACATAAGTATAAGCACTAAAAATGTAAGTGGATTTCCATCTAGTTTCATGCTTCTATGCTATCACAAACAAACAGTTATAGTGTGATTGTATGTATTTGCGCCTGCAGGATTTCTGGGACCGTGTCCTTTAAATCCCATCTAAAACTGAGGGCGACGGGTTTCACTTTTCTCATTCCCCCATGGAAACCACGATTTAGGGTTCTTGGATTAAGCTTTTATTTGGCTGGAAACCAACATTGGATTCATTCAAATTCTTACCAAGTTTTTTTTTTATTACAGAGATGAGGCAGATGTAGGGGGAGATGATGAAAATGATCCATGGAATCAGGATGTTTTCTGGAATTTCCAAATTCCAATTATTGTGGTCGTGCGATTAGGAGACATACCCCCCACGTGCGTCCCCTCCACGGCTGCACCATGCACCGGCAACTGCTATCACTGCTGATATTTGATAAATTCAGAACACCTATTGTCTGCATGTGCTGTTGTTCAGCTTCATACGGAAAATCATTATTTTTGTGTGGAAAATGATCTGAGAAGATGATTGTTTTTCAAGAGAAATGAGACTGAGAGGACCAAAGTATAATATAAATAGGAACTGAATAAAGAGGATTTAACTTGTGAAACACGAATATGTTTCCTTGTGTCACAAAAAGATTCAGATGAATATATCCAAACCTTTTCTTTTTCTATCAAAATAAAAATGATAAGGGTGCTCGGGTTCGAATTTAATTGAAAAAAGGACCACATTTATCATTGTAATTATATTTGGTGTAAATCATATTTAATAAATTAACAAATAATTAAAATTATTACATTTATAACGAATGCTACTTACTTGTATAGCAGTGGCATCGATTTTTTAATCCAAACCACAAAATAACAGTTGATTATTATAATTTGTATATCCACGCCACAAATCAACTTCAAAAGAAGTGATTTTGTCCCGTTGCATGTGAGGGTAAGAGGGCTGAAATCGTGGACTTTTGTGAACATCCACATGATCCAACGGTGATGAACACGACACTACCACACTAAACATGTTTTTGTCCATGCCAGGAACCTTCTTGGAAACTAAGTGGAACTTGTTTTTCCTGCATGTTGTCTATATATAGTATATACACACAGCAAAGCAATAATCTTCAACGCTTCAAAACTATTTTGTTTCTCTTCCTTTAACCCCACATGGATTTGTCTGAACCAGACTATGGGTGTAAAAAGCACTCCAATCACCAGGAAAACCAAGGTGTTTGCCCTTCTTGTCTTAGAGAAAGATTATCTCATCTCACTTCCGTTTCACACGAAAAAGCTTCAAGGGTTGCTTCTCCACCGTATGTTTATCCTGCTGAATCGAACTCGGCGTCTTCGGCTCGGCATCAAAATCTCTCTAAACGAAACAGTTTCAGGGTGATGGGAATCATGGGGATGTCGTCGGTGAAGGTTGGTACTACTAGTAATGGTTTGAAGAAGAGTAAATCAATTGCTTTCGTGCCAAGAAACTCGGATGAGGAGGCTAGAAGTGGGAAGAGGAACAAAGGGTTTTGGTCTAAGTGGGTACATTTACATTTCAAGGAGAAGAAGGATGTTCTGACGCATTCAACAAGTATGAGATTAATGGTCGGAAAAGTGTAAAAGTTTTCTTCAAATAAAATTCTGCATTTTCCTGTTTCACGCTTGAATCCTGTGTTTCTGATCTTTTATAAGCATTGGTTCTTTCATTAAACTTGAAGAAACACAATCAGGTTTAAACTGGAACTGTCTTAAAAATAGAAATGCGTTTAGATTTTACCATTCTATATATCACGAGTAAGAAGCTGAGTGCCAGTGTGTTCAGTTCAATTTACAAAATTAGCTTGAATCACATGTGGAATGATTTCCATTTCCCCCCCCTATTGCATCAGTCTGAGCAAAAACATATTCCCTTCACTCCTACCCCGCAAATTCCATGGGCCATTTGATCTGTACAGTTTCTACGACAGCAACAAGTCATTTCTCTGAATGAATTAGTATCATCTTGTAGAACGCTTGATCTTCATTTCTGTGTCATCCTCATTTTCATTTTCATTTTCATCACTGTGGTCTACTGACGGTCGTTTCAGTCTCTGGAATATCTCGTCCAGGGACTCAGAATCAGATGAATTGACGGGAGCAATGAGTCTGCCTTCCTGATTCTGGCGTAGAGGTAGAAACTTTCTGGCCTCGATATTTGCTTTAAAATTTTGAAAACCAGATTTCATTGACCTCCATGTTGAGGCCAATCCCTTTTGGCTACCAGAAGGTGAGTTGCTTGCTTCAAGCAATGAGACCTTAGCAGAGGTTATGTTATTCTCCATCGGTTTTGGATTTGGCATTTGTCGACCCTGTTCTCTCATGGCAGCGTACTTGTTGCTGATGGCTTCTCTGCTTGAGGCATGTTTGCGGGTCTCTTCTTTCATAGGCCTTCCAGCAGCTGAAGTCGTTGCTGCCTTCATTTCTACAACAGCACGATCCTGAGAATTTCACATCCAGTTAGAAATTGAACATAACCATAGGCTCTTTCTTTTTTATACAAACTCAACCATAAGCTTTAGGTGAAAAAGAAAACACTTTGCAGACTAGAAAGAACAGACACGTTATTCATAACTTCGATTAGTTGTACTATAAAAAAGACTGCTTATAATTTTAAGAGTGATCACATACTGTAATATTGGTGCCATGCTCAATATCAACACTATTGAAATTCCTCGCCAATGGAATTACTTGTTCGCCAACCTGGCGTCCTTGTTCAAGCCAAGATCGCTCTGTAAAGAGCAAAAACTTTTATTAACTGCTGGTCATATATCTAAATAATTCTTAGCAAGGAATTTAAACCATGATAAATAGTAGATATTTGCAGAATTCGCAAATCACTGCTGTTCCCCTCGTAATAATACTTTTGTCATTCCGAACCAAAAAGAAAAGGAAACTTTTTGTCATCACCAGACTCAGACCAGCATTAATTATGGAAAACTGTTACATACAGTCTGTCATCTCTTGAAGGAGTCAAAGACACATCTACACCGTTGACTTGCTTTCATCATGAAATTCACAACCAAGTGATAAACAAAATAATATAAAAAAATGGACTATTGACTATTGTAGTGTCAATTATTCCCTACAACTGTGAGGAAAGTAAAGCCCGTTAATCATTTATTTTACTATAGTAACCTTAACTCAGTAATGAAGTGTCACATGAACAGAAAAGGCACGATCACTAACTAGAATAATAAGTCCTACCATGCAAATGTCCAATACACTTCTTAAACTGTGCATTTCCAACTGAGAAATATTAGAAAAGGTAAGGGTAATTATACTATTTAGAATGAAGTATTGACATCCTTACCCTTTTGCAGGATAATTAATCCTGAGGGATCAAATCCATCCACATCATCTGCCTCAGTTTGAAATCTAAGTCTCTTCCAGTTCCCGAAGAAACCAACTACACGATCAAAGAAATTTCCAGCAACTAACAACGTGTAAACAACCATGATAAGTGGATAAATGTTGTTGAACCCTTCGCCAAAGAAAGGTACAGCGTCATCAATGTTCCCCATTCGCTGCAATGAGAAGTTTAAAGATTACAATTCAAAAACCATACAGGGGAAGAAAAATATTACCACACATGCCTAGTTTGATAACAAAGCAGCAAAGTAAAAAATAAAATATAAACATTAAAAAATGGACCAAATATGATACGGTGCAATATATTGTGTTTGCAAAATTTGGGGACTGGAGGTTAAGACAAGTTTCAGATCAGACAAAAAACTACCAAGTAGTTATATATGACAGCCAACCAACGAAAAAAGATAGTGGGAGTAATGCTGCTTTACTAAAAATATATTAAAGTTATCCGTAAGCATCCTGATTTATTTATAGAAAATCCAAAGATCGCCAAATAAGTGTCCACTCAAGAAGTTATAATTGAAAGTTAAAGCAGCTTTTTCTTCCTCTTTTTCTTTGGAATGGAAAATGAGGCAATAAGCCAGCTAAAAGGCTAAAGCAGCTTTTCTTCTTTTTCTTCCTTTTTTTGGTGGCTAATAGTGAGACACCACACTAGAAAATCAAACTAGACACACAAACACTAGCATTTTCGCCTTGCAAACCAAAAACTGTAACACTTTGAAACAAATGAGATAATAGTTTTTTTTGTCCATGGCTAATAGTGACAAGACAGTCGGACACTAAACCAGCAGTAAGTACACATACTAACAGTATTACCTTCCCCCTCTAAACCAAGACGATTCAACTTTTTCGAATATTAAGAAGAATTGTTGCCTTATTCCAATCACTTTGTCCATTACAAATGATATGTAAAATGCCAATCTAGTAATCGACAGGGCCAAGCCATGTTTTCTTTCTTTCAATTTCTATAAGCACTGAAATCACTGGGTATGATGTTCAACAGCTAAAGAATGAAGTAGGAAATTACCTTTTCAAATATGGTCTTTTTACCATGAAGGCTAATGAGATTGAGAAAGTTGTAAGAAACAGGGGGAGCATATCGAGCAACCATCCTAGTACCCATGTTTATCAGTATTTTGATTACCAACATAAAAATAAATTAATTAATTAATTAAAAGGGGAAAAAGAAAGCAAAAGACAATAGATCTCCAAGGTAAACTTACGAGCATATCATGAGCAAGCTGACTGAGCTAGTCTGACGTGGCGTAAATGAGTAAAACATTAACATTCCAACCTTGAACAAGGAATAATATGTGCAGATGCACATATACATCAATGGTACAAAAGCAAAGGCCTAGAAGAAAAAGTAATCAGCAGATAAGTGGGAAAAGAAGAGGATGGTTCAGAAGGGAACACATTATATGGAAATATCTAACAAATGATAAGAGGTCAATGGCAGAAGGTATCAACTGCATGCAATGGTGAGGCAATTTTGAAGTGGAAACATGCACAACACAAGAGGAACTACAGATTGTCAAATTAAACGTTTATAAGACAAAATTCCTAGCCCAATCAAGTAATCGAATCACGATTACAGAATCTCTATGAAATTACAAGATTTGAATATCTTCATAGGAGAAAAATGAAAAACTTTTACCTGTACAAGCACCTCTTCCTTCTTTACTGAATTTATAAGGATAGAGAAAAGAGACAGGTCAACTCCTCTGGGTAAAAGAGTAGCCTCAGCTAAAAGAATTGCTGCAGACATGATGCCAAGTATAACAGCCAAGACCTTCTTTAATTGTTTCCATAGGATGCATCGCCAAATAAATTCTGCAAAAGAATCATCATTTGTGTTAAAACCTATTATAATACAACTTTTACTCATGCACAGAAAAGGATTATATACATCCCTTATGTAATGTACCCTGCCCACATCCAAGAATCGTAGAAAAAAACACTGCTTTATTTCAGAATACAGTCGATAATATTTCGTATGAAATGAATAAAAGGCATCCTTATAAACCAGAAAAACCAAGAAGATAATTTAGTGTTGATTTCAAATGATGACTCCAACAATTCTTCTCAGAGAAATTGGGCAAAGTATAAGAACAAAAGTTTTAGGGTCTCCCCAGAACTAAACATAAGCAAAGAATCATGAAACAAGGGAAATACTGATTGTGCAACACAAAATCAATAGAGGTCTACATACCTGTTGTATCTAAAAGTGTTCCGGTCTTCCCAGAGCGATCAGGTCTGAAACTTGATATATATTTCCTGAAATAACATCAAATGTGAACATTAATGATTGAGGAAAAGCAACTAGAATATCATAAAACTAGAATAGACAGAAGAAAACAAGGTTAGAAGAAAACCATCCAGTTGAACTACGACGTTCATAATTTTTTATTGTATCTTCAAGCTGAAGCGCCTCAGAGACATAGGTCATATACTCACTGCAAAACCAACCATGTTTCAGATATAAAGAAGCAAAAGTTTCAAATACAAAGTCAGAATCAAAGGTTATACGCACCCTATTAAAATCTAGGAATGAAGAAAAGTACTAAACCCATAGGACAACACTAAAATTATTGCAAAAGCAAATCATTAAAATCATCATTTTCCAGTACATATAAAACAGTTTGAAGATGGTATATAACTTGGATTAAGTGAATAATCTGGGTTAATAACAAAAGTGTAAAATCGGCAACCACTTTACCTTTTGTAACGGTAATATTCTTCGCGAGCTAGTCTAAGATGACGCCTGAGTGTTGCCATTGATTTCTCATCCGAATCATAGTCCATATCATTTTCTCCCAACCGACCACCTTGTGGTTTAAAGGACGGGTCTTCCCTGAACTGGGGAATAAATGGAGCATATGAAGTCATGCACTACTCCGTAAAAAAGATCCTTGTTCATAGAAAGGCTTGCAAATAAACACAAAAATACCATTTGAGCCAACATATTATCAATGACATCCATGTATGGTCTCAAAGGATCACGCTTGGACATCTGGTTAGATGTTGCTTGGGCAACCTGATAAAGCAAATGAATAGTTAGACAAAACAATCCATTACGATCACCATAAAAATAGCAGAATAATGTTTAGCCACGGAGGAAAAATTAGAAAAATATACCGCTAATAGCATGTGGAAACTCCAAAGCATTTCATTTGCAAAATCGTAAAATGAACAAATATGTATGTGCTCGTGCCTACATGCACGGATGTGACTAAGGATGGATGACAAATTGTTCTTGACATGCATGCATATGAATATCTACTAAAACCATCCATTATTCTACTAGGGATAGTCTTATATATGCAAATGGATCATTTGAATGAAAGTACGTGTGAAGACGAAAAAGGATTCATAAAATATAATGGGGATAGCAAATACCACAATAGCATTTGAAAGCTCCTGGTGAGCTTCATCAAGCTTCATAGCCATTTTGGCAACTTTATGCGAGAGAACTTTTTGGCGGATGGTCCAATCTGCATTTCTCCAAAGGGTTTTTGGAATTTCACTCAAGCCAAATCCAAGAAGAAATGCCCCCGTAACTAGCCCAAACGTATTGGACAAGGCCATAGCTAAACCAAGGATACTACCACTCCTGTCAAGATAAAGTTATCGAGTTATAAGAACAATGTGTCAGCTGGCATACAAGGAAAATCTTCTGTCCATTTTTATATACTTTGTAGAACCCATCAGTTGGAAAGCGTCTGCATATAACATATCTGATCTATAAAAACAAATTCAGAACAAAGGATACAAACAGCAAGGCGAGCAATGCCGGATACTTAAGAGAAGATGTAAGAACTGGAAACAACTTCCAATACAATCCTAATCTTTATAAGGCAACCAAGGTCATATCAGATAGACTATTACAAAACCTAAGAAAATCTTTCAGTAACAGTGAAAGAATAATGTACCAGTTCCTATTCATTGTGATGAGGAGAATAAGTCCCACAAGACCAATAGAACCCACGACCGAATAGAAGACTAAGTTGACATGCACACTAGTCTTCAATCTTTCAGTAACAGTGAAGTCTCCAGCATCTTCAAAACCCTGAATAAGGGGCACCACAGCCCTGCTTAGAGATAACATAATTAATTATATGAGGAAATGCACGAGAATCTAGAAAACCAACAGAAAGAATCATCTCTAGTTGCAACAAAACCATCCCGCAAGACAATAAAACAATGGACAATTCACAATTCAACAAAAAGGTATAAGTACAAACAACCTTAAGTCATTCATTCCAAACCCACCCGAATAACTGGCAGCAAAGTAACAACAATATGGATACAGACTTTATCCTTTTTTAACATTCAGGGGGTGAACAAAAGGTAAATCTAAGAACTATATACATCCCAAAGGAGTTAACCTAGAAAAGAGCAAATTTGCACATCCGCCTGGATTTCAATTCCACATTCCACAAATGCTCATAAATAAACGAACTGTGAATAAACTAGAAAGAAATTCGATAACGGTAAAAAACGTACCAGGTAAGGAGAAAGGTACCCCAATAAGACCAGCTCCAAAAAAACGAAATTCCTCCATTTTCATTAGCGTTTTCCGGCTTCGATATCGTCTGCACAAAATTGAAGAGAAAAAAATCAAATTCTGGTAGCCCTAACTTATCAAAAGAGGGGGGGAAACGATGGATTACCGTCCAAATATCGGCGGGCACGAGAATGATGATGGAGAGAGAACAGAACCAAGCATATCCGACGGTGAAGAGGACATAACGAGGGACATCGGGGCCAGCGAAGTATCTCAAGGTGAAAACAACCATGGCCAGGGTTAAAGGCAACGAGATCAGGTAAAATACCCACATCTCTCCTTGCCTTTAAACTTGCAATTGCTGAATGCTGAGGATCTGGGTCAGTTTGTGTGGAAAGAGGGAAATAGAGGAAGAAAGAGAGAAAGCTAAATCTAAAACAATTCTTCGTTTGTTAAACTGTTAATTCAAACTTATCATCTTGTTTTAACGCTTAAGCAATTCCATGACAGTTCCGGTCCCCTTTAGTTTTCCTTCCTCAATTTGGTTTGGTTTTCTCAACATGGACTTTAAGATTATTTTTTACCAATTTTTAATGATTCCATTCCATTCCTATTAAATTATAGGGTAAATCATAAAATCATCACTCAACGTTTTTTATTCTTATTTTGATCATTAAAATTTAAAAATATTTAATTTAATTACTTAATTTTCGAATTATTCTTGTCTTGTTCACTATTTAATGGCATGAATTATGTTATTAGTATTTTACTGTAGCATAGCTTATTTTATTCATACTCTATGTAAAATTTAGAATAAAAAATTAAACCATAATTTTAAACTCAAACCCTAATCTCAAATTACAACTTCAGTATTTTCTTCTTCATCTATGCACTATTTTCTAGGTAAGGCTAGGGTGTGGCAGCTTAGTGTAAGGTTAAAAAAGACGATTTTTGCTACCACCAATTTATCTAAAACTAAGTACTGATAGACGAGACGAATGCGCTCTGTGATGTGATTAAGAGAAATTGATCTTCTTATCTTAGTCCCAGATTATTTTAACTAATTGAGTCTGAAAATTAAGCGCTACAGCTGATGTCTTCACTTTCCATCCCCATATCGAAGACCTTCTTTCGTCTACCTTTTTCGCAAAGTTTGGTTTTTTGGGGTGATAGTGGAAAAATTGACAGATAAGTCACCCTTACTGCCACTCTACAGAACTGTACATGAGATTTTTACCTCATACGGCTCCTCGTTGAATTCTTTCAAAGTCATTGGGTCCTTTTCCTCGTTCGAGAATCTCCTCCCTTCTTCCACTCTGTCCCGAAGAGTAACTAAAACAAATTCAGTCAAATTTTCATGTTCCAATTGAACACTTTTTATTTTTTATTATTCTCAAAAAAGAAGATTTTTTTACCAAACATCTGCAGATCCAATCACACGATCTTATAATAAGAACAAGAAATCTTTCTTAGGGGTCATCCCTTATTGAATTAGAATAAGGGTCGTATTATTTTGACCTTTCTCTTACTTATTCGCTTTTGTAAGGCACTATTAGCCTCGCATCTGTTTTTTTTTTCTTTTCTCCTCGTCCATTAAGGAAGGCAGTTGCTTTTTCCAAGAGTGCTTATTCCGCAACAACAAGGGTAAGCCCAATGGATAAAGCGTAAACAATATTTTTATGAACAGTTGATTCGTCTTTTAGGAGAACCTAAATTCTTACCAACTTGGTAATATTTTAAGTTGAAACTAAAATTATTATTTTGTCAGTAACAGTTTAGGTTTGTAACCGAAATTCTTATCAATTTGATAATATTTTAAGTTGTAACTGAAATTATTACATTGTCTATAACATTTTAGGGTATAACCGAAATTCTTACTAATTGATTAGTCATTTAAATTAGAGTCTACCTCATGTTACATTTTAAGTTAGAACTTAAATTTTTATCAACGAAATAACATTTTAAATTTAAGAATGCCTTAATTAGCCGTACCCAAGCTGCAACACCCCATAGGCCATAATAGTATAACTATCTGTGTTTTTTACAACAAATTTCTTATCTATTCCAGTTTTCATCGATTTCAAGGGCCAACCAAGAAAACACAGGTTGAAGTCAGCTCTGCCTCCGCTCACTTCCAAGGTGTCTAAAAGTTTAATGATTTAGTTGAAGAAAACTAGTTTATTCATCGTTGACACTTGACATTAAATCTCCGATTCGATTCTAACAACACTTTTTTTAATATAATAGCAGTTTAAATCTTTATTGAAAGTGGGATAAATAAAACTTTATTCGAAAAAATCATTTTTACTTGATTTAATTTGGTTCGAATCGTAATTTCATGAGTTTAACTAAAAAAAATCAAATAAAATTTGAGTAATAGAAACGAAACTTGAAGAACTCAAATTTTGTAGTAGCTAGTGTATCAATTTTCATGTTCGAATCGAATCCCTCAACTTGAATTTATTATAAATATTTCAAACTAAATTTGACTCAACTTACCCTTTATAAACTCAACTCGAAAAATTTTCAAATAAAATTTAAATATCAAAAATAAGACTCAAATACTCATCCTTAATTAACATCAACTGTCATAAATTTGGAGCTCAGCCCCACTCTCCACTCTCTTCATCGCTAACCGATAAGTTCTCAAATGTGACATATTTCATTTGCTATTTTTCTAGTTATTAGGACTTCTTGCTGCTTAATACATGATGTTTTTGTTATATTTTGTGCAGGAACCCAATTCTGGAAATAACAGTGAAAATGGGGCATTTCTGCAGTTTTTATTATAATTCTGTCATGACTGACATCATGGGCACGACACCGGGCACGACGCGTCTGACGTGGCAGTGACGTGGCAATGACGTGGCGACTTCTAGAAGCTTCTGGAACGTTCTGAGAGATCTTATCAGCTTATCCGTTTAGATTTTCTGCATTTAAATTTCAAAACATTTGAATTGTTTTATCTTTTGTTTATTATTTTAAATTATCTCATCACTTTATCTTTGTAAATCTAAGCCTATAAATACCACCCCTTGGTAAAGGCTTAGATCATCAATCATTTTAGTGATCTTCTAGCTTTGAGTTTCTTTTATCTTTGTAAACATTTTCAGTTTTAATCCAAGTTCTTTTCTTTTATTCTCTTGTCGCATTTCTTTTATGTTATTTAATTATTTTTTCAAAACCAAGTTAAGCATGATAACCAATATCATGTTTAGCTAAATCTTTTAAGCCAAGAACCAGCCAAGTCAATTCGATTCGTGAGAATTGAAGGAGCTGGTTCGAGGCTGATTTGCACACTTGGCTTTTCTTATTATTTTTTCTTGCATTTTATTTTATTACTTCACTCAAAATCATATCACCTTTTTTTTTATTTCTTTGTTTTTACAAATATTCTTAGGAATTCAAATCCAACAAATTCAAGTCAAGAATTCTGACTAATCTCCCTGTGGATCGACCCTCTTTATCTACTCAATTTCTTTATTTTATTTATTGTTGAAAGAGGTTAAATACTTATTTATTTTTGACCGGTTAAACGACGACTTGTCACTAACTAGTCTTCTTTTTCTTTTCCCAAATAGATTTTGATATCTCTACTCGAAGATTCTAAAACCCATTGCTCTGCACTTCCATTGGTGCCCTACTGCTCCATTTTCTTCTCCACTTTTATTTCCTTTATCACCTTAGACACCCCCTCAAACCATGACTTTACATAGAATTATCAGATTATATAAATCGTATTCGACAACTAATAAATAGTTGATAGTAAATTATATTAAGTATAAATATTCTATACACAGGCGATAGAAACTGAAAGTTTCCACAAGCGCCTTAATTTTAGGGTATAGGGAGTTAGTTTAGGGTACATGGTTTAAGGGTTTAGGTGTAAGGAGTTAGAATTTAGGGATAGTTGTTTCAATTTAAGGTTTATGGTTATAATTTAGGATTTATAGATTAAAACCTAAATCCTCACCATATTACCTAAAAACTAAACTCTAAATCATAACCCTAAACCTTAAACTGAAACAATTATTCCCAAATTCTAAACCCCTACACCTAAACCCCTAAATATTATACCCTAAACTAACTCTCTATACCCTAAAACTAAGGCGCTTGTAGAAATTTTTAGTTTCCACTGCCAGTGTATAGGATATTAATCTTTATATTAATTGATTGCATTAACTGTCTGTACATAAATGTTTGGTAAAATTAGTTGATACTTGTTTACTTATTTCAGCAAGCAAAATGACTTATATTCAATATTTATTTAAATAATTTATTAGTTATCAATATTCAGTAACTATCCATATGTATTACATTATGAAAATTAAAAAAAAAAAAACAAGAATTAACTTATTAAGAACTAGTCCCGATCGAGTAAATCTACCACCTCACGAGGAGAATCAGTATAAAGAACCTCACCCAACGGAAGCCCCTGGTCAATGCAGCCAATTTGTCAACCACAATGTTCCTCTCTCTACGGACATGGCTTATTTCCGTCTCCCGTTGTCTGGATAACATCTCATGAACCGAACTTACAAGGATATTGCTAGCAAGAACCTGGGATGAACGATTGAGGATCTCCACCACCATTGAGTTGTTTGTTTTCACTTCAATTCGTCGAAATTCAAGTTTCCAAGCGTGCGTCAACACATTGTGTACTGCCTATAGCTCAGCATTTAAAACCGAACAGAGTCCTACGCTTCAAGAGAACCTAAAAATCCATAATTCATAATCCAATAATTAATATTTTTAATATAATATTGCTAAACATTTGGAGGACCTAAATATTAATTTCTTATTTAAGAAATTATCTTTTTAATGCAATTGAATTCATCTATTTTAAGGAAAAATATTTATTTAAATTATATATGATAATAAGTTTTACTTCAAAAGTAATGAAAAGTTAACACGTACCCACGAGTCCCAATCCGACCCCATAAGATGGAGTTTTTCTTTTAAAAAGCGAATCTGGGTCGAGCTATAAAACAAAGATAGTTGGAGTGAGTTTGGATTTAGGGTTAAAATTTCCAACCCAACCCAAATATATAATTAAAAAATTATTAATATTTAAAATATTACCAAACTGACATTGTGTGTATATAAATATAAGGGGCCCTTAATTTTTCTCCTCATTTCTATTTGCCGTCAATTTTTTCCTCCCTCTTAATCTCTCATTTCATTTTTTTTAGATTTTCACTCTTGGTAGAAAAATATAAAAGATACGAATGAACAGATTTTTTTCTATAGAAATCATCTTTGCCTCTGTTCTGTTTCTCTATTTATGTTATTCTTCAAGTTTCTTTATTTTTTTGGTTTTTCAAGACTCCTCGTTTTTTATTAGTTGACTTGGTTTTTAAAAGTTTAATACTATATTTTTTCATCAAAGTCCTTATGAATTTGTTTTCATATTCAATCATTCAATTTTTTTATGATTTTCAAAACTTCCTACTTTCTAAGTTGTTTTCATCAAAGTCCTTATGAATTTGTTTTCATATTCAATCACTCAATTTTTTCATCAAAGTCTTCAGGAATTTGTTTTCATAAAAAAAAGTCGGTACGACCAGGGCAGGTAATACACTAAAAAAATTGGGGGTAAGGGTCGAATTTAGACATTTAATTTTCGAGTTGGACTTACATTACTATTTAAAAGCATTTGTAAGATATTTAAATACAATATAAATTTGTGAGAATAATAAAATGGAAAAAAAGAAATAATTTACAAAGTCATTGGCAACAATATTTTTATAACTCTTATATTCCTACTCTAAATAGAAAACGCTACTCCTTGCAATGTCTAATGTTTTCACAATTTGCATGATTTGAGTATAATACTTGTTTAAAATTTTGAAATCAAGTATCAGTTCAGTGACAAGAACCCTAAACGCTCTCAACTTTTCTTTTCGCCAAAAGTTTCAAACTAAATTTTTTTTTTACGGCGGCCAAGAACTAATGTCGTTAACCTTTCTTTATTCTTCTTTGTTCTTGCTTTCTTTCTTCTTTTCCTCGCTTTTTTATGTTTTAACTTTCATCCTTTTTCGTTATTTGGTGCTCCGATACACCATGTTGACTTGCTCGTGAGAGTCTCTCTCTGGTGACCACGACCTAATTTATGGGACATAAATCATCTGCTCCCAAATTATGTTTTTTTTGGCACCTCCACTTAAAAAAGTGAGTTTGAAGTTTATGATTTATAGTTTGGGGTTTGAAGTTTAAGGTTTAGGGTTTATGCTTTATGGAATTAGGGTTAGTGTGTATTTTTTAGGGTGTATGATTTATGGTTTAGGATGTCTTTTTTGTCACCTCCACTTAAAAAAGTGAGTTTGAAGTTTATGGTTTATTATTTGGGGTTTGAGTTTGAAGTTTAGGGTTTAAGGTTTATGCTTTATGGAATTAGGGTTAGTGTGTATTTTTTAGGGTGTAGTATTTATGATTTAGGATGTATAATTTAAGATTAGAGTTTAAAATTTAATTTTTTTATATTATTTTAGTGTCAGACATAAAAAGAGGCATGACTAGGGGAGGAAAAATTTTGTTCTAATTTATGGCCCTTTGTGGTGAGGAAAAAACATGGTTGGAGTTGTAAATGTGAGATTTGCTTCTCCCTCTCCATTTTTCTTCTCCTCAGATTGGTTCCTCAATGGCTTTGTCTCCGGGTTCCAATCTACAAGATCCTTTGTTTCTTCCAACGGTGGTCAGGAATTGTTATTTTCTCCGGCGATGATCGTTGGCTTGAATCTCCGGCTCCTACTCATTCGTTCAATCCATCTATCATCGACGACTTTCAGATCTTGACTCGGTGACTCTTCGATGACTATCTTGAAACATTCCTCCTCATGAGACATCCTCGATGCCCTCGAATTGACATGCAGTTGAAGACGTTGATGTTGACTCTGATTGTGATTCGATTCTTGTTGATTTTGGAGAATGTTTGGCTCTGGTTACGATTTGTGTTGTGTTTGTATTTTTTTTTCGTTTTTGTTCATTAGTGTTTATGTTGATGTACTTGTTTGTTATTTCTTTGGAAGTTGTTGTTCTCACTTTTGTGTAGTTGTGTTTGCATCTCTTTTGTTTGAATAAAAGAAGCCGGCCTTTATGTATAAAAGGATCACTAGGGTGACCAATGTAACTTTCGAGATTCGATCATAACATCTAAATCACATCTAAAAAATTACAAGAAACATTATTTTAATCATAAATAATTTTAAATATACAAATTCGATTCCAAACAACCTTTACTATTCCTTGTAAAAAAAATTACGAGTTCTTTATTTTCAAATAAACTTAATTTTTATTCAACCAATATACGACCCTATTTTCCTCCCAAAATATATAGTAATGTTTTCTTTGTATGATTCTCGCCTTAATAAAATCATATGACTTCATAAAAAAATTATTTTTCTTTCAAATGTAAAAACTCTAGATGCCCTTAAATATGAGTATTTTATTATAGCTGAGATATTACATATTAAATTATAATTTATTATTATCCATACGTTTAATTACAGCGCAAGAAAACCCAATTAAAGACGATTAAACTTTCAACTACTCCTGTATCCACCACAGAGGAGAAAGGTCTTTAAATTTTAAGATTTTATATTTAAATTTCACCGTGAGTTAAATTTAAGAATAATTTTAAGTGAAAAAAAAAAAAGATTATGCTTTTTTAGGTAATTTGGGGTCAAGTAGTATTATTTGCAAAATCAGAGCAATTTGATTAGAAAATGACATAAACAATATTGAAGCTAAAATTTGTCTTTATACATGTATAATTTCTCTATTCAATATGAATTCATTCACAGATTAGTACACCAAGTATATATACATTTTTTCTTGTTCGAAAAAAAGTATACATGTTTTCTCATTGTCACCCTAAAATTTTGGACCAATCAACTTGTGCCACATTTTATTTTTGTTCTCGACGCCTATCATGTAACATATTTTCATTAGCTCAAATTGTGGGTGAGTCTGGGATGCAGTAGGTCTTGGGTGCAACTAAAAACGGCAAGTTTCAAAATTTGTCCAAGAACTTAAAATGTTACAATTTCAAATAACATTTTAGGTTATTTTTTCTTGGTTTTTGACAAGTTTCAATACTTACAAAAGAAGTTTTGATGCTTTGTCCAAAAACCTAAAATGTCATAAAAAAAATAAGTATCGAAACTTGTTAAAAATCACGAAAAAAATCAACTTAAAATGTTATAAAAAAATCTAACATTTTAAGTTCTTAGACAAGTTTCGAAACTTGCCGCACTTTAGACTCGCCCCCAAATTATTCCATAATAATCTTATATTCCCTCTAAAAGAATCAAACAATGCAATGTAACATGACTCGTAATGTGATTCTATAATTTTGTATTGTTAGCAAATAGAGATTTCGAGAAGGATTTCCCAGCTATACTGAGCGCGGGAATGGTTGTTGTAACAACCTTGGTGTATGAGCTGGCTGTGTATGAGCTGGCAAACAAACCCTAATCTGTTAGCCATTGCACCTATATATTAACGTGCATGCATCCTTTGTAAAATAGATAAGGAATGATGAAATGAAGGAGTTTTATCTCAAATTTTAAATTTTAGTAAACTTTCACATGGTATCTCTTCCTTTTTTGATCCTGGTTTTCATCATTTAAACCTTTCTTGCCATGGCCATCGATGCTTCTGCTGATTCTTCCACTGCTGCTGTCGATGATTCATCCTCTTCATCTGGTTTCTTCAACAAACAAATCAGTGTTCGTTTGGATGACACAAACTTTCTGCTATGGCGTCAGCAGGTTCTATTGATGATTCGTGGCCAAGGTTTAGAGCACTATCTCGATTCAGAGTACACTCCTCCAGCCAAATTTCTGGTAGCTGCTGATGGCACAAAATCACCAAATCCAGCTTACCAACACTTCTTTAAACAGGATAGTTCTCTTGCGTCTTGGCTCCTCTCTACTGTGAGTAATTCCATTTTATCTCATCTTGTTGGATCTGAAACAGCTGCATCCATTTGGGACACTCTTGTTCTTCGTTACTCAAAACTTTCCACAACCCGGATCATGCATTTACATTGTCGCCTTCGAACACTCAAGAAAGGTTCCCTCTCTATCAGTGAATTTTTTGGGCAAATCAAAGAGATTTGTGATCTTCTTGCTCTTTGTGGAAGTCCCATTTCTGAACTTGAACATGTAGCAACAATTCTTAACAGTTTACCTTCAGATTTTGAATCTGTGATTGATGTGATCACAGCTAGCAAAGAACCTTACTCCTTTGATGGAGCTGTTTCGCTACTTACTGATGCTGAAACTCGATTGGTTGATCCTTTACGATTGCCCATTGGTGTTCATACAACTACTTGTTCCTCTGGCTCTGAGTCTGATGCTAAGTCAGGCTACTCCCCTCATTCTGGATCTCGTGGTGGCAAATTTTCTAACACATCCTTTTACTGGTGGTCGATTCAAAGGGAGACCGCGTATTCAATGCCAAATCTGTGGCAAGCTTGGCCACCTTGCGGATCGCTGTTGGCACCGTTTCAATCAGGAGTTCAAAGCTCAGTCCTCATCCTCTATTGAAGCTCATAATTGTGGATGTTCTCCTGATTTTGCTGAAGCTGGTTACACTCCTTTTGTTGCTACTGAAGCTCCTACTACATCTTCCTCTGACTCTCCTCATGTCAATGCTCTTGCTGGCAATTTCTCCAGCTGGTTCCTCGACTCAGGTGCTACTCACCATGTGACAAATGATCCAACTCAGTTTACCAAGGTGCAACCATACTCAGGTCAGGGCAATGTTCACATCGGTGATGGTTCTTCTCTTTCAATTTCACATGCTGGTCATTCTATTCTTCACACCTCTACTAAGCCTTTGCTTATTGATCATCTTCTTCATGTCCCTGCTATTACTCGCAATCTTCTCTCAGTTTCTAAATATGCTACTGACAATGATGTGTTCTTTGAATTTCATCCTAATCATTGTGTTATCAAGGATGAGCTGACACGGAATGTTCTTCTCTGAGGCACTCAGAGGGATGGTTTGTACGAGTTTGCTTCATCAGTACCATCTTCATCACCAAGTGTTTCGTTGACCACCACCAGCAATGACTATTGGTTATGGCACAATAGGATGGGTCATCCCACTGTTGATGTTATTAATATTGCTTTAAATAAAAAGCTTGTTGTTAGCAGTTCAGATCTTTGTCATGCTTGTCAATTAGGCAAACATCATACTCTTCCTTATCATGACTCTACAACAGTGTATTCAACACCATTTCAGTTAGTGGAAATTGATCTTTGGGGTCCTGCACCTATTCAATCTGATGGTTTTTCTTATTATATGGCTTGCGTTGATATGTATTCTCGTGTTACCTGAATTTATCTTCTAAGAAAGAAGTCTGATGCATGCAAAGCATTTGAAATGTTCTACAAATTTATTGAAACTCAATTTTCTACTAAGCTACTGGCAGTACAAGTCGATGGAGGTGGGGAATTCAAATTTCTTGAAACTCTTCTAGCACAATTGGGCATACAGTTGCGTGCCAGTTGCCCTCATTCTTCACCACAGAATGGTGTAGTTGAGAGAAAGCACATGCATCTAATTGAAACAGCTCTCACTCTCCTTGCTCATGCCTCAATTCCACTTCATCATTGGTCTCATGTTGTCTTGAGTGCGGTGTATTTAATCAACCGGATGCCATCCAAATCTCTTGGTAACATCTCACCCTTTCAGAAACTTTACAATCTTTCACCTAACTATGTTTTTCTCAAAGTATTTGGTTGCCTCTGTTACCCTCATTTACGCCCCTTTCAACGACACAAATTCGACTATCATACAAAACCATGCATCTTTCTGGGCTACTCTCCTACACATCGAGGGTATGTCTGCCTTGATCCTACCTCAAACAGAAAGTTCATATCTCGCAATGTTAAATTCAATGAAACTATCTTCCCCTGTCAAAACCAACTACCCACATTCACTTCCACTCCTCCCCAAACAAGTTCACCTCCATTACATGTTCATCCCTCCCCTTCACCCACTCCTACAGTTCCAGATACATCTATTTCTCATCCTACTACATCCTCAGCTCCACATCCAAGTACTTCTCCACCTACTACTACTTCCTCATCACCTGAACCTCCCACTTCATTTGATCCTCCTCCTTCTCCTACTACAATCCCTACTTCCCCACTTCCTACAAATACTTCTTCCCCAATAGAAACATCCCAACCACTTATATTTCCTCCACCTGCACCTGATCCTCCTATCATACCTACTTCATCTTCCACAGAACCTTCTTCCACCATTATGCCTAGTCATACCATGGTTACCAGAAGCAAGTCATGAATCTTTAAACCTAAAGTTTACCATCTTCAAGTGCATGATACACCTCTTGATGTTCATCATGCTATGCAAGATCCTCACTGGAAGTCAGCTGTTTTAGCTGAATATACTGCTCTTCTTGAGAATGACACATGGGATCTTGTTCCCCTTCCTCCTGACAAACGAGCCATTGGATGTAAATGGATTTTTCGCATTAAATATAATGCTGATGGTTCTGTGGAACATTACAAGGCTCGCTTAGTAGCCAAAGGATACTCTCAATTTGCTGGTTCTGATTTCACTGAAACATTCAGTCCGGTTGTCAAATCCTTTACTATTAATCTTGTATTATCGTTGGCAACCTCTCATGGCTGGCATATTCACCAAGTGGACGTGAATAATGCCTTTCTAAAGGGTGATCTCACTGAAGATGTATATATGCTTCAACCTGAAGGCTTTGCTCAACACTCATCTACTGGTTCCACTCTAGTTTGCAAGCTCAAACGATCTCTCTATGGCCTTCGACAGGCCCCTCGAAATTGGTTCACCAAACTCAAAGCTTCTCTTGAGAATTTGGGCTTTCGCTCTTCTAGTGCTGATGCTTCTTTATTTGTTTCACAGCATGATGGTTTAACTACATATGTTATAGTGTACGTGGATGACATTTTGATCACATGTGCTTCTTCCTCTCGTGTTGCATCTGTTATTACTGATTTGGACACTCAGTTCTCTCTAAAAGATCTAGGTCAGCTTCAATTTTTTCTTGGCATTGAAGTATTACATATTAATAGTGGTCTACTCTTATCTCAAAAGAAGTATATTATTGAGCTTCTTGTCAAAACTGACCTACGGGGCACAAGCAGTGTACCAACTCCCATGGTAGCATCCTCGAAACTCTTAAAGGATGATGGGCTTCCTCTTGCAGATCCACAATTATACAGGAGCATTGTAGGATCTCTACAGTATGTATGTCATACTCGTCCGGACATTGCATTCTCTGTGAATAAGGTTGCACAATTCATGCACAAACCTACTGATCAACACTGGATTGCTGTTAAACGCATTTTACGCTACTTAAAAGGGACCTTGGAATTTGGTTTATGGTTCACACCACATTAGAATCCTAGTACTGCTCTTCACTCCTTTGCAGATGCTGATTGGGGCAGTGATCCTGACGATCGACGATCCATCTCTGGCCACTACACTTACCTTGGTGAGCATCTTCTTTCCTGGAGCTCCCGCAAGCAGCGTTCTGTCTCCCGTTCTACAGCTGAGGCTGAGTTCAGGAGCCTTGCTGATACTACTGCAGACAACCTTTGATTTCAAGAGATTCTCAGCGACATGTTCATCTCCTTACCATCCATCCCTGTTATTTGGAATGACAACACTAGTGCAGTAGCCATGGCTGCCAATCCAGTGATGCATGCCAAGACAAAACACATAGAGTTGGATCTATTCTTTGTTCGTGAAAAGGTTCTTTCTCAGCAACTTCAGGTCAATTACGTCCCTGCCAATGCTCAAGTTGCTGACATACTTACCAAACCCATCTCCATTCAAGCCTTTGCTCTATATCGCCATCAACTTTGTGTTCGAGATTCTGAAGATCTTAGACAGCAGAGGAAATGTTAGCAAATAGAGATTTCGAGAAGGATTTCCCAGCTATACTGAGCGCGGGAATGGTTGTTGTAACAACCTTGGTGTATGAGCTGGCAAACAAACCCTAATCTGTTAGCCATTGCACCTATATATTAACGTGCATGCATCCTTTGTAAAATAGATAAGGAATGATGAAATGAAGGAATTTTATCTCAAATTTTAAATTTTAGTAAACTTTCACATGTATTCGGTAATATATTACCTTTGTTAGAATAGAAAAAATAAATAAAATGAATGTAAAAAATAAGTATATTTAAAGGGCCAAATAATAAATAAAGCCATCAACCATTCCATTCCCTTTTAACAAGCTAATAAGTATAAAAGAAGAATCCTTCACCCCTTGCATCTGCTAGCATTGAATTCCCCCTCATGCATGCACTCCTTGTATCAGTCGAAGCATAAAACCCGTTAACCCAATCACCATGCTCATTAACCAATTTGTTATACACCTTTTCCTCTACGTGCATTCATCCAGATATAGAGTCCACGAAATTGTCGGAGCACTCACGATCAACCCTATCAAGAAGCTACAACACCCTTTATAAGATATTTGTCAAATCTACATTACTTGTCAGTTAATTTACAGTTAGGAATACGTACATTATTCACTTTTATCACATTCTACGAATCTTAGACTTGACACTCTTGTCAGAGCTCTACTAATATAACCACAAGGGAAAACTACCAGCTCATCTAAGGTGAGATCTAGAACACTTGATCGAACCAGAACTCATTTTCCCCTCCCTTCTCTTCATAACTTTTATTGACCACGACTTCTGTCCAAATCAAAAGAAGTGAACTGTCTAAACACAATAACCGCCACTATTTTATTTTACTCATCAACACAATTCAAGATTTAAAAAATTAATTAATCTACTACAAGAAATCAATTAATTTACCACAAATTAAATCATCCTATGTCTTAATACAATAACTTGCAAAAAGAAACAAAGAAGTGTCAATCTTTGAATCATCAAAACCATAATTACCAATTTCCCATCATTTGTGACAAAACAAAGAAGGAAAAAAGTAAAATAATTACTTGTAAGAGTGGCATAGGCTTATGGGACATCTCTTTTTGCCATTATTAACAAAGGTCAACCCATTGGCCATCCAATGGCAATACAAGGTTTGGGAAAGGACATCGGATCCACTCTCATTTTCAATGTCTACCCTTACTTCCATGATTATAATAATGGGTCTCCTCATTCAACCAACTTTTTACCTAAAAGTTTCTACTACTTTGTCAAAAGATTACCATTTTTTCCCATTTAATTTGCTTTTAAATATTCGTTTTTATAGAATTTTATTGATGAATGTATTTGAAATAGTTGTTAAAGCTTATTTAAAATAATGGCAATTAATGAATAAATTTAGGTGAGGTTGAATTAAATGAATATTTTTTTTTTGGAATTATCTAGGAAAATAACCTATTAAAAATTATGTAGAAAAAAACCTTTTTTGCCCAGGTAAGGTAAACTCATATTTAGCCAAAATCGAGCTTGGTAAATTATTTTTTTTATTTCTTACCTACCCACTCAACACGAAACTCGCGTTTAATCAAAAACGAGTTCAAAATTCACTTTTGACTAAATACGAGTTTTATCATACTTGGGCTGAAATGGAGTATTTTTCTGTATAATCTTAGTTGGGGTTGTTTTTCTAGATAATTTCCGAAAAGAAAATATTCATTTAATTTTGCCTTTAGGGATGAGATTATCACGTCGATAAAAAGTACTACGAGTAATTTCTCAAATATTGTACTCCCCTTTTTATTTTTCAATCTATTGCTTTGAAACAATGTCATTAGAAATTTGATTGAACACATACCGACTTCTATGTCAAATTTACAAGTAATATGAAACACATACCGAGTCACCTTTTCCAGCTCACTTTCTGGCGTGGCAGAGCAATAAACTTTCTATAATACGCGTAGAAGTCGGATGCAACACATATTGACTTCAGTGTTAATTTTAGAAGACAAATAAAACACATACCAATTTTACTTTTTACTGTTTAAAATATTATAGACATAAAATTAAAAAAATGAGTACAGTAAATCCTAATTTTTTAACTGCAATATAAAAAAATAGCCAAAGGTACTAACTATTTACAATTGGCATAAAGTCAAAAAATCTCTTAACGTTTGACTGAATAGTCACTTTGGCTCATATTCTCTTTTTTGGAGCAATTCAACCCTCAACGTTTCATTTTAGTTCAAAATGACCTTTTTGCGGATGAAAATTGTCAGTCAACTGACGATAAATAACTTGAAATGACGTGATAAAGCTATATGGCAGTGCACGCTGACATCGTAGTATCATATAGACAAATGTGTTGACTTGAAAAACGTTACATCAGTCAAAAAATAATTTTATAAAATATAAAATAATTTTTTCTGTTGAATTATCATTCTGTCAAGTCATTTCAAACTGTTTGTCGTCAGTTTTCTAACAATTTTTATTCGTAGAGGGGCTATTTTAACTCAAAATAAAACGTTGAAGGTTAAATTGCTAAAAAAAAGTTGACCAAAGTAATTATTCAATGAAATATTGAGGTTTTTTTCGACGTTATGCCTTTACAATTTCACATACATGATTAAGCTTATGGTCCGCCATCTAATAAAGAATTGTGTTTGTAAATTTTTACGGGTTATAATTATATTTAAGATATTCTATATTTTGATAAACTAATTTTTTCATTATATAATTTGAACAAAATCATATATTTATATGATGTTCACATTATTATTTCGTCACATTCTTAATTATTTTTCATGTTACATAATCATATCGTTCTTAAAGGCGTAAAATCTGAATTAAACTATAAATTATATTAAATACAACGATTGTTTTTATATGGAACAAGTCAAGATGCCAATTAAAAACAACTTTAGACAACTGGAATTATCAAATCAATTAAAATGTATTAATCATTCATACACGAGTAAGTAAATGATGCAAAGAATTAAAAACATATAAACTATAAATTTTAGAAATAAATAAAGCACGAACCAACTTGTTAACAAGGTGATTGAGCATGCATTGTCAAATAATTGAGAGTATATTTAAAACAAATATTACTTATAATTACCTTGACTTTTAAATAATAATAATAATAAATAAATATTATATCATGCATTTGCAAGTTGGTGAGAGGTGGGGGACTAGAATTCTTGAAGACCATGCATGATGAATCCATGATTATGATATATATATATATATATTTTGCAGATATTGTTTTTTATAATCATTGATATCTGATTTATTAATTGATTAATTCAAATCAAATATTGTAGAAATTTATTATTAGTTATTCTCTCAATCTAGTTTCAGATTAATTATATATAAGAAACTTAACGTCACATCACACCGATATTCGGTGTTTTTGACGGATGTTATTGATCTTCAAAGAAAAAAAAAACTTTGTCCCAAGTGAGAAAACATTCTTTCAAATTATTGAGAAACAATAATTAATAGCCACAAACACCAATGGGCAATCCTTTTCTATCAAATTTGTTTTGAGGTATTTCCGGTTTTGTTCTTGTTTTATTCTTGGTTTGATCAAGGGAATATAGAGAATTGGGAAAACAACATCTCTTTGTCTCTCTATTCCCTGCCAATAAGCTACACAAAATTAACAACTACACACCCGACGGATGGATATATCTTTGGACCACACTAAGATTGTGGTAAAAACACTCACCCATCAAGTTTAGTGTAAGATACAATTTTGTTCGAATATAAGATAATATTTGTCTCGTTTTCAAATTAGATAAATTCACGTACACCTACAAAATAAATTATTTGTGAGCCAGATGATTTAGATAGAACTTGCACATTTTACCTATGAAACCACTTATTGGGTTATAATGTTAGATACACTTATATTTATAATTTTAAAAATATTATTCTCTAGAAATCTATTTACTAACTAATTTTTCAATAAAAAGATAATTATACCCCATTATTATTTTATATGAATTCTTTACTTATTTTATTCATTTTCTCTACTTGAAATTATAAAATAATAAAATTTTAATTACTTTAAAATCATATTAATGTATTATAAAATTAAATTATAATTAAATCATTTTGACTTCGAATAAACTTGTCCACGAGTCAGAGACAAGGAATCTTGCATCTCAAGTCGACTTTATTCAAATTCAATTCTAAAATACTTTTATTTAAATTTAATTATAAAATTTATTAATAAAAACCATATAAATTTTATAATATTTATATACTTCTTTTGTTCTACTAAAGTTATTTTTATTGAAATTTGTGTGCACTAATATTTAATATTATATATATATATATTATTTTCTAATATTATAACGATGTCATTGTGTTCGGCTCGGGATAGATCGAGGGGGTTGTAGGGCGCAGTCGCCCGTGAAATTTTAAATTTATATATAATTTAGAATTTTTTTATGTAGTTTCCATTGCAAAATTTCTTTTCGTCATCTAAAATTTTATAAGTTTAACCCCTGAAATTTTATAAGTTCACTGCAACATAAAATTGTGTTTGTCCTAATTATATTATATTTATATATATAATCCCACCCATTAGGAACTAACAAAAATAATTAATTTATTTAATACTGCTGCATCAATAAGAATTTAAGAAAGCATCTGCCTCACAGATCGACACATGAATTCTTTTCTATATTTTTCTATCTTCATTTAAAAATTAATTATTTGTTAAAGAATTGCCAACAAATTTAGGCCACCAATCAATTCACCACTTTTCAATCGTCTCCACACTAGTTAAGGAACAACCTAGAATAGAAGCCGTTGATTTCTCTTACTTTTTCCAGATCATATTCTCAAGTATCATCAGACGGTGTAGATAATTTTGAAATCATACTTATTATACTTTTCTTCTTCGTCGCCAAAGCAGTGACCCCAACGCCGTCACTGTAAATTACTGAGTTTGTAAAACCTTACAAATTTCAACAAAAAGGGAATATTACGCTGACACCCATAAAAAAACTACTACTACAGCTCAGCTCATGAAAGTCCACACATACTCTTTATTTCTGAAACATTTCTCCAGGTCCGCCGTAACCGTCGTCAAATCCACCTGACGGAGCCGCTTTCTCTCCTTCTTTAAATTGAAATTACAGCTGGTTTCCGGTCCCGTACATGGCGGAGGACGACGTCGTTCCCAAGACCTTCCGAGTTCTTGTCGAAGGCGCCGACCGTAAATTCTCACGAGTGCGGGATTTCCCGTCGTACGGGCGGGCACAAGGCCAATACTATTTCCACAAAGTCTTCAAAGCCTACATGAGGTTGTGGAAGTATCAGCAAGAAAACAGAGCCCAGCTTGTTAAAGCCGGTTTGAACCGGTGGGAGATTGGCGAGATCGCCGGTCGGATCGGCCAGCTGTATTTCGGGCAGTACATGAGGACGAGCGAGGCTAGGTTTCTAGTCGAATCCTACGTTTTCTATGAAGCGATTTTGAAGAGGAGGTATTTCGAAGGGTGTGAGGTGAAGGATCTTCGAATTCGGTTTAAGGAGTTGAGATTTTATGCCCGGTTTTTGCTGGTTTCGTTGATTTTGAACCGGACCGAGATGGTGAAAGTTGTCGTCGAAAAGCTTAGAGCTCTTGTTGATGACTGCAAGGCTAATTTCCGGGTAAGAACGAAATTTGCTTTGTTCTTTGTGTGTGTGTGTGTGTGTGGAATTTCGAGCTGAAGTTTCATTTATATGTATTTGTTTGTTTTGCTATTGCTGGATGCGGTGTTTTTTCAGTTTTCGTCTGTTCTCTTTGTCTGCTAAGGGGAATTGTGAATAAATAGTAAGAATAGAATTTAGGTTTTCCTCATAAAGGATTTTTTTTATAAGAAAATGAAAGGGAGATTATTGAATATTATCGATTACAATGTAATTGCCAATAAATTATTTTCAAATAATAGAACTCAATCTCTCTTTTCTTTTTCCAAATGAATAGTGAGAATAGAACTCAGGTAAATTTACTAACTTAAATTTTTGTAAATAATCTAAAATCTGATATGTGAAGTTGTGAACGCATCAGCCAGCTTTATTTCCTCGTCCCTTAATTTTTTCCCCTGATCTTTCTAATATATATTTTTTGCTGTTAATTTTTTTAACATCTTCTTCAGTGTTTTGCAAATAAAAAAAAGGAAAAACAGTTGGGTCTTTGTCTTTGTTCATTTTGATAGTAATGATTGAACTAAAAATTGAGGATAATTATGTTCCAGGATGATTATGCTTCTGTCAAAAGTTTATTCTTATAAACCTTAGGGCTTTTTTTGTATGTGAGAATTGAATTTTTTTTGCTTTTCTTAGGATGGGTTAGATTTTTTATTCTGCACTTCCATTGGAAGAGAGAAGATTTATTTTTATCATTGAGTATGTAATCAAAGTATTTGAAGTGAAAAAATTTCAGAATATGTTTGTTTGAATTGATGAATGTGACCACATTATTGAGTGCTGTGCAGTATATTAGAGGATGATTAAGTATGCTATATGGCAATTTTAGTTTTAGAGGAACATATTATAAAGCTTGTGGGCTTATTAACTTTATATAAAATGTTAGTAACTCCTGATTTGTGGATACGATTCTTCTTCTTTTTCCCTTTGTTCAGGAAACAAACTTTAAAGAGTGGAAGCTAGTAGTACAAGAAATTCTCTGCTTTATAAACATTGATACAACTTTCACCATTCCAAGTTCGAGGCCATTTCGGTACTGTGCTATTCTTGACAATCATCCAAATTCTGTTCCATATGTAGCTCGATTCCATGCAAAGAAGGTTGTAAAGTTTCGAGATGCTGTCCTAATGAGTTATCACCGGAATGAGGTGAAAGATTTATTTGTTGGTCTGATTGTTTTGATTTTGACGTCATATTCTAAACTTGCAAATTGAGATTATTATAATCTGTTATTCTTGTTATTTTCAGGTAAAATTTGCAGAACTTACTCTGGATGCATACAGAATGATGCAGTGTTTAGAATGGGAGCCTAGTGGATCATTTTACCAGAATCATCCTGCTGAACCAAAGGAGAATGGTGTTGCAGCTGATTATTCTGCAGCTTCCGGACTAATCGATATGAATTTGGCTGCAGACATGACTGACCCGACTCTACCTCCAAATCCTAGGAAGGCTATTCTGTATCGACCATCTGTGACACATTTGATAGCAGTGAGTTATAAACCCTGTTTATTGAACTTGCTACTGTAATATATATATATTAACAGGAGATATTTAGGCTAGTGCGTTTCTTTTAAGATTGTTTTAGGTGGTTTTTAGACATTTTGTTCCACCGCTCTATTCCCAGGTTTCTTGTACCTTTCCAAGTTGAAGGTGAACCAACATCTAACATACTCTTTCAGTAATCAAACTGAGTTGAAAAATATAAAATTGATGAATTAATTAATTAAAATTTATGATGGCCTCCTCTGAGAATTGAACCATTCAGAACAATGTTTTTCAGGGCTGACTGTTAGGTTCTTTTGCTATTTTTGGAAGAGGTGTGAGGTCTCTGCTATGCCTCACATGGCTTCATTAAACTTGTTATTACCTGTGTGTTTGTACTATTTTTTATGGGGGACTGCATTTATTGTCTATCAATGGCATAATCTTCTTTTGGCTTATTTGAATGCATTTTTGGTCTATCGACAACATAGTCTTCTTATGGATATAACACTTGCCTATAAGCAGAAACAAAAAGGAAAAAAAAGAAGAAAAAGCATGCATGTTCCATAGCAATTTGATCCCTAATGTTAATTTATTCATGTGCGCCTCAATTCACTTGGCACATCTGAAAAGTTTAATTTATTTTGTGTGAGTTGTCTTAAAGTACCCTTATTACAGTATCGGATATAGACACTGTTATATTGTAGGGTATTAGGCATATAAACCAAGAACTAATAATCTGTAAATTCAATGAAAAGTTTATACAAATTTAGATGTATCTGGTCATTATTAATTGGTTAGTAGCATGCTAAAAATATTATACCTGCTCTTTTGTGCCTTCTATACACTTTTTATATACTTGTGTATGGATAGAATCATCAATAATGATGTTTAACAAAATGTTTGGGTAGGTTATGGCAACAATTTGTGAGGAGCTACCTCCAGAGAGTATTATGCTTGTTTATCTATCAGCCTCAGGTAATTTTTGCTTCCACATCATTGCTATCTGAGAAAAAATATTTTTTTTCTTTTCCCCCAATCAGTATAATTTGAAGGTTTTTCTTCTTCCTAAATTGTTGACACTGTGATAAATCTGCAGGGAAGCCTGGTCATATTAATGCTTCTCATGTAGAAACTTCAGGAGGGTCTAGGCGGACAAGAAAAAGCATGCTTGCTTCTCACAATTCCCTTGAACGGAATTGCTCTGCACCTGAATCTCACGTCAATGGTGTGAAAGAGTCTAGTGACTATTATGACCATTACCTGTGGTTAGGTCCTAAAGGAAATGGTGGTAGGTAGCTCTAGCCATATCTAATGCTATATGTTATCTTTAGCCTTTATTCCTGGGGATTTGTGGACCAGACGTCCTGAATTTGTGCAATATGAATTTTGTTTAGTTTGTTCCAATTTATCTTGGGTATAATTCTTTGGGTTTTGCAGGTTCAAGTAACCTCTATCCCGGTGATATAATTCCTTTTACCCGAAGACCTCTTTTCTTGATCATTGATAGTGACAACAGCCATGCATTCAAGGCAAGTTTTTCATAACTTGTGTATGCTTGACAGGATACGTATAGTTTACTTAGTACTATTTAGTATTTACAATTGTAGTTTCTGCCAGATTTTTCTGCTGTATTTAGTATTCTTTGGTGGGGTATTTGAAAGAATTGTCATATTCTTTAATTTTGGAAAGTTTAAAACTTAAATCACTTATATTCCTCTTATTTTCCCTCTACCTTCAATGTGATTACATATGGAATTCACAATAAGGAGTTGGATTAAAAAGATGAAAAAATAATGTGAGTATTTTGAGAGGATGTGTAAAACCTTGAGACTGGTATTTGGTAGTAATGGAGTAATATTGCTCTTACTGCAACTTGCAAATAATTAAATTCATCATAATGCTTTTTGCGGATGAAAATGATGGATAGTCAATTAACAGAAGGAAAATAGATCGTACCCTGGTTATAATGACAAAAAGGGAAATGCAATTGGAAGGCGTTAAAGTCTTATAATTCAGCATAATGCTTTGTTTTCCTCTTTCAAGGTTTCATGTATCTTTCCGAGCAGGTGAACCTACTATCTAAAATGTTCTTTCAAATTATACTGAGATGGAAAAAAAGTACAAATAAAAGTTTATGACAGTCTGAGAATTAACTGCTTGGAGAACATGTTTGTTTACTGCTAGGTGTTATTAGTAATTTTTGGAACATATTTGAAAAATGTTTACTACAAATAGAAGCACATGGGAGATCTCATCTTGTTATTATCTTTGTTTTTGTTTTTGTTTTTATCTATGTGGTTGCTTACACTATAAAATACTCCGAATTTCAGGTCTTACATGGTGCAGAAAGGGGAGAAAAAGCTGCCCTACTGCTTTCGCCATTGAGACCAATTTTCAAGGACCCATCCACTGCTGATATTAGTCAGAATGGAAGTCAGTTTACCTTTTTCTTGACTGCTCCTCTACAAGCATTTTGCCAAATGGTCGGATTCTCCTTGTCTGATAGTGACATGGTATATCTTCAAATTGTTTTTGAGTTTGTTAACCATACATTCTTTCTGCACCTGTGGGTCTTACTTTTCCTTCTTTTCTGCTGTTAGGAGGTTCTAAACACTGCTGAAAGCATCCTATCTACTGCTTTCTCCAAGTGGGAAGTAATTCTTTGCAAATCACCTAGCTTGGATCTGGTTTGGGCGCAGGTTTTATCTGATCCGTTTTTAAGGCGGCTTATTGTTAGGTATTTTATCTGATTAGCTTTTCTCTCGGTAGCTTTTGCTGGTGTAAATATAATTAAGTTTAATGGAAAAGTAGTGAATGATATGACTTCATCTTGCGACTTTTATCCAGATTCGTATTCTGTCGAGCCGTGCTCTCTGCCATCTCCCCTTCAGAAGGGAGCGATCAATATCTACCTCTTTGCCTGCCACAACTTCCTAATTCCCTCTCTCCAAAGTCTGATGTTGTGCAGTCTTCTGTGAGCCAGCTTGCAGATCACCTGAAAGTTTCCCACTGCTTTCACTTTGCCGATACATAAGTACTAGTAGGACCCTATATGTTGATGAAATCTGCAACATAACATTGTTGCTCTGCTCTCCTCGTAGGAAGTTGCATTCAATACACAGATCTTATGGTGCTGTAACTCTCTAGAGGTTCCACACAAGTTGGACTTTCTGCACACTCAAAGGTATATGATTGCTGAGTGGGGCGTAAGCCAAGCATTGTCAAGGGTATTTGATTGAGCATGCTTGCTTAGCTTCCAATTGTGCTCAAGCTCGACATTGCTGGTCTGCTGATTCTAGATTCTGGTTTGGTACTAAGTTTGAGACGGGTGCTTGATAACTTGGAAGGTATGTTCGAACATAGGAGCCCGTTGTTGTATCTATAAGGTAATTGGTGCGAATGTGGTGCATTCTAGTCTTCTGATTAATGTTTTGTTTTGTTGTTGTGTCCCCATCTGTTTTTTTTTTTCTGTAAAAAGAAAAGTGAGGTAGGGTAGTGGGATTAATTCTTTTGATCGGTTTGATTTACATGTATTCTTGAAAAGGGGGGAAAGGTAGAAGGTTAACTGAGTATGATTGTTATTTGAGGAATCGTTTAAATAATTAAATACAATGTCGTATTATTTTTTCCTTTTATATAGGTGGACTTTTGTTTTTTTGTTTAACCACCACCGGTCAGGATTTTGACTTTGCTTAAAGGATAAGGATGTAGTATTTTATCCAATTGTAACCTCTACTTATTCACCAGAATGTTAAATTTGGCATGTTTTTGTCCCAAATGAAGTGATTTTGGTGTAGTTAGTTCCCCAAACATCTATACCTGCATATTAATAAATCATATTGGCTTTAAATCGGAGTCGTTCCGTCCATTAAATAGAACAAATATTCTAAATTTTAGCTTTGTTTTCAATGGAATACCCGACAACCTCGGATGTCCCTAAAAAAACCAACCCCCCTCTTTTGTATTGTTTCTGGACATTTCTTGTAGCTTAGGTTTAACCATTTTAGTTTCCGTCAACTTCCGTTTTTATTTTTAGAACTCATTGTGTGTTTACCATGTATACAAAACCCTTCTTCCTCACAAGGAAACTCCATTTCCTTTTCCATTTCAATCCAGATTTCCCAATACGTTTGGCGTTTCTTTTCATGATAAACCTCTAATTCATTGGACAAAAAATCTCCTGGTTTATGACAGGAAGGGAGGCTTAGGGTTTGGGAGCTACAAGGCAATAGATGGAGCAGCAGATTGAGGAGGTGAAATCTGCAGAGAAAGAAATTTCATTATGCAAGTTGAGAATTAATGAACTGGAAAAGGAAATCAAGACCATGAAGGAATCTGAAAAGAACCTGTATGATTCATTAGTCGCTCAAACCAAAGAGCTCGAGCAAACAAAGGTCTCACTCGAAGAATCAAGACAGCAAATCATCTCTCTCCATCAAAGCCTTGACAAAATGGAAGCTTCATCTCTGAGTTCTTCGGTAGACAGCGTCGCCACATACGATTTGTGTCGAGCTACATCCAAGGCCAAGATGCTAACTCAAGAGCTTAACTCCCTAAAAACCCAACTCAACTCCACTCGAAGAGCCGAAGAAAACAATCAAATGGCCCTGGAAGACTTAGCCTTAGCATTGAAAGAAGTAAGAACGGAAGCGAACAAAGCCAAGGACGAGCTCGAGAAATCGAATGACGAAGTCGAAAATCTGAAGCTGAAGTTGCAGAACATGGAGGCAATGTACAATGAAGCAAAGAACGAAGCAGAAACATTCAAATACATTTCGGAGAGATTAACATTAGAGGCTGAAGAAAACCTTTTGCAATGGAACATGAAAGAGATTGGCTTTGTGGATTGCATGAAAAAACTGGAAGACGAAAGGAATGCTGCACAAGAAGAGAACAAGACATTGCTTGAATCACTAACAGAAGCTCAAAACATGTACAGAAAAGCCATGGAAGAGAATGAGGAACTTCAGAACAACAAGAAACAGGTAGAAAATTCCCGAGAAAACGAGAGCCATAAGGTTAATGGGTCGACAAATTTCGAGATCATTAGAGAGTGGAAGCTACTGTTTTGTGAAGAGCAAAGTAACAAGCATAAAGATGGTAAAGAACAGAATAAGAAAGCAAAGCAACATAAATTCAGCACCCCTTGTCTGAATCTAAAATTCCCATACAAACTCAAGGACGTGGAGGATGAAGCCAAGCAGCTAATGAAAGAAAGTGATGAAGAATCAGTCTCTGAGCTGTCTGATCTGCTGAGGGGTTCTATATTTGATGTGGCTGAAACTCCAAAAGCTGGAGAACAAGACCCTAAAAATGCTGCATTTGATGCCATTGGGGAGGAGTATTATCATATTGAGACGGGCCATTTCTATGAAGAACACGATAGGACCTCCAGAAAAAAGAGAGCGTTGTTGGGTAGGTTTACTGATCTTATAAAGATAAGAAGTTTTCACTAGGGTTTACTGATGTTACAAACAAATTATAATGTATAAGCTCACTTTCTCATAATCCTCACAAAAGCATTAGAAAGATCCAAAATAAATACCTTCGGCTATTGTCTAAAAAACCAGATTATATTGTTATTATATCAAAAGATAAAATGTCAAAAAGTCTTGTTTAGCATTCCTGTTTAGCAATTAGCGAATAACTGATAGCGAATTACATTAGCTGATAGCTGATAGTTGATTGTATTAGCTTATTTGACTAGCGGATCGTATTAACTGATTGTATAAAAGTGTTTGGTAAAATTAACTGATAGCTTATAACTGTTTGATTATTTAAACAAGTAAAATGACATACATGATTATATTTGATACTTGTTTGAATATTTTATTAGTTATCAATATTTTGTATCTATTAATATTAATTAGATTATAAAAATAATTCTAAATATAACATTATTAAGCATGTTTGAAGGATCTATATATTAATTAATTAGATTATAAAAATAATTCTAAATATAACATTATTAAGCATGTTTGAAGCATGTTTTAATAGATTTTAATTAATTATTAAATTTAAATACAAATATAAATGTGTGAGAATAAAAAGAAAAAAGAAAAAGTATTATTAGTTTACAGATGTAACATTAAAAAATTAAGATAGAAAATGTTAAATTTAGGTTAGTTAGATAATTGTTAAAGGTAAAAATGTCTTTATAACTCTTATATCAAAACTTCTAATTTTAAAAACTCTTATTAGCAGTTTTTTTTTTAAAAAATTAGAAACTTCACCCAATTTGCTATTTCAATCCGCTCTTTACCAAACATTTAAATTAGCAAATTTGACCAGTCAAATCTTTAATTTCGACTCAAATTTTAAATTTTAACTCAAACTTTTAATTTTAACTCAAACCTCTATTTATCAAACATTATTAAAGTGTCCTTAGAGCTAGAGATGAAATTGATTGTGCTTAGAGACCTTATTGGCATCATCACATATATCAAATGGTTCTACTTCTGCCATCAAGAATCCTCACTTTATTTATATTGTTCATGAGTAGATATTTTAACATTCTCTCACTTTATTTATATTGTTCATGAGTACTTAAAGTCAAAATTATCATACTATTTTCTCTTAGAATAAGAGTAATATCTTTCATGTATTACAATACATCATGCTTTTAACAACAAAAGCTATGAAGTGTTTTTCATATTCTCTCTCAGTTATTCTTCGAGAGGTGGTTTAAATTGAATTAGTCACCCTTCATAATAGGAGCAATATTCAATGAATAATCTATTTTTTAAAAAAATTATATAAATTTCTTGATATAAATCTAAAATACATCGACATCTACATGATAAATCTTAATGTAAATGACTTAAGACACATCACTCATATTTTTCATATTAAAATTTCTAGAAAAAATTATTTCATCTAATGTAGCAATTATCTTTTGATGCAAGTAAAATATCATCAACATATAAAATAAAAAATTTTACTCTCACTGACCTTCTAATATATACATTGATCAATATTTTCAACAAAACCGAACGAAAAAAATCATAAAATTTTAAATAGAACTGTTGGTAGGCTTGTTCCGGTCAATATATAAACTCCTTCATCCTGCTCACCATCACTAAAGGAGAATCCTTCCATTTGTTTCATGCATATCACTTCTCATGGGTCACCATCGAAAAAGACGGTTTTCACATTCATTTATTCCAACTCTATGTTAAAATTCTTTTTGAACCCCATGTTAAAATTAGCTACTAATGCTAAGGGCCGTTTTTGGTAGCATTTAGTAATCTAAAAGTACTTTTTAAGTAATTTTTTTCAAATAATCAATGATTTGGCGTTAAACGAGTGTTTGCCCGGCTAATTTAATGTTTAAACGGGCGTTTGCCAACGGTTGAAAAATTTAATTTCTGCCTAAACAGACATTGTAACTAATGGACGTTCATCATAACATTGACAAACGAAACCTAACATGATGTTCAAAGAATATATATTAGGGTAAACTACATAAATGACCACCATACTATTGGTAAAGTCGCGATTTGACCACATTACTTTTTTTAAGCAATTAAACCACTAAATTATTTAATTGGTTGCAATGTGACCACCAACCGTTAAAAAACTAACGGAAGGTGTGACGTGGCTGTTAATAAAATTGGTATAATTACACATTTGATCCCCGCTATTTGTACATTTTATCAATTTAATCCTAATTTTAATAAATAAAATAATTTTATTATTTAATTAGGTAACGACACGTGTCGTCGTATTATTGGATGACTTTATGCAAAATTTAAAGAAGCAACCATTTACCTCCAAAGGGATTCAAACCCAAGACAGCTGGGTTAAAGGCCAACGCTTATACCACCAGGCCAAAACTATTGCTGTGAACTATTGTACACAATATAATATATATGTTAATTTATTACTCATGCCAGGAAAAAAAATAAAAAACATTCTTTTGGCAGGATTCAAACCCAAGTTTTCTGGGTTAAAAGTGAGTGTGCCTACCATTGAACCAATGTAATTCTTATGATACAATGTACAAAACGTATTATATAACTTAGTTTTTTTCTCATGTCAGGAAAAAGAAAATAAATATAGATTAAAGAAACTCGATTATGATACTTTTGGGATGCATAAAATATTTAAACCACTGATATATATCTAACAAATAAATTATTAACTATTTTATTTTTTATTAAATTTGAATTAAATTATTATATTAAAAAATAAAAAATATATATTAAAATTTTATTTAACGAACCGGAACTCATTTTACTCTCCCTTCTCTTCATAACTTCCAAATCAAAAGGAGTGAACTGTCCAAACACAACAACCCCACTATTCTATTTTACTCATCAACACAATTCAAGATTTAAAAAATCAATTAATCTACTACAAGAAATCAATTAATTTACCACAAATCAAAATCATCCTATGTCTTAATACAATAACTTGCAAAAAGAAACAAAGTGTCAATCTTTGAATAATCAAAACCATAATTACCAATTTCCCATCATTTGTGGCAAAACAAAGAAGGAAAAAAAAGTAAAATAATTACTTGTAAGAGTGGCATAGGTTTATGGGACATCTCTTTTTGCCATTATTAACAAAGGTCAACCCATTGGCCATCCAATGGCAATACAAGGTTTGAGAAAGGACATCGGATCCACTCTCATTTTCAACCTCTACCCTTACTTCCATGATTATAATAATGGGTCTCCTCATTCAACCAACTTTTTACTTAAAAGTTTGTACTACTTTGTCAAAAGATTGTCATTTTTTTCCATTTAATTTGCTTTAAAATATTCATTTTTATAGAATTTTATTGATGAATGTAATTGAAATAGTTGTTAAAGCTTATTTAAAATAATGGCAATTAATGAATAAATTTAGGTGATGTTGAATTAAATGAATATTTTTTTTTGGAATTGTCTAGGAAAATAACCTATTAAAAATTATGTAGAAAAATACTCTCCTTTCTGCCTAGGTAAGGTAAACTCGCATTTAGCTAACATCTGAGCTTGATAAATTATTTTTTTTATTTCTTACCTACCCACTCAACACGAAATTTGTGTTTAATCAAAAGTGAGTTCAAAATTCGCTTTTGACTAAATGCGAGTTTTATCCTACTTGGGTTGAAATGGAATATTTTTCTACATAATCTTAGTTGGGGTTGTTTTTCTAAATAATTTTCGAAAAGAAAATATTCATTTAATTTTACCGTTAGGGGATGATATTATCACGTCGATAAAAAGTACTACATGTAATTTCTCAAATATTGCATCGGGAAGATCAAATCCCTAAATATTGTACTCTCCTTTTTATTTTTCAATCTATTGCTTTGAAACAATGTCATTAGAAATTTAATTGAATAGATACCGACTTCAGTGTTAAATTTACAAGTAATATGAAACACATACCGAGTCACCTTTCCCAGCTCACTTTCTGGCGTGGCAGAGCAATAGACTTTCTATAGTACGCGTAGAAGTCAGATGCAACACATATCGATTTCAATGTTAATTTTAGAAGACAAATAAAACACATACTAACTTTACTTTTTATTGTTTAAAGTATTATAGACAGAAAATAAAATAAAGTACAGTAAATTTTAATTTTTTAACTACAATATAAAAAATAGCCAAAGGTACTAACTATTTACAATTGGCATAAAGTCAAAAAATATCATCAACGTTTGACTGAATAGTAATTTTGGCTCATATTTTTTTTTTTGGAGCAATTCAACCCTCAGCGTTTTATTTTGGTTCAAAATGACCTTTCTGCGGATGAAAACTGTCAGTCAACTGACGGTAAATAACTTGAAATGACGTGATAATGCTATTTGCAGTGCACGATGACATTATAGTATCATATAGACAAATATGTTGACTTGAAAAATGTTACATCAGTTAAAAAATAATTTTATAAATTATATAAAATATAAAATATTTTTTTGTTGACTTATCATTCTGTCAAGTCATTTCAAACTGTTTGTTGTCAGTTTTCTAACAATTTTTATTCGTAAAGGGGTTATTTTGACCCAAAAAGAAACGTTGAGGGTTGAATTGCTCAAAAAAATAGGGCCAAAGTGATTATTCAATGAAACGTTGAGAGTATTTTTTGACTTTATACCTTTACAATTTTTACGGTTATAATTTTATTAAAAAATTTGAATTAAATTATTATATTAAAAAATAAAAAATATATATTAAAATTTTATTTAACGAATATAAAATGGTTAAAAAATAAAAAATTATATTAAATTTTTTATAAAATTAATAATTTTAATTTTAATTAAATTATTAACCATTTTATTTTTTTATTAAATTTTAATTAAATTATTATATTAAAATTTTATTTAACGAGTCTAAACTCACAAACATAATTTATTAAATTTATATTCGTTAAATAAAATTTTAATATTTATTTTTTAATATAATAATTTAATTCAAATTTAATAAAAAAATAGTTAATAATCTATTTGTTAGATATATATCCGTGGTTTAAATATTTTATGCATCCCAAAAGTATCATATTCGAGTTTCTTTAATCTATATTTATTTTCTTTTTCCTGACATGAGAAACAAACTAAGTTATATAATACGTTTTGTACACTGTATCATAAGAATAACATTGGTTTAGTGGTAGGGACACTCACTTTTAACCTAGGAAACTTGAGTTCAAATCCTACCAAAGGAATGTTTCTTGTTTTTTTCCTGGCATGAGTAATAAACTAACATATATATTATATTGTGTACAATAGTTCACAACAATAGCTTTGGCCTAGTGGTATAAGCGTTGGCCTTCAACCCAGCTGTCCTGGGTTCGAATCTCTTTAGAGGAAAATGGTTATTTCTTTAAATTTTGCTCCTTCAATCTGGTGACACGACGACACGTGTCGTTACCTAATTAAATAATAAAATTATTTTATTTATTAAAATTAGGACTAAATTGATAAAATGTACAAATAGCGGGGATCAAATGTGTAATTATACCAATTTTATTAACAGCCACGTCACACCTTCCGTTAGTTTTAACGGTTGGTGGTCACATTGTAACCAATTAAATAATTTAGTGATTTAATTGCTTAAAAAAAGTAATGTGGTCAAATCGCGACTTTACCAATAATATAGTGGTCATTTATGTAGTTTACCCTATATATTATTGTAGATATATAACGAAAAACCTCGGTATAATCGATTCTCATTAAACGAAACATTTCAAAATAAATAAATAATTTTATTCTTCTTATATTGTCCATTAAGTATCTTTTTGTTTTGAAAAGCCTTTACATCCAATGGTTTTTATCCCTTCAAACAATGACATAAATAAGATCCCAAATTTTCATGGAATTCAACGTTTATGAATCTATGCTGACTCGGACCAAGTTAACTTCCCTAAAAGCACCAGATTACTATCGGAAAATTTTGGAGAATAATCCAAATAAAAATAAATATTTGAAATATAAGAGATATTGAAGAATATTTGGAGATATAGGCCATTTTCTACAGTGCACAGGAGACCTCGTCATATGCAGGTGGCGAGGTCTAATTTTTTAATATTTTTTTCTCGAACCTCGCTATGTGCAGGTGGCGAGGTCCAATTTTTTAATAATTTTTTTCTCAAACCTCGCCATGTGCAGGTGGCGAGGTCCCCGTGTACTGTAGAAAATGGCCTATATCCTCAAATATTTTCCAACATCCCCTATATTCTAAATATTTACTTCTACTTTGGCCTACAAATCCAACGGAGCCGATTACTATCCCTTTATATATATGCCTCCACAAAAACCCTCTTCGTAATGCCTTAAGTCAGCAAGAGAGTAGCGGCGGCAGCGGCGGCGGCGGTGGCGGCGGCGGCGGCGGTGACATTTCTCCCCCAGCTCCTGTATTCTACAGAATCATCAAAGGAAAATGAAGGTGTTTATTCCTCTTTCTGTTTTTGTTAATAAGGGAAACATATTTCAATCCCTTTTGGTTTTTGTTAATGCTCTTCATTTCTTTGTTTCAGTTCAATATTGCAAATCCAACCACCGGTTGCCAGAAGAAGCTGGAAATTGACGATGACCAGAAACTGTAATTCTCCTCCTTTCCCACTCCCCTTATAAAAAGGGTTGAATTTCAATGTTATTGTTAAAGGCAAAGCTAATATGCTTGTTATCTTAACCAATGAAAACAATCCGATCAAAAAGTGTGGCTTCTTTTTTGTTAGAGCATTTAGAGATGTGGAAAAAATGGGAAGAAGTAAATTGAAAGGTAGAATATATGTTAATGGAACTTGGATGAATTTTTGTTAATAAAAGAATTGGAAGATGAACCATAATATTTTTGCACCAGTGGGAAAAATTCAATTTTTGCATTCAGTCCTTGGGAGGGGTAGGGGTTGTGCCCTCCTCCCATTTTTTTGGTATAATGGCATTTTAGGTCCTTTTAGTTTCAATATTAGTCAAATGTGGTCTTTGCCCCTCCCAATATTTGATCCTGGCTCTGTCCCTCACTTCATTATGGGGTATGTGAATTGTGAAAGGAAATTTTGTTTATATTTCCCAATTCTCACAAACAAAAAATTAGCTAGCATAATATTTTTCGTAAATCTGGTCTTCTCTCTTTTCATGTATGAAGTTGGGACTTGGATTAAATAGTTCTTTAGCTTACTCGATATAGTGGATATTAACTTGTAAATATTATATTATGTTGGAATATTATCAAAGAAGTTAAGAAAATAATAATGTCTCACACCTTATAAGTCGCTAATCTGCTAAATTTTTTGCTGACTAATCTGTTAAGGGTTTCTCTTTGGGACTGGTTCTTTTAAAAATACCTTCTTTGTTTATCCAATGCAAAGAAAATGGACAGGAAATCCAAGTGTATTTTTCCGTTTTTCCGTTGTTTTTTCTTGCCAACAGTGTACTTATACATTTAGCTGCTTGGTGTGATTGACTATGAGTATAATTGTTTTTGAAGAGAACTAACTGACCTCAAACTTTCATATCACAGCCGAGCCTTTTTTGACAAGAGGATCTCTCAGGAAGTCAGTGGCGATGCCCTCGGTGAAGTATGTTTCCAAGCTGCTTGTAGCTTCTCTTCCAGATTTATGCTGTAGAATCTGACCGTTTTGATTGCTGTTTCCTCTCTCCCCATTATCATTTAACAGGAGTTTAAGGGCTATGTATTCAAGATCATGGGAGGCTGTGACAAACAAGGTTTTCCAATGAAGCAAGGAGTTCTTACTCCGGGACGAGTTCGTCTTTTGCTTCACAGAGGTCTATAGACTGCAAATTAGTTCCCTTTTGTTTATTTCCGCGGAAATATTTATCTTTTATGGTTTTTAGTTGACTGAATGGGTATTTTTTTCTCTCTAAATAGGCACTCCCTGCTTCCGCGGGTATGGTAGGAGAAATGGAGAGCGTAGGAGGAAGTCCGTTCGTGGATGCATTGTTAGTCAAGATCTTTCAGTTCTGAACTTGGTTATTGTGAAGAAGGGTGAGAATGATCTTCCCGGGTTGACCGACACTGAGAAGCCAAGAATGAGGGGTCCAAAGAGAGCATCAAAAATCCGGAAGCTGTTCAACCTCTCTAAGGAGGATGATGTTAGGAAGTATGTTAACACATATCGCCGAACCTTTACAACCAAATCTGGTGAGTACAAAGTATTTATTTGTGCTTCATTAAGTGCCAGGGGAAGGATTTTTTGTTGGTGATTTACTTTTTGCAAAATATATAAACACTTTCATTGGAATGCAGGTAAGAAAGTAAGCAAGGCTCCCAAAATTCAGAGGTTGGTAACTCCTTTGACCTTGCAGAGGAAGCGTGCCAGAATTGCAGAGAAGAAGAAGAGAGTTGCAAAGTCCAAGGCTGATGCTGCTGAATACCAGAAGCTCCTTGCCCAGAGATTGAAGGAACAGCGTGAGCGCAGGAGCGAGAGCTTAGCCAAGAAAAGATCCAGGCTTTCTGCTGCTTCTAAGCCATCCATTGCACAGCTTAATTGTACCACACAAGTTTTGTTGTCTCCTTGGGTTGTTGATGCTGGTTCTAAAATCTTACTATAGGTAATTTTTGTACTTTTCGAGACTCGACAATGCTTGATGCTTCAACATTTATGACATTGTGTTGTTGGCTACTATTTACTTTATGAACTTTTCGAGACTCAACAATGCTTCTATACATCCTTTGGAAACCTTAGTCAAGTGTGTGTCCATATTTGATAATCGTTGAGCACTACGAGTTTGTCAATGCTGATTGGTGGAACAGCATGTCTTTGTTTAATCGTGATGTTTTCCAGTAAAGACCTTGAAATTTGTAATTAGATTTGCATAGTTCTCAGATTTTCTTGAAATCTACTATTATGTTCTATTAATAGCTCCAAATGCAAGATTCAAGTTATACATCCACAGCCTGGCTATTGACCTTCCTGCAATTCGTCCTTATCTCACCAGGCTGCCCGGACTGCAAGTCACCCAGCTTCAGCATTCCCTCGACGAAGGCTTTGAAAAACTCGTTTTCATCGTTGCTAAAAAGCGTTACATATTCTCTAGTCTGAGGGAATGTGAAGAGAGTTTGATCCGAATTCAGAAACCCCCTCCCTGCAACCAAGTCCTTGAAATATTGGTTATCGAACAATCGAGATGTTGCGTCCAGGGCTCCGGTCACATTCTGATCTACGTCTAGTGGGCAAAGCTTGTCGAGCGTTGCCCTAAACCCGGGATCGATGGCAGGGTCAGGCTTGCCCAACCCAGATTGGTTGTAGAGCCTGAACATGATTGAGAAACACCTTGCTTCCCCAATGGAGTGTGAGCCAGACAGGGCTACAAGATCCTGTACTGATAGATTGTATTTGCTGAAGAGATCAATGAGAGAAGATGCGTTTGTTCTCGGGCTCGGCATAATATTGCTCGACTGTTCTTGGCTTGCCGTCAAGCTATCTCTTCTTCCTAGTCTCACTTCCCAATCGGGTCCTCCGGTCTGGTTTTAAAACACAACATTAATGATCATTTTGTAACCGATGACTGACTCGAAACGGTGAGTGAAATCAATGAATAGTTACCAGAGCAACGGCATCCCTGGCCGCCATTATTATGATATCTGCACAAGAAACAACCCCGGGGCACGCCTTCTCCAAGGCTTCCTTGATCTCATCGACAACCTCGAAAGATCTTAAGGAATTTATATTCGAAAGAGCTAGCTTTTCCCCGAGCATGGTCGGCGTATCGTCCAGCAGCAAAGAAGCATCACAACCCTGTAAAACAAAACCATGCATAAAGGTATAGACAGACATATTGAAGGCAGGATAAAAAGAGGTTTTACGTTAACAAAGCAGTCATGGAACTGGAAGCGCATGACGGAGGCGACGCTTCGGGGTTCCCTAGCCATGGCCTTCCCCATCACGTCTCTCACGATGGCTTCTGCTTGCGAACATGTTTGGGAGTAAAAGCCGGGGCAGAGAGGGCCTGCTGCGGCCATTGTCACCATTAGGACAAAGAGTAGTGAAGGAAGGAGAGACATTTTGTTTTGGGTTTGAGGGGGACAATGGTGTATGGCTTTTTAAACTTGTTGAATGGGTGGGATATCATACTGTTGGCGTTTGCTGCTTGGTTGGATTCTAACATTAAATTTTAAATTGTCTGGATTATAATTACTGTATTTAATAAGAAACAAACTATTTTGTGACAGCTAATTGAATTAAATATGAATAATCAGTTCATGCACCTGCATTCAAAAGTATTCCACAAATAGTAGATTAAATTTTTTGGGTTTTATTGTTAAAAAACTTAACTGTTAAATAAGTGCTCAAACTATGTCTTTTTTTCTAGTTAGGTGCCCAAATTAGGACCTAAAGTTTCATTCCGTGATTTATTTAAGGCTCACACTTAATTTTTTCTGTTAAAGGAAACGTGTCACTTATACAAAAATCCAAAATTATATTATAAATAAATAAAAGAAAATAAAATTAAAAATGTATCATGAAAGTTTAAAACATTTCCAAAATAGTCCCCAAATCTCTAAACCCCCAAATCCGACCACTTTCGCCGCCGACGGCCGCATTACCGGCGACAGAATGAAGCGCCCTCCCCTCGTCAAACAACCCACACGCCGTTCGTTGGCCCTCATGTTGTCGTTCGTCGTGAATCGTTTGAAAGAATCATTCGACAATTTCGTCGAATCGCACAACGTCAGTTGATTTTCGGCGACGGGGTGGTGGGAGAAATGGTCGTGATGATCCGGCGACCGATTTGATGAGCGACGAGGTGACAATCGGCGACAAAATCGGCCCAAATCGGGATTTAGATTTTGGGGGTTAGAGATTTTTGAATTTGGGGTTGTTTTGTAAAATCTAGAAAATTTAGAATTTTTTTTGAAAATTAATTAATTTTATTTATTTTTAATATAATTTTGGATTTTTTTAAGGTGACACATGTCCTTTAACAGAAAAAATTAACGGCGAACCTTAAATAGGTCATAGAATAAGATTTTATGTCCCAATTTGACCCAAAAAATAGTTTGAACACCTAACTAAAAAAAGACATAGTTTGGGCCCCTATTTACTTAATAAGCCTTAAAAAATATTTCAATACTTTCATTTTTTTTGATCTATTACCTTTGTTACAATAAAAGTAAAGGTCTCATTGTAGTCGTACCTATTTTTATCTAAAATAGGGTTAAATTGTTTTGTAGTCCAACAGACTTCAGGCAAAATAAAAGTGAAGTCGACATGTAGTCATGCCGGCTTCATATCACAATACATGTCATTTCAGCAAATTTTGTTGATTATTTTATTGATTTGATAAAAATTATCAGAAATCATGAAATAATTCTTTTATAAAATTAAAGAGGGTATATTTTCTTGTTTGGTCAGATCAAGTTTTAGATTTAAAGTTACAAAATCAAATTTGAATAATAAAAAATTCGGATAGTCACAATTAACCATGCCACCAATGTGTGAGACAACTGCAAATGTCCTATACATTTGCATGCGAAAGGAATCGATGACAAATCAAATCTCCCCTCCGAGCTATTTTGGCCATACCACCCGCAACATGATTACCCTCACGATGAATATGCATGAATCGAATCTCCCAATCACGTTTCAACAAAAGCAACACATGAGCCACTAAGGATAATATCATAACATTACTCTATGATCCCTCAATCCATCGAATCGCCTCAAGACTATCCTATGATAGGATTTATTAAAATAAAGGTTTAGTACCCCAAGCTTTAATAGTTTGAAAAAAAAAACGTAAAGTATAAACCACGTGTGTAGAATCTAATTTGATTTTATATACCAAATTGTTTAAGGACCTATTTGTAAAATTAAATAATTTTTTTAAGTATTCTAAAGTCTCACAAATTGACAAGCAATTTTGAAGCAAAACTGTTTCTAAGTTAAATAATTTTTTCGAACAAAATTTTTCTAAGTGTTTAAAGCCAAACCTTACATGTACACTAAGGCGTATCGATACGCTCTAGTCGTATCGATACAATTTTACGATTATGGAATTTTAATCGAAAAAAGCGTATCGATACGGTTACACCCATATCGATACGATATTCTTTCTGAGCTTAATTTTAAGGCATTGTGTAACGATATGGTTGACCCTGTATCGATACATTTTGATTTGATTCGATAAATATTTGAATTTATTAATATAGCCATTTCTTGTTAATTATGAAATCAACAAACTTTTAAACGGTCGTTGGACCGTATCGATACGCCCTTATAGCGTATTGATACACTTTTTGCTTAAGTTTTTCTCAAGATTCTAGTGAGCAAAAAGCGTATCGATACGGTCTTTGAGTATCGATATACCCTTTGTTTTACATTATAACCGTACCGATACGCCTATACGTGTATCGACACGCCCCTCTTAAATGTACACAACGTCTCTTTCTATTTTGAGACAGGTATTGATACGACTGTTCAACTACCGATACGATAGGTTGCAGAAGTGTATTTATTACGGGAAAAATTGAGCTCAACGGCTCTATTAATGATCTCAACCACCAGGACGGCTAGAAATCAATGCAAGAGTATATAAGCAAGCCTCCGAAGCTACAACAACAACTATTGAACCAATTTACAATAATCCAAGCATATATCTAAACCATTGAGCTTAAAGAGTCAAATTTTTGTAACTCAACTTGTGTAATTTTTATTGTATCACTTTCTTTCAAGTTTGGGAAGTGATTACTTGTAATTGGGCAATATATCAACCTAGTGAGAGGTATTCTTCAGATTGCCAAACCTTCTTTGTATTGAAAGAGTCTTGGTAGAAAGATTAGCCGATTTGTAAGGTTTCCTCCTAATTCGAGAAAAGTGGAAGAATTTCTAGTGAAATTGGTTGAAAATTTTTAGTGGGAGCTAAGGTAGTGGATGTAGAACTTGTTCGAAGCTTGAACCACTATAAATTGCCTTGTCTTTAATTCTTACAATTTCAATTTGCTCCTTTCAACTTTAAAAAGTCAATTCACCCCCTCTTAGCCAATTTCGATTCGATTGATCCACTCAACAATTGATACAAGAGCCTAACTCTTCGAGGGACTCACAACCACAAGAGATCCTAGAAGAAGATCAATCGACTACAAATCAAGTCATGACATTTACCTTCGACCAAAACCTGTACAAGTCATAATCGATCACCAAGCCGCCTTATTTAATGGGGATAACTATCCTTATTGGAAAATAGAATGAAACTCTTCATCAAGTCAAATGACTACGTCCTTCGGGATGTAGTGGAAGATGGACCAACTATTCCTATGAAGAGAGATGAAGAAAGAAGGCTTATTCTGAAAACAAAAGCGGAAATGACCAATGAAGATCGAATGGGGCTTCAAGTGAATGACAATGCTCTTCACATAATCTTTTTGTGCGCTTGGATCTGACATGTACGCAAAGATGTTATCGTGCACAAGTGGGAAGGAAGTGTAGGACAAGCTAGAGACCACCTACGAGGGAACCAATGATGTAAAGGAGACCGAGATTGGGATCCTTAATTTGAGTTACGAGAACTTCAAGATAGAGCTGGATGAGAGCATCTCCAAAATGTTTGATCGGTTCTCCATCATAGTAAATGGTCTCAAGGGCTTCGGTGAGATCATTCCCGAAGACAAGCTAGTCTGAAAGCTTATTTACTCTTTTCCCAAATCATGGGATGGGAAGAGAACAACAATCATCGAAGCCAAGAATTTGAAGACATTGAAGCTCGATGAGTTGCTGGGATCTCTCCTTACTCATGAGATCAAGAAGCAAGGAAGGGAAGAAGAAAAGAAAAGAGAAAAGAAAAGAGTGGAGAAGCAAGAGGTAGAAAAGAAGAAGAAAAGAATTGCTCTCAAGGCTTCTTAAGAAGAAAGCAATTCTAGTAAGGATGAGTTTGAGGAATTGACTATGATAGCCAAGAGATTATGTCGGTTCATGAAGTTCAACCGGAAAAGAAAGTTCTAAAGAAGAAGAGACTTCAAGAACAGGAACAAAGAAGATGAGAATGATCAACTCATTTGTTATGAGTGCAAGAAGTCGGGACACATAAGATTTGATTGCCCTTAACTCAAGAAGAAGGTCTTCGAGAATAATAAGAAACACAAAGCCCTCGTGGCTACTTAGAGAGATGAATAATCATCATCTGATGGAGAGAAGCACGAAGTGGCTAATCTTTGCCTCATGGCTGTTGATGATGATCCTAAGGTAAACCCTAACTCATCTACTTTTGATTTCACATTTGATGAGCTTCAATATGCATATGATGAGTTGCAAAAGGTTTACGATGAGTTGGTGGAAAAGTACAAGGAATCAGTTTTTAAAATAAAACATGATTTTCAATTAAAAAACCCAAAACAATTCCCTTTCCAAGACCAACTCGGAACTTGAAAAGAAGATTTAGGTTTTACAAGATGACTTAAAATATTTTCAAATTGAAAATATTGATTTGAACAATCTTTTTTTTCCAAAATTCATGATGATCACCACAAAGTGGTGAATGAGCTTAATGCTTTTCTTAATGTAGTTGGGAAACAAGATTTTGAAAAAGCAAGTTCTCCAAAACTCAACTATGTAAAAAGGAACTTTAATGGCTACAAACAAAGAAGCTCTCAAAGGCACCCTAAAGGTAAAATAGTTAGAAATGTATGGGTTCCTAAGGAACTAGTAATTTCTAATAATATTCATGCTATTGCTTATTGGATTCCTAAGGGAACCAAGTATTTGGGAACTAACTCACATAGACCCAAAATGATTTGGCTACTAAAAATCAAGAACTAATCTTTGTTTGTAGAGGAGCATTGCTACAAGGCCAAAGCTTCAAGTCAAAACACTTGGTACCTTGATAATGGATGCTCAAGACACATGACCAGCGACAAGAGTAGTTTCATGGAGCTAAAGCTAAAGAATGGCGGAGTGGTGACTTGTGGTGACAACTCCAAAGGCCACATTGAGGGTATAGATTCCATTGGTAATCTCTCTTCTATTCTCATTGAAGATTTTTTATATGTCAATGGTCTTAAACATAACTTGTTGAGCATTAGTCAATTGTGTGATAAGGTTTTTAATGTTCTTTTTGATGTTAATGGTTGCAAAATTATGGACATTAAAACAAATAAAATAATGCTCATTGGTCATCGCATAGACAACATATACATAGTGCATTTAGATGACATTCATACATCTCATGCATGTTTGGTTGCTCAAAATGAAAATGATGCATGGTTATGGCATAGGAAACTTGAGCATGCTGGCATAAGTGTTTTAGAGAAATTGGTTTCCCAAAATCTAGTAAGAGGTTTACCTAAGCTAAAATTATCATTAGATAAAATTTGTGATGCTTGTCCTAAGGGTAAACAAAAATGAACCTCATTTAAATCCATTAATAATGATGTTTCAACTAGTAGGGTATTACAATTGATCAATATGGATCTCTTTGACCCTATTAGGACAACTAACTTGGGTGGAAAATCATATGCCTATGTTTTAGTTGATGGTTTCTCTAGATACATTTGGGTTCTCTTTTTAAGTACAAAAGATGAGGCTTTAAAAAAATTCATCACATTTTTAAAAATTACTCAAAATAACCTTGGTCAAAACATTTCTCATATTAGAAGTGACCATGGAATGGAATTTCAAAACATTTCTGCACCTCACACTCCTCAACAAAATGAGGGTAGTTGAGAGGAAAAATCATACTTTATAAGAAATGGCTAGAACAATGTTTTGTGAAAATAATTTATCAAAGTATTTTTGGGCAGAAGCTACAAACACCGCTTGTTATATCATAAATCGAGTAATGATTATGCCAATTTTAAAGAAAACTCCTTATGAAATTTTGAAATCAAATAATCCTAACATTAGCTATTTTCATCCTTTTGGATGCAAGTGTTTTGTTTTTAATAATCGAAAAGATCATTTAGGTAAATTTGATGCAAAAGTGATGAATTTATTTTCTTAGGTTATTCCTTAAACTCTAAAGTCTATCGAGTATTTAACAAAAAATCTTAGTTGTAGAAGAGTCTATACATGTGGTTTTCGATGATAACCTATTTCCGAGGAAGGATTCTTGTGATGACGATGATGTAGGGATCATTGAAGCCAATGATGGTGGACAACCATCAAAGGTGGATGAGGTTCTAACCAAAGAAGAAGCACGAGATCCTCTCGTAAAATCCCTAAAAGACATGAATCTTGGTGAAAAGGAAATGAGCTACCCAAGGGAACTCAACTATGTCAAAAATGGTGAAATCTTGGGTGGTCCATCAAAGAGGATAACCACTAGACCCTCTCTTAGATTGCTTAATAATGTTGCATTTATTTCATGTATTGAGCCTAAAAATATCAAATAAGTATTAAAAGATGATTTTTGGATATTAGCCATGCAAGAAGAGCTTAATCAATTTGAGAGGAGTAAAGTTTGGACATTAGTTGATAGACCTAGTAATAAGTCTACTGTAGGAACTAAATGGGCTTTTAGAAACAAACTAGATGAGAGTGGTAACATAGTGAGAAACAAGGCTAGACTTGTTGCTCAAGGTTATACTCAAGAAGAGGGAATCGATTTTGATGAAACCTATGCACATATAGCTAGAATGGAAGCAATTAGGATGCTTCTTGCATTTGCATGTTATCATGAATTCAAGCTTTTTCAAATGGATGTTAAAAGTGCATTTTTAAATGGTTTTATTAATGAACAAGTTTATGTTAAGCAACCACCCGGTTTTGAAGATCCAATTTATCCAAACCATGTTATTAAACTAACTAAAGCTTTATATGGTTTGAAACAAGCTCCTAAAGCTTGGTATGTAAGGCTTTCAAACTTTTTGGTTTAAAAATGTTTGTAAAAGGCAAGGTGAACACTACACTTTTCATTAAAAGAAATAACAATGATATCTTAGTAGTACAAATTTGTGTTGATGATATAATCTTTGGTTCTACTAATGAGTTTTATTGCCAAGAATTTTCTAGGCTAATGCAATGTGAGTTTGAGATGAGCATGATGGGGGGCTCTCATTCTTCTTGGGACTCCAAATCAAGCAAATAAAGGATGTCATCTTCATCAATCAAGCTAATTTCATCAAGGATATGCTCAAGAAGTTTGGCTTGGAGAATGTGAAGCCTCAAGCCACTCCAATGAGCTTATCAATTAAGCTTGTCAAAGATGAAGGAGATAAGTGTATTGATTCTAAGCTTTATCATTCAATGATTTGCTCTTTGCTTTACCTTACCACAAGTAGACTCGATATCATGTTTAGTGTTTGCTTGTGTGCTAGGTTTCAAGCTAGCCCTAGAGAATCACACCTTGTAGCCATTAAGAGAATCTTTATACACCTCAGAGACACATCTTGTTTAGGCCTTTGGTATCCTAGAGACTCTTCCTTTAACCTACATGCTTATTCCGATGTATATTATGGAGGTTGTAAGATAGATAGAAAAAGTACCCCGAAAAAATACCTCTGACACTTGGCATTTCGTAGGTAGTATGCACATTTCTTGGTTCTCTAAGAAACAAAATAGTTTAGCTTTATCTACCACCGAAGCGAAATATATATCGGCTGAAAGTTGTTGTACTCAATTCATTTGGATGAAGCAACAACTTCTAGACTATGGAATTGATGTAGGTACCATACTTCTTAAGTGTGACAACACTAGTGTCATATGTCTCAGTAAGAATCCCATCCAACATTCTAGAACCAAGCACATAGAGATAAGACATCATTTCATTAGGGACAATGTCTTAAAGAATGATGTTGTTCTAGAGTATGTTGATACCTCAAATTAACTAGTGAATATCTTTACAAAAAACCATTAGACAAAGAGCATTTTTGGACTCTTAGGAGAGAGTTAGATCTAACTAGCCTATCTTGACCTTTTAGAGCTCTTAAGTGTCAAAATTTGCTTGAATTTGAATGATGATCATAATTATGTAATTTTACTTTTTGATACATCTATGTTTGTTGCTAGGGGGAGTATGTATCTGTTTTAGTCCATAAACTTTGCTCATTATCATACACATGATTTTGGATCGATTAAAATCCAATTTTTGAACTTAATTCTGTTCAAAAATGCATTTCTGGTAAAAGAGAATCGATATGGGTAACATCATATCGATACGAGTTGCTAAATGGGCTTCGATACAGTCTTAACTGTATCGATATTGTCACGTATATTGATATGATATAAAAATCATATTGGTACAGTGGTTCGATACACCACGTCAGCGTATCGACGCGGTATGCTGCTGGAGCTTTAAATGAACATTAAAATGGTGTTTCTCTTTAATTAAAACTCAAATCTCCTTTCTCTCAAATCCTAGGTCAAATTTTCACTATAAAAATTCCTCTAATCTCTTTGATTTCTCACACCAAACTCAAAATATCTTGAGGGTTTTTACTCTACACATCAAGACTAAGTTTTGCTATCAATTTGTTGTATTGTTCATCATATTCCATCACTCAAGGTATAAAACTTTTTTTTTTTAATTTTCGTTTAATTTTATTTACTATTTTCAATCAATATTTTTATAGTATGTGTTTTAAAGTTTTTTTGCAAGAACTCTTTAAATCTGAAAACTTTTTATTCGAATATATAAATATACAATATATTTCAGTACATTGTTTTTCAAAATTCTTTTTACCAAAATTTATTTTCATACTTGTATATATTTTTAACCTATAAAATATGGTGTTTTTCACAATACCTTAAATTATTGGAATATTTATTAGATCGAATATGATGATATTTGCATACATCATTTTCAAATTGTTTTGATGTTTTCAGGTTATCATGGGGCTTAAAAGAGACCAAAAAAAGAATTGTCTTCTAGTTCATCAAATCTCAATCTAGAAAATAAGGGTGTTGCTAAACTGAACATTGGTTTTATTATCCAACATAGTTTTCAATCCCCTTTGACTATGGCCCATTACAAACAATATTAATTTTTTTCTATCCGGGATGAAATAATTGTATCAATCCCTTTTATAAACTCTGAATGTTTTAAGTTCAAATATTGTGGGTTGTTACAACAATAGAAATTCATGAGTTTTCTAAGTATTCCCTTGATTTTATATCGAAATCTCGTTTTGATTTTCTTTGCAAATGCTCGGTGCATCCATGATCAATCAAGGGAAAGTATCATTGCTATTGAATCATATCTTATGAGCAATAAATTCTAAATTGACCAACCATTTTGTGCAATGTTTTTGGTTTTGAAAACTTGGGAATTGATGATGAACACTTCTTGGGGCATTCCCAACTTGACTCCTAACCGTTCTTGATGCCCATAACTTTATCTTTTGTCTTATCATTTCTTTGTGACTTCATCCTCTCGGTGGGAAATTTTCTACTATCTGCAAGTTGATGTTTTTTACTTCGTTATTTTCGTGAGGGTAAACGCCCAAACCTTTGCCAAATCATGTTTGTTGACTTGGTTTATCTTGCTCAACACCGTCACACCGATCAAGTCAAGTCTTTCTTTTATGACATGGCTTTAAGCTTCTTGTTCCATTCCTTGGGGATTAATTGTTCCCAAGATGGCGCCGAGTCACTTGGCAAACCGATCGATGGACTCTCTCTTACTTGTGCACACTTTGAGTACATTAACCATGAATGGGTAGTGTTAATCGACCTCCTTCTCAAGACGGTCAATCTTCTCCAGTGGCTCCACAAGTTCACCAAGTTCAATCTTTCATGGATGGACTCATGGCATATTTAAACGAATAATTCACATCCTTGTGAACTAATATTGCTTCTTTAGATACAACCATGAATGTAGGATTTGCGGCCATTGATACACGCTTTACATCATTGGAGGATCAAGTCAAGTCCATTGAGCAACAACAATGCTCGGAACTCTCAAGCAAATCGCAATGATGATGATGAAGAGGACGAGGACGATGGAGACGAATAGTTTTTTAGCATATCATTACATATCATATCATTTAGGATTTTTATTTTACTATGCACCTATGTCTTATGTTTAAGAACCTTATGCTTTAATTTATGTTTGTTTTTAGGATTAAGTTTGGATTTTGAGTTTGAAGTTATTTGATCTTTTATTGCTTTGGATATTAAATTTGAAGTTTAATGATATTATGTTGCTTTGATTATACTTTGTGCTTTAATGTTCTATATCTTGTCTATATCCTTGTTATATGCATTGATTTTGATCTAATAAAAAGGGGAGGAATGTAAAGCATAAATTTTTCAAAGTTTTGAAAATCAATTTTAAATTAAAGGGGTAAACTTTTCAAAGTTTTTTTTTTCAAAATGCTTAAAAATTTACTTTGGTCTTGTTATCAAAGAGGAAAAGATTGTAAAATTTAATTTGATTTTGATATAACATATTGTCTAAGGACCTATTTGTAAAAGTAAATAAATTTTTAAGTATTTTAAAGTCTCACAAATTGACAAGCAATTTTGAACCAAAACTGTTTCTAAGTTAAATAAATTTTTCAAACAAATTTTTTCTAAGTGTTCAAAGTCAAACCTTACATGTACGCTAAGGCGTATCGATACGTTCTAGTCGTATCGATACGGTTTTACGATTCTGGAATTTTAATCGACAAAAGCGTACCGATATGGTTATACACATATCGATACAATATTCTTTCTGAGCTTAATTTTAAGGCATAACGTACCGATACAGTTGTCCTCGTATCTATACAGCTTGATTTTATTCGATAAATCTTTACATTTATTAGTATAGTCATTGCTTGTCAGTTATGAAATCAATAAACTTTTAAACGGTCGTTGGACAGTATCGATACGCCCATATAGCGTATCAATACACTTTTTGCTTCAATTTTTCTTAGGATTCTAATGAGAAAAAATCATATCGATGCGATCTTTGAGTATCGATACACCCATTGTTTTACACTATACCTGTACTGATACGTCTATATACGTATCGATGCACCCCTCTTAAATGTGCACAACGTCTCTTTCTGTTTTGAGACATGTATCGATACGACTGTTCGAGTACCGATACGGTAGGTTGTAGAAGTGCATTTATTGCGGGGAAAATTGAGCCCAACAGCTCTATTGATGATCTCAACCACCAGAACGACTAGAAATCAATGCAAGGGTATATAAGCAAGCCTCCAAAGCTACAACAACAACTATTGAACCAATTTGCAACAATCCAAGCATATATCCAAACCCTTGAGCTTAAAGAGTCAATTTTTTTGTAACCCAACTTGTGTAATTTTTATTGCATCATTTTCTTTCAAGTTTGGGGAGTGATTACCGGTAATTGGGCAATATATTAACCTGGTGAGAGGTATTCTTCAGATTGTCAAACCTTCTTTGTATTGAGAGAGTCTTGGTTAATCTTTGGGTAGAAAGATTAACCGGTTTGTAAGGTTTTCTACTAATCCGAAAAAAGAGAAAGAATTTCTAGTGAAAATAGTTGAAAATCCTTAGTGGAAGTTAAGGTAGTAGATGTAGAGCTTGTTCGAAGCTTGAACAACTATAAATTGTATTATCTTTAATTCTTACAATTTCAATTTACTCCCTTCAACTTTAAAAAGCTAATTCACCCCTCTTGGCTAATTTCGATCCGATTGATCCACTCAACAACGTGAAATTCTTTTTATTTCTTAATTTATAAATCAATAATAATTTCATTTTAATATATAAAGTTAGCATATTATTATGTCCTTTTTTTAACAGAATGGAACACACGTTTCAATCACTTAAATGGGCTCTCATTGTCATTTGAATATCTACAATATTGATAGTGAGCTGGTGACTATCCCAAATGAATTGTGCCAAATAGCATGAGCCATGTTTTTTTGCACATAGTGGGATAAACTTTTAAATTATCTTGTAGTTGTGTTGAAATGTTTAAGTCAATCACTATAAAATAAAAAAAATAAAAACATAAACAAATAAAAGAATATGTTTACACAATTTAAATGGATCAATGATTCTACTCTGCGAAATTTTTCTCAGATAGAAGTATATTATGATATTCCTAGTACAAGATATACAAATTTCCAACCTAATTAAAATATTAGTTGTAGTGCTCCCCGTACAAAACTATCCTAACTATCGTTTTCTTAAGTAATCTCCATTGGTTACTTATTTCTCGTTGTAAACACAATTTACTAACTTACAAAATTCACAATTGCATACTTAAAATATTTAAAAAAAAACTAATATGCGCTTTAAGAATAATTTGTTTCACAAATAATACGCTAAAAGCCCTTAAAAAACAACAAATAATTACAACCCAGAGTTTGTTATATATAGACATGTGTAAGCTTGAGTAGCGAGTCACATTTTTTACATGTTTTCTTTATCGTTAGATAGAGGAACGGATGATTGAGATTAACTCTTTTTTTCCTCAAGTGATAATTTTCACATATTTTACTTTTAATCTCATCCACCCGTTTCACCCATCCAACGATCCAAAAAACGTGTAAAACTTAGAGAGTTTTACACTGTATAATTGGATCCTAACCCCTAACATATATATATATTATAGAGGTTAGGATCCACTTACATTGTATAAAATTTAGGATAAAATACTTAAATCATCACACAACTTTTCTTTGTGACCTATTTTAATCACGGAACATTTTCTGTGAATTCTAAAATTCTTTCGTTGCTTGATAAGGAAAATAGTTATTTTAAAATAAATAAATATTTAAAAAATTGATTGGCATTGAAAAAAAAGACAGGCTTCAAGAAAATCCTTACATAACAGTGAATGACTTTGTTTTTAACAAGGACTGTGTAAAAATCAAACAAAAAGAAAGAAAAATAAATAAGATCAAAGTAAAAAGAATGGAGATGATTGACGGCAGCTCTATATACTTTTAACGTCTAAAGATTTATATACTTTTCTATCAACTTTGTCCTAATTTGACACAATTTAAGAAATTTAATTCTTCTTATTTAAAAATTTCATCAATTTAGTTTAAACTACATTTTTACCATAAAACAAATTAACCTTAAATTGTTATTATACCAAAAAAATAATATAAAAATAATATAATATTTTTGGGAGAAGAATAAATATTAAAAGGGTAATCTTCACCGATGGTCACTTTTGTTTTGACTTTGTTTTATTATGGTCACCAGAATTCAAAAAAGATGATTTTGGTCACTTACGTTCGAAATCGTTTCTGTTTTGGTCACTGGACCGTTAACCCTCCGTTAATTAAAAATAAAAATTTCTAATTTGACCCCCAAACTTTCAAAACTTCATTTTTTACCATCTTCCCCAAAACTCAATGAACTTTATTTGATGAAAACAACCGTGGCTATTGCAGTTTAATTAAGAGAAGTGCTATTGAAGTTTCCTCATTGTTCTACGCCTAATCATGTGCCCCTTTTTTGCTATTTATATTCCATTTTTTTTTCCTCTTTAGCGTGAAGTTCTGAAAAATTCATTCCACTTTTAGTATGAACAGCTAGGGAGTCAGGCATTTTAAGAAAATCGGAGTTCATAACTAATTGATCATTCTGAGGCATATATTTCCTTATTTTCTCATGAGTTTATTATTATTTTATCTCATTTTGAACACCATTTGGATTTTGAATACATCCTTGTATGGTTACTTTTATAAGTTTTAAATGGTTTTACATTCTACGAATTTTTAGATAATGGGAAGTTACTATTTCATTATTGAAGGGCTATGGAGCACAATCTGCAGAAGAGAAGCAGAGGCTTGTCACATTAATGAGGAACTGCACTTTTAATGGGGGATCTATTTCATTTTTGTATGGATCCTGTGTGTTGCTATCTCGGGTGCTATTTTGTTCCTTGTCATGACTGGAATGTTGAATAAGGCGATCCCTAAGAAGTCCGAGAGAGACGCCTGGTTCGAAGTCAACAATCAAATTCTCAATGCTCTGTTTACTCTCATGTGTTTGTACCATCACCCTAAGCGATTTTACCATCTTGTACTTCTTTGTAGATGGAAACCGAAAGATGTTTCCCGACTCAGAAAGGTATACTGTAAGAATGGGACCTATAAGCCCCATGAGTGGGCACACATGATGGTGGTTGTTGTGCTACTCCATATCAACTGTTTTGCTCAGTATGCCCTTTGTGGTCTGAACTGGGGATACAAGAGATCCGAGCGACCCCCAATTGGTGTTGGGATATGTATATCATTTGCAATAGGTGCACCGGCATTCGCTGGTCTTTACACCATTGTTAGTCCTCTTGGGAAGGATTATGTTTCTGAAATGGATGAGGAAGCACAGAAGGTGGTTGATGATGGTGAAAGTAGGAGATCAGAGCAGTCGAGACGAAAATCATTCGAGAAGAGATATTCATTCGCATCTGAAGATGACGAGAGAATTGTTGAGACAAAGCCGCTCTGGAGTGGAGGGATACTAGACAGAAGTTCTGCCGATGAAAAGGAGACCAGCACAAGGGAAAATAACGTTGCTAAGATTACAGTTTTGGGGAAGATGGTAAAAAATGAAGTTTTGAAAGTTTGGGGGTCAAATTAGAAATTTTTATTTTTAATTAACGGAGGGTTAACGGTCCAGTGACCAAAACAGAAACGATTTCGAACGTAAGTGACCAAAATCATCTTTTTTGAATTCTGGTGACCATAATAAAACAAAGCCAAAACAAAAGTGACCATCAGTGAAGATTACCCATATTAAAATGGTGAGAATTTTAAATATGAATGATTAAAATTATTGAATTATTTCAAACTAGGATCAAATTGATAGACTATAAGTTTTAATGACTAAAATTACTATTATACTAGGTCACTTTACCTATTAAAGTCTAATATTTAACCTCCAATATGATAATTAAGTGACTTATTTATAAGTTTTAGAAGTTTGTTATATAACTTATAATTAAGTCACATTGTGAATATATTTTACTAAATAGAAATAGCTAAATCAGTCACCATACTTTGAAAGACAAAACAACTTTAGCAGGATAATTGGATAGAATATAATAACTTTAATAAGCAACTGAGCTTCAAACTTTGGTTTTCTATTCCCCATATGAGGAGATGCAGTTAATTTAGCTGCCCTACCAAACTAAACTAATTCAATGTAAAATATACAAATAGATATACCACACCCTTAAACTAAACTTTGGTTTGAATAAGATGGGACGGAAGTCGGAACCATTAATAATATATTGTCCTCTCAAAATATTTTGGTATAATAGCATCTTAAGTCCTTTTTAGATTAAATATCAGTCAAAATATAAGGTCTTTGTCCCTCCTAAATTTTAGATTTAAAGGCTTAATAGACTCTTACACCTCCTAATGTTTGATCTAAACTCCATCCCGGTTGACCATCGACCACTTATCGAAATATGTGTAGTTTTCCCTTAAAGTAATTGTCTCTCACTACAAGAAAATGCACTTGTAGTGACATTCAAAATAGTCACAAAAAGTATTAAATTTAGTCACTAAAATTTACAGTGACTATTTTTTTGAGTCGTCACCTGTCGTCACTAATAACCCCGTCACTATTATATTAGTGACAACTTTCATGTATTTCGTCACAATAGTTATGTTTTTTATGACCACACTATTTGACACAAATGATTATTAATAGTGACTAATATTTAGACACTAATGTTATTCTTACTAGTGACAAACATTCTATCACAAATACATATTTAAATAGTGTCTAAAATATGTCGTCACTGTCAATAATTAAAAATTAATTATATTTTTAGTTGTAACCATTTTATTTAGGGTTTAAACTAATCAATTTTTAGTAAATAAATGCAATGCATGGCTTCAAGAATGATCGAACCTGGAACCTTTAGGGCGAGAGTGCAATACTTATCCACTAAGCTAGGTAAGAAATTTTATACTATTTTGAAAGAAAAATAATATTTAGGTTTAATTGTAATTGAAATTAATTTTATTTATTTTAAAAATATTTATTAATTATAACACGGTATTATAATAATAATTTACCTATTTTTTCTATGGTTTCTTATACGAAGTACGTATGTTGAAGAAACATTTAGATTTTTTTCTGTAGAAAAACTAATCAAAATGGAATATATCTGTTAAAATTTTCAAAAAAATTCTATCATATACATAGTAGTCTTTGTACTCTAATTTGGTCACTTTAAATTTCTATACTTTTTAAATTTTGAATTTTTTATCCTGACATGAATGGCCGTATTTAAATATGTTAAGTAAAATTTTCTTTTTAGCTAATTTGTTATACATTAGTTGCTTATTTAATTTTTTCTTTAATTTCATCATTTTTAGTCCTTGTAATTTAGTCATATTGACGGTGTGTCGTTAGGATTAGGATTAAAATTTGAAAATTTGAAAAATATAGGTACTAAAGTTGATCAAAAATAGATTGACTAAAACAACAATTTACACATAGTGTAGACTATAGAAATATTTTACCTTTTGACAAACTAGTTTATGATAACTTTACTTTTTATAATTATAAAAATAAATTTATCATTGTGACAATGTCTAATTTGTCATTACTTTTATTTTTTTTATTTGTGACAAAATTTATCACAACAAAAAGTGAAACTTTAAGTGACAAGTAATTTCATTGTAACAACAAATATCAAATAATAGTGACCACTTCACATATCGTCACTATCATGTGTCAAAGTTTTAGTGACAATGAACTTTGTGTCACAATTGTATACTTATAATGAGAATTCATTTGTGAAAAATGCAATCGTCACAATTACTACTGTTATAGTGACCAAATAAAATTATGTCACAATTACTTATACTAATTGTGTCGCACACAAAAATTGTTACAAAAAGTTAATATTTGTGACAAAATTATTCTCAGTCACTATCAATTTGTCACTAAAAGTATATATTCTTGTAGTGTCTGTTTGATATGTGTTCGTGGACAATTTTTTTATCGAAATATTTCGTTTTTAATGTTTAATTATAAAAATAGCCGAAGATTAATTTCAACTGCATCTGAAATTAATTTAAACATATATAATTATTTTTAAAAAAATATTGATGTAACAGGTCATTTCATCATTATTTGTTACATAGATAAGTTACGTCATCATTTCAATTCATGTATCTTTATTTAGTCAATAAGACATGGTAAATTTTAGTCAATTGATAATTTTCATCTAATGAATGATACTTCTGTTCGAAAATAAAATTTTAAAAGTTAAATTATTTAAAAAAATATAAAATATAGGTCAAAATGACAAAACTGTAAAATGTTAAACATAAACTTAAATGTTATGGTTATCTTAACCCCCAAACTAACTATCAGAGTGACATTCAAGGTATAATTGTGCAAAATAAACAATAACCATTAATTAATATAAACGTTACATTTTACTGTTAATTAACTATTAATGATAGATGATTTTAGTTAATTGAATCGTTAAAAATGATGGTTAAGGATTAACCTACATGATTAATCTATATGTATTTTTTTAAACTAAGTATGGAGTTTGTGTTTAAAATATTTCTATTTAAGTATTATTCTGAAAATTTTAATATAATATTTATCAGATAGATAATTTTATTATTCTTAAAATAGTGAACATGTGAATTTTTTTGTAATATCGCTATAATAGTTAACCGATAGAGTAAGGACATTTGGCCGGTTGACCAAGTTGTTCATCTTTGTTCCTTCATATTTTCTTAGGTCATAAGTTCTAGACCCTATAGGAGCACCTATTCCTTTTCCTAAAGTCTTCATTCTCCTCCCCTTTTGGTAGGATTAAAATTAGAATTAAATTTGTCAAAAAAATAATTAACCGGCTATTTAAATTAAAAGGTACAATTAACCTACTATGTACGCCCTAATCAAAACACTACATTGGACTTCAGAATATTCTGAAAATTTTCAGCTATATTTCTGTGTTTTGGGTTGCCTACATTTGTTGGGACTTCTTTTGTAAGTGTCCTCCGTAAAGAGGTATAGGCCAATTTAGTAAAACAACTATTCTTACAAAGTTACTTCTCACTAAAATGAGTGGTGTTACGTAAAAAATGATTAGTCTCGAATCATGTCACTGTGTAACGTTCTTTTAATTAAAAGGGGACAAATGTTGTACCTTTCATTGATTCGATCCGATCCGATTCGAAACAATTCGGAGCAAAGGGCACCCTATGAGGCTATGACAAGTTGTTTTGGTGTCACGCCCTTATAGTGAACATCTTATATTGATCCAATAATCAACTATCTAGGTGGCCCAACTGCTCCATCCAGAAGCCCAATGACTTAAATATCAAACTCATAATAACTTGTTATGTTATATATGATAATGTCACGCCATGTGGCACACTAACAATTGAAGTGGAAAAAATTAATAAAATTGATGGTTTTTACTGATTGATGCATTACGTTATTCATAGTCTCAACTAATAAAATTCATTCATCTTAAAATAACTTTCGAGTAATTATTCATTCCTGATTACATGTAAGAAAGATGTGAAGATTTATTTTGAAAAAAATTAAAATGAGAATTTTATTGACTAGAACCACGGATGATATAGTAAGTCTATTACATCTAATAATTGTTCATAGAGAAGAACATAAAAAAATGAAGAATTCTTGAGCATGCAATGACGGCCTGGTTATTAGAGCACGCTCATGGTCTGGTTGTCAGAGCACGCTCACTTGCTCCACTCTCTTTCCTTTAGGTCTCGGGTTTAAGACCCTTCAAGACCGTTGATTTCACCTAAAATTTTCCATTCTCTCTAAGTATATGTAGAATAGGATTAAAAAAAATTCTTCAAATTAGTCGGCCGGTAGCCCCTCCGTCCCCACAAAGAAATGTGAATTACGAATTGTTCATCGTGTTTCTAATTTTTATTGTACACTTCGTCATGAACCACCATCTTATCTATTAACCGTTAATAAAAAAATATTTTTCCTATGTTGTCTAGAATCAAAATTCCATTTAATTTAGATAAATAAAAAATGAGACACAATTCATTTAAAAATGCTTTTGACTCAATTAAACATTTTCAAACCTTTTGTCAAAGATATCTACGATATTTCTTTCTAATTTTTAAATAGCATATTATATAACACTTTTTTTCTTTAAACTTCTAAAATGAATATAGAATACCCGACGTAAAGTTTGGAATATAAACTCTGGCGGCCAAAGATATTCCATGATTGACTTTTTCAATATTAAAAAAATTGATTTTTTTCGGGAAATTACCATTTTATTACGGCTCTGTTTGATAAATAACGGTTACAGTCAAAATTAAAGTTTGAGTTAATATTAAAGATTTGACCAGTCAAATCTGCTAATTTAGATATTGGTGGATAGCAGATTGGGTGGAACGTCTAATTTTGAAAAAAGTTGCTAATATGAACTTTTAAAAATTAGAGGTTTGACATAAGAGTTATAAAGACCATTTTATCTTTAATAATTATAAAAATATCTCGAATTAATCCAAATGTTAACCTTTTCTATTTTAATTTTTCACTCTCACGTTTTACATTATGACATTTGTAAACTAATCTATTAGGCTTGTTGCACGCTTGAATCGATCACCGAAATCCGTCAAGAGGGTTGATTTTGCTTCTTGGATGAATTGGCTAAAAACCGAAATAAAGATGAACAATTTGCACAAAGATTTTAGAGTGGTTCGACTACCCAACTGAGTCTACATCCACTACTTTAGCACACCACTAAGGATTTTCCAATTCACTAAGAATTAGTCCCATTTTCAAGGATGAGGAGAAAACCTTTACAACCCTATCTTTTATACGGCTAAGATAGAACCACTCTACTTTTTATCTAAGGCTAAACTAGAACATCTCCTTTTACAAGAGATTTGTTTGGTAAACTTAATACCTCACAATGTGGGTGTTTACACTAATTTAAGCTCACAAGAGTACAAGGATTTACAATAAAGCTCACTCTCTGAAGGTCACTCAATTTCTCTTGAGCATGTTGCTTGAATGTTGTCTCACTCCATCTTCAAGTGTTCCATCCTTCATAATATAGTTAGGAACAAGCTTGTGGCCGTTGGAGACGATTTGGAGTTGTTGTGGCATTTATTTCCCGCAATAAATGCAGTTCTGGTGTTGTCCGTTTCGATACGCTCGAAGCCGTATCGGAACGCCCTTGTTTAGAACTAGCTATTGGGTCTAATTCAGCATCTCGTATCGAAACACCATATGTTGTATCAAAATGCTTTGTGCCATATCGAAACGCCTACAATTCAAAAGGCCGCTGGGATATAGTCGTTAAAGGGTTTTGACCGTTGGGGTGTCTGCCACGTAGGTGTATCAAAACATGTAAGGTCTGTATCGAAACGAGTTCTGGCAGTTTCAAAAACGTATCGCTACAGATTATGTCTGTATCGAAACAAGTACATTAAAATCACTGGTTTGGCTACTTAAAAACGTTTCAAACATTGCCAAAACCTTTAAAATACCATCTCAAACTTATTTTCAAGTTGTTTTTGACTAAAAGCATGTTTTAAATTCTTTTCAATTTAGTCCAAAAGATTTTTCAATCATTATATCAAAAAATATATTTCTACATAATACTTTTTTGTTTGTTTTTCTTTTTATTCTCACACATTTATATTTTTACTTAAATTTAATAACTACTTAAATTGTATTAAAAGTAATTAATATAAATAATATATTAATTCTTCAAATATTCTTAGTAACGTTATATTAAAAACTTATTTTTTATAATCAAATTAATTAAACAAGTATAGAATATAATCATGTTTTTATATGTCATTTTGTTTGTTTAATTAATCAAACAACTATCAGCTATGAGTTAATTTTACCAAACACTTTTATACAATCCGCTAGTCAAATAGGCTAATACAATCAGCTATCATCTAATGTAATCCGCTATCAATTATACGCTAACTGACAAACATTACCTATATAAAAGATATAATTGATGTGTTAAAATAATATTAGAATAAATTAATAATTAAAATTTTTTATAAAAATATTTATTTATAAATTGATTTTGTTTATTTAATTTAGGTATGGTCAATCAGGCTCAAATCTTTTTGAATTAGGATTTTTAGGTTAAAATTATTACCAAAATTTTCCGATGAAGATGCTTTTAGGCTTGGGTTTTAAGTCATTTTATCGAGTTTACACCTATTTTTACTGCATATATACAATGTGGGATCAATGTATATTGTACGTGGGGCTTGTATGCATTTTAAATTTTTAAATTCAAATATTTGTCTTCATTTTCAATAATTTGTTTTAATTTTTTTAATAATTTTAGAATGAATATTATATATATATATATATATTAAAATTTAAGATGAATAAAATTTTATTCATCCTAAATATTCAGTTTTAATTTTTTTTAGTAATTTTAAAATTCTTAACGTGATTTATATATATATTTTAAAATCATTTCACTTAATAATAACTTGGTAGTAGGGTTAAACCCGTCACCTGCAATAACTGTTTTTTTTTTATTTACATAAGGTTTTACCTTGGAGGGCACTCTATTGATGCATATAATTAATGACACGAATTAAATCCAGTTTTGTGGGAAAATAAAATTAATGATTTGAAATGCTTTTTATTCAAATAATTAAGGGTAAATTAATTGGATGACCACCAAACTATTTAGGAGTACCTATTTTGACCACCGAATTAAACAATTCCTCAAACAGACCATTAAACTTTTAAATTGGACTATTTTGACCACTGTTGTTAAAAATTAACGGAGGGGTGACGTGACAATTAACTAAAATTGTATAATTATATATTTGGTCCATTTTATTTTACCTATTATGTCAATTTGGTCTTAATTTTAATTTAATTAATTAAAATTAATCAACTAACTATATGACAACACGTGTTACCACCCAATTAGACGAATTTACTCTAATTTTTGTTTCTTGCTTTTCATTGTTATTGTTGATCTGGGTCTACAAATTTTCCTAAAAAGTTCACTTTTTTCTCTAACGGAAAAAGATCATGGTTATATGGCTGAGGGAAAACAGGTTAGAATTCTTGCAGTCTAGGGATGGAAATGCAAACAAATGAGCTGAATTGTGTTGGGGTTGTTTTCTTAATAATCAGAGCGATCCCTTTGAGTCAGCATTGAGTTCCATGATATGTTCTATTCTCTAGCTGCATCCAATGCTGGAAGTTGTAATTTTCCTAGTAAGATAATGTAATGGAGAGAGATTTGGTTGGAAAATTAGGAAATATATACAACACTGGTGATATTTCACATCAATCTTTCATTAAACCAAATAACAACACTTCTCTGCTGAATTCACCACTAAAGCTCAATCTTTCAATGGTGGATTTACATTTGAGAGGAAGTCTGAAATTTTCTAGCTTGGTCCCTGAGCCTGAATTTGCTAAAAGGATGGTTAAATTTTCTTATTTTGGAGTGACTGAAGCCGAATTTGAAATTTCTTCAAAGATGCGTTCTCACAATGGATTCTGTGAAAGTTTTTCAAAATTTTTACAAATCAATCCATTAACTTTAGTGAATCTCAAGTAAATGTTAGAGACAACAACAAGAGCTTACCGTAAAATGAAAATTCGTGTTCTGATACGAGAAACAATAGGCTCTGGAGGTGTTCATCACCTGAGATTTGTGATTCCAAGGAAGAATCTTCAATTTCTAAACAGATCTCAGAAGTGAAATCGAGCATAAAAGGCCAAAATGATGCCAATTTCAGGAAAAGGAAATCGATTCACAGGGAAAAAGTAAAAGAGACCCTATCTCTAGCGCCTGCCGATGACAAGGTATTACTATTATTGTCTTTACAGTATCAAATTATGATGATAAATCTATAGGAAACTAACATTGTTATCCATTTCAGATTGCAGAAGCGAACGGTGAATCGAATGACAAAAGAAGCGAGTAACAAAATGGAAATGCTAAAGCAGCAAATGATGGGATTCAAAAGCAAAATTAGGACCAAATTGATATGATATGTAAATAACATGGACCAAATATATAATTATATAAATTTCAGTCAACTGTCACGTCACCCCTCCGTTAGTTTTTTAACGGTGGCGGTCAAAATAAGTTCAATTTAAAAGTTTGATGGTCTGATTGACGAGTTGCTTAGTTCGGTGGTTAAAATAAGTACGACCAAATAGTTCGGTGATCACCTGAGTAGTTTACCCAATAATTAAAAAAGAACGCATTTTTTAAAAAGAATATTATGAGAAATATTAAATGTGGAGAAGAGTCAAAGCTTGATGGTTGGGTAATGGCCAAACTCTACTGCCCCAACAAAGTAAGAAGGTGGGTAAAGCTAAGATTAATGGTTTTGAATTTTGAAATGCTTTTGATTTAATTTAATTAAAAATTTCCAATCCTTTTTGGACAAATTCCAATCTTTGCTTTGCCAACTGCTTATTTGATTTACCCCTAATTTCTTTTTAAAATTTTAAAGTATTTGGTGTAGATCTTAATCATGGGCAAACAAGGTGTCAGTTGACACTTAAAAGAATTATATAAAAAATTCAATAAAATTTAATATACCAAACATTAAAAATAAAATTGACATCTTTTTACAAAAATATTTACCCCATTCTATTAATAATTGATATTTTAATATAAATTTTCTAGTTTCGTCGTTGGGCCTCAATATAGTATATATTAATTTTTTCTTAATTTTTTGTATAATGCACACTTTTTAAACAAGCTATTTGAACTCAAGACTCTTAAGTAAGGGCGGAAGATGTTATGAACTACGAGGCTATGGCCTCTTTCAAATTTAGAATTTGACCTCTAAATTTTAAAAGAAATTAATTTGGCCTCCTCAATATTTTAAAAAATTCATATTAAGCATCAAAATTTTTAATATTTTTAATTAAATTTCTTCTCATAATTTTTAAAAGTTCTTATTGAATCTCTCCAAATTATAAAAAATTAGTTTATGCCTCTAAATTTTTTAAAAATTTAAGTTGGTCCCTCAAATTCTTTTACTGTACTTAAAAGTAATAGTATTCTCTTTTCCAGTATTGAAAAGATTTTTTTTTTGAATAACTCAGATTTTCTTTAATCTTCTAAAAAGAATTTAGAATAGCCAATATGAACTAGTTGGGAATATAAAGTGTAGCCCTCAAACGATACTGAAAATTGAATTTTAAAAAAAAAATTATTAAATATGATTTTATTAAAAAGAAATCATATATATATATATTATTGAAAGCCTCATTAAAAAAATTTATATTCTTAAATAAAGGAAACGAGTATTCCAATAAATGTAAAAACCAAATGAGTAAAATCGAAAACGGAAGAATCAAACAAAAAAGTAGAGTAAATGAAACACAAAGCAAAGCCATAAAAGTTGTGCTGCCCCACGCACTAACTCACGTTAATCAACCAGGCTTGAGGCTCCAAGGGCGGTCCAAATCAAAGATATTAATGCTACGCAATCCCTCCCACCAGCTATTTCGTTATTAATTTATTAAAATAAAAATACTTAATTATTATTATTATTTTTTATATTTAATTTAGCTTTAACAGTTTCAATTTTGAATTTTTAGTCTAAATCTTTTAGATTTTAGGTTTTAAGTTTTAAATTTATTTTAACATTTTTTAGATTCAAACGTTCAAGATTAAGTTTTTAGGTTGAAATTTTTACCCCTAATTCGGTATAAATTAATGATGGTTTGTAATACATTTATCCATTAAATTGGCATCCTTATTTTGTTTACTACTTGCAGCTAGTATTCCCAACCACTGGAATAAATATTATTATTTTACTAATTAACTAATAATACCATCACCCGTTTTAAAATTTTGTTTAATATGAGTGGTAAAGGAATAAATAGCAAAGGCGCGTGTAAATGTTTCAGAGAAGGGAGAGAAAACTGTGTCATATGAAAACCGTATAAATTTAATATAAAACATGCACAAATCTCCAACATTTAAGCCGCCATTTACTGTACAAATATAAAAATAAAATACGACAATTTCTAAAATATAAAATAGAAATACGATAAAAGACGGAAAAATATGAAGAGCTCAAGAATTTAGTAGCATACAACGCTTTTTGACTTTGATTTTTCTTCTTCTTATTCAAAAAGAAAAAGCTTTGATTTTTATTATAGTATTTTTTTGAAATATTTGGTCAAACTCGCCATCTAACAAACGGGTTTGGACCCCGCAACTGTAGGGATGTAAAAACAGGTAATCGGACAGGTTTCAGGTCGGGTTCTATCAGATCGGGTAAAATCGGATACAGGTCATTTCAGGTAAAAAAATAATTTTTGACTCGACTCGAGTCGGGTGCGGGTCCATTGCAGTCGGGTAATTTGCAGGTCGGGTCCATTTCAGGTCGGGTCAAATTTCAGGTCGGGTCCATTTCAGGTCAAACTCGTTGCAGATCGGGTAAAAGCAGGTCGGGTAAAATCAGTTAATTGGCAGGTAAATTGCAGGTCGGGTAAATTTCAGGTCGGGTTCATTTCAGTTCGGGTTCATTTCAGGTCGGGTTCATTTCAGGTCGGGTAATTTTAGGTCGTCGGGTTCATTTCAGGTCGGGTTAATCCAGGTTCACCAGAAATGACAATTTTGAATAAAAACAAAGTTTTATGGACTATAGTGAAAATAATAATAATAAATAAGAGCTAATTTGGACTAAAATAAAGTTTTATGGACTATAATATGCTCAATTTTGAATAAAAACAAAGTTTTATGGACTATAGTGAAAAAAATAATAAATAAGAGTTAATTTGAAGTAAAAATAAAGTTTTAAGGACTCAATTGAATTGAACTAAAACTTAAAGGACTTGAATAAAAAACTTATATAATATAAAGGGCTTTATTTATAATTTATCCCCAAATTGAAATTCAATTTAGGAATTTGGCGGTTTCAAAATAAATTTTCCCGCCTATATATATAAATTTTCCCGCCCAACAATTAATAATTATTATTGATTATTATATTTAGTTCATCTAAAATATTTAGTCCAAAGCCCAACAATTAATAATTATTATTTATTATTGATATTATTAATTATTATAAATGGGTGGTGGGATATGAGCCCAAAGGCCCAAGGCCCAAACAATTACTAATTATTATTTATTATTAATTATTATATTATAAATACATTATATAAGTTATAAGTTTATATATATATATATATATATATATATATATATATATACATTATAGGTTTTAGGGCCCATATAAAATAAATGGTTGTGGGATATGAGCCCAAAGGCCCAAACTATTACTAATTATTATTTAATACTAATTATTATATAACTTATAACTTATAAGTTATAAGTTTATATATATATATATATTACATTTATACATTATAAATTTTAGGGGCCATCTCAAATAAATGGGTGGTGGGATATGAGCCCAAGGCCCAAACTACTACTAATTATTATTTATTATTAATTATTATATAATAAATACATTATGTAACTTATAAGTTATAAGTTTATTTATATATATATATTATTTATAAATAGGTTTTAGGGCCCATCTAAAATAAATGGGTGGTGGGATATGAGCCCAAAGGCCCAAGGCCCAAACTATTACTAATTATTAGTTATTATTAACTATTATATTATAAATACATTATATAACATATAACGTATAAATTATAAGTTTATATATATATATATATATATATATATATATATATATATATATATATATATATATATACATTATAGGTTTTAGGGGCCCATCTCAAATAAATGGGTGGTGGGATATGAGCCCAAAGGCTCAAGACCCAAACTATTACTAATTATTATTTATTAATAATTATTATATTATAAATACATTATATAACATATAAGTTATAAGTTTATATATATTATACATTATAGGTTTTAGGGGCCCATCTAAAATAAATGGGTGGTGGGATATGAGCCTAAAGGCCAAAGGCCCAAACTATTACTAATTATTATTTTTTATATTATAAATACATTATATACATTATAAGGTATAAGTTTATATATATATATATATATATATATATATATATATATATATATATATATTATATTTATACATTATAGGTTTTAGGGGCCCATCTAAAATAAATGGGTGGTGGGATAAGAGGCCCAAGGCCCAACCTATTACTAATTAATATTTATTATTAATTATTATATAAATTATAAGTTCTAAGTTTATATATATATATATATTATATTATATTTATACATTATAGGTTTTAGTGGCCCATTTAAAATAATTGGGTGGTGGGATATGAGCCGAAAGGCCAAAGGTCCAAACTATTACTAATTATTATTTATTATTAATTATTATATTATAAATACATTATATAAATTATAATTAATATATATATATATATTATATTTATACATTATAGTTTTTAGGGGCCCATCTCAAATAAATGGGTGGTGGGATATTAGCCCAAAGGTCCAAGGCCCAAACTATTACTAATTATTATATTATAAATACATTATATAAATTATAAGTTATAAGTTTATATATATATATAATAGATAATATATATATATTATATTTATACATTATAAGTTTTAGGGCCCATCTCAAATAAATGGGTGGTAGGATATGAGCCCAAAGGCTCAAAGCCCAAACTATTACTAATTATTATTTATTATTATATTATAAATACATTATATAAATTATAAGTTATAAGTTTATATATATAATATATATATATATATATATTATTTTTACATTATAGGTTTTAGGGGCCCATCTCAAATAAATGAGTGGTGGGATAATAGCCCAAAGGCCCAAGGCCCAAACTATTACTAATTAATATTTATTATTAATTATTATATAAATTATAAGTTCTAAGTTTATATATATATATATTTATATTATATTTATACATTATAGATTTTAGGGGCCCATCTAAAAAAAATGGGTGGTGAGATATGAGCCCAAAGGCCCAAGGCCCAAACTATTACTAATTATTATATTATAAATACATTATATAAATTATAAGTTATAAGTTTATTTATATATATATATATATATATATTATTTATACATTATAGGTTTTAGGGGCCTACCTCAAATAAATGGGTGGTGGGATATGAGCCCAAAGTCCCAAAGCCCAAACTATTACTAATTATTATATTATAAATACATTATATAAATTATAAGTTATAAGTTTATATATATATATATATATATAATATATTATATTTATACATTATAGGTTTTAAGGGCCCATCTCAAATAAATGGGTGGTGGGATATGAGCTCAAAGGCTCAAAGCCCAAACTATTACTAATTATTATTTATTATATTATAAATACATTATATAAATTATAAGTTATAAGTTTATATATATATATATATATATATATATTATATTTATACATTATAAGTTTTAGGGGCCCATCTAAAATAAATGGGTGGTGGGATAAGAGCCCAAAGGCCCAAGGCCCAAACTATTACTAATTAATATTTATTATTAATTATTATATAAATTATAAGTTCTAAGTTTATATATATATATATATTATATTTATACATTATAGGTTTTAGTGGCTCATCTAAAATAAATGGGTGGTGGGATATGAACCGAAAGGCCCAAGGCCCAAACTATTACTAATTATTATTTATTATTAATTATTTTATTATAAATACATTATATAACTTATAAGTTATAAGTTTATATATATATATATTATTTATACATTATAGGTTTTAGGGGCTCATCTCAAATAAATGGGCGGTGAGATAAGAGCCCAAAGGCCCAAGGCCCAAACTATTATTAATTATTATATTATAAATACAATATATAAATTATAAGTTTATATATATATATTATATTTATACATTATAGGTTTTAGGGGCCTATCTCAAATAAATGGGTGGTGGGATATGAGCCCAAAGGCCCAAAGCCCAAACTATTACTAATTATTATATTATAAATACATTATATAAATTATAAGTTATAAGTTTATATATATATATATATATATAATATTATATTTATACATTATAGGTTTTAGGGGCCCATCTCAAATAAATGGGTGGTGGGATATGAGCTCAAAGGCTCAAAGCCCAAACTATTACTAATTATTATTTATTATATTATAAATACATTATATAAATTATAAGTTATAAGTTTATATATATATATATATTATATTTATACATTATAAGTTTTAGGGGCCCATCTAAAATAAATGGGTGGTGGGATAAGAGCCCAAAGGCCCAAGGCCCAAACTATTACTAATTAATATTTATTATTAATTATTATATAAATTATAAGTTCTAAGTTTATATATATATATATATATATATATATATATATATATTATATTTATACATTATAGGTTTTAGTGGCTCGTCTAAAATAAATGGGTGGTGGGATATGAGCCGAAAGGCCCAAGGCCCAAACTATTACTAATTATTATTTATTATTAATTATTTTATTATAAATACATTATATAACTTATAAGTTATAAGTTTTTATATATATATATATATTATTTATACATTATAGGTTTTAGGGGCTCATCTCAAATAAATGGGCGGTGAGATAAGAGCCCAAAGGCCCAAGGCCCAAACTATTATTAATTATTATTAATTATTATATTATAAATACATTATATAACTTATAAGTTATAAGTTTTATATATATATATATATATATATTATTTATACATTGTAGGTTTTAGGGGCCCATCTCAAATAAATGGGTGGTGAGATATGAGCCCAAAGGCCCAAGGCCCAAACTATTACTAATTATTATTTATTATTAATTATTATATTATAAATACATTATATAACTTATAAGTTATAAGTTTTTATATATATATTATACATTATAGGTTTTAGGGGCCCATCTAAAATAAATGGGTGGTGGGATATGAGCCTAAAGGCCCAAGGCCCAAACTATTACTAATTATTATTTATTATATTATAAATACATTATATGAATTATAAGGTATAAGTTTATATATATATATATATATATATATTATATTTATACATTATAGGTTTTAGGGGCCCATCTAAAATAAATGGGTGGTGGGATAAGAGCCCAAAGGCCCAAACTATTACTAATTAATATTTATTATTAATTATTATATAAATCATAAGTTCTATGTTTATATATATATATATATATTATATTTATACATTATAGGTTTTAGTGGCCCATCTAAAATAAATGGGTGGTGGGATATGAGCCGAAAGGCCCAAGCCCCAAACTATTACTAATTATTATTTATTATTAATTATTATATTATAAATACATTATATAACTTATAAGTTATAAGTTTATATATATATATATATATATATATATATATTATTTATACATTATAAGTTTTAGGTGTCCATCTAAAATAAATGGGTGGTGGGATATAAGCCCAAAGGCCCAAGGCCTAAACTATTACTAATTATTATTTATTATTATATTATAAATACATTATATAAATTATAAGTTATAAGTTTATATAATATATATATATATATATATTATATTTATATATTATAGGTTTTAGGGGCCCATCTCAAATAAATGGGTAGTGGGATATGAGCCCAAATGCCCAAGGCCCAAACTATTACTAATTATTATTTATTATTAATTATTATATTATAAATACGTTATATAACTTATAAGTTATAAGTTTATATATATATATATATATATATATTATTTATACATTATAGGTTTTAGGGGCCCATCTAAAATACATTATATAATTGAAAGACAATTGTTTCACATGTTATATAAGTATAATAACATTAACTTAATGTTAAACATAATACTAACTTATATTTTGTATTTATTTTGATTTTATGAACATAATAAAATTTATGAACATAATAAAGTTAACATAATATATATTATATAATAAAGCATAATAAGTTTTTTATATTATATTATCTATTATATTATATACTTAGTAAAAATTATGAGAAATCTTTTAAGTATATAATTTTATTATACATAATATATATTTTTATACTTAAACAAATTTCTAAGTAATAATTTTATTATACATAATGTAGTTATAAATTAAGACGAATTTTTAAGTATAATGGAATATAATTTTTTTTAAGTAATTAAATTAACATAATCTACTAAAAAATTATTAAGTTTATAATGAATAATTTACACTTTAAATTATTTAACATTTTTAGCCAGGTCTACATTAGTTCAGGTCAACAACAGTTCAGGTTCAAAACAGGTCGAGTCCATTAACAGGTCGGTTCAAAACAGGTCGGGTAAAATCGGATATCGGGTCGATTCAGTCGGATAATATCAGGTAATTTGCCAGGTCGGTCTCGGGTTCGGGTTTGTTTCAGTCGGATGCAGGTCGGGTTTCAGGTCAAAATTAACAGGTCAGATTCGGGTTCGGGTCGTTTTTAGTCGGACGCAGATCGGGTTCGGTTGCTACAGTAACAGGTTCAACTCGGGTTCGGGTCAGCAACAGTCAGTTACAGTTCGGGTTCGGATCATCAAATTCTCGGGTCAAATCAGGTTTTGACTCGAACAGGTTTCAGGCAGGTTTTCAGGTCCTGACTTGTTTTTACAACCCTACCCGCAAGCACCCAATTGACGCACATAGTTTTCTTAATTATTGGTCACGAGTTGTCTTTTATTAATTTTATCTTATTATACGATCAATTTGTAAATTGAAATACGCATTTTAAAATAATAAAAAAACATATAAAAGTCAATTTTGTATGTTAAAATGAAGAGGGGCGAATAAAGGTGGTGGAGACGATAAATCAAGGTGGTTGTGGTGAATTTAAACGGTTTATTCTATGTAGATTTGAAACGGAGAGCGTCAGACAATAATACGATTTGAATCATAAAATAATAAAGAGAGATGATAGAGAAAAAATATTACCTTTGGGATCTAATTTGTCTTCTCTATTCGCTAACTTGAGTATTTATAGTTTCAAGAACTGTAGATGATAAGATAATGTCAAATCTAGTGACAACCTATAGATTGATTGGCAGAGATAAATTTAATCTTCTCAATATTTAAGTCTTGCATGTTGGACACGTGAATACTGTACATGATTAATGACAGACGAAGGCTCCAAAATCATTAACTTCTAAATTTTTTTTTATAAAGACAGTTATCATGAAAGATCTATGATATTTACTAGATGTGAAAAAATTTAAAAATATTTTAAAAATTGTACAAAGACAACAATTTGGGTGTAGCAATTTTGAATTAAATATTTAAAACGAACCCTCGCCGCCCTTTTCCTTCTATTTTGTACCACTCCTTTTTACGTGTATATATATATACTTTTTACATCTTTTAGAATTGGCGACTTGAACTAGTTTGGAATATATAAACTCAAAGTCTGGGCGTGGAAGCTATAATTGGCAACTCTGACCAAGCTCATTTATTGTTGATATTAAGTGAAAATAAATGCACCGCCTTAGCTCCATCAACAAGAATTATCGATAAGGGTCCGCATCTATCTTTTCTCAATTTCGTAAAAAAGTTCGGGATTCAGCATGGATTCTTCAGTCATCGTCCCGAGATGGACGCCAACGCCAAGCCCCGTCAGATCTTCTCCAGCCGCCGATGACTTGGAGATTCAGAGCGTAGTTTCTGAACAAGACGATCCCAATAAGTTATCCAGCAACATAGAAATGAGTTTCCCGTTTAGCATTGGCTTCACAAGGACCGACAATCCACCTCCTGATTCATGCAGAACTGATCCTGCACCAGAAGCTAATGGCGTATTCTTGACGTGGACTGATCTTTGGGTGACCGTTTCTGGTGGGAAAAAGGGAACCAAAGCGATATTACAAGGGCTCCAAGGGTATGCTGAGCCAGGCAAAGTACTAGCCATCATGGGACCTTCGGGGTCTGGCAAGTCCACCCTTCTTGATTCATTGGCAGGTACCAAAACATAGCATTGCTCAACTTGCTTAATCATTCCTTAGTTTGGATTTTATGATAAAAAAAATTTCATTTGGCAGGAAGAGTACTAAGTTCAAGTACGCAGCAAAGTGGGGAGATTCTGATTAATGGACGCAAGGAAACTCTGGCTTTTGGAACTTCGGCTTATGTGACTCAAGATGATACTCTCATGACAACACTTACGGTAAGGGAAGCTGTGTACTACTCAGCACAGCTTCAACTGCCCGATTCCATGTCCAACTCCCAAAAGAAAGAAAGAGCTGAGATGACAATCAGAGAAATGGGGTTGCAAGATTCCATGGACACCAGAATCGGAGGGTGGAGCACCAAGGGACTCAGCGGCGGACAAAAGCGGAGAGTCAGCATTTGTATCGAGATCTTAACGCGCCCCAAGCTTCTCTTCCTCGACGAGCCAACTAGTGGACTAGACAGTGCAGCATCCTACCATGTCACCAACCGGATCGTGAGGCTAGCTCGCCAACACCGAACCACTGTGATTGCATCCATTCATCAACCTAGCAGTGAAGTTTTTGAGCTCTTCCATAATCTTTGCCTTCTCTCCTCTGGCAAAACAGTCTATTTTGGTCCTGTTTCAATGGCAGAGAAGGTATATATACATTCAATCCCTATTCAAAATGCATATCGAACTCGAATTTTATCGAATTAATGTTCTAGTATTCATTGTTTCTAGTTCTTTGCTACACATGGCTACCCATGCCCAGCTTTGAGGAATCCATCAGATCACTATCTTAGAACCATAAACAAAGACTTTGATGAAGTAAGTGTATCTGGTATTTTTCATTGAAACAATGAACCATGCAGTTGATAAGTAGCAATTGATAAATTTACTTGTTGGTGTTGATTAGGACATAGAACAAGGAAAAAGTAGCTATGACACGGAGAAAATCATCGACACACTCGTCGAGTATTACAAGTCTTCCGAGATATGCAAGCAAGTTCAGCAGAACGTATCGAAGATATCCCAACAAGTATGCTTGTTCGAAACTTGAAGAGACTTTAACAACAGAAAAGGCAATTGTTCTAACTTGTAAGGGTTGTTTATTTGCAGAAAGGAGGGCCTCTTGAGAAGAAGGGAAGTCAAGCAAGCTTCGTTACCCAAAGCCTTGTTCTTACAAAGAGATCATTTGTTAATATGTATCGCGATCTAGGCTACTACTGGCTTCGTCTTGCCATCTACATTGCATTGTGTTTATGTGTTGGAACTATCTTCCATGACATTGGCTTCACATTTGGCTCAATTCAGGTAACTTGATGACATACCGGACACTATTCGTTGCTTTTAGTAAAGATAACATAAACGAATTGTCTAAATTTGGCATTTCAGGCCAGAGGATCCATGCTCATGTTTGTTGCAGCATTCTTGACATTCATGGCAATAGGTGGATTCCCTTCTTTTGTTGAAGACATGAAGGTACTGCCTCTGCCTCCATTTTTTTCCCAATATCTTCATCATATGGACACAATTGTTGACATTCATTTTTTATCCCTTTTCATCGAAATCAGATCTTCGGTCGGGAAAGATTAAACGGACATTACACGGTCGGAGCATTCGTCATCGGAAACACAATTTCATCCATCCCCTACTTGTTCTTGATCTCATTAGTACCAGGAGCTCTGGCCTACTACTTGGTTGGACTCCAAAAGAGTTTTGACCACTTTGCCTACTTTGTTATATTGCTCTTCATCACCATGATGCTGGTAGAAAGCTTAATGATGACCGTCGCAAGCATCGTGCCGGATTTTCTCATGGGAATTATCACAGGAGCCGGTATCCAAGGGGTGATGATGTTGAACGGCGGCTTCTTCAGGTTGCCAGATGATCTTCCGAAACCATTTTGGAGGTACCCCATGTACTACATCGCATTCCACAAGTATGCGAATCAAGGGTTCTACAAGAACGAATTCGAAGGACTAACGTTCCCCAACAATCTAGCAGGGGGACCTCCCACCATTACTGGTGATGAGATCTTGAGAAGCTTTTGGCAGGTTGAAATGGGATACTCTAAGTGGATTGATGCTGCAATCTTGTTAGGCATGGTGGCTGTATATCGGTTCATGTTCTGGGGAATTATTAGCGCTGTTGAAAAGGTTAAGCCTATGATCAAAGCTTATATCACGGTCCATCCTAAGCAATCAACTCAGATATCACAAAATCAACCCTCCATCCCTTCACGACAAGAAATGTTTTGAATTCTGTACGAATCAACTGGAAACGGTTGTTGTTTCTAGAGTGTGAATTGTTATATTAAGGTGATTGAGCATGTATTGTCAAATGGTAGACAGAACATATAATACTTAAAAAAAATGAAATGCTTTGAATTGTCATATATTAACTATTTATATAGGTATATCCCTAGTTGTGATATTTTTCGGTTTTTAATTTGATTATTTTTTTTATAATTTAATGTCATAATAGTTATTTGAGTGTGAATTGTTTATATTTATGGTTGTGATTATCTTTATATCTTTAAAATTTTATTGTATTACACTAACAATTAATTAATTTAGTGGGTTGAGACATTAAATTTTTTAAACAAAGTCAAAAATTTAAATTTTAACAATGTTGACAAGGTTGTCCACCTTTAGTCATGTGGTTGTCATCTATATTTTATCACAATTCTTATCGTATTCTTTTCTATTCTATTTTTTTTTATCTTTATCATATTTTAGTTTTTATTTAATATTTAGTTTCGGTCTTATTTTTCTAATAAGTTTTTCATTTCTTTTATGGAAATATTAATGTTTTTTTTGTTGTTTTGTAGATTCTTTTATTCTTGTAACATTCTTTTCAAAGATTAAATTTAATGTTGCTTCTCTTGTTGGTGTTTATTTAATTGTCTTGTTGATCTATTTTTGATTTGGACTCAACTTAGTTTTTTTTATTGATAGTTGCTTGTAATTAGTGGTGAGTATTCAATCTAGTTAAGTAAATTTTTTTTGAGTTAATCAAGTTGACAAGTCATATTTTATCATTTAAATTTTATTTGAAATTTTTTTAGTCGAGTTGTTTAAATTTTTGTTCAAATTTAATTATAAATACTTCTAATGTTATAGCTAGACCTGGCAAACTTGACCCGAGACCCGAAACCCGAACCGAAACCCGATTTTGACCCGAACATGATGATTCGAAGTTGACCCGAAACCCGAACCGAATTTTTTTGTTGAACCGAAATGGACCCGAACCGAAATAGACCCGAACCGAATGCTACCCGAACCGAAAGCTGAACCAAAAGCTGAACCGAATATCAACCCAATTTTAACCCGATTTTAACCCGATTTTGACCCAAATATCTATTGTTAACAATATAATAAATAATAAAATGAAGTATAGAAATTTGAGATCTTGGTGACCAATTTTATAATTTCATCATAAAATATAGCATAAAATTGAAATTGTAGACTAAATTGACAATTTGAAAGTGGAGAAATTTGAGAGTCCAATGATCAATTTTGTAATTATACCATATAAATAAATAGGGGTCAATTTTGGCTAAAAATTAAATCTTTGAAATTAAAATGAACGAAAATATCAATATATTAAATTAATAGACTAAATTATAAAGATTAGTCAATTTCAACTAAAAGTAAATTTTTAGAGACTAAATATCACTACGGGGAGGGGATTTCTATATCCGAAGTCTAAACCGTGGGAATACTTGTGACTAAATTAAATTAAACTAAAACTTAAAGTTGACTAAAATGTAACATTTTAAATGCAACATGACCTAAAAAGTAATTAATCTCTAGCTTAAAAATTGGTGGCTTATTTCCCTCCAAAATTTTGTCTTTTCTCTCTCTATTTTTTCCAATTGTCTTTTTTTTTTCAATCTAGCTTAAAAAATTGGTGGCTTATTTCCCTCAAAAATTTTGTTTTTTCCCTCTCTATTTTTACCAATTGTCTTTCTATTTTTCTTGATTTAATTGAGTTTCAATTTAGATTAATTTAATTGAAATTTCACATTTAGTTTTAAAATTATTTTAATTATGTCCGTAATTTATGCTTTTAGATTTTAGTTAGTTCAATTAGATCCTAAGTTTAATAAATTAATTCATTTCAGACATTACTATTATTATTATTATTATTAATTATTATTATTATTATAAACTTTGATTAAATATAATTATACAAAAAAAATTATATGGATATATGAAGCTTTGATTTAAATATTTAATCAAATTCAAATGCATAGATTCATAAGTTGAATCAGAATTAATCTCATACACCAATAACTCTAAATTAAACTATAAATACTAAACCTCAAACCTTTAACCCAACTCAAATCAAATTGACCAGAAAATTTAAATGTTGACTTGACCCGAAATTGACCCGATTTAAACCCGAACCGAAAGCGACCCGAACGACCCGATTTTGACCCGAACCGAAAGCGACCGATCCGATATTGACCCGACCCAAAAACAACCGATCCGATTTTGACCCGATCCAATACTCGAACCGAATCCGACTCATCATAGACCCGAATTAGACCCGACCGAACCGACCCGAATCTAAACCGATTCTAGATACACCCGAAATGACCCGAACCGAAACGACCCGACCCGAACCCGAACCGAATGATCCGATTGCCACCTCTAGTTATAGCACTAATTGATTTTAATTTAAACGTCTTTAATCTTATATTATATAATATTTGAGCAAATATGACTTGTCAAGATTTATAATGTTATTCAATAAATCAAATATCATCTAAAAATATATTATATAATATTTGAGCAAAAGTTTTATTTATGTGCAAAAAGAAGTCAAGAAGCGGATGAAAAGATAGAATTTATAAGGAGTTGAAGTCAAAAGACTAAATTGAATAAAATATAAAACTGAGAGATCAAATTGTGAAAAAAATATATTTTTTAAAAAATAAAAATAAAATTGTATAAATATTAAATCTTATATTATTATTCAAATTTTATTTAAGATTAAAAAATAAAAAAATTGTAACAAAGAAAAATAAAAATAAATCATTAATCACCTTTCTAGATTATTAAAATAGAGGGTATGTATCTTATTGAGAATCTTTGAGAAGAAAATCTTCTCCCTTTGAGTTTTTACATGACTCATAAATTATTATGTGTTGTTAAAAATCAAGGTTAAAATGATAAGAGAAAACACGAGTTTATAAAATAAAAAGATAATACGAGTATTAAAGGAAGAGAATGTAAGAGATTTTTGTTGATTCCTTAGCTTAAGAGTTTAAACGAAGTGATTCATGATTCATCGCGAGAATGAGTTTTAAATCCGTTGGTCCAAGCATGAGTAGTTTTGGGCATGTCCAATAGGTTGGATTAAACAAGGCCCCTGAAAATAGATGACCACAAATGAATTGTTATATATATAACAATTTGGTCAGGAATTCAGACCAACCCATGGAAGTAACTAGTTTTGATGATGTCTGAAACTTGTAACCTTGCCAGTTGACATTGTTGTTGTATTTCTTTTGAGCTGTTGATTTTACACTGAGGAATATATACTTAACATTTGTATATTGTTACAGCCCAACATCCCATGATCGGACTGCCCACGCATCAAGGGGGCCACGAGTGCGCACAACCCACACACCATCAGGGTCAAATCTGCACGATGCATCTCACCCGACACCATGGGGCTAAGACGAGCACCTTCCAAGCACGCCAAGGGGCCACAACCAGCACACGGCCCAACCATCACCACCTAAGGGCCGAGTCCAACACACCCCACGCCATACAAGGGGTTCCATCTGAGGCATTGAGCTTGTTCCACACCAATCCGCCCAAGGCTGCCCATAAGCCCGATTCAGCCCACATCTTGGAGAGTGTTCATCCTTTGGAGCCACACAAACATGGAAAGGAACATGCCAGCAACAATTCCCTAACCCATGGTAATTTGTCTCCCCACACAGAAGGCAACTACCCATAAAGATAAGGAATGTTTGTTGTATTCCAAATCCTTTCCTTTCTTAGAGAGCTAGGCTTAATCTTGACCGTCGGATCAATTCGTTTGTAACCGTTAGATCAGAAGGTGCTAGCCTATAAATAGAGGCTTCACCCCAACCTTTGTATTCATTCATTTTCGTTGAGAAATAAGAGAACAAACATTCACTCCATCCTTTCTAAGTTCTTTGCTTCGTTTCCACGTTCTAACCGAGCTTTGCTTGGTTTTCTAGGTTGACTTGGTCACCTATCATCTATTTTCACGACCAAGGCCGCACGGTGCTAGCACTTCGAGACCTAGTCTCATGACAAGTGGTATCAGAGCTACGTTTTTAGCAAAGAATTGTCCGAGATGACGAACCCGAGTGATGCTACCGTGGTCCCAACAAAGACCGTTGAGACCCGTTCCGACAAAGCCAAGAGGGCGAGTTCGAGGGATGCAATTTCTTCATTGCAAGACAAAGTCACACGATTGGAAACGTCCGTGAAAGAGTCGTTGGAGAGAGCCGACATTGTGGACGACCGACTAGAGGAGTTAGAGAACCGTGGTGATCGTCTTAAGGAAGATTTTTAAAAACTCTTCGATGAGGTCGTAGAGAATTTGGAGTTGCAAAACGGATCCCTCAAAGCCAAGTTGATTGATCTCAAAGAGGTTGTGAGCGTGCTTAAGAGTGAGCTCTTCATCTACAAATCCACCGTAACGAATGGCGTGATGGCAAACCCATCGAGGATGATAGCCGATGCCCCTAAGCCGAGGCTTTTCAAAGGGACGAGATCTGCCCAAGAAGTGGAGAACTTCTTGTGGGGACTTGAGCAATACTTCAAGGCGTACGACATCGTGACCGATGTCGACAAGGTAAGTACCGCGTCAATATATTTATCTGACCTTGCTTTGCTTTGGTGGCATCGCAGGTGTTCATATGAGAAACGGGGAGGCACATCTGTGGAGACTTGGGCTAGTTTTCAAGAGGAATTCAAGCAACAATTCTAGCCCGGTGATGCCGAAAAGGAGGCCCGATCTAAGCTTAGGAAACTCAAGCAAGAAGGATCGATCCGAGATTATGTGCGGGAGTTTAGCGAGTTGTAACTCCAAATTCCCGATCTAAGTGAGAAAGATGCCCTATTCCATTTCATGGATGGGCTAAAGCCGTGGGTATGCACCGAGTTAGAGTTGAGAGACGTGAAAGAACTCTCTAAGGCCATTGCTGTTGCCGAGTCATTGAAAGATCATAATGCCAACCAGAGTGATTCCAACAAACCAAAGACGAGACACAACAACCATGGTGAAAAACCAACAAGATCCAGGGGCGACAAGAACGACAATAGAAAACACTCCCACAACAAATCCAACCAGTTCGTGAGGCCGTGGGAGAAGAAGGATCATGGTCCAGTCAAGTGCTTCCATTGCGATGGGTCGTACTTCAGCAACGACTTCCCAAAGAAGGCCGCCCTTTCAGCCATCAAAGGTGACGATAATTCAAACGAGCAAGCTGTTCAACTTGGCGCAATCGCTAGCTCCCTTCAAATCAAGACGAGTCACAAAAATAAGGGGCTCATGTTCGTTGAAGTGACGATTGCGGGCAAGCAATTGAGCGCGTTAGTGGACACCGAAGCATCCGAGGTGTTCATGTCTGAGGGAGCCGCCGAGAAGCTTGGCCTTCATGTGGAGAAGGCAAGCGGATGGATCAAGACGGTTAACTCCAAGGAAGAACCCATTGCCGGAGTAGCAAAGCGAGTAGAGCTTCGACTTGGAAGTTGGACGGGACGCGAGACCATCAAGGTAATCCCACAAGACGACTATGATTTAGTCATTGGCTTATCTTTTATTTTTTTATCGGATTAATGCATTTCTCTTTCCATTTGCCGATTATTTGTGTATACTCGACCGTGCACACCAATGTGTGGTGCCCGTGAGTCGAGAAGCAGGTATACGAGCCAATATGTTGTTCTCCATCCAATTCAACAAAGGTGTGCGAAAGGAAGAGGAGAACCTTTCCGTGCTCAAGCAAGACGAGGCCATTGAAGTCAAATAGTTCCCCGAAGCCGTGGGACAAGTTCTTGAGGAGTTCAAGGACACGATGCCTTCCGAGTTACCGAAGGCGTTGCCACCCAAGAGAGAGGTGGACCACAAGATCGTGTTGATTCCGAATGTCGAGCCGCCCGCCAAGGCTCTGTATCGGATGGCACCACCGGAGCTAGAAGAGCTTTGAAGGCAATTGAGAGAGCTCTTGGATATGGGTTACATTCGACCTTTCAAGGCGCCTTATGGTGCACCAGTGCTTTTCCAAAGGAAGCACGATGAGAGTTTACGAATGTGCATCGACTACCGCGCATTAAAGAAACTCACGATGAAGAACAAGTACCTGATCCCATTGATCGCATGCTTGTTTGACAAACTTGGGAGCGCAAGATGGTTCATAAAGCTCGACCTTCGCTCGGGCTACTACCAAGTGCGGATAGCCGAGGGAGACGAGCCCAAGACAACATGCACTACGAGGTATGGTTCTTACGAGTTTCTCGTCATGATCTTCGGCCTTACCAACGCACCAGCCACATTTTGCATGCTAATGAACAAGGTATTACACCATTTCCTTGATCGTTTCATGGTGGTTTATCTAGATGATATAGTGATTTATAGTCCCACTTTCGAAGAGAATATAAGGCACTTGAGAAAGGTTTTGTAGGTGCTTCCGGACAACAAGCTAAACATCAAGAGTGAGAAGTGTGCTTTCGCCCAACGAGAAGTGTCGTTCCTAGGCCACATCATCGGAGGAGGCACCATCCTGATGAACAAGAGTAAGATTCGGGCCATCGACGAGTGGGAGACTCCAACCAAAGTCACCAAGCTACGCTCGTTCCTCGGGCTAGCCAACTATCACTGGAGGTTCGTCCGCGACTATTCTCACATTGCCACACCCCTAACCGAGCTGCTAAAGAAGGACAAAGAGTGGGTGTGGGATGCAAGTTGCCAAGAGGCCTTCGAGAGGCTCAAGCGAGCCATGGTAAGTAAACTGGTGTTGGTCCTACCCGACCACACCAAGGCCTTTAAGATCCACACTGATGCATCATATTATGCAATCGACGGAGTGCTCATGCAAGAGAGGCACCCCATAGCCTTCGAGAGCCGCAAGCTAAACGAGACCGATAGACGATATATCGTCTAAGAGAAAGAGATGACCGCCGTAGTCCATTGCTTGCGCACGTGAAGACACTACGTTTTGGGTTCGAGGTTTGTTGTCTATACTGATAATAGTGCAATAAGTTATTTTCTAACCCAAAAGAAGTTATCTCTTAAACAGGCTAGGTGGCAATACTTTCTAGCAGAGTTCGACTTTTGCATGGAGTATAAGCCGGGAAAAGCCAACATCGTAGCCGATTCCTTAATTTGAAAGGCGTCATTTGCTGCCATTAGCCAACCCGAGGGTGACTTGTTAGAGAGCATCAAGGAAGGGCTTCTCCATAACCCTTCCACCAAGGCATTGATCGAGCATGCCAAGGAGGAAAAATCTCGACGATTTTGGGTTGAGAGTGGACTGCTTTACATGCAAGGACAACGCCTCTATGTTCCCACTACAACAATCTACGAAGGCAACTCATGAAGGGGTGCCACGATTCGAGATAGGCAGGCCATCCGGGGATGCATCGCACCTTAGCGCTGATTTTCGAGAGATACTATTGGCCCAATATGAGTGACGACGTCGAGGCTTACATCAAGACTTGTCTTATATTTCAATAAGACAAGGTCGATGCCAAGAAACCAATGGGCTTACTTCAACCATTGCCCATACTCGAACGACCATAGGAAAGTATATCACTTGATTTTATTATCGGTTTCCCTAACGTTGACGACATTTCTAGTATCATGGTTGCGGTTGACAGGTTTTCAAAATATGCTACCTTCATACCCGCCACCAAAGTTTGCCCAGCCGAGAAGGCTGCCCACTTGTTTTTCAAACACGTGGTCAAGTATTGGGGGATCCAAAAAGACCACCATGAGCGATCGAGACACCCGCTTCACCGGCAGATTTTGGACCGAGCTCTTCAAGTTAATAGGATCAAACTTGAATTTGTCAACGACCTTCCATCCCCAAACAGATGAACAAACTGAAAGGGTGAATGCATTGCTCGAAATCTACTTACGACACTATGTAAGTGCCACGCAAAGAGACTGGCCAAATCTATTAGACGTGGCCCAATTCTCGTACAACTTACAAAAAAGTGAGGCAACAAATCGTAGCCCATTTGAGATTGTGAACGGCCAACAACCTCTCACTCCCAACTCTGTTTTGACCAAGTACGATGGGCCAAATCCAGCCACCTACCACTTCACAAAGGCATGGCAAGAAGAACGAGACTTAGCCCAAGCGTGCCTTCACAAGGCCGCCAAGCGAGCAAAGAAGTGGGCCAATCAAAAGCGAAGGGACTCCGAGTTTTAGGTAGGAGACTTAGTTCTCGCAAAATTAAATCTAACACTTCGCAATTCTTCTGTCCACATGGCGCTCATTAGTAGATACGAAAGGCCATACCGAGTGGTGAAGCGCGTAGGCAAGGTGGCGTACAAGTTTGAGTTACCACCAAAGCTTCAAACCCATCCCGTCTTTCACATCAGCATGCTCAAGCCATACCACGAGCATGTCAACCTATGTGTACTTATTTAGATGACCAAATTAACTCAGAGTGTAAACCACATATTCATTATCTTCAAAGCTTTCGATTTCCACTAGACAAAGGCGGCTCGAAGTCAACCTTTGGGGTCAAAGTCAATGTACCTTGTGCAATTGATATACGAGGACTCAATAGACATATATATACACACAAAATGAAAAGGCAACTGAAACACAATGCATTCTTTCATTGAAATTTAAACATGCAATCTTAGGCCCTTAAAAAAGATCTTTGCTACCTTCAGGCAAAAGGTATCAAAGTGGATTCCACACATCACTTCAAAGAAAAGATTAAAATGCAATGGAATGAGAACAAGCAAAACCAAGCACAAAGCAAACTTGGATGCATAAAAACTCTTGACTACTACTAAGCTGGCCATCCATCCCAACCCTTAAGCTTCCTCGAGGAACTAGATCTCCTTATTGTCCATCAATTCCTGAACCAACTGCTTGAATTCCGGACAACTCTGAATCTCGTGCCCCGTAGTCTGATGGTACTCACAAAAAGATTCATGGCCATCATATGCCTCATTTGGACCCTTCTCAAATCGGCTTCTAACTTAGCAAAACTCTCCTCCATTTGCTTCCTTTGATGGCCAGTAAAGTGTGGATGCGGAATCTTCGATAGTCACAAATGATTCCATGACCTCGAGCAATTAATCTCATGACTCAATGATGTAATGCATGAAATGTGTATGCCTAACTGAAACAAATGATAAAATGAAATAAATAAAAAACACAATCGAATGCAAAGAAGTACTGATTGGACGAACATCCTCATCAAACAACTTTCCACAACGGAGATCAAGTCTTGTTGTAACGAGGTAATAAATACATAGGGTATGATTTTCAACAAATTTTCTCGTCCCTTCCTTTTAAACTAGGGCGTTCCGAAAACTCCGTTGTTATGGACTCTTTTCTCTCATTGCGAAAGTTTTCAAGTTTAGACTGTTCTCGAATCAACACCTCGTATGAGAATGCGATGAGTATGCGAAAATAAGCAAAACAAGACAAAAAGGCAACTAGATTAGTATCAACAACAATGAATACTTGAATACGATAAGAAAAAGGAAACACATCGAAGCAAATTAACGATGCAAGACCTAATAGCATGAATTCTAATTCTACGGTTATCCGCATGGCTCTAATCAGGGTGGGCTTCTTAAATTCTCACTCATGTGGGTTCGGTTCTAACAAGGGTACCTGAACCTATCTTATCACCTAATATGGTGTCAAAAGCCCTAATTCTGGCCCATTACAAGCTTGCGAATTGGTTTCAGTTCGGGGGAAAGCACGATCTAATGACGTGGAGGGTTGCTCACATGTCAAAGGCGTGGATTCTGAAAGTGAATTACCGACCCGTGGAGGGAGACTCACGTGGGTATGGGCGTTTTACTCCCACTTAAGGGTCGAAGCTCGGGTATAGAGCTTAATGTGTGATGCAACACATGTCGATGATTCCTTTGAAATTAAATGAAAAATTAATTCAAGACCACCAATTATCAAAGCTAGTGCGATTAAAGTCCCATTTTCAAGGAAGAACCACCTCGCTAAAGTCAAATTAAATTTCAAAAATTTCCATCATTAAAAGCAACAATTATTTCTTTGGTTAACTCTCTTTTGTTTTGAAAAACAAAATTCTCCCTAGTGGAGTCGCCAGACTGTAACAAGGTTTTTTTTCTCAAGTCCCCGCTTTTTGAAAACATTTAATTTAAAAGGGGGAATTTCAAAAATCTTTTTGAAAACATTTTTAAAATCTTTTTTCGGTTGGAGTCGCCATCGGCCAGTTAGGTAGGCCGAACACCGTAAAAACTAAACCATAGATTCGTTTGAAAGGGTTCGAGAGTTGGTTACGTGTGGGGAAGGGTTAGCACCCCCATCACGCCCGAAAATCGGTACCAAAACAATTGTTACTTTTAAATTAATGGAAATTATCTGAATTTTAAAATGACTTTAATTAAGAGTTCTTAATTGAAAATCAGACTTTAATCGTACGAGCTTTATCAAACTGACAGTTTCAAATTAATTAAACATTTAATTAAAAAGGATGATGGTACACTGGACCAAAGACTAAAATGACATCATATAAGACTGACTGCCGTGTTAGTTTAGGGTTTGGATCCCGTACGTCACCTTTATGTATGATGCAAGCAATTAAAGAATGATGTCATGGTCTTGTCCGTTTTAATTATCTACGGGGTTACCTTTAGACGATTCGAATTAATCCGAATATTCACTGGATATCCAATAAGCTAGGATATTTGACCCGAATACGCGAATTAATAGGTATCTCTATTTTATGATTAAAAATTAATTAACATGTAAATTTTAGCATTAAAAATCACATGAAATGACATTAAAATGCATGTCACAAATATATATTCGAATCATCATAAAAACGACAAAACATATATTACGAGGCTACATTATATGCATAAAAACCAAACATAAAAAATACGAACTAACATATACATAAAAAAACATGCCCCACGAATTAAACACTCACACTAAACAAATATAGCAATATGGCAACCAAACATATATTCGATGAATGAATAAAAAAACATAATAAAATGGGGAATAAAAAAGGAGCAGTCTGGCAGGGATCAAAACGGAAATAAAACCATAAAGAAACCAATTAAAACACGAAATTTGGGACCAAATTAAAAGTAAACAGAAAGCCAAAGGGACCTAAACGGTGATTTGACCACCCGTAAATCGATTTGAATGAAAACATGGGTGAAATTGAAAAAGCTCGAAAATACAGAGGGATCTGAGACGAGATTTCAAAATGTGGAAGCCCTCCCCGCGTAATTTAAAGAACACGAAAGGGTTTAAAAATGATTAGCCCGTTTTAAAAAAATAAAAACAATATATAAGCTAGATTAAAATAGACTTCAGCCCCTTTTCCCACTCGTTTAACCCTAAACACACCGAAAGCCCTACCCCTTTTTGAAAAATTTGGTGCCGTCACGGTTCCGGTCGCCGTTACCGGCGTCGAAACCCTAAAAAACTTTTCCCCTTTTTTCCGAAACAAAAATAAACCCGAAAAACTCTTTCCTTTCGATTTTTAAAGAAAACAGAAACCAAAACCCCTTTCTTTTCTTTAAAAAACTGAAAACCAAAATATTAAAACAAAACCCCCTTTCCGATGTTACCTCCTTTACCGGCTCACCATGCAAGGCCCCGAAGGGGCCAGGAGACTTATCGGCGGCAAGGAGGAACACAGGATGGGGGGAGACGGAACGGCACGGAGGTAAAACCCTAACTTCCTCTTTTCTTCTTTTTTTATATGCGATTCGAAATGAAAATGAAATGGAGACGATGATAATACCTCTGAAACTCTCTTTTTTGCTTGTATTGCTCTTGAAATTTTTGGTTACAACTTTTGCTCTCTAAAAAAACTCCTATTACATCACTAGTTTCAGGTTTATATAGCCCGATATTACATTTTTTTGCTTTTTCTAATTACATGAAATTGCTGATAATTGTTGTTGGTTGCTCTGATTTTGTTGGTATTCACCTCTGTGATTTCGTTTGTTTTGCCTCTGCCATTTTGAATTTCGGTTGTGTTTCTGACATTTGCGTTTTGTTTTTGTGTGCATGTGAGCTGTGAGGAGGGACCAGAAGGCTTGGCGGACGTGAACGGTGACCCTAACCATCGGTGGAATCTAGACGATCGCGAGGAGGCTCGAAAAGGCGCGCGGTGAATAATACGCGCGCGTAGGAGCTGAAGAGACACGGACGCGCGGGCGCGTGGGGCTCTAGAGAGGTCTCCGCCTCGATCGTGGGTCGTCAGATCATGCCAGATCTGACGGTTGCAAGCTTGCGGCGCCAGGACAAAGGGGGCCTCTCTAGGGTTTCCTTTCATCTGGGATCATATGGGCCGTTAGATCTATCCCAGATCTAACGGCTGGAAGCCGGCTGCGCAAGACACAAACCAGATTAGGGTTTTTTCTTGTTGTCCATCAGATTAGAGCTAGGCAATTATTTGGGCCAAACGAGCCTTGTATCATTTTTTTGGGTTTTTAATTTGTAAATGGACTAAAATTTAAATAAACTTTGGGCTTTTATTTATATTAAATATAGGGCTTTACTTATGTATATGTATTAGTTTTTTTCCTTTTAAATTTTCAGATATGTTTCATAATAATAATAATAATAATAATAATAATAATAATAATAATAATAATAATATTAAATATAACACTTATAATAATTATAATAGATATTAATAATAATAGTAGTAGGTAATAATAATATACGATAATAACATAATAATAAATAGTAATAATAATTAATAATGATAATGGATAATAGGTAATAATAATTAGGGGTGTTCATTGTCGGATATCGGATCGGATCCGATCCGGTTTTTTCGGATATCCGGGTTTTCGGATCGGCAATATAGTGATCCGTATCCGATCCGGAAAAAATCGGATATCCGGTTTTTCGGATACCGGATAATCGGATCGGATATTCGGATATCCGATTATCCGAACATATAATTTGATTCAAGTATTTTTTTCGAATTTGAAGGTCGTATTTATGAAAATTTCGAAATTTCGAATACAATAAACAACAAATTGCTAAATATAACAAGATTCATATATATGAAAAATTCGATTTTTTAAATTTTCGGATATAACAAGCATCAAATTGTTAAATATAACAAGATTAATATTTTAAAAATATTAGATACTCGAATTTCCGGGTTTTCGGATAATCCAAAACTTGAAATATTGCGATCCGTATCCGATCCGGAAAATCTATAATCGGATCGGATATCCGATCCAAAAATAAAAATCAGATCGGATATCCGAATTTTTGGATCGGACCAACGGATAAACGGATCGAATCGGTCGGATCAGATATTTTTGAACACCCCTAATAATAATAATGATAGATAACAATATATTAACAATATAGTAATATCATTAATAATAGTAATATTGATAACTATAATATAAAAATATGTATTCAACATCATATACATATATATATATATATATTGTTTTTTTGTTTTTCTCTTTTTTAGTTTTTATTTTTAATAATTCGATACATATTAACAAAGCTCATTAGTTAAAAATAAAAATGGGGTGGCACCCCGGACAAAATAGGTGATTACAACCGTTAGATCATGAGGTGCTAGCCTATAAATATAGGCTTCACCCCAACCTTTGTATTCATTCATTTTCATTGAGAAAAAAGAGAACAAGCATTCACTCCATCATTTCTAAGTTCTTTGCTTCGTTTCCGCGTTCTAACCGAGCTTTGCTTGGTTTTCTATGCTGACTTAGTCACCTATCGTCCATTTTCACGACCAAAGTCGCACGGTGCTAGCACTTCGAGACCTAGCCCCGTGACAATATGCTTTATCCTGATCACATGAGAAATTTATTTATGCTTTTATTACACCAATTACGTGTACAAAAAGGTAGAATTGGTTTTGTTAAAATATTTAGTAATTTTTTAAACAAAGTTGAAAAATACTTGTGGCTTAATAAACTATATGTTTTGCATTATTTTTAATCTTAAAAATATTTTTACATAGAGGTGGCAATCTGATCGTTTGGATCGGTTCAGATTACTTTCGGTTTAAGTTTGATTTGGATTTAGTTTGGTTTTATATTATTTCGAGTCGGGTCAATATCAGATCGGTTGAGATTTTAGGTCAGGTCAATATTAGATCAATCAATTTTTGATACGGTTCAATGTCGGATCAGTTGCCTTTTCAAGTCAGGTCAATATCAGATTGATTAGTTTTTTATATGAGTCGATATATGAAGATGATCTTTTATTAGAAAAAACTGATATTAAATCATTAAACTATTATTAAAGGTGGTTGTCAATTAGTAATATAATACAAAAAATAAAACATAAATATTTGAGCAAATTAAAATCAGGTTGTTTTCTATTCAAGTTACTTTTGGTTCAGATTGCTTTCGGTTCGTGTCAAATTGAGTACGTGTTGCTTACATTTTAGCTAAGATTCAAATCGGCATCGATTTGGATCATATTTAGAGCATCATACTCAAATCTATATCAAATCTCGAGTTGTAAATTAATTTAAATATTAAATCTCGTGTCGAGTTTGTCAGGTTTACTTTTGACTCCACAAATATACTTGAAAATCAATACAAAGCGTGAGCATCTAATATAGTAATATAATCGACAATGAGATGATGGGCTCAGATTGGGTCACGCAACCTATAAAAATTTCGAAAACCTTTTCAAGTTTTAGCCCATATTTTGTTTTAGGGTCGGTGACTGCACATTTCAACGCCTACATCGAGGAAGGGTTTCGACGTGAGCTCGATCGCTGATTGCATTTCATTGTTTAAATCAATAAGATTTGAATGCATGAATTTAAAAAGCGTTTGCGGTAGCGTATTCGGTCGTGTCGCGTTTATCATAGTTGCAGACATAACATATGCTATTACGATTACTGCGGGTGTCGCAGTTGTGAACTTTTTTAAAATTTGCACATCTTATAGTAAAATATAATAAATATAAATATAAACAAACGACAAAGTCAACCTAAATTCTCACTCAGTAATATCAAATTATGTTAAGGCATTAAAAACGTTGAATCGTTCTAAGCGGAAGCAAACTATAGAGAAGATAACTCAAGAACAACACAAAGAGTTTTAAAGTGAATATATCTTGTTTACTTAAAAGATGAGTGATACAAATGAGGTGAGGAAGGCCTATATTTATAATTGAGTTCCCCTACATCCGACGATCTGTAATAATTTACATCGATGACAATGATCGAAGCCCACCAACCATAATAGAATATTCCCTAGAATATCTCTTTTATCTAAAAAAACAAATCCTATATGTAAAGTTTATATAGGTCAAAGTGGTTGTTTTTTAGAATCCTCCACAATTCAGCCGAATTCTGATGGTCTCTTTAGTCCTAAAATCTCCGTTGTAACCTCTTGGGCAATCATGCGTGCATATGACTTGAACTGGAACTGGCGGTCCGTGACAATATGTTCAAGTATTGTTCACTTTGATTATAGAGTTAAAGACTTAAAGAGTTTAAAAGTCTCACAAATATAAGTCGTTTATGTATAAATAGTGTAGAATGAAATAAACTTTCTTGGAGTAGTCGTCTTTGTGGCACGTTCTTTTTGCTTTATCCCTAGTGGATCGCTTCCTGTGGTTCTTTTCTTTTCTTCTCTTTCTTTTGTTTGGTTTTGCTGGCTGCTATTTCTTTTGTGTTTTTGGGTGTCATCTCTTGGCGGGTGTGGAGGCGGATCTGGCTGGTCTTTCGATTGAGAAGGACGAGGAAGAGCCTTTGATTGTTGAAGATGTGATCATTGTTTATGCTTTCCCTTATGAGCATTGCTTTGTGGGTTCTTTTCTAACCACAAGTGTGGTGAACTTTCAATCGATGCGATCGACTTTATCGAATGTATAACATCCGACTGGCGGGATATCCATTTATGATATTGGTGATAGGCGGTTCTTGTTTCAGTTTTATCATACCATTGATGCAGATAGAATTGAATCTGGTGGCCCATGGTATTTTAATAATCACTTGCTGATTCTCCATCAGATTTGTAAGGGGGAGAAGCCGCTGTGTGTTCCCCTTTTTTTCAGTGGACTTTTGGGTTCTGGTAATTGATGTTCCGACGGGCTTCATGTCCACACATGTTCTTGTTCAGTTGGGAAATTTTATTGGGGCATTCATAGAACAAGATACGTCGATGGTTGCTTTGGGATATAGAGGGATGATGCGTATTCGAGTGCGGATTGATGTTCCCCGACCACTACGAAGAAGGAAGAAAATTGCGATGCTTAATGGGGTTGCTGCTTTTTTCCGGTTTCAATATGAAAAATTAAAGCTATTTTGCTTATTGTGTGGTCGACTTGGGCACGGGGAAAGTTTCTGCCCGGTACGTTTGCAGGTGAACGACGAGGCATTAAAGTGCGAGTGGAATGCTACCCTGCGTGCTCCGGCAAGGCGTGGTGCTCCGATTTTCAGCCCTTGATTGCGTCAGGATAATAAAGTCATTTGTGGCGTGGAAGATGCAAAATTTGGGGTAAATCCTTGCAAGAATCGGGGAGGGGCTCGATCTATTTCGCAAAATGAGGAATCAAGATTAGCACGTTTCTTGGTTTTAAACTCAAGTTTGAAAGGAAAGTCAACGTTGCTAAGTACGGGTGGTGGATCTGTTGAGGCTGATGGTGGGCCAGGGTACTCTGGTGGGCCGGGCGTACTTGGGGGCCATGTTTTCGATCAGGAGATGGCCAATGCTATTGAAGACAATGTCTTGGAGCATTTGGATGGCCTGAAGCGACAACGTGTTAACAGTGGGCCCTCACAAGTTTCTCTGCATAGTGATTCGAGTGAGGGAAATAATAATTTATCGGCAGGTCTGGTGGTCCAGACCAGCCGGGTGCAATGAGGATCCTGAGCTGGAATGTTCGTGGTTTGGGGAAACCTCAGACAGTACGGCGTCTCCGGCGTATGTTGCGAGATGTCAACCCATCGATAGTCTTTCTTATGAAGACTAAACTGAGTTCGTATAAGATGGAGCGTGTATGTAGGTCGTGTGGTTTTGCTAATGGGATAGAGGTTAGTTCGCAGGGGCGTAGTGGAGGTTTATCTTTGGCTTGGAAGGAAGGGTGTGTAGTTACCGTCCGGTCTTTTTTCTGAGAGATTTATTGATGCTGTAATCTCGGATGACAATGATTTTTCATGGAGAATCACAGGGTTTTATGGAGCCCCCGAAGAGCGGCTTCGGAATGCAGCCTGGGATCTTCTAAGGGGATTGAACGATACACCAAATCTCCTTTGGCTAGTAATTGGGGATTTTAACGAAATTTTTACCAATGATGAGAAAAGAGGGGGCCGCATTTGCAGCGAGAGGTAGATGGAGGGGTTTCGAAGAGTGTTGGAGGATTGTTCTCTAACGGACATTGGTTTTTCTGGGAGATGGTACACTTGGAGCAAAGGGACTACTAGATCAACGACTATGAGGGAGAGGTTAGATCGTGGGGTTGCAAATTCTGAATGGTGGGATTCATTTCCAAATTTTTCACTCTCTCATTTATCTCATACTTTTTCTGATCACTGCCCGTTATTATTAAATACGGAATTGGAGGAGAGTGCATCGAGACAGTGGCGTTTTCGATTCAAAGCTGCCTGGTTGATGGGGGAGTCATGTGAGGAGGAGGTTAAACGGTTGTGGGAGGCTTTGGAAGGTCCTGTTCTAGCTCGTTTGAAAGATATGGCAGTGAGTTTAGAAAAGTGGGCCACGAGGCTGCGTAGGGAGAAGAAATTTTCGATCTCTCGCCTGCAGACGAAGCTTGAGGAATTGCTGGAAAAGGACCCATCGGATGAAGTTTTAGGGGAAATTATTGATGTTCAGTTGGAGCTTAACATGGAGTTTGACAAGGCTGAGTTATATTGGGAGCAGCGTGCCCGCAGTAACTGGCTCAAGAATGGAGATCGCAATACTGCATTCTTTCATCGTGTTGCTACGCAGAGGAAGCGTAAAAATAAAAATACTGGCGCTCTTAGATGGAAATAATGTTCGTCATGATACTGAGGAGGCGATGGAGAACATGGCTCGGGACTACTTTAGGACCTTGTTTTGTTCTCAAGGAGTTACGGACCCCTCTGATATTTTGGAAGGTATCTCGCCGTGCATTACAGAGGCTATGAACAATGACTTATGTAAAGATTTCTCGACCAGAGAGGTGGTTCTTGCATTAAAATCTACGAATCCTTTAAAGGCGGCGGGTGATAATGGTCTTAGGGCTATTTTCTACCAGAAATTCTGGCATATTGTGGGCCAGGATGTCTATTTGTTTTGTCTGGATCTTTTGAAAGGTGTTAGCTCGATGTAGGATGCGAATATAACTAATATTGTGCTTGTTCCGAAGACACCGAACCCGAGCTCGATGGAAAAATACAGGCCAATTAGCTTGTGTAATGTCATCTATAAACTGGCGGCGAAATTGTTAGTTAATCGGCTTCAAATAGTTTTACCTTTGTGTGTAGACGAAACGTAAATCGCATTTTTTCCTTGTCGATTGATCACGGATAATATAATAGTTGCGTATGAGGCGCTTCATTCTTTTAAGCAGAAGCGGGTGGGGAAGACTGGTTCTTTTGCCTTAAAATTGGATATGAGTAAAGCCTATGACAGGGTTGAGTGGAGTTTTGTGGAGGCCGTTATGTTGCGTATGGGTTTTTGTGCACAATGGATCAGCTATGTCTTTCGGTTTCTTATACAATGGTGCTTAATGGTCGGGTGGGAATCCCTTTTAAGCCTTCTCGGGGGCTGCGTCAGGGTGACCCTCTTAGCCCTTATTTGTACTTGATGTGTGTGGAGGGCCTTTCATCATTGATGCATTGGGCTCTTGTTGGACGACGGATTATGGGGGTTCGAATTAATAGGTACGCTTCTTCTCTCACACACTTGTTTTTTGCGGATGATAGTTTGTTGTTTGGGACGGCCAATGAAAGGGATGCGAGTATGATAAAGGATATCCTCGAGGTTTATTCAAAATGTTCGAGCCAGCAAATTAACTTAGACAAATCGGGGCTCTTCTTCAGTTTAAATACTGACGAGGTGGATCAGAATAGAGTAAAGAACATCTTTGGAGTTGGGCAGAGCAATAGCATTGAGAAGTACCTGGGTTTTCCACTCTTGGTAGGGCATAATAGAGCCCAAGCTTTTGCAGGCTTAAAGGATAAAACAAGCACAAGAATGTCCAGTTGGTGCAACCGCTCATTATCCCAGGGGGGTAAGATGGTTTTTATAAAAAGTGTCCTGCAAGCAATCCCTATGTTCACCATGAGTGTTTTCTTACTACCAAGAAGTATTTGTAAAGAGTTGCAGGCAATCATGGCTCGGTTCTGGTGGCAGAAGTCTAAACAGAAACGCGAGATACATTGGTGTACTTGGGAGCAATTATGTAACTTGAAGGAAGACAGTGGACTGGGTTTACGGGACCTAGCGAAGTTTAACATAGCTCTACTGGCTAAGCAAGGCTGGAGATTGCTCTCTAATCAAACTAGCTTGGTGAGCAAGGTTTTGAAAGCGAAGTATTTCCGAACTACAAATTTTTTGGGTTCCCCCTTGGGCTCAAAACCATCCCTAATTTAGCGTAGTATTTGGAGCGCGAAGGGACTTTTGTTACAAGGGATGAGATGGAAGGTGAGTTCAAGGGCTTCCATCAACATATGGAATGACTATTGGTTACCGGTGGCACCTCCTAAGTTAATAGAGTCCCTGATTAGTAACGCGGTGACTTGGGTTAAAGATCTGCTTAATGTAGATGCTAGATCCTGGAATGTTGAACTAATTCAGTCCATTTTCTCTGAGGAGGAGGCTGTACAAATCATAGGTATTCCTATCTCGGTTTATACGTAAAATGATATAGTTGTTTGGTCTGTTGAGCGTACTGGGTCCTATACTGTTAGAAGCGGGTACAAGTTGTTAGTTCAGAATCTAGCTACTGATCCGTCTGCGAAGAAATTTTTCAAACACCTATGGGCGATTACATGTCCTAATAAGATTAAAATTCAAATTTGGCATTTTGTTATGAATTTTGTCCCGACCAGACAGAATCTATATACAAAACGAGTTCTCCCTGACCCTAAGTGCCCTAACTGCCCGTCTCTGTATGAGACATGGATTCATGTTATTAGAGACTGCTTGCCCGTAAAACTAGTTTGGCAGGAGCTTGGGTATACGTGGGCATCGCTTACTACACTAGATAGCACCTTCGACTGGTTGTTATGGATTTTCGAAAATATTCCACATACAAAGCACAGAGAAATATTGATAACAATCTGGGCTCTCTGGTTCTCCAGAAATAAGAAATTACACGAAGGTATTGCTCAATCGAAGGAGGAAGACTTTACCTTTGTCAAATCTTACTGCTTAGAGCTGGATGCCACAACAACGCCGGTAAACATTTTGTTGGTACATGGGAGGTTCGTTGGGCTCCCCCAGTTGAGGGTTAGGTAAAGGCGAATTTTGATGCGTGCTACTCATCTGCTACACATGTCTCTCATTTTGGTGTTGTCGTCCGTGACGAGTTAGGGGAGGTCCTGGGAGCCTGCTGCCGTCGAGTTTAGAACGTTCCGAATAGCTTTCTTGCGGAGGCGTTTGCGGCTCGACATGCTATTGAGCTTGCAATGGACATTGGTTTCAGAAAGGTAGTTATAGAGGGAGATTCATTAGCGATTATTAAAAAACTCAAAGATTCAGAACCAGATCTATCGGAAATCAGTGCCCTGACCTAGAATGTTAAGAATTGAGCCCGACAACTAGTTGCGTGTGAGTTTAATTTTATCCCACGGCCGGGAAACAATGTAGCACATGAGGTAACAAGGGCGTCGTCTGATTCTTCGCTGGAGATCTATTGGGTCGAGGAAGTGTCAGCCGGCGCGTTCGTCTTGGTTGCGTTGGATAGAAGGTTTTGTGACCCACCATGAGCACGTTTGTTTTGACAAATTATTTTGGGGCTTTTGTTCTACTCGTAACGCCCCCACCTCCTCTTGCTGAGCTCCTTACTTTTGATCGGATCCTTCACCGGCGTGAAGTCTTCTGGGGAGTGTGTTTCAACATCGGGTTTGGAGAGTTTTTTTTTTGGCTGTTTAGTTTCTCTGTTTTTTGACTTTTGCTTTATTTTTTGGGTTTTGAGGACTGACCGACTGTTGGCTTCTCTTGTCATTATGGCACTTTGGTGCACAGTTTTTTTGATTTGTTTTAATAATATTTTTCACCCGGTATTTTGTCAAAAAAAAATAATTATTTAAAAAAACTCAGAATATAAATATATTTTTTTAAAAATTAATTTATTTTAATTAGTTAATAATTTTTATTATAATTAATATATTTTTTTATAAAAGTAATATAATTAACTTAAAATATAATTTAAAATAAAGGTTTAATAATAAAATAAAGGTTTAATAATAAAATAAAGGCTTAATAACTAAATAAGTGCTCAAATTATAATTTAATCTTTTATTTTTTTGGTCAAACCATAATAGTTGATTTTAATTAATTAGAAATCCTTAATCAACCCTTTTTTATATCAAATTCATGGCTCTCTTAATAGGGGTGTTCATTTTCGGATATCGGATCCGAAAATTCGGATCACTTAAATAGCGATCCGTATGAGATCCGAAAAAATCGGATATCCAAAAATTTGGATATTCGAATTTTCGGATTGGATACTCGGATATCCGAATATTCGAAAATTATGAATTTATTTGATCATTTTTTTAATTTAACGTTTCTATCCATGAAAATTTTAGGTTTTCGAATATAAAAATCAATAAATTATTGATATAACAATATTTGTATCCATGGAAATTTTAATTTTTCATATATAACAAGTAAAAATATCGAATATAACAAGATTTATACCTATAAAAAATTTGAATATTCGGATATCGGATAATCGAATATCCGATCCGAATGTAAAACCACTATCCGTATCCGATCCGAAATTTTTGAATATCCGATCCAAATTATCCGAAAAATAAAAAATGAATCAGATATCCAAAAATTCAGATCGGATCAACGGATCAATCGAATCGGATTTTTTTGAACACCCGTATCTCTTAATACATTTTCTTAATTGAATTCTCATAACCCAATAAACTTTTTAATGATAATAAAATAAGATTATAATGTTAATGACAAATCCTAAAACCCTTTTTATTGTTCGTTTACTCTTTGGCTATCAAACCTTAAAAGGGTTGTTTTCACGCCGTTGTCATCAGACCAGCATCTAGAGCCGCGCGATTTCACCTCTTGTCGTCGACACGCCGTCAATCCCCTCTCCTCAACGTCGACCAATCCTCTCCCTGTAAGTCTCATCAGCTCGCCTCCCTTTACACTCTTACGTCACCCTTATCGCCCGCCCATGGATTTTTTTTAGATTTTACAGTAACGGGAGAAAACAGGGATAGCGGCGTTATTTACCATTACCAGTTAAATTGCGACTGCAATCCACCGCTACTAGTGTGATTCCGCGTCCCACCGTTGCTTTCGCCGATAACGGTTTTGGCCGGCGGCATTACCGCTAAATAGCAGCCGCTATAGCTGTTGCGGGCCGTTTTTTGAAATACTGTATTGAAGGCAAAAGTTGTCAAAATGGAGTGCGTCGTTCAGGGAATCATAGAGACACCGGTAAAAATTCACACTAATGTACTTTGAGTATTACATTAAGATATTTGGTTGTTTTTTAAAATTTGAAATTTGCAGTATGTTGAAGCACTCGAGATTCTACTTCAAGGTCTTTGTGGTGTTCATAAACAAAGCTTAAGAGTCCATGAAATTTGCCTTAAAAGCGGTCCAAATCTTGGTAATTCTTCATATTCTCACTCTCAAAAGCTTTGATTTTGTTTGGGTGAAAATATTTTGTGAATAATTTTCCTTGAAATTTGATAATGTTACGAAATTTGCAGGATTTGTTGCTTCAGAGGTCAGATTATTGTGTGATCTTGAGCAGTCTGAACCTACTTGGTAAAACTGGATTTTCTAATTTTGTGAATTTTGGATATTTGATTGTTTGTTAAAAGCCTTGTATATTTACTGTAGGACTGTTAAGCATGTTGGCGGTGCGATGAGGGGTGCTGGGGCGGAACAAATTTCTGTTCTAGTTAGGAGTATGGTAGAAAGCAAAGCAAGCAAGAACGTGCTTCGGTTATTTTATGCGCTCGGATACAAATTGGATCACGAGCTGCTGAGGGTGGGATTCACCTTTCATTTCCAGAGGGGAGCTCAGATAACTGTAACTGTTTCATCTGTCAATAAGATGCTAAAGCTTCATGCGACGGATGGGGATGGGCCTGTGCCTGTAACGCCTGGTATACAGCTTGTAGAAGTGACTGCCCCCGCAACGTCTGAAAATTATAATGAAGTCGTCGCTGCTGTGTCTTCCTTCTGTGAATATCTCGCACCGTAAGAAACTCATCTGCCTTCTTAACATGCTTGATTACGAAGAACTTGTCCATCTTACCCAATTTCTACCCCATGCTTATAAACCGATACACTAGTCTATTCTTGGGTTCTTGATGATTGATAATCCCGAGTATAAAGTATGATTCCTATGTATGCCGCAGGATGAATTGGTGATCAAACTTGACAGATCTTATGGTTGTATAAATGTAACTCATACGAGCTCTGATGTTAAACTTTACAGGCTGCTGCATTTGTCAAAGCCAGGTGTCTCGACCGGTGTAGTCCCTACAGCTGCTGCAGCTGCTGCATCTCTTATGTCCGATGGTGGGGGCACAACCTCGTAAAATTGCAGAATGTCGGTATTATACTTTTGCGTAGTTGATGATTCATTCGTCTCATTTTAATCTCTTTCATGCTCTGCCACTGCTGTTTTTATTCTCATGACGAATGAATATGGTGTTAAAAACGATAAGCGATCATCGGGTTAAGAATATCGTATATGTGATCTTAATGAATGTTTGATGTTAACTTTTTTTAGTAAAATATATTTATGTGTTTGGAAAGCACCAAAGAAGTGTGATCTTCCTTCACTATTATTCAAATTTCATAGGCTCACTTTGACTTAGTTTCTCTTGTAAGAAACTGAGAATATAGCTGCAAAGAAGTGAGAAATTTTGTATAGCAAAGAAGCAACATTCTTTTGTCCAGTTCTAGCTATGAATTTTGACTTAACACTTAAATGAACCGATTCGGATTGGGTACTAAAGAGATTCAATATAAGAGCGACTCACCTAATTTAGTTTGATTCATTCGTAACACTAAAATTTAAATCTCTAACTTTGTTTGAGAGATCTAATGCCTTGTTCCGTAAAACATTGTTTTGAAGAGGAAAACTTTTAGTTAGATTGAATAAGGCATACTATTCTCTCTTTTTTAGTATTTTAACTCCTAATGTTTTCATTGTAGGTCAGTCAAAATGGTCTTTTTCATAAATGAAAACTGTACTTTTTATAAATGAAAATTGTTAGTTAACTGATGATAAATAACTTGAAATGATTAGACAGAAATGCCGAGATATTGTACGATTCAAGTTGGCTTTTTTTATTATAAATATTGATAATTTACTCATTGGTCAATTAATTTGAATCGAATAGTGCAGAGATTCAATCCAATTCAATTTGATTAATTTATAACATTAGAATTTACACTTTATTTGAGGGATTCAAGTTGGCTTTGATAAATGTAAAACATGGCTTTGAAATTAAGGCAAGAATAAATGAAGACAAGATTGGTAAAACTGTGGAAGATTTTCAGTACTCTTGAGCATCATGTGGAAAAACAAAGATCATCATGCCCTTTCTTCATGTTTGTCCTTTTGATTTCATAAACAGTACACAAAATCATTTAGAATAGAACATGTTGAAAATCAGTGTTATAGCCAACAAATACAAAGCATCTGAGATAAAAATATGATGCTGTTTCGAATCTCCCCATTCAAATAATTCGATTGTTTACCTCATCTTCCACCGGATAACTCGATTGCATCATGGTTATACAAGGAATCTTCTCCCCATTCGAATCTCCTTTGCATTCTTTCGTATTCTTGCCTACGCGTGACTTCAACATGCTGCCATTCTTCCCACCTCTCTGCCAGCCCCTCTCCTTCCAACATCCTAACCACCTCCGACATTGTCGGACGGTCTTCTGGTGAAGATTGGGTACAAAGCAATGCAACTTGGATCATTGCCTCCACCTCCTGTATGGTGTAATTTCTATTAAGATTACGGTCGACAATCGCATCGAGCATTTTCTCCCTTTCCAGTTTCTTGACCTTCATAAACGAACGCGTATGCCATTCAGTGTCCAGTGAGCAACAAGCCAAAATGGTACTAAATAGAATCATACAAAATAATGAACAGAATGTATCTGCAAATAAAACTGTGGTGATTTTATGTCTGCAGATCAATTCTCCGAAAGGCAACATGTTATTAGATTGGAAATATCTTACATGATCGAGCAGCAAAACATCATCTTCGTCTTCCAAGCGTGAAAAGTCAATCGCACGTTGACCTGTTACAAGCCTAGAAGCATAATCCCATAACCGAAAACATCTGTTCTTTCTGATGACTTTCCTGTGGACAAGTACTCCGGTGCTATGTGGCCCATTGTCCCACGAACTTGAGTTGTAACATTCGTCCGCCTCACGTCGACTAACTTCGCAAGGCCAAAGTCACCAACAATTGCTTCAAAGTCCTCATCCAATAAAACATTAGCTGCTTTCACATCCCGATGAATGATCTTAGGATTGCAATGTTCATGAAGGTATTCCAGCCCTCGTGCTGCACCTAGGGCTATTCTTTTTCTTATAGGCCAATCCAAAATAGGTTCACCAGGTTTGATATCTGCAACGATTCCGGTGATAGTCATGTTATATGAATGTCCCTAAAACCGAATGCTTCAAAATAAAAATAGCTCAATGATCATAGAAGTTACCGAAAATGATGTTTAAACATGTTCATGAGAACTAGTACCTCGAAGACGATGGGCCACACTTAAATTCTGCATAAATGGATAGACCAAAAGGCGTTCTGTCGGAGTTGTGCAAAAGCCAATCAACCGTAAGAGATTCCTGTGAACAGCTACACTTATCATCTCAACTTCACGTTGAAAAGCTGCATCTCCTCCAGGACTTTCGAAATCGGTTAATCTCTTAACCGCAACTTTTGTGTTGTCTGAAAGCACACCTTTATAAACCTTTCCGAAACCTCCCTGTCCAAGGACATTCTTTTCACTAAAGCTATCAGTAGCCAACTGTAACTCCCTCCACGCAAACTGCCTCAATTTAACCTGTTTCCTGTAAAACTGAGGTAAACAAAGTTACCTTCAGATTCACTGTGATAAATATTTGTGACTGGTGCTGCATGCATGCAGTTGAAAATATTACAATAGGAAATGAAACAAACTAATCAAAGTTGGCCATACTTGTAAATATCAATCCGGAACAAATGATCAGGAACTTGACCACTAAGATCATTCGAATCAAGCAGACTGCAGAGACAAGTTCAACAATGGCATCAGTAACTTGAAAAGGCATAAAGAGAAATAACTCCTCATACATTCAAGTCTAAAACTTTACAAACTGGGAACTTATGGACTGATTTGTACGGGATCCGAGGCTTTTTCAATATAGTTTTTGCTAAATCGAAATCATATCCAAGACATTACAGGGCATCGTCTAGAAATACATAGACTAACTCTAACCATACTAAAACACCAAACCAAACCACTCAGAAGAAAACAGGTTGAGAAACACCAAAAATCACACCAATTCTATCCAAGATACAATAGCCAGTGAACCCAAAAAACATTGCAAATGTCTTCAAAGTTGAAACTTTTCCATCACCCTACAGGAGCACGATTACGTAGCAATTCAATAACCATCATTAGTTTCATAACTCGCAGAAAAGGCTGATTCAATTAAAATGCTATTTCTCCCACACATTCAGATATCATTCGGGATCCAATACTTACAGGCTGATCAACTTTGGAAGTTCTGAAATTGACCCAGGGACAGTTCCCGAGAGATTGTTCTTACTCAGTGTCCTGATTGAGTGAAAGAATGCCTTCCAATGAATAAATACAATACTAAAACAGGAAAAAAGAAACTAGGATATAAATAATGTAAACTGTATTACTTACAGGAATTGAAGATTTTTAAGATTACCAAGGGAAGAGGGTATTTCTCCACTTAAACGATTGTTTTCCAAATCCAAACTGGTCAAGCTTGACAAGTTCCCTAACTCTTTTGGTATCTCACCAGTTATACCACATCCTTTCAAAGTACTGCAGGATGAACACACACAACACAAGATATATTAACACAAATGTTTCACCCCAAGTCTATAATGTATCATAACTTGAGTGATCAATTCGACGAAGTTGTTCGCATTACATACTAGTAAACCAAATATGAAATTGGAAATGACAGGTACTTGCAACTTCATTCCAGACTTTAATTAGTAATAACAAACAATCCTAACATTCTATTATAAAGATTCTCTAATAATAGAATGATACAAAACAACGGACATGCAGCTTGCATCAAAGAAAATCCTTGATTGTCTGACTCCACACCGAGCGCCCCAAAGGATGTGGCGAGCAACGTGGACCAATCATGTCTCCACACCAAACACCTAGTAGCGGGGTAGGCAGGATAGAAAGCACATGAAAGGGGTGTCATGGGATTTGAATGTGAAATTCAGTAGAAACATCTTAGAAATTTCCATTTTTTTCCTAATGACTGTCTTTCCTAGTGCTGCCTTGTGATGCTTCTATTCATGGAATCCAAAATACGAATTAAGAACATAAATTATTGAAATCTACTGTTTGACCAAATATGTTCCATACGTACAGTAATGAAAGAGTATTCAGAACTCCTATTTTAGGGGACAAGGAGCCAGAAAAGTTCATGGATGGCAATGTCCTGAAAGCGCAATTGCAATATAAGGATAACAGTAAGAAGTACAAAAAGAAAATAATAATTTATGAACAATTAAATCGTGTAAGCAGAAATTTATGACCGTGTTTCAAAGGCAAGGAAAAATAATACTTACACAGAAATAACATTATAACTAGGATCACACATAACATATGACCAAGTGCAAGGGTTAACTTGATTTTGATTCCAGTCTGCCAATTGGATGGCTGAAGCTTGGAGTGAAGTCTTCAATGCAAATAAAGCATCTCCTGAAACATGTAACTTGAATATTCATAACCCAATCAAGAAACCCCTCGGGCAAAACTAGGCCTAAAGGGTTAGCATCTAAATTCAATAGAAGTATAAAAACATATGCCTTCATAAAGGAATGCCATCTCACTAAGTGGAACAAAATACACTCATGTATTGAGTATGGACGTCCGTATGCCTCTCAATAGAAGTCAGGTTAAGCACCATATGATCTTATCATCACAATTATTAAGGCAAAAACCAGCCAAGTTTCTCAGAAAATCAAAAATCAACCCAGTTATTTAAGTAAAGGAAATAAAGTTCCACATTGTTTGATTAAAAACACATGAGCAACCGAGTCTAGAGGCCTCAGCAACTCAAATCTAACTGACAACAATTGATGGGAAGTGAGGAGGTAAATCTCATTGAGGAAAACAAGAAGATTGGAGCATCTTATTGTGTTCTCATTTGAGCTAACTGTCTGATTAATATCTACCCTTTACATCTAAATACTTCAGCATGAATAAGGACTCAAAACTCCAATATTTTATTGAGAAAATAATTAGATCATAGAAACTCCAAAATAATTATTGTTATGAGAAAATTAATAAGTTCATGACTTGATTATCAACATTAACACAATAAGTGAAATCCTAAAAAAAATTGCTTCAACAACTGCAATTATAAACTTCAGATGAGAAAATGTCAAACAAGAATAATTACGTATCTTGTAAATTTGCAGATACAGAAGAAAGCAAGCAAGTCAATATAAGAATACCAAGAAGTAACTCCATCTTCAACAAAGTTCACCCCAACGATCAATGCAATGGAATATGAAATCTTTTATCAGCACGCAAATCAGTTAGCCATGTTTCTCAGTCCATGGTTTTCCTAAAGTACCCATTGAACACGTCATCCTACACTTGAAACCAAGTTTCAGACAGTGCACAAGAAAATTTTAGCATTCCCACATCCCACTCACACATGAACCTGAGCAGCATAGGCAGTGAGATCAATATTCTGTACTGAACCAACATAATTGCTAAAGAGAGAGCAAAAGAAAAGGCTCAGATACGAACAAGTTTGTGTTAGGACAAGCAGCCAAGCAGTGAAAGGTAGCAACATTCAAGCACAACCTCTTGTGCTTTCGACTTGGATCAACAATTTTACAGCATTTCTAGCACCTTCTATAAAATTTGAAGGGGTGAGTGGACATGGAATGCAAGTTTATTCTTTTTAGTTTATGACTAACATTTCAATAACATTATATATTTACAAAACTTCACAGTCATCGTTTTCATTAAGTTCTAGGTTTGGTGAACAAAACTTTATAATATACAATATCTTTGTACAGAACCTCTTTGCAAAATCACTCTTGTGAGCAACTAAAACGTCTTATTAAAGGTAAAATCAACATTAGGCTAGAGTCAAAAGGAATATTCATATAATTACAAGAATGTTGAAATAAAACATAATATCAAAAAACTTTGAATTCAGTAATAATATGAAGAGACTAGAATTAAGTTAACCAACTTTAATGTCAATAAAAACTAGTAACAAGGCCATTCCATCAAAACTAAAAAGGGTCCTTTCCAGGATGCATGCAGAAGAGTAAATGCAGTTTTTAATATCTCAGTACCAGACAAATAAATGCAGAACTACCAAAGGACAATTCCAATTCAAACAACAATGTTGTGATTAAAAACATAAATTATATAAATGGATAATAAAGCACAGCCAATTGGTTCTCATAACTGAAAAAAGTCTCAAACCAATAATGACAAGGATTAACAATAAAAGTTATGAATTCCATTCTTTTCCTGCAAGCATTTTCCATGAAAATATATAGAAGAGCTATAACTTTCAAAACCCAGACAGAAAGCAATAAGAAGACAGTCTCCAAATAAAACCCAAATCTTAGAAGCTCAAAGGAAAAACAAAAGACTTGGGAAGAAAATTACTTACATTGAGAAAGGAGTCAGATTGGAGATGGGTGCTTTCATTTCAAATGGATCATGAGACTTGAAAGTGAAAGAATCAAACTTTGAGTCTCTTATAAGCTGTGAATTAGTAGGAATGAAGTGGCTTAGTGGGAGGAAAGATGGTATATTTGTTTGAGTAATTTTAACTTTAAGAGAATGAGAAGCTTTGTCTTTTTGCTCTTTGCTCCAATCTCCTTTGAGTCTTCTTCTTCTTTTTCTCTTTATTTCTTGTAATATAGAAAGACTCAAAAAGGAACTCTGCAATTATTGCTCTTTCCTTACAAGGGTGGCTCTGAATTTGACTATGAAGGAGGAGTGAAAACAATGTGTGGAAATGGCAGTGGCACCATGGTTGGTGTGCTTCAACTATGTTACCAAATCTAAAATATATGGATTTTAAAACCACATTCATTTTTTTAATAAAACAAAACCTCAAACAGCTTACTAGATGGAGTATAAGATACGTGCTTAGAACATTGTTAAAAAACAGGCTTGGTAGTTGGTACCGCCGCCACTTTATCATTTCGCCCACTCCAATTTTTAAAATCGTAATATTCATTTTTTAAAGTTAAAAATATGAGTTAATTGCACCACACATCTCAAACTATGACGCATATTTTAAATAGGTCCTTAAACTTTTAAATTTTCAATTTTGTCTTCAAACTATGACTCTCATTCTAAATTGGTCATAAAACTTTTGAATGTTCATTTTCATCCTCAAACTATGAACCTCACTCTAAACTGGTCCTCGCACTTTTTGAATATTCTAATTTCATCCTCAAATATTTGTTTATACCACATCATATTATTACATAATGCACATAAGTCATCTTTGTTTATTCTAATTAGAATTTTCAGAAAGTTTGAGGATCAATTTAGAATGAAAGTCATTGTTTGAGGATGAAACTGGAATGCTCAAAAGTTCGGGGAAACATTTAGAATGAAGGTCGTAGTTTGAGGATGGAATTAAAATATTTAAAAGTTTAGAGATCAATTTAAAATGAGTGACATGGTTTGGGGATGTGTGATGCAATTAACTCTAAAAATATATATGGTATCTAACTCAATACTCAGGTTTTTATTTTTTTTAAGTTAGATATATGAATTTGATTTAGTGTAAACTACCGTGATGGTCACTTTTGTATCATAAGTGTTCGCTTCTTTTCACCGATTTTTTTTAAAAAATAACGTTTCGGTCATTTACATTGTCGATTTATATCGTTTTGGTCATTTACATTGTCGATTTATATCGTTTTGGTCATTGAGTCGTTAAGTCGTGTTAATTTGATGATGTGGGATGTTTAAGGTTTAAGTTGATATTTATTTAAAGCTTAGAGGTCAAATTAGTATTTTGTTTTAAATCCAGGGATTAACTTAAAATTTAACCCATTTTACAAACGTGTCACATCATCAATTTAACATGAGTTAATGGCTCAATGACCAAAACAATATAAATCAATAACGTAAATGACCAAAACATTATAAAACGATAACGTAAGTGATCAGAACATTACTTTTTTAAATTCGGTGAGCAAAAGTGAACACTTATGAAACGAACAATAATTTGCCCTTTGAATTATTGGTTTAAATTGTAAATGGCTTATTTGAATCATAAAGAAACTATAAAATCAAGTATAGGTATCAATTTGAACTTAAAAACAAAGTTATAGGTACCAAAATATTAAGTACCAAATTAAAACTTAAAGCTAGGGGTGAACAAAGAAAGTAAACAAACTTAAAACTGATCAAAATCGTAATTTTCGTACGGTTGATGATTCACAAGTTTATGGTTATCCCAAACTTAAAATTAAATATTTTATATCTCAAATAATGAAAATAGCTTAAAAATTATATATGAATTGTTAATTAGATTTTATTTAATTAAAAAATAATTATTTTAGAAATATTCATAGAGAAAAAAAGCTTTGAAACTTTATCAAACAATGTAAAAAAAAATCATAAAAACAAATCTATTTGTTAAACTAAATTAAAAAAATCAAGACTCAAAATCAGTCTAAAAACAAAATTGAACCAAATCAAACCGAATTAAAACGGATAATTCAAAAAGTTCAATCTACTTTGGGTTATTTTGGAGCTTAACGTTTCATTCTGTAATTTAGATTAAATTTTTCCGTTAACGACCATTAAAAAATTTTTGTTATCAAATTTTCAATATTAGGGTGGAGTGAGGAGATGAAGGGGAGAATTGATGAGGGGAATTGGGAATCGGCTTCCGGCAAGGAAAACTGCGTTATCTTCGTAGACAATCTCAGCAAGCGAGTAACCAGAGGAGCGTTATGGGAATTGTTCAGCTTTCATGGGGAAGTTGTAAAAGTTTTCATCCCTTACATAAACAAGAAACCGAAATATAGGAACTGTACTTTTTCTTTTGTCCACTTCGCTAATTATAAAGGAATGCATAGAGCGATAAATATGGTGAACAACTCTATGATCGATGGGAGAAAGGTGGAATCGTCTAAGAGGATAACGTCGGGGAATATTCTCAAGCGTTATAATGGACAGGCGATATTCATGGAGGATAACGGCTCGTCTTAGAGGGTCTCGTTGAATCATCTGAGTTGTGGCCTAGGAGAAGAAGTCAACTCGACCCCTGATGAGTGTCTTAATTACAAGTCTATGGGTCATATAGTGTTTGGGCCTCTGGTGAGGGAAGTTTTGGGCCAAGAGGCAAGGGTATCAAATGGATGGATGGTTCGGTGCTATGGGGAGAGAGAGAATGCTAGAGCCCAGTTAAATCTAATGGATAAAGAGGACATGTTCGTTCACACGTATATTTCATCTCAGTCGTCTCCCCATTTCGACCGCTCTAAAGATTTTGTGAAACCAAAATTGATTTTGATATAACACCTAGATTTATGGACTAATTTGTAAAACAATAAAATTTTAAGTACTCTTTAAAGTCTCACTATTGACAAGTCTTTTTGAACCAAACTATATCTCAAGACAAATCTTTCTTAAATGATAAAAATATTCTAAGTTTTTCTATGAATTTTCAAGCCAAACTTCACTAAAACGCCCAAGCGTATCGATACGGTTTTTAGTCAATGGAATTTTAATAGACCATAGCGTACCAATACGGTATTACCCCGTATCGATACAATATTCATCTAGGCAGCACTTTAAATGATACCGTACCGATATGCATTGCAACTGTATCGTTACGATTTGCTTATCTTTGCAAAATCTTTGCATTTAATTTTCGACGTTGGCTTGTCAGTTAGTTGGTATCCCAAAATTTAAATGACCGTTATACCGTACCGATACGCTTTTTTATCAAAACCAAAGTTGGGATTCCAGTGAGCAAATTCCGTATCGATACGCCCCTTAAAAATCGTACCGATACGCCCTCTAAGCGTATCGATACGCACTGTTTTCAGTCACGTCTCTTTCTTCTTTGAGACAGGTACCGATATGCCCTCGAGCCGTACCGATACGGTAGGCAATTGAGCTACATTTATCGCGGGAAATTGCATCCCAACGGCTCTATTGATGATCCCAACTACCCAAACGGCTAGAATTTAATGCAAGGGTATAAAAACAAGTCTCAATTAAACTAGCAACAACTATTGAACCTACAAGCAACATCAAAGCACTCAAATCTAAACTTTGTACCTTTATAGTCAAATTCTTGTACCCAACTCTTGTATTCTCATTGTAATCTTTTATTGTGAGTTTGGGGAGTGTGAAATTGTAATTGGGTAAACAATCATCCTTTGAGAGGAACTTTTAGAGTTTAACAAATACTTTTCTTTGTAAAAGTGAGTGAATTAAGCTCTGGGTAGAAAGCGTAATCAAATTGTAAGGTTCATTCCTCTTCCAAGAAAAAGGGAAGAATTCAAGTAGTGAATTGGTTGAAAATCCTTAGTGGGAACTAAGGCAGTGGATGTAGAGTTCGTTTGGAGAACTTGAACCACTCTAATTGCCTTGTGTCACATTTTAATTTTTCCATATTTTCACCCACCAAAATTTTTATCGCCAATTCACCCCCTCTTGGCTATGTGCAATTGTGTGATCAACTCAATAATTTGTATCAGAGCTACACTCATTGAAAGGATTACAACCCTCTTGAGTTGATTCTAGGGGAGTTTGATCAACAACTAGTCAAGCAATGACTTCCACCTCCAATTCCAACCTCTACGAGTCTCAATCTACCACCAAGCCACCATTCTTCAATGGGAATAACTACCCATATTGGAAGAATTGGATGAGGCTTTTCATCAAGTCTACCGACTACATGGTGTGGGATGTGGTTGAAGAAGGTCCATTCACACCGATGAAGAGAGAATGTGAAGGAAGACTTGTTTTAAAGGTCAAAGCCGAAATGACCGAAGATGATCGAAGAAGGATGCAAGTAAATGATAAAGCTCTTCATGTAATCTTTTGTGTGCTTGGTCTAGATATCTACTTCAAGCTGTCTTCGATCAAGAATGCCAAGGAAGTTTGGGATACCCTCGAGACAATATATGAGAGAACTAGTGACGTCAAGGAAACAAAAATCGGGCTACTCAATCTAAGCTACGAAAATTTCAAAATGGATCCCGATGAGAATGTTTCCAAGATGTTTGATCAATTCTCGGTCATCGTCAATAGATTGAAGGGTTTCGGTGAGATAATCTCCGAAGATAAGCTAGTGAGGAAATTGTTGTACTCTCTTCCAGAATCATGTGATAGCAAGAGAACATCTATTATTGAAGCTCGAGATTTGAAGACTCTCAAGCTAGATGCTCTTGTTAGATCTCTAGTCACCCATGGAATCATGAAGAAGGGAAGAGAAGAAGAAAAGAAAATGGAGGAGAAGAAGGATGTTGAGAAGAAGAAGATTGTAATCGCTCTTAAAGCTTCATATCATGAAAGCGATTCTAGTGAAGATGAAGATAAGGAGATGACCATGTTGGCCAAACGATTCACTCACTTTATGAAGTTCAACTGTAGAAGAAAGTTCAATAGAAAAGGAGACTTCAAGAGCAAGAGTAAAGAAGAGGAGAATGACCAAATCATTTGCTATGAGTGCAAAAAATTCGGCCTTATCCGTTCCGAGTGTCCTCAATTGAAGATGAAGAGCTTTGGGAAGAAGAACAAGCTCAAGTAGAAACTTGGAGTGACGAGGAGTCATCCGAGGAGGAGGAGGAAGTGGCTAATCTTTGTCTCATGGCCATTAATGATGAACCAAAGGTAAACCTTAACTCATCTAATTTTGATTTTACCTATGATGAACTTCAAGATGCTTATGATGAATTGCAAGAGGTTTATGATGAGTTAGTGGGAAAATATAAGGAGTCTATTTTGATTAACAAGAAAAACATTTCTGATTTAAAAACTCAAAATGAATCTATTTAAAAAACTAACTCAGAATTGGAAAAGAAGGTTTTGTACTTAGTAAATCTTTCAAATGATCTTAAAAAGAAAAACTTTGATCTCGAAAAACTTCTTTTCGATTTTCAAGATTATCACACAAAGGAAGTGGATAATCTTAAAACATCTATTGTTATTGGTACCTTGATAGTGGATGCTCAAGACATATGACCGATGACAAGAGTAGATTTGTGGAACTAAAGCCAAAGAGTGGTGGAGTGGTAACTTTCGGTGACAACTCCAAAGGTCACATTGAAGGAATAAGCTCCATTGGTAATCACTCTTCTATTTTCATTGAAAATGTTTTGTATGTCAACGGTCTTAAACACAATTTATTGAGCATTAGTCAATTGTGTGATAAGGGTTTTAATATTTTATTTGATAAAAGTGGTTGCAAAATTGTGAACATTAAAACAAATCAATTGATGCTCATAGGGCATAGAATAGGTAATATTTACATGGTGCATTTAGATGACATCCATACATCTCATACATGTTTAGTGGCACATGATGAACATGACTCATGGCTTTGACATAGAAAATTTGGACATGCTAGCATGAGTGTTTTAGAAAAATTGATTTCCCTTAATCTAGTTAGAGGTTTACTCAAACTTAAATTCTCTAACGATAAAATTTGCGATGCATGCTCTAAGGGTAAACAATATAGAACCTCATTTAAATCCATTAATGATGTCTTTACTAGTAGATGTTTACAACTAATTCATATGGATCTTTTTGGGCCTATTACCACTATGAGCTTGGATGGTAAATCATATGCCTTTGTACTTGTTGATGACTATTCTAGGTTTACTTGGGTTCTATTCTTAAGTACAAAAGATGAGGCTTTAGAAAAATTCATCACATTTTCTAAAATAACTCAAAATGATCTTGAACTTAAAATTTCTCACATTAGAAGTGATCATGGAATCGAGTTTCAAAATATAGATTTTGAAGAGTTTTTAAATGAAAATGGGATTAGCCATAATTTTTCCGCACCTCGCACTCCTCAACAAAATGGGGTAGTTGAGAGGAAAAATCGAACTTTAGAGAAAATGGCAAGAACCATGCTTTGTGAAAATAATTTACCTAAATATTTTTGGGCGGAAGCCACAAATACCGTTTGCTACATTATAAATCAAGTAATGATTAGGCCAATTTTGAAGAAAACACCATATGAGATTTTAAAATCTAAAAAGCCTAACATTAGCTATTTTCATCCATTTGGTTGCAAGTGTTTTGTTTTAAATAATGGAAAAGACAACTTAGGTAAATTTGATGCTAAAAGTGATGAAGCTATCTTCTTGGGGGTATTCTTTAAACTCTAAAGCCTATCATGTATTTAATAAAAGAACTTTAGTAGTAGAAGAGTCTATGCATGTTGTTTTCGATGATAACCTCCTTCTGAGGAAGGAATCTTGTAATGATGATGATATATGGATTCTTGATGCCATTGATGGAGGACAAACGTCAAAGGTGGATGAGATTCCAACTAAAGATGAAGACGCACAAGATCCACCTCTTGAAGCCTTGAAGGATTTGGCTCTTGAGGAAAAGGAGGTATCTTACCCAAGGGAGTTCAACTATGTCAAAGGTGGTGAAATCTTGGGTGATCCATCCAAGGGGGTAACTACTAGATCCCCTCTCAAATTAATGAGCCATGTTGCATTTCTTTCATGCATTGAGCCTAAAAATATCAAAGAAGCATTAAAAGATGATTTTTGGATTTTGGCCATGCAAGAGGAATTAAATCAATTTGAGAGAAGTAAAGTTTGGACATTAATTGAAAGGCCTAGTAATCAATCTACTATAGGAACTAAATGGGTCTTTACGAATAAACTAGATGAAAATGGTAATATAGTGAGAAACAAGGCTAGGCTTGTTGCTCAAGGTTACACTCAATAAGAGGGAATTGATTTTGATGAAACATATGCACCTGTAGCTAGGATGGAAGCCATTAGGATGCTTTTGGAATTTGCATGTTACCATGATTTCAAGCTTTTTCAAATGGATGTGAAAAGTGCTTTTCTAAACGGTTTTATAAATGAAGAAGTGTATGTTGAACAACCATCGGGTTTTGATGATTCAAAATTTCCAAATCATGTGTTCAAACTAAATAAAGCACTTTATGGTTTAAAACAAGCTCCTAGAGCTTGGTATGAAAGACTTTCAAACTTTTTAATTGAAAAGGGTTTTGAAAAAGGTAAGGTGGACACTACACTTTTCATAAAAATATATAATAATGACATTTTAGTAGTACAAATTTATGTTGATGATATCATTTTTGGTTCTACTAATGAATGTTATTGCAAAGAATTTTCTAAGCTAATGCAAGGTGAGTTCGAGATGAGCATGATGGGGGAGCTCTCATTCTTTTTAGGACTCCAAATTAAACAAAGGAAAGATGACACCTTCATAAATCAAGCTAAGTACGTGAACGATATGCTCAAAAAGTTCGGCTTGGAGAATATAAAGCCTCAAGCCACACCTATGAGCTCTTCCATAAAGCTTGACAAATATGAAGGAGGTAAGTGTGTTGATTCTAAGCTTTATAGATCCATGATAGGTTCTTTGCTTTACCTTACCACAAGTAGACCGAATATCATGTTTAGTGTTTTCTTGTGTGCTAGGTTTCAAGCTAGTCCTAGAGAATCACACTTAGTTGCCATTAAGAGAATTTTTAGATACATTAGAGACACACCTAACTTAGGCCTTTGGTATCCTAAGGATTCTTCCTTTAGTCTTCATGCTTATTCAGATGCGGATTATGGGGGTTGTAAGATAGATAGGAAAAGTACCTCCGGGACATGCCAATTCTTAGGTAGTATGCTCGTATCTTGGTTCTCTAAGAAACAAAATAGCGTAGCCTTATCTACCACTGAAGCAGAGTACATATCCTTAGGGAGTTGTTGTGCTCAAGTCCTTTGGATGAAACAACAACTCTTAGATTATGGTGTTGGAGTAGAAACTATACCCCTTAGGTGTGACAACACTAGTGCCATTTGTCTCACTAAGAATCCCATCCAACACTCTAGAACCAAACACATAGAAATTAGACATCATTTCATTAGAGACCAAGTGTTGAAAAATGATGTTATTCTAGAGTATGTTGATACCTTGAACCAATTAGTGGATATATTCACAAAGCCTTTAGATAAAGAGCATTTTTGGAACCTTAGGAGAGAGTTAGGTTTAACTAGCCTTTCTTGACCCTTTTTAGGTCCCAAATGGTCAAAATTTGCTTGAAATTGATTGATATCCATGCTTATGTTGAATTGTTTCTTTTTGCTTCTATGCATGTTGCTAGGGGGAGAATGCATTAATTATAGCCATTGAAACTTGTTCTTATGTCATATACATGCATTTAGGAACGTTTGAAGTTGGATTTTTCATCTTAAAACTGTCAAAAATGCCTCATCTGGTAAAGGTGTATCGGTACTGCTGACGCGTATCGATACGGGTTCATTAAAGGGAAATCTTAAAAGCTAAATGTGTATCGATACGACCCCGCGTATCGATACAGATAAGTCAAAGGGAAGTAATTCAGGTCAAAACGTACCGATTCGGTCCCGCATATCGATACGGTAATAACGTCGAATTAAAAATTAGGGCAAACGCGTATTGATACGCTCTACAAGCGTACCGATACGGTCTCGACGAAGAGTTTATTTAGGGATGCTTTTACAAAAGACTTCAAAAATTAAAAACCCCTCTTTTTCTCTACAAACCCTAGCCGCACTTCTCTATAAAAACACCCTCAATCCTTCAATTTTTTCCATCAAACTTAAAAATTCATTGAGGGTTTTTGATCTCCACATCAAAGCTAAGCTTTGTCAACAATCTAAGTGCATTCACATCAACACATTCATCCAATCTAACAATTCAAGGTATAAACTTTTCTCTCTCTTTTTTTCGTTTGTTTTTTATAATTGTTTCAACTTAGTTTTTGTACAAAACATATTTTTATAACATGGGTTTCAAACTTTTTACCAAAATTTTTCAAAATCAATTTTTTTTATTCGAATATATTTTCTCGTCGTATTTTGTTTAATCTGTTTTTCCAAAAAAAATTTCAAATCCTTTCTAGCATATGTATATTTTTTTTAACAATAAAATTGTCTTTTAGAATTACTTTGAACTATTAGAATTTATTGGTTTGGATAAGATGTTAATTGCATACATATTCGAATCGTTTTGATGTGTTTTCAGGATTATGACACCAAAAAAGAGAGCTAGACGTCACCTTGCCACTTCTATTCCTATTGATGATGAAGAGGGTAACCCTAAACCAAATCTCCTTTATATTCTCCAATGTAGTTTTCCTAACCCTTCGGATATGTCTCGTTACAAACTCTTTCAAGGTTTCATTCTTAGGGAAGAACGTATTGTGTCTCTATCGTTTTTAAACTTTGTCCGTTTTAAATTTTAATACCTCATTTTGATTAGGCAATGGAAATTTATCAACCTTTTAAATCTTCCTCCCATTCTCTATAGGATCTTGGTCATCATCTTCTTTTCAAATGCTATATGTATTCATGATGAGGCTAGAGAACATGTCATTGCAATCGAGTCCAATATAATGGGCAAAACCATTAAAATTGATCATGATGTTCTTTGCAAGGCTTTTGGTTTTGAAAACGTAGGAATTGATGATGAAAAATCTTTAAGTCAAGGTCCCTTAGGTTCTGTCAAAGTCTTAAATGCTCAGGACCGTGTCCTTCATCTTATCATTACTTGGTTTTTGCATCCATCGGGAGGGAAATTTTCCATAATTCGTTAAGTCGATGATTTTTGGCTTAGGTGCTTTAGGGAGAGTCAATGTCCAAACCTTTGTCAAATTATGTTTGTCGACCTTGTCTATCTCGTTTAACACCGTCAAGTCAAATTTTTTACTATTCTACGGCGTTGAGTTTCCTATTCCATTCCTTTGAAATTGATTGTTCACATGATTTTCTCGAACCCCTTGGCCAACCTATCGATGAATGTTCCCTATCTCGTGCTCATTTCTCCTATGTTAACAATGAATGAGTTCGTGTCCCTCATGCTCCTCAAAAAGATGCTCCGGTTGATGCTCCACATGCTCCTTCAAGCTCTCAACGAGCTCCAATTACGTCTTCTTCCATGGACAACCTAATGATATTTCTCAATGAGAAGTTCGCAAACATGGAAGTCGGGTTTGCCGCCATTAACACTCGGTTCACTTCTTTAGAAGATCAAGTCAAGGGCTTTGACACTCGTTTCACATCGCTGGAGGATCAAATGAAAGCCATCGCTCTTCAACAAAACTCCATGGATGTCTCTCTCACCGCCTTCCATGGTGCTTGGCTTAACCAAAATAGGAGGAACCAACCTACTCGAGACGATGAGGATGAAGAGGACGAAGATGATGATGATGAGGGGGACGAGTAGCTTTTTGCATATCATCTCATGTCATTTAGTTTCTTTAGCTTTTGCACCTATGTTTAGTACTTTATGCCTTTTATTTATGTTTTAGGATCTAAGTTTGGACTATTATGTTGCTTTTAATTTGAAGTTTGCTTTGAAGTTTATCATATTATTGTTGCTATTATCTCTGTGCTTATGTTTGATCTAACAAAAAGGAGGAGAAGGATTATAGAGCCAATTTTTTTTGAAAACTTAAAATTGATTTTGAAAATCTATCTTAAATTAAGGGGGAGAAAGTTTTTCAAAAGTTTCAAAAACTTAAAAATTTATATGTGGTTTTGTTATATCAAAAAGGGGGAGTTTGTGAAACCAAAATTGATTTTGATATAACACCTAGATTTATGGACTAATTTGCAAAACAATAAATTTTTAAGTACTCTTCAAAGTCTCACTATTGACATGTCTTTTTGAACCAAACTATATCTCAAGACAAATCTTTCTTAAATGAGAAGAATCTTCTAAGTTTTTCTATGAATTTTCAAGCCAAACTTCACTAAAATGCCCAGGCGTATCGATACCCTTAGGCATATTGATACGGTTTTTAGTCACTGGAATTTTAGTAGACCATAGCGTACCGATATGGTATTACCCTGTATCGATACGATATTCATCTGGGCAGCACGTTAAATGATATCGTACCGATACGCATTACAACCTTATCGATACGATTTGCTTATCTTTGCATTTAATTTTCGACCATTGGCTTGTCAGTTAGTTGGTATCCCAAAATTTAAATGATTGTTATACCGTACTGATTCGCTAAGTATCCGTACCTATACGTTTTTATCAAAACCAAAGTTGGGATTCTAGTGAGCAAATTCCGTATCGATACGCCCTTCCGTATCGATACGCCCCTTAAAAACCATACCGATACGCCCTCTAAGCGCATCGATACGCGTTGTTTTCAGTCACAACGGCTCTTTCTTCTTTTAGACAGGTACCGATACGCCCCCGAGCCGTACCGATACGGTAGGCAACTGAGCTGCATTTATAGCGGGAAATTGCATCCCAACTACCCAAACGGCTAGAATTCAATGAAAGGGTATAAAAACAAGTCTCTATTGAACTAGCAACAACTATTGAACCTACAAGCAACATAAACTCAAATCCAAACTTTGTACCTTTAGAGTCAAATTCTTGTACCCAACTCTTGTATTCTCATTGTAATCTTTTATTGTGAGTCTGGGGAGTGTGAAATTGTAATTGGTTAAACAATCATCCTTTGAAAGGAACTTTTAGAGTTTACCAAATACTTTTCTTTGTAAAAGTGAGTGGATTAAGCTTTGGGTAGAAAGCTTAATCAAATTGTAAGGTTCCCTCATCATCCAAGAAAAGGGGAAGAATTCAAGTAGTGAATTGGTTGAAAATCCTTAGTGGGAACTAAGGTAGTGGATGTAGTGTTCGTTTTGAGAACTTGAACCACTCTAATTGCCTTGTGTCACATTTTAATTTTTTCCATATTTTCACCCACCAAAATTTTTATCGCCAATTCACCCCCTCTTGGCCATTTGCAATTGTGTGATCAACTCAACAGATGTCGTCCAAGATACCTTTGAGAAAGTACAAAGTCCGATCAAAGTCTTCACTGACAATAATGGAGCTTCAAAGAGCAGATCCAGGAGAGACCCAAATTTTAGTTCTCATCTTCAATTGATGGTGTTAGGATCTTCAGAAAAAGTCCAGATTTCTTTAAAGAGAGCCATCGGCGCTTCATTAGACAACAAATCAGGGAGTCTATTAAAGGAAAAAGCAGAAACTCTCCCGAGGAAGCTTCAGATCATTCAATTGAGTCAGTGCATCTTAGTTATATTGAGGAAGCTCTTTCTGTCTGGGGTGTGAGCAACATACTGGGTTTATCTTTTAAAGGAGGGAAAAAAGCTTTTGTCGCAAAGATTGTGGCCATCGAAGGAGGTAGTTGATTTATAATATGGTTTCGGGTGGTTTCATAGGTAATTTGACTATCTTAGATATGGATTTCAAAATTATATCTTAGAATATTTGTGGCCTTGGGAAATTGGAGAAGGCAAGGGCGGCGAGGAATCTAATTCGTAGTAAGAAGCCAACAATGTTGTTTCTTTAGGAAACAAAATTGGTATTAATTTCTCAATGTTTGTTGCGTTGTATGGGGTGCTATGAGCGTTTCGAAAATATCAGTTCTCCAGCCGAGGGTTCTTCTAAGGGTCTTCTTTGTGTTTGGGACTCAGGATCCTTTGAATTAACTGACTCCTTTATTGCTAAAAGGTTTGTTGTCATGTTCGGCAATTTCAGAGGTAATAATCTCAAATGTGGTTTGATTAACATCTATGGGCCTTCAATAGATGCTGAGAAGGAGGAATTTTTTTTGGAATTGATATCTTTCATGAGAAATCATCAAGTGGCGTAGTGCCTCGTGGGTGATTTCAACGCAATTGCATACTACGAGGATAAAATGGGACTCTCATGGAATTTGGCGATTATGGAGGTTTTCAGATCCTTCATTCAGGATACTAATTTGATAAATCTTCCATTGAAAGGTGGTGCTTTTACTTGGTCTAACAACAGAGAACTGCCCACATATGTGCGTCTGGACAGGTTTATGGTGGACAGAGAATTTTGTTCAGGCTTTTCGGATTTGAACCAATTTCTGCTGCCGAAGTCCATTTTGGGTCATAATGCGATATCTCTAGAAAACAAAGGGTGTAATTGGGGGCCTAAACCCTTTAAATTTTATAACTATCTTATGTTTGAAGAAGGCTTTGATGAAATGATAGCTAAGAAAATTCAGGAACTACGATCAAGTAATGGGCGTTATGGGTTTGTGGCCTACTAAAGGGAGTGAAAGGAGCTGTGAAACTGTGGTCTTCAAAGAAAAAACAAGACCCGTCTTTTAATGTTAAAGATTTGGAGAGTGAAATCTTTGCTTTGGAACATGATATACAAATGGGGAATGCTAATTCGGATGCTTGGAGGTGCTTAACGGTTTTGAAGAACAATCTGTGGACGCATCTTAGAAAGGAAGAGAGCATCTAGCTCCAAAATTCTCGTCTGAAATGGTTTCAGGAAGATGATAAAAATACTCATTACTTCTATTCAATTGCATCTATGAGGAGAAAAGCCAATTTGATATACTCAATCAACCACGAAGGTAGGATTTTCACTAAACCATCAGAGGTGAAAGCTTGTATCTTTGACTTTTTTCTAAAGCTTTCAACAATAGTAACACGCTAGAGGTGGAGGAGCTTGATTTGAATTTTCAAAGAGTGAGTATTGATCAGGTTGAGATTTTGGAAATGGGCTTCTCAAAGCAAGAAATTCGGGGTGCCATTGTATCTTTTGACTACTCGCACGCTCCGGGTCCTGATCGTTTTAATATGGGCTTCTTTAAGAGATATTAGAAGATATTGAATGGTGAAATAATGAGATGTTTTGAAGATTTCTACACCGGGCGTGAATGGGAAAAAGGAATATACAATTCCTTTATCTCGCTCATTCCTAAAAAACTAATCTGGAATCACTCGAAGATTATCGTCCCATTAGTCTTGTGGGTGGTATTTATAAAATCCTTTCTAAAGTTTTGTCAATGAGGTTGCGTCTTTGCATGGATACCATCATCAGTAGAACTCAATTTGCTTTCATCCCTGGTTGCCACATTTTGAACTGCTCATTCATTGCAAATGAGGGGATTGATTAAATGAGAAAACTGGGTATAAAAGGAGCCATGTTTAAGATTGATTTTCATAGGGCTTATGATTCAGTGGACTGGCTTTTTCTATTAAGAGTGATGAAGGAAATGGGGGTTGGTGAACGTTGGTGCGCGTGGATCTCTAAATGTTTCTCGTCCACTTCTATTTCAATTCTGGTGAATGAGGTTCCTACCCCTCAGTTCTATTTAGCGAGGGGGTTGCGGCAAGGATGTTCACTTTCTCCATTGCTCTTCAATATTGTGGGTGAAGCTCTACACCTCATGATCGAAAAGGTGGCTAACAGTGGACTATTCTCGGGTTGGTTAATTGGCAGGGGGAATTATCGCACAACTTAAATCATCTACAATTTGCAGATGATCTAACGATATTTTGTGGTACGTCTCTTAGAGAAGTTGTGAATATCAGAAGAGTATTGAGGGTATTCGAAGTTGCTTCGGGGTTGAAGTTAAACTTGAGTAAGAGCCGGTTATTCGGAATAAATGTTTATAAACAATCATTGTCTAGTTGGGCTTCGAAAGTTAAATGTGCAGTGGGGCATTTTCCTTTAGAGTATCTCGGTTTACCTTTGGGGCCAAAGACTAATTCAGTTTCCCTTTGGGATCCAATTACAGAGAAATTCTACAACCATCTCTCCAATTGGAAAGCTAAGAACCTTTCAATTAGTGGTAGATTGATTTTGATAAAATCTTTATCTTCATTGCCAGTATATTACCTTTCTTTGTTTCGTATGCCTGCAGGAGTGCAAAAAAATTGAATAGTATCATGGCAGGATTTCCCTGGGGAGATTCTGAGGGGCGCAACAAAACGCATTAGGTCAATTGGAATACAATCTGTTTACCCTTTGAAGCCAGGGGTCTTAGTGTGAAGAACCTGGTAATTCAGAATAAGGTGCTAATTGGTAAATGAGTTTGGAAATTTTCTAATGATTCGAAGAGCTTGTGGAAGGGGGTAATATGTTGTTAGTACAATATTGATGTCTTCAATTATCTTGGATGGTAATTTGCATAGGACGCCGTCTTGGATTTGGAAAGGAGTTGTCAATTCTGTTCACTGCAATGATGAAGTGGGGGTCGCGTTGAGAGAAAATTTGAAGCTTTAAGTGGGGGACAGTTCATCCATAAAATTCTGGTCTGATGTACGGATAGAGGATGCCCCTCTACAAAGTAATTTTCCTAGAATTTTTGCCTTAGCTTGTAATAAGACGGGAAAGGTCTCGGATTTTGGGCGGAAAATTAATTCAATATGGGTATGGGAGATTCCTTTGCGTAGGGCGTTATTTGACTGGGAAATCAGTCAATGGGAGGAATTTTTTATTTGTCTTAGGAATGTTAGATCGGATGGTTTTGCCCAGGACTACCTAGTTTGGAGTGGTTCGAGAGATGGAGCTTTCTCGGTCAGTTCATGTTACAAGAACAATATGACATCAGTTCTGATTGATTCTTTCTGGCGCAAATGCATTTGGTTCGGTTTCACTCTCCCCCGAGTTGAAGTTTTCATCTGTCTGCTTGCTTGGAATCGAATTCCAATTCGGCGAGAACTTGTGAAAAGGGGAGCTACGAGCATTGTGGACATCGGTCTCGCTTGTGGCGTTAGGGGCTTTGCATGGCTAGGCTATGTTTTGACATGCTTTAGATACTGTAATCGGGGTGTTTTGATTTTATGTGGTATGTTGGTTGTTTTTTTCATTTCGTTTTTTCGTTTTGTATAATTTTGTGCTTATCCTCTTTCCCTCCAATATAGATTTAAGGAGGTTTTTAATGAGGCACGAGACAATATTTTTTGTATGATTTTTCGCTTGAATAAAAATCATACTTCGTTGATAAAAAATATTATTACTAAACATGTATGAAAAATTTGTATATTAATTTCTTATTTATGAAATCATCTTTCCAATAAGATTTTAATAATCAATAAATTTAGTTGTTGTTATAAATAAAATAACGAAGAACAATAACATGAATAAAGGAACAAGGAAATGAGAGAACGAGGGAGATTTGTATTTATTATGAATAGTCAAGTGTGTACAATGCAGTCATCAAATCATCTATTTATAGATATACGAAGTACATAATACATGAAACTTTAATTAATGAAGATAATATTTCTACTGATAAAGTAAATCAAATATCCTAGATAAAGTTCTTATCAACATCCACATAGATAAATATTCATAACACTCCCCCTTGGATGTCTATTAAGATAATGTGCATCGTTAAAACCTTACTAAGATAAAAATCAAGTGGGAAATTTTTTCTTTAGTGAAGGAAAAATAGTACACACATCTTTGATACGCATATACATGTTGCCTCATTAAAAACCTTACAAAGAAAATCTATTGGGACATGTAACGCTCGAGTTTGGGGCCCGGAAGATACTCGGATCTGGACGTCGAGTTAAGCCGGTTAAAGATAAGCAATTTTGGGGAAACAATTTAAAATAAACCAATTTTAAAATCTTTAAAGAAAAAGGGGTATTTTAGGAAAATGTAGTCAAATGGGTTTTGGAGATAGGTTTTGAGTTGGAATAAAATACATTACTTCAAAATTGTCATCCACCCTTCTTCCCCCAAAGGTTTTTGACGTTAAACTCCCCAAACCATAGCCACAACCTATTTTTCATCAATCTTCACCATTCGGAAGTTCAAGGAGGTAAGCAACTTGATTTCTTAATCATATTTTCATTTCAAACTTGCTAGTAACACTTTCTTTTCAAAAGAAGGGAGATTTTTCAAGTTTCTCCATTTTGGGTAAAATTGGGGTTTTTGAGGGGTTTAAGCTCTATGGTGAAAACAATGGTTTGAGTGAGTTTTAAAGGATGTTTTGAGTGTAAAATGGTACTAAGATATTGGGTTTAACATGAAATCTCGGATTTTGGGAAAATGGGTGATTTTGATTAATGGGTTTTTGGGTTTTTGGCTTAGAAATGGTGGAGACTGGTTCCTAATGTTTTGGTGTTGTTGGGTTGATGTTTTTGGAGCTTTTGGACATGATTTGGATGATAAATTGATGGGGATATGGCTGATTTGAGGTTTGAGGATGGTTTTGGTTAGTATAGAATAGAAATAGGAATGCTTGTTGTTGTCGGATTTGGTGGAGTTGCTTTCAGCGAGTTCGAATGTTGAAAGATGTAATAATTACTTGTTTTGATTTGGGTAGAAGCAGCAGATAACAATTCGGGTCCTTCAGACGTCACACCGGGAGTTGCGGAAGCTTGAAGGAGAACCATTAGCTTGTTTCGGGTTTTGAGCAGGTGAGTGGGAATGTTTTAAAACTTTAAAATGGTTCAAAGAGGTATTCTTGGGGGTTTGGGTAGAGCCTTAAGGGCTAACCTAAACCCAAGTGTAAGTTCATATAATTTGCCTTGTTTCGTTAAGTGTTGTTGTGTGAAATGTGGATTGCTTTTACTCTTCGTTCTAATGTTGTTGTGTAGTCGTAATTGATGTCAAGCCTCACATGATGGTTAGTCGTGTATACGGTGTTGTGTAGTCCCACAGGTAGTGACTAGTAGATGAGTACGGTGATGTGTAGTCCTATCGGAAAAATGCAAGTTGTTGTGTACGGTGATGTGTAGTCCCACCAGGGATGGTTGTGCTTGTGCAAACCATGTTTCGTCTATATTTCCATTTCATTGTATCTCTTTCTTAAGTGGTTTCATTTTTAAAACTAAGATATGTGTTTTAAACTGCATTGTTGTAGTGTTTTAGAGCTCCGCTCACTAAGCTTTTAAGCTTACGCTCTCTTTTCCCAACAATGCAGATCATTAGAGGCTTCGGGAGGCAAGTGGGCAAGGGAGAAGTTCTTGGAGTTCTTGCTAGCTCAAAGTATGGTTTTACTAGTTGTAATAATTCTTAGACGATGGGAATACTAGACTTATATGTTAGGAAGTTGGTGTTCGAACTCCTATATTTGTCTTTGTTTAAGTTGCTAGCATGTTTTAAATGTTGATACCATGATATGTTGAAGCTTGTTATGGCTTTGGGTAGATTACCTTGTGTTTTGACTTGTTGGTGTTTTTGAAGCTAAGTGATCTTATGAGCTTTGGGTTGAGATCCATTTTGTTGTGTGTATGCATGTTTGAAGTTGTGTTTAGGGTGTCTTGCCTCTAGATTGATTGTATGAAAAGTTCCCATATGGTTTAAGATGTTTCAGGGTAAGTTTAGGAACGTTTGGAGATGCCGAAATGCATTTTCGGGCCAAACTGTGTCTAAGCATTTCAGAACGCCTAATATGGTTTCAGAAAAGTTAAGCTCCAGGGGCACTCGTATCGAAACGGGGGTGGTGTCGTTTCAATACGATTTGCTATATGAGGCTCCTGTTTTGGAACCATGTAGGGCCGTTCCGATACAATTGGCCACTGGAGGCTCCTGTTCTGGAACCATGTGGGACCGTTTCGGAATGGCTTGGTGTTACTTTTTGAATGAAACCCGCGTTTTAGAACGGGCAAGCATGTTTCGAAACGCAGGTAGTTAAAATGGTTAAAAGGCATCTTCGAGGGTTTCCCATTGTTACATTTTAGTCCCAAATGCTTGTATGCTTCCTAGTTGAGTTTAGATGTGTCCTATGTGATGGTTTTTGCCTCGTGTGCGTGAAACTTGACTAATAACTACTTGGTAAGTTTAATTCACTGTATGCCTCTGCTCGGTTCACATCTGTGTTCGCTTTTTCGTTGGTTGCCTTTACACATAGGGATAAATGTGACATCTAGACAAGATTAATAAGAAGATTAAAATTAGGGTTGCTAATCGGAGTGAGGCCTTAGCGGGTTTCACTTCGGTTTTCCCCGTGTAACCCGTTCGGTTCGGTCTGTTGGCTAGGCTGGGACGAGTGGGTTACATTTGGTGGTATTAGAGCCTCGGTTACGAGGTCTATCGGGAAGGTAAGTTAAGTAAGTTGGTTTGTTTTGTTTGTTTGCCATTGCACGGTGTGTGAAAGCATGTTTTATTGTTCTTTTTGTTGGTTGAAGTTTAATCGAGTGTTCCTATTTCTAGGTGTTGTTATTGGAAAATGGTTTTGGTTTAAAGAGCTTTAGAACTCGGGTCCTTGCCCTTGCTAACCTAATGTTTTCTTGTGTGTGATGTGTTTATTGTTTAGATTTTATCTTCATTATGGTAAGACCGAGAGGACGACCTAGAGCGGGTGACTAGGCACCCGGGGATGTGCCTCATGTTCCTCCTGCACCCGATGGTAATGGGGTGGATGTCGGAGGTAATGTGCCTCAGGCCGGGGTGAATGTTGGAGGTGATGGTAATGGACCTCAGGCCGATGCAAATGTTAGGGGTAATGGAGCTTAGACGGGTCAGGGTCCGGTAGGTGCGGACATGACTCATTTGGTTCAGACTATAGCCGGAGCTTTTCAGGCAGCTTTAGCCGGTATGTATGCTGTAGCACCACCTCAGGGTGCGGGGACTGGTTTACCCCTTGAGAGACTTTGTAGCTTGGGCGGAGTTGAGTTCCGTGGTTTGACTCCCGAGAGTTTAGAGGCTTGGCTCGAGAGTACTACACAAATCTTAGGTCAGATGGAGTGCTCAGACGCTCGTAAGTTGGGTTGTGTCGTCTCCTTGCTTTAGGGAGATGCGTATGCTTGGTGGACTACCGTTACTTCGGGTATGGCATAAACGAATGTCACTTGGGAATTCTTCAGAACTGCCTTTAAGAAGAAGTATCTTGGAGTCCGATATCAGGATGAGAAGAAGAGAGAATTTATGGCCTTGGTTCAGGGTAGTAAGAGGGTGTTAGAGTACGAGGTTCAGTTTGTGAGGTTGAGCCAGTTTGGTCCCGAGTTGGTTCCCAGTGAGAGGGAATGGTGTGAGAGCTTCCGATATGGTTTGACTAGGAATGTGAAGACTTATATGCTCGCTTCTGACTACACCGAGTTTGATGTTTTGGTCTCTAGGGCCAAAGATATTGAGCAGAACTTAGGCTCGAGTACTCGTGCTAGTGGGTATGATTCCGGGAAGAGACATGTGGATTGGGACAGAGATTATTCCAAGAGGCACAGAGATAAGAGGTATCAGCCTGATTCGAGACATATGGGCCGTAGCCATGAACGGGGCCATCAGGGCCAAGGGGATGTTGTTCACACTCCTAAGTGCACTAGATGCGGGAGACGCCATCCGGGCGGGTGTATGGGTACATTTGGGGTATGTTGGAACTGTGGTTCCCGAGATCATTTGAGGCGTAACTGTCCACACCCGGCTAGGGGCAGACCAGCTCCAGCTAGGGGGTTTGAGCATTAGAGAGGCCGTGGGCTTGGCCTAGGTAATTTTCAGCCGAGGAATGATGGTCAGAGAAACTTAGCTCATGTGGTGGCAGTTCAGCCCGAGGGTGGAGGACCAGCTAGGGTGTATGCACATCGAAAGGCTGGGAATGACACGAATTTCATCGCATGTAATTTCTCGTTACAGTCTTTGACTTTACTTTCTTTGATAGGTTCGGGTTCGACACAATCGTACATTTTGGGTGAGCATTCAAGGTCTCTAGGTTTATCGTATGAGTGGTTAGAGGTAGGTGTTAATGTTACTAGTTCTTTCGGTGAGACCGTGGTAGTTAGAAAGATGTATAGGAGGTGTCATTTGATGATTCAGGGCCATGTGTTTCCGGTTAACATGATGGAATTGCCCTTCTATGGTTTTGATGTGATTTTGGCCATGGATTGGCTCGTAGAGCATAGAGCTAGGGTAGACATTGAGACAAAGAGAGTCTCCTTGAGGCTTACGGATGATTTCAAAGTTGTAGTGGTGGGCTAGAACATTAAGTTCTTGTCCAATGTTGTTTCTGCTTTAGAAGCTCAGAGATTGACGGATTCAGGTTGTCAGGCGTATTTGGCTTATGTGATGAATCCGAATATGAGTGAGGTTAGACTGTAAGACATCATAACAGTTTGTGATTTTCCGAGTGTTTTTCCGAAAGAGTTGTCGGGTTTGCCTCCAGATAGAGAAGTTGAGTTTGCTATCGAGACATATTCCGATTCTGCACCCGTTTCTATTGCTCCGTATAGAATGGCACCGAAAGAGTTGAAGACACAACTTCAGGAACTGTTAGATAGAGGCTTCATTAGGTCTAGTATTTCTCCGTGGGGTGCTCCGGTCTTGTTTGTGAAGAAAAAGGACGACAATTAGAGGATGTGTATAGACTATAGGCAGTTGAACAAGGTAACGGTAAAGAACAAGTATCCCTTGCCACGGATAGATGACTTGCTTGATCAGTTGAGAGGTGCTTCAGTGTTTTCGAAGGTTGATTTGAGATCATGTTACTATCATTTGAAGGTAAAGGATGTGGACATACCGAAGACAACCTTCCGTTCATGTTATGGGCACTATGAGTTCTTGGTAATGCCTTTCGGTTTGACTAATGCTCCAGCTGCATTTATGGATATGATGAACCGAGTGTTCCACGAGTTTTTGATAGGTTTGTAGTGGTGTTCATAGATGACATCTTAGTGTACTCTAGGAGCGAGGAAGAGCATGTTGAGCATTTGCGACTAGTGCTTCAGACTATGCTTGAAAATCAGTTGTATGCCAAGTTGAGTAAGTGCGAGTTTTGGATTAAGGAGGTAGTCTTCTTAGGTCATGTGATCTCAGCCAATGGAATTAGTGTGGACCCCAAGAAGATAGAAGCCATAGTGAATTAGAAGCAACCGAAGTCGGTGACCGAAATCCATAGTTTCCTAGGCTTGGTGGGGTATTATCGAAGATTTGTCGAGGGATTTTCGAAGATTGCGGCACCCCTAACTAAATTGCTTCAGAAGAATGTTCCGTATGAGTGGTCAGATGCAAGGAAACAAGCATTTGAGAAGTTGAAGAAAGCTTTAACCGAAGCTCCTATTTTGATTCAGCCTGGACTTCGTGTTGGGTTTACCGTTGACTCTTTCGAAGAAGAATTCAATATGGGTGATAGTCGACAGATTCACTAATTGTGCTCATTTCGTACCTGTTCATACTACCTACACCTTAGATAAGTTGGCCGATCTGTACATTAGTGAGATAGTGAGGTTGCATGGGGTACCAAAATCGATTGTATCGGACCCAGATTTTTCATATGATGAAGAGTCGATTGAAATTCTTTCTACGGATAGAAAAGTGTTAAGTAGGAGGTATATCAAATTAGTCAAGGTTTCGCGGAGACACCGAGGTGTGGAAGAGTCTACTTGGGAGAGGAAGGAAGACATGGAGAAACAGTTTCCCTATCTTTTTTCGTCAGGTAATTTCAAGGACGAAATTCCTTAAATGAGGGAGAGTTGTAACGCCCGGGTTTGGGGCCCAGAGGATACTCAGGTCTGAATGTCGGGTTAAGCTAGTTAAAGATAAGCAATTTTGGGGAAACAATTTAAAATAAAATTTTTTAAAATCTTAAAAAAAGGGGTATTTAGTAAAATATAGTCAAATGGGTTTTGGAGATATGTTTTGAGTTGGAATAAAATACATTACTTCAAAATTTCCATCCATCCTTCTTCCCCCAAAGGTTTTTCACATTAAACTCCCCAAACCATAGCCACAACCTATTTTTCATCAATCTTCACCATTTGGAAGTTCAAGGAGGTAAGCAACTTGATTTCTTAATCATCTTTTCATTTCAAACTTGCTAGTAACACTTTCTTTTCAAAAGAAGGGAGATTTTTCAAGTTTCTCCATTTTGGGTAAAAATGAGGTTTTTGAGGGGTTTAAGCTCTATGGTGAAAAAAGTGGTTTGAGTGAGTTTTAAAAGATGGTTTGAGTGTAAAATGGTACTAAGATATTGAGTTTAACATGAAATCTCGAATTTTGGGAAAATGGGTGATTTTGATTAATGGGTTTTTGGGTTTTTGGCTTAGAAATGGTGGAGACTGGTTCCTAATGTTTTGGTGTTGTTGGGTTGATGTTTTTGGAGCTTTTGGACATGATTTGGATGATAAATTGATGGGGATATGGCTGATTTGAGGTTTGAGGATGCTTTTGGTTAGTATGGAATAGAAATAGGAATGCTTGTTGTTGTCGGATTTGGTGGAGTTGCTTTCAGCGAGTTCGAATGTTGAAAGATGTAATAATTACTTGTTTTGATTTGGGTAGAAGCAGCAGATAACAATTCGGGTCCTTCAGACGTCACACCGGGAGTTGCGGAAGCTTGAAGGAGAACCATTAGCTTGTTTCGGGTTTTGAGCAGGTGAGTGGGAATGTTTTAAAACTTTAAAATGGTTCAAAGAGGTATTCTTGGGGGTTTGGGTAGAGCCTTAAGGGCTAACCTAAACCCAAGTGTAAGTTCATATAATTTGCCTTGTTTTGTTAAGTGTTGTTGTGTGAAATGTGGATTGCTTTTACTCTTCGTTCTAATGTTGTTGTGTAGTCGTAATTGATGTCAAGCCTCACATGATGGTTAGTCGTGTATACGGTGTTGTGTAGTCCCACAGGTAGTGACTAGTAGATGAGTACGGTGATGTGTAGTCCTATCGGAAAAATGCAAGTTGTTGTGTACGGTGATGTGTAGTCCCACCAGGGATGGTTGTGCTTGTGCAAACCATGTTTCGTCTATGTTTCCATTTCATTGTATCTCTTTCTTAAGTGGTTTCGTTTTTAAAACTAAGATATGTGTTTTAGAACTGCATTGTTGTAGTGTTTTAGAGCTCCGCTCACTAAGCTTTTAAGCTTACGCTCTCTTTTCCCAACAATGCAGATCGTTAGAGGCTTCGGGAGGCAAGTGGGCAAGGGAGAAGTTCTTGGAGTTCTTGCTAGCTCAAAGTATGGTTTTACTAGTTGTAATAATTCTTAGACGATGGGAATACTAGACTTATATGTTAGGGAGTTGGTGTTCGAACTCCTATATTTGTCTTTGTTTAAGTTGCTTGCATGTTTTAAATGTTGATACCATGATATGTTGAAGCTTGTTATGGCTTTGGGTAGATTACCTTGCGTTTTGACTTGTTGGTGTTTTTGAAGCTAAGTGATCTTATGAGCTTTGGGTTGAGATCCATTTTGTTGTGTGTATGCATGTTTGAGGTTGTATCCATTTTGTTGGAGCCTTAAGGGCTAATCTAAGCCCAAGTGTAAGTTCATCTAATTTGCCTTGTTTTGTTAAGTGTTGGTGTGTGCAGATATTCGTGTTGTTGTGTGAAATGTGGATTGCTTTTACTCTCCGTTCTAATGTTGTTGTGTAGTCGTAATTGATGTCAAGCCTCACGTAATGGTTAGTCGTGTATACGGTGACGTGTAGTCCCACCGGTAGTGAGTAGTAGATGAGTACGGTGATATGTAGTCCCATCGAAAAAATGCTAGTTGTTGTGTACGGTGATGTGTAGTCCCACCGGGGATGGTTGTGCTTGTGCAAACCATGTTTCATCTATGTTTCCATTTCATTGTATCTCTTTCTTAAGTGGTTTCGTTTTTTTTAAAACTAAGATATGTGTTTTAAACTGTATTGTTGTTGTGTTTTAGAGCTCCGCTCACTAAGCTTTTAAACTTACGCTCTCTTTTCCCAACAATGCATATCGTTAAAGGCTCCGAGAGGCAAGTGGGCAAGGGAGGAGTTCTTGCTAGCTCAAAGTATGGTTTTACTAGTTGTAATAATGTTTAGACGATGAGAATACTAGACTTAAATGTTAGGGAGTTGGTGTTCAAACTCCTATATTTGGCTTTGTTTAAGTTGCTAGCATGTTTTAAATGTTGATACCATGATATGTTGAAGCTTGTTATGGCTTTGGGTAGATTACCTTGCGTTTTGACTTGTTGGTGTTTTTGAAGCTAAGTGTTCTTATGAGCTTTGGTTTGAGATCCATTTTGTTGCGTGTATGCATGTTTGAAGTTGTGTTTAGGGTGTCTTGCCTCTAGATTGATTGTATGAAAAGTTGCCATGTGGTTTAAGATGTTTTGGGGTAAGTTTGGGAATGTTTGGAGATTTCGAAATGCATTTTCGGGCCAAACTGTGTCCATGCATTTCAGAACGCCTGATATGGTTTCGGAACGGTCGAGCTCCAAGGGCACTCGTATCGCAACGAGGGTGGTGTCGTTTTAGTACGATTTGCTACTAGAGGCTCCTGTTTTGAAACCATGTAGGGCCGTTCCGGTACGTTTGGCCACTGGAGGCTCCTGTTCTAGAACCATGTGGGACCGTTCTGGAACGACTTGGTGTTAATTTTTGAATGAAGCCCGCGTTTTAGAACGGACAGGCCTGTTTCGAAACACAAGTAGTTAAAACGATTGAGAGGCATCTTTGAGGGTTTCCAATTGTTACATTTTAGTCCCTAATGCTTGTATGCTTCCTAGGTGGGTTTAGATGTGTCCTATGTGATGGTTTTTGCCTCATGTGCATAAAACTTGACTAATATCTACTTGTTAAGTTTAATTCATTGTATGCCTCTGCTCGGTTCGCATCTATGTTCGCTTTTCCGCTGGTTGCCTTTACACGTAGGGATAAATGTGACATCTAGACAAGATTAATAAGAAGAAAAAAAATTAGGTTTGCTAATCGGAGTGAGGCCTTAGCGAGTTTCGCTTCAGTTTTCCCCGTGTAACCCGTTCGGTTCGGTCTGCTTGCTAGGCCGAGACGAGAGGGTTATAGGACAAAACCTCGGTTAAGGGAAAAAAAGTGAAACACATATTTACTCTCCCTTAGGAAAACAACACATATAATATCTTTGAATCTTCATAATTCAATCTTGAATACTATTTTTCTGAAGATCGTGAGGGGTGCAAATTTGGAGTAGTATGTTTCATTTTGTCATCTTTGATGTATCCACATTTCGATTGACATATAACTTTTGCATTATCTCCACATAAGATAGCTTGTATCTTATATTGTGAAAGTAAATCACATATATTCTAAATATGTTGGATCAATAGTCTTAGCCAAACACATTTTTAGCTTACCTCATGCATAACAATGATTTGAGGAGACATCGATTAATGTTTGAAGATCTAAAGGTAATGATCTTTGTAGCATTTAGATAGTATTTCTGGACCAACTAATATATGGTTCTTCCAAAGCAAGGATTGATTTATCTTTCTTTCAAAGTTAAATTTATTCACATCCAATAAACTTACATTCATTAGGGTATTAAATGAATATGCTTTATCCATATTGAATCTTCTTTAAGATTCTTTCAGCTTATTTCCATTCATTAAAAAAATTATATTTAAGTGCTTGTTCTTTAGGTCGAGACAAAACCCTATCTCAAAATTCTTTTTCTCAAATGCTTTCATTAAATGCTTTGAAAGCTCTTTACGAGTTTCCAATTTGAAGCTCTTCAGGAGTTCTAATGATATTTAAATTATCATAATGAATCTTGATCCAAACTCTTTTATAAAATACACAAGGAAATTTGATCATTCTTATATTATTTTCTCAATTAGTACTCATTAAGACGATTATATCAAATGCGCCAAAATATAAATATTCAAGGGGCATATCGAAATAAATTTTCTCAGAAATTTCCAAATGCTTCTAGCATTTTAAATCCTTCAAGGATAAATAGGGATCCACAAAATAATTAAACATATATAAAATATTTCATAACTGTCATAGTAATTGCATCCACCATGAAGTAATTAAATTTTTTTCATAAATTATAATTTAAGTCGTATTTATATCTCATGGCTATTTATTTGTTCCCCACTTGCATTACACCTTTAGGTGTTTGGACTGCTGGTCCAAAAATTTTAGTTTTAGAAGTCCAAAGCGCCTTTCCACATTGGTCAATTCAATATCTATATTTCTAGATAGATATCTATATAACATTCTTATTATCCTTTTTACTTCTATAGAAGTATTCTATGTAAAATTGTTGTCGACAACTTTTTCTATTCTGGTTCTATTCTTTTCTTGTAGTGACATAACTTATCGAAACCTCTTTTCAATCTTTATTTCAGGCACCTGAAACTCTTCTAGAGTTTTATTATTGGTTATATCTTGGGTCTCTTCAGGAGCACCCGCCTCCAGTATATGACCATCTCATATTACTTTCCATTTACGAGAATTCTGATCATTGAAACCGGTTTCAATTATCATTCTTCATGCATGATTTACATCCATTTGCTCTAACATGTAATTCAATGATTACTCTCATTAAGTCAGTAAATATGTATGGCAGTTGACATATAATAACATGAATTATCTTATGAACTTTTGGTTCATATACGAGGATCTAGATAATGATAATTTATTTTTCTTCTTTATCCAGCTGATTATCCTCTCTCTGTGATGTTGAGAAAAATCATCTCATAAATGATTCTCCAATTAATGTTTAAGAATTTAAACATAAAAGGAGACTCATACTCAATATATATTTTCAACAATTTTTATTTACCCATTTTGAGCGTTGTGGTGAAGGAATTCAACTATATATCGCACATTCAAAAAATACAAAATGAGAAATGTATGCCATTTGACCAAAGCTAATCATAACAGAGAGTTTATTATAACTCGTTGGCTTGATGCGTATAAGCGCTGTTATATGTTATATACCATATGGATAATAAATATTTTGTTCTCATAGTTTATCTATTAAATAAGAGGCATCCAATTAAAATTTTTCTAAACCGTATTTTTTATAATCAATAGGCTTTGTAACAGTTATTTCAATTGATATAGCCTAAAATATAAACCCACTAACTTTAGCAAAGCAAATAGTGTTAATTGCATAATCTGAATCTTTTTCTAATCAATCTGACAAACTCATGGTTGTAAGATAATAATACATATGTAGATGCATCTAAAAAACCATGTACAAAGTTTTCCACATCTGTGGATAAATGGGTCCATATTTCATTCAAATATGCAAGACATGCAGTCTTAACTTTAGTACAAGACCTTCAAGTTTTTCTGGTAAGTGAGACCTTAATTATTTCCTTTGAGAACTAGCAACACAAGAACTTCATGTTCTTTTAGTAAGTGAAATTTAATTAATTTATTTGAGAACAAGCACTACAAGAACTTCATGTTCTTTATGCAATCTCAATCATTTTTGCATCATTATTGATCGGGATGCAAAGATTATTATATGAGAGCTAACCGTTAAATTAATAAAACTAGTATATAAGTTTGTTTAACTTGCAAACAGAGAAACAAAACGCATAACCTGCCGTAAGACAAGGCTATAACATTGTAATCAATAAAACAATATTAGACAAAGAGAGATTTAGAATCTGGATTTAAAAGAGAAGAGGGTGGGAGAAAAAATAATTTGAAGTGCAATTAAAGGAATAGCAGAGGTAAAGGTACTGAAGTAACCATAGAATACGTTGATTGTGTAAAGAATGTCAGAGATAAGATATTAGAGAAAAATAAACCAAACGAATAGTATATGCGTCTGATTTCCTCTAATTCTTACCAATGACATGCTCTTTTAATTTTGAGTCCATTCTTCATGCATTATGTATTGCAGTAGAATCTAAAGAAACTTAGTAAGCATTGGAGGTGAGATATTGGAGGAAATTAAACCGAACATCATCATCATCATCGTCATCATCATCATCATCATCATCATCATCATCATCATCATAATAATAATAATAATAATAATAATAATAATAAATATTAGAACAAAGAAGAGAGAGAATGGCGTTGGCATCGGAGCACTCTCAAGGGCGATCACAACGCAAGGTCTGGACCCTATTCGTGATGAATCTTCCACTACGATTGCATTGGAAGGGTGTGTGGCAGGTGTTCGATAGGCATGGGGTAGTGGTTGATGTCTTTATACCTAAGAAGAAATCAAAAGAGGGAAAAAGATTTGGGTTTGTGAGAATGGAATCGAAGGCAGATGCAGATAGGTTAATTGAAAGGTTGAATGGATTTCGGTTGTATGGGGCTTGGATTAGGGTGTCGTATGCACAACGGGAGGCACAGACAGAGTATTGGAGGAAGAAACCAATTGAGAAGCAAGCGGATTCGACAAGGTTTAGCTCGCAGGCGGATCGTGAATCCCAAGAGCGAAAAGGGAAGACGACTAAAATAAAGGATACTCGAACTGTGGAAGGCGTGGTGGATATAGACAAACAGGAGATTCTTAGTAAATGTGCGGTGGGATTTAGTAAATCGGCATACTGAATCCGAGAGCTTGCTTTGGAATTCCGAAAAGCAAAATTGAAGGGCTTTTCAATCATGAGAGTGGCGGGTTCAATGATCCCTTTGATGTTTGAGGACATTGAAATTAGATCGCTTCTATTAGAGGATCAGGCGTTTGCGAAGTGGCTGGAGAATGTGATGCCGTGGAATGTGACGTTGGAAATGCCAAATAGGAGAGTATGGTTGTCTGCTAGTGGAATTCCAATCCACGCATGGTCCGAAGGTACGTGCCGGAACATCGCTGATTTGTGGGGTGAATTCATCCAAATGGATGGAGAAACGATCGCACCGTCATCTTTTGAAAGTTGTCGATTTCTAATTGAGACGGATTGGTTGGACACGATCGATGAGGTACTTACTGTGAGTGTAGGAGGGTAGTCGTTTAGGGTGCATGTATCGGAGACGGAGGAAATTTTGGGCGTGAAATGTGACTGTTGCTGCGGGTTAGAGGAGGAGATTGGGGATGAGAAGACGGGCAGTGATGAGGGATCGAGCGAGGCAACGTTAAAATGCCGTGTGGGGGGGAGTAGCCATGTTGACGGGGACACAATTGTCACGGATTCATTGTCAGGGGCAACAAATAAAGTGATGCATTGGAATGATCTGTGGAAGGATCAACAGGGAGGTGAGGAGAAAATATTGGAGGCCTCGACGAGGGATATGACTTGGTTGGCGGATGAAGACGTGGGGCTGGTGTCACGCCCCATTGCTGAACAGGTGCAGCTGGTTGGTGTGGAGTATGAGAGGGCTTTGAGTGAGGAGGTCCGAGATTCAACGATGGAAATTGGTACTGAGGAACAACCGTGGATGCATGGGATAAGGTCCGAAGTCGAGAGATTTGGCAAAGCGACAGTGGTTGAAAAAAATGGGGAACTTCGGAGGGTAAGGAATATATCTAAAATTTTATTATGTAAATTATCCCCTGAAAAGAGGCAAGAAGCAAAGAAAAAAAATGGTGAAAAGGGGTAGAGGTAGACCAAAAAAGAAATCGGTTCCCACACAGGATTTTGCAAATGTTTCCCTCTCGGATTCAGATTTTGAGAATAGGAAGAAATCGATAATAAAGGAGGGGAGGGAGACATTGGCGTTGGGGAAATATATTGGTGCTGAGGCAATTGGTAACGAGGAAAACATAGTTCAGGATATTGCGAGGTTGATCGCGGATCGGGAGGGGAATCAATAGCATCTAGAGATGCGAATGTTGTCGTGGAACATGAGAGGATTGGGCTCGGGTGTGAAACAGAGAGCGGTGCCAAGTTTGGTACAACAACATAGGTGTGAGCTGCTCCTTTTGCAGGAAACGAAAATGGAGGAAATTTTGGGCGATATGGTGAGTAGAATATGGATTTCTGATGAATTTGAATTTGCTTTTGCTCCATCAAAGGGACGATCAATGGTGTTGTAGTGATATGGGATACAACACGATTTCGGGCAGAATTGATGCAGGTTGGTGAACGTTTTTTGACGGTTGAAGGAGTATGGATTCTCAAGGATTGGCGCTGTGGTGTGATCGGGCTATATGCACCTTGTGCGGTGAATGAACAAGTGGAATTGTGGACATTGGTGACGGCTGAGATGTCGAATAAGGAGATATACTAGTGTGTCGTAGGGGATTTCAACGAGGTGTTGCATCCGAAGGAGAGGCGTGGCTGTGTCTCAAGGTCGAGGGGAGTGATTATGCTACATGATTTTGTGGAAGCAAATGCGTTGCTGGATATGTCGTTGCGGGACAGGTGCTACACTTGGTTTGGTCCGGGCAAGCAATGTAGTCATCTTGATCGGTTCTTTTTGGCATCGGAATGACTGGAAAAGTTTCCAGAATTGCAATTGATTGGCTTATCGCGGGGAGTGTCGGATCATGTGCTGTTGTTGTTGGCTAGTGATTCGAGGGACAATGGACCAAAGCCTTTCCATTTTATGAATGCTTGGATGTTATCCAAGGGGTCGATAGAATTGATGGAGCATGAATGAGTGAGATTAGGGACATCGGATGTGGGGTGGGGAGATTTGGGTATATTAGCGAAGTTGCGAGGGATGAAGTCTTATATAAAGAAGTGGAATGAGCATTCGTTTGGAAATATTGATGGCTGTATTAAAATGTCTATTAGGAAGTTGGATGATATTGATAGTATGGTGGAGGATGGTTCGATTAGATGGGAGGACATAGAGGATCGTTGGAAGTTAAATGTGGAGCTATGAAGGCTATCGAAGTTCCGTGAGGTGTATTGGCGACAAAAGTCGTGTATGACTTGGTTAAAGGAAGGTGATCAGAATACAAGTTTATTTCACCGAGCTGCGAGGATCTGAATGATGCGAACTATAATTAGGGGGGCGTTTTGGCGAGGTCGATGGGTCACGGAACCAACGCAATTGAAGGCCTATTTTTTCTTTGAGTTTAGGAAACACTTTGCGCGAATTGAGATGGCTGGGTCGATGGAGGTGTTGGTTGATTTTCCGTGCTTAAGTGAATATGATGCGGCATGGTTGGAGGTTGAATTTACTGAGGAGGAAATACGCGAGGTGTTGTGGAGTTGTGAGGGATCAAAAACACCCGAACCCGATGGGTTCACTTTCGAGTTTTATAAAAAAGGATGGTCCTTTTTAAAGAGCGATGTGTTGAAGTTTGTTAAGGATTTTGCGACATCGGGTAAGCTTCCACAAGGTGTAAATTCAGCATTTGTGGTGATGATTCCAAAAAAGGAGAATCCGAAAGTGGTTGGTGATTATAGGCCAATATGCCTTTTGAATTCCCTATATAAAATACAGGCTAAATGCTTGGCGAAGAGGTTACAAGAGGTGCTGCCAAAATTGATTAGCGATGTGCAATCAGGTTTCGTTCGGGGAAGATAGATTTTGGATGGCATATTGTTAGCAAATGAAACAATTCACTCGATGCAGAAGCGACAAGGAGGTGAGGGGGGTTTAATTTTGAAATTAGATTTTGCGAAAGCTTATGATTGTATTAAGTGGGAATGTCTGGATCAAATTTTGAGCAAAATGAGATTTGGAACGGTATGGCGTAGATGGGTGATGGAGTGTGTATGCACAGCAAGGTTGTCGATTCTCGTCAATGGCTCGCCGACAGGTGAATTCGAAATGCAGAGAGGATTGCGGCAGGGTGACCCATTGTTGCCTTTACTATTTGTAATCGTTGCTGAATTATTACACCAATTTTTGCAAAATGCTATGCATTTGGAGGTGTTTAATGGGGTGTTAGTGGCCGAGGGATGTGTGGTGTCCCATATGCAGTTTGCGGATGACACGATTCTTTTTTTCCAGGCGAAGCTTGTTTATGCTATAGATTTGAAGCGCATCTTGACGTGTTTTGAATACGCATCAGGTTTGAAGATTAATTTTGCAAAGTCGAGGTTGTATGGGGTGGGTGTGGATGATGCCTTAATGGTGCGGATTGCTTCAATTTTTAGGTGCGAGTGTGATCAATTACCGATTAACTATTTGGGATTGCCTTTGGGTGTCAATCCGAGGGGCTTACAAATGTGGGATCCTTTAATTCAATGGTTCCGACAGTGTTTGGCGGGATGGAAACGTGACACACTATCTTTTGCAGGGAGGTTAGTTTTGATTAATTCAGTTTTATCAGCCCTACCGTTATTTTATATGAGCTTATTTCTGGTTCCGAGGAGTATCATAAATAGGATTGACCGTATTCGACGTAGATTTTTGTGGGGAGGATCGAACACTAAGATTAAATTAAGTAGAGTGAATTGGACTATTGCTTGTAGACCACGTCGACTTGGGGGTTTGGGTGTGGTTAATTTGCGCGCAAGAAATTTAGCGCTTTTAGCCAAGTGGAGGTGGCGATACGCCTTGCATGAAGATTCATTGTGGCGTGCTATTATTGATGCGAAATATGAGTTTAGTTCTACTAAATGGTGGCCAAATGAAGTGGGGTTACGGAAAATGTCGACCGTTTGGCGACAAATTGTTAAAGTACATGACGAGGGGGATGTGAATGGGTTGATGTGTCGGGCAGCATTTGTTTGGCAATTGGGCGATGGCGAGAAAATTCTCTTTTGGCAGGATGTGTGGTGTAGTGACGAGCCCTTGGCAGCTTTGTTTCCGCGATTATATCACCTTGTGATTGAGAAGGGGGTGACGGTAAAAGGGTATACGAGGGGAGGGAATTTTGACCATGAGGAATGGGGCAACTTCGTTGTCTAACCCTTATGTTCATTGGAACTAGTTCAGCTCTAGGAGGTCCGTGTAATGTGTTGGGATTTTCACCTCTTTCCGGCACAAAGTGATCGACTCGTGTGGGTACATTCCAATACAGGAGAGTTTTCCGTGGCGAGTTTGTACAAATTGATGCAATCGTTTGGCCTGGAGGTGGACGTGGACTTGGCTATGATTTGGAGGCTGCCCATACCGCCAAAGGCACAATTTTTTATATGGTTTGCATGGTTGAACAGGTTGCCGACGATGGATGTTTTGATTGAACGGGGGGTGCGAATAACGGGGAGGATGCACGTTGTGTGTGGTGTCGGGCGAGGGAGGAGTCGCTCGATCATATATTGGTTCGTTGCCCAGTAGTTTGGGAGGTTTGGGCTGGTTTTTTCAGTGGTGGAATGTCGACATGGTGCAGCCGTGGAGGGGGGGGGGGTGAAGGAGCTGCTGGAAATTTGTTTCGATTGTTTGTTTGTGGGACAGTTGCGCGGATGGTGGATGGCGGGGTGTGCAGCGACGCTATGGTCACTATGGTTGGCTAGAAACAATAGTTTGTTTCATAACACGCGGGCGACATCGGGGGAAATCATTTTCTTAATCAAGTTGAGGTCGATGTATTGGGTATGGATGGGAGGTAGTGCATATGTGATATTGGAGTCGGCGTGGTGGGATTTTCCGTGGAAGTGTGAATTTCAATCACGTGCTGCATCGATACGGGATAATGTGCAATGGGAACGACCACCTGCGGGAGTGTTTAAATTCAATGTTGATGGATCGGCGAGGGGAAAGCCGGGTAAGGCAGCGTGTGGGGGTGTGTTAAGGGACGAGTTTGGGCGTATTTTTGCGCTGTTTTCGGGGCCGATAGGGGTTGCAGATTCGAATGAAGCGGAGCTCCGAGCCATTTGTTATGCGCTGGAGCTTGTGTTAGAATCAAGGGTTGGACAATGTCCATTGGTGGTGGAGTCGGACTCCACAACAGCTGTTGCATGGGTCTTGCATTTGGAAAAATGGCCGTGGAAATTCTGGCGTTGGTTTCGGCGGATTGATGAGGCATGTGAGGCGTTGAATGATGTGTGTTTTCAGCATGTTTATAGAGAGGTGAATAGGCTTGCAGATGCGTTGGCGAAAAGTGGCGTAGATAGGGCGAATTGGTTTAAACAATGTGCTTAGATCGCTAGATTGTTTGGAACATTGGTGTTTGTTTTGTTCACACGCCCATGGGTACTCTTTTCCTCTGTAGGATTTAGAGAGATTTTTAACGAGGCCTATGGGCGTGATGGTCATGTATGTTCACTTCTTTAATAAAACATGCATGTTGCCGAGTTAAATAATAATAATAATAATAATAATAACAACAACAACAACAACAACAACAACAACAACAACCACCACCACCCAAGGGAATATGGGAATTGAACTCTCTGTATATATCCATTAGAATATGAGAATTGAACTCTCAACTCCACCTTTCCAAGATGCTTATATAGAGGAAGAAGATAAAAGGGGTTATTGGAGATGCATCAAAAATCTAGTGACCTCTTTTTTTGTTTTACTAACACGTGATTACTCTTCCCTTTAACGCTCAAATATTAATGCTATATTAAAATATTCTTATGTTAATGCTTATATATATATATATATATATAATCAGGGACAGACGCAGGACTTTAAGTTAAGGGGGTGAACTTATAAAAGTTTAGGGGGCGAAAATAGATTTTTAATAGAAAATATATAGAAAAAATCTAAAAAAAATGTCTAACTCGTATAGGAAATTTAAAATTTTAGGGGGGACGACTGTCCCCACCTGCCCCGCTTGGTCCATCACTGTTTATAATTATTTAATTTAAGTTTGGGTTAGGCTGAATCATCCTAAATTCAAGAAATTTATGACATAAAAGGTAGAAAATCAAACTTATAAAATTTATAAAATAGATTAAGTTAGCCGAATTTTTATTTATGAAATTAGTAATCGTTTTTTTATAATAATTGTACAATTATTTTATTAATTAGTCAAGATAATGTACCAAACCAGCTGAATTGAGTTGATTCCGTTATTTGGGTTCTAAATCATGATGGATCAATTATTGATTATTCTTCATAAAAAATAAAATAAAAACTCACATTTAACGGTATTGAAAGTGGAATAAATTATCGATTACTTATTCATTCTCGTGCATTATAAAAAAATAATGAGCTTATGAACTACGTGCTCAATTAAATTGGCTTATGCACTACGTGCTCAATCCCCTTTTGGTCCGCATGATATTGTATGGCAGTTGTTACAGAAGTTTGGTGGCTTCTAACACATCAAAACCTTCATGTGGCTGGCTTGTTGCGACAAATTAATAACTATTGTTAATCGGGTGAAAAGCCATTTTACCCTGTAGAAGTTAGGCAGTTAGTGTTAGTTGCGTTTGTTAGATGATAGTTTTTCCTTTATTAGTTGATTAGCAATTTGATGTATAAATATGGGACTCTTATGTATATTAAATGCATGATGAATATATAAAGTGAATTAATATTTTCTCTGAGTCAAAATTAATATAGTATCAGGCTTTTTCAATCCTTTCTCTCAGAGTTCTTTTTGGGTTCACACTTCCTTTATTCATTATTTGTAAAAGCCCTTTCTTGATTTTTGGGCCTCACTATTTCTCCTTCTCCATTTCTTGTTCGGCCGTTTGCCCTATTTTCCCTTTTTTTCTTGTTTTCACGATGCCACCGGAGACAGACACTACCACCGTCGATTTCAACCATCCATTGTATCTCCACCCCTCGGATGCTCCTGACATGACTCTCATTTCTCATCTTCTCACTGGGCTTGACAATTAAACGATTTGGAGCTGTTCGATGTGGATTTCTCTCCTTGCCAAAAACAAACTAGGGTTTGTTGATGGGAATTATCGCCTGATTCTTATGCCGAATATCACTGGGCTCAATGGGACCGCTGTAATCATGTCGTTCTCTCTTGGATAATCAATTTTGTTAGCAAGGATTTGTCCGCTGGAATCATTTTTGCATCGAGCGTTGCTCTAGTTTGGAGCGACTTGAAGGAACGATTTGACAAGGTTGATGGATCCCGTGTGTTCTTTCTTCATCATGAAATTGACACTCTCACTCAGGGTAAGGTCTCTGTCTCTAGTTGTTTCACGAGGTTGAAAATGCTCTGGGATGAGCACAGTGCTTTGGTTCCTTTATCTACTTGTGCTTGTGAGCAATCTGAACGAAATCTAGAGCATATTTCCCAACAACGCCTCTTTCAATTTTTGATGGGCCTCAATGACATAAGCCGCACTTCCCAGCCAGATTATGTTGATGAAGTCGTTGCCTTCTGCAAATCAGGCTTACTCGATGGTTGTTCAGAACGAGTCTCATCGTCTTCATCTCTCAGGGTTACTTCCTTCGCTTGATTCCTCTGTTCTTTTCTCTAATGCTTGTGGTGCTCGTCGTCAGTTTACTGGGACATGCGATCACTATAAAATCAAGGGGCATAAAAAGGAGAATTGTTATCGCCTTATCGGTTTTCCTGAGGATTTCAAGTTCAACAAGAAGCGAGGATATCCTTTGGCCGCGATAACCATCAATTCTGATTCTGGTGATGGAATTCCTTCTACTTCAGTTCCTTCCAATTCAGCTTTGCATGGGATTCCTTCTGCTCCTCTAGCTTTTACTCCAGAGCAGTACACTCAGATTTTAGAGCTTCTCAATAACGCTTCAATTCCAGATTCCTTTGCGAATCTGGCATGTATTTTTCCCTTTTTCTCTATTGCTACAAATTCAATTCAACGAATCTTGGATTCTGGCGCAACAGATCATATATTGTCTGATTTCAGTGGCTTGACTAATCCTGTTCCGTGTCATTCTTCTCGTTTTGTTCAGCTTCCCAATGGTAAAACCTCTCATGTCACCCATATAGGTTCTGTTACTTTACTAAATGGTCTCTGTTTGTCAAATATGTTGTTTGTTCCAAATTTCACGCATAATCTCATTTTTTTTTCCAAATTGACTCGTGAGTTGCATTTTGCTATTCTCTTTTATCCTAATTTTTGCTTATTGCAGGATCTTTGCAATGGCATGATGAGGGAGATTGGTAAAGAGTCTAGAGGTCTCTACCTGTTTCATTCTTTGAGTAATGTCAACTCTTATTTCTCTTCTAATGTTTTCTCCTTTCACTATTGTTTCTGATTCTGTTTGTATGGTTTATGATGTTAATAAAATGATTCTTTGGCATGCTAGATTAGGGCATGTTCCATCAGCTCAACTAAATAGATTGCCTATGTTTCATAACACTTCTGTTAGCAATTCTCTTGTTCATGATTGTGACATTTTTCCTCTTGCTCGCCAAACTCGGCTGCCCTTTCCTACTGGCACTTCTAAGTCTACTACTCCTTTTGCTTTAATTCATATCGAACTTTGGGGCCCTTATCGTGTTTCAACACACAATGGTCCTCGTTATTTTTTTACCATTCTAGATGACTATTCTCACATGTCTTGGGTGTATTTACTGAAGTTGAATAGTGATGTTGCCTTATGTCTTTAAAAGTTTCTTACCTGTGTCCAAACTCAGTTTACTGCACACGTTAAGATTATTCGCAGTGATAATGGCAGTGAATTTTTCAATTCCACTTGATCATCCTTGTTCTCTAGTCTTGGCATTTTCCATCAGAGTTCTTGTATCCATACACCCCAACAAAATGGAAATGCCAACGTAAGCATGAACACCTTCTTGAAGTAGCTATGGCACTCAAATTTCAATCTAAAGTTCCTTTAAACTTTTGGGGGGAATGTTTCCTAACTGCCTGTTATATAATCAATCAGTTACCTTCTTCTATTTTATCTTGGAAATCCCCTTTTGAATTTTTGTATGGTTAACCCCTTAATTTCTCTCATTTTCGTATTTTTAGTTGTCTTTGCTATTCTACCAGGCTCCATAATACTGATAAATTTGCTTCTCGGGCAATCCATTCTGTTTTTTAGGTTATTCATTAACTCAGAAAGGTTATATCCTTTTCAACTTAGAATCCAAAACTTTTCATATTAGCCGCGATGTTGTTTTTCATGAAAACCAGTTTCCTTTTCATAATCCCTCTTTATCATCTATTTTTCCTTCTAACCCCCTCATCATAGATTCGGAGTTTTTGTACATACCTTTTTCTCACCCTCATTCACCACCTCAACCTACACCTCAACCTGCTTCACCACCTCAACATATATCACAACCTCAACCTACATCACAACATATTTCACCACATTCTTCTTCTTCTGTCCCTGCTCCTGACTCAACTTCACATCATTCTTTTTCTTCTGTCCCTGCTCATGACTCAACTTCAGTACATGCACCTGTGTTTGTTCTTGGGTCTCAGCGTTCTACTAGAGTTACTAAACCACCTTCATGGTTACAAGATTATTCTTGTCCAAGAATTTCTCATTCCTCTGCAGGTCCATCTAATTCTTCTTCATCAACAGATCAGTCTTGTTCTTTTTCTATCTTATTCTCATTTATCTGTTGATACACAAGTTTTCTTAGCCTTTATTTCTCACATTTTCGAGCCTCAATCTTATTATGAGGCTATTCAGAATCCCCACTGGATTCAAGCCATGTCTGAGGAGATTCAAGCCTTGCAATCTGACAATACATGGACTGTTGAACCATCACCTCCAGGAAAAGTTGCTTTTGGGTGTAAGTGGGTTTATAAGGTTAAATACAAGGCTTTGGGTGAGGTTGAAGGGTACAAAGCTCACCTTGTTGCCAAGGGTTACAATCAAAAGTAGGGGATTGATTATGTTGAAACATTCTCTCCTGTTGATAAGATGGTTACTATTCAAACAATTCTTGCTCTTGCTTCTGTTTATCACTGGCCATTGTTCCAAATGGATGTTTTCAATGCCTTCTTACAAGGTGATCTCACTGAGAAAGTTTACATGACTTTGCCTGAAGGGTTTTGTAGCCAGGGGAGGGAATGGCTTGTAGGCTACAAAAATCCTTATATGGATTGAAACAAGTATCCAGGCAATGTAATTTAAAACTTATTGAAGCTTTAATTACAACCGATTTTTATGCAGAGCAAGTATGATTACTCACTGCTTACTACAAAACATCAAGGCAAGATAGGTATTCTCCTTGTTTATGTGGATGATTTACTCATAACCGAGAATGACAAGGCCTTGATTGATGAGTTGAAGTAGACTTTAAACTGCAAATTTAGAATGAAAGATCTTGGAGAGCTAAAGTATTTCCTGGGCATTGAGGTGTTGAGATCAAGAGAAAGGATCTTATTAAATCAAAGGAAGTATGCTCTTGAGCTTATTGAAGAAACTAGCTTAGGGGAGCCAAACCAGCTTCAACTCCTTTGGAACAAAATCTGAAGTTGACCACAACAGATTATGATAAAGCAGTGCAACATGATATAGTTGTTGAATTGCTAGAAGATAAACTAGTCTATCAAAGAATAATTGGAAGGCTAATATACCTTACATATACCAAGCCTGATATCACTTTTGCAATAAACCATTTGAGCTAGTTTATGCAATTTCCAAAGAAGACACACATGGATGCTGCTCTCAGAATAATAAGATATATCAAGAAAGAACCAGTCCTTGGGATTCTGTTGCCAACATCAAATGATTTTCAGATTAAAGCTTATTGTGATTCTGATTGGGCCTTTTGTCCAATGACAAGAAAATCAATCATTGGTTTTTGTATTCTGTTTGGAGGACCTCTTATACCATGGAAATCTAAGAAACATAGTGTAATAGCAAGATCTTCAGCAAAGGTTGAGTATAGAGCCATGGATGCTGTTACATCTGAAATAGTATGGTTAAAAGGTTTGCTTAAAGAGTTGAGTTTGAAGAAGTTATAGCCGGTGAGACTGTATTGTGATAGTAAGGCAACACTTCATATTGCAGCTAATCATGTTTTCCATGAGCGCACGAAGCACATCGAGATTGACTGTCATTTCGTGAGAGAAAAGATTCAAGAGAAGGTGATTCAGATTGAGCACATTTCTACTCTTGAACAACTTGCAGATATCATGACTAAGGCTCTGGGTTATCAACAACATGGATACTTGACTTCCAAGTTGGGAATCAAAAATGTTTTTAATTCCCAACTTGAGGGGGAGTGTAAAAGTTAGGCAGTTAGTGTTAGTTGCGTTTGTTAGATGGTAGTTTTTCCTTTGTTAGTTGGTTAGCATTTGATGTATAAATATGAGACTCTTATGTACATTAAATGCTTGATGAATATACAAAGTGAATTAATATTTTCTCTGAGTCATAATTAACATACCATTGACAGTCGGTGTCCTACGTGCGTTGTAGACAAGGAGGACGTAAACCATTTATGGTGATGTGTCCTTCGGCCTTCATAACATGGGAGGCTTTGATTAAACGTGAAAGGTTAACTGATTTTTTTACCATGGAACTTAGGGATTGGTACGTGTGAACCTGTTCGATCCAACATACTTTGCAGAGGAGAGCGGAGATTGGGACCTCCTTTTTGGTTCAGTTCTTTGGAATATTTGGTTATACATGAAATCTCTGTCCGAGCCACAAACTGCAGGAAATCTCTGTCCGAGCTATAAATTTGCAACCTATTTCGACTCATCCTAGAGCTTTTGTGCAGGGACGACATGATGCGTGGTCACCGCCACCACAGGGATGGTTTAAATCAAATAAAAATGGAGCTCGTAGGGAGTTGGATGGTCGAGCAACATGTGGAGGAATTTTCCATGACTCTGATGGTAATTGGAGCTTGGGGCACTCAAAGTTTATAGGGGTCTGCTCTGTCGTGGATTCCGAGCTGTGGGGTGTGACGGACCCAAGACTTTAGGTTAGGAGGGGCGAACCTATAAATTTCTAGGGGGGGCGAACTTATAAAAGTTTAGGGGGGGGGGGGGCAAAAATACATTTTTAATAGAAAATACATAGAAAAATTCTAAAATTTTTCTAAATCATATATGATTTTCAAAATTTTAGGGGGTGCGGTTGCCCCCCCAGCACCCCCCTCGGTCCATCCCTGTGTGCATATGTGCTTGGAAAATGGTTATTAGCCATATTAACGTTGAGATGGATAGCTTGGATGCTCTTCGTATTTTACAAAAATGATAGCTTGGATGCTCTTCCCATTTTATAGAAAGATTCACAATTGCAAGGGGTGCCGGGTATTGCAATACATATATTCGAATTGTGTCGTCGTGAGTGGATAATATCCTTTTGACACGTTCTTCGTAGCGGTAATAAAGTTACCAACCAATTGGTGAAGTTTCCAGGGATGGATGATCTTGCAGTTCGATTCTATAATGTTCCATTTGTTGCAATTGGTCATTTGTTGCAGGAGGATGTTTGTCCGTAGATCCAAAGTGCAACACCCATAGAGTTTTGTGTTGGAAAAATTCGATAATTTTAGAGTTTTGAATGAGAAATTGATTCAAACATTGTTGAGGAAAACGTGGAACAAATTGTTGGTTCGTAAATGTGCAGACGTGCACGACATGGGTAACGCAAATATCTGAACTGGTCTGGTCCTCTGTGGGCCTGCAGATATTTTGACCAAAATTTAAAATAATTTTTCTTCAAATAAGACCATATATTTGCCAAATTTTATCTTGGAATTAAAAGTGTAAATATTGAAAGTTATCTTTAATTCAAATAGTAATTTTAAAAATTGCTCTATAGAAGAATCAATTGATTCTCAATATTAAATGCTTCATTAGGTCAAAATTTCCACTTATACCCTCATGAAACTCCTATAAATAGAGAGTAAACCTTTTAGGTTTTGCCCAACTCAAAATCATAGAAAATTTTTATTGTTTTACTCTATGGATTTTACAAGTGATTTTCGGTGGTAAGCGAAGGCAAGGGTCAGTTCTTGATCTCCACAGTAGTGCAACTGTAGCTGATTATCTGTTATTGTATCCTAGGAGACAGACGACCAACAAGCTCGAGCACCATAGGAATGACCGAAAATTTGTCTTAAAAAATTACATTTGTTGTATCTAATTTATTTCTTGTTCGTTCAAAATCAATATAATATTTCTAGTTTATTGATTATATTATGTCTTGGATTAACGATTTTCTAATAATCTTATGATAGATTTTAAGTTTGAATCCAAGACGAAAATATTATTATGTTCGTGTTTACGACAAGACTATATCATACGTATTGGTGGCATTTGTTGGGATCTCTAGAATTCGAATGCAATACAAAGGCCATGAATAATATATCAAGATGCGTAGATGTGCAAAGGATGAGGAAACATGCAATTCCTTCCAACAAGCACGTACGATGAGCAAACGTGCAAAGGATCCATGTGGGGCCAATGGCCGAATTCGCAAATAGAGTTTCTGCCAACTCTATGTTTATGGTGCAATGTAGGGATGTAAAAACAGGTAATCGGACAGGTTTCAGGTCGGGTAAAATCAGATACAGGTCATTTTAGGTAAAAAAAATTTTTTGACTCGACTCGGGTCGGGTGCGGGTCCATTTCAGGTCGGGTCCATTTCAGGTCGGGTCCATTTCAGGCCGGGTCCATTTCAGGTCGAGTCCACTTCAGGTCGGGTTAGAATGGGTCGGGTCCGAAGCAGATAATTGGCAGGTTAATTCGGGTTCAGATACACTTCAAGTCGGGTCCATTTCAGTTCGGGTTCATTTCAGGTCGGGTTCGTTTCAGGTCGGGTCCATTTCAGGTCGGGTCCGTTTCAGGTCGGGTCTATTTCAGGTCGGGTTCATTTCAGGTCGGGTTCATTTCAGGTCAGGTGCATTTCAGGTCGGGTGCATTTTAGGTCGGGTAATTTCAGGTCGGGTAGTTTCAGGTCGGGTAATTCAGGTCGGGGTATTTTCGGGATTGAAATTCGTATTCAGTTTGAGTTCGGTCGTACAACCGTATAAGTAGTTGATAGACTTTAGGTTGACCTTCGTCAATCGTCATTAATTTTGAGTTAATTATTTAAAGTCATATCAAATTAAAATTATAAAACATTAGAGTAATTAAAAAAATAATCAAAATGGGTCGATTTGGAATGAAAATGGGTCAATTTGGATTACAAATAAAATTTCAGGGATTATAATGAACATAAATATCAAATTAAAATTATAAAACATTAGACAAATTTAAAAGAAATCAAGGAAAATGGGTATTTTGGAATAAAAATAAAGTTTTGGGGACTATAATGAACAAAAATATCAAATTAAAAGTATAAAATTTAGAGTAATTAAAAAAAACAATAAGTATAGGTCAATTTAGAATAAAAATAAAGTTTTAGTGTCTAGAATGAACAAAATTTAAAATTAAAACTATAAAACATGATGAATTAAAATATATATAAGGGTCAATATGGAATTAAAATAAAGTTAAAGGCTTCATGCATTAATATGTACACACACGTACTTACATACATTAGGGGTTAGGTTTTAGTGTTTAAGGTTTAGGGTCTAAGGATTAGGGGGAAGTAATTATGGTTTAGGGATCAATGTTTAGGGTTTGGGGTAGGGTTGAGGGTTCATGCATTAATATGTACACACATATATACATTAGGGGTTGGTTTTAGTGTTTAAGGTTTAGGGTTTAGTGTTTATGGTTTAGGATTAGGGTTTAGTGTTTAGGGTTATGGTTAGGGTTAATGCATTAATATGTACACACACATACTTACATACATTAGGGGTTAGGTTTTAGTGTGTAAGGATTATGGTTTAAGGTTTAGGGTTAATGTATTTATATGTACACACGTACATACTTACATACAGTAGGGGTTGGGGTTTATTGTTTAAGGTTTATGGGTTAAGGATTATTGTTTATGGTTTGGTGTTTGGGGTTTATGGTTTTAGTGTTTATGGTTTAGGGTTTAGGGTTAATGCATTAATATGTATACACATATATACTTACATACAGTAGGGTTTGGGTTTTAGTGCTTATGGTTTAGGGTTTAGGGTTTATGCATTAATATGTACACATGTACATACTTACATAAATTAGGGGTTATGTTTTAGTGTTTATGGTTTGAGGTTTAATGTTTAGTGCTTAGGGTTTTATGGTTTAGAGATTAGGGTTTAGGGTATCCACTTTTATATATACAAATATTGTAATATAAATTCTAAAATAAAAAAAACACGAAACCCTAATAATTTAATGTTTTAACGAGTTAAATTGAAACTTAAAAATCAAAATTAGGACCTAAATGTAAAGTACCAAAGTATAAGAGGACTATAACAATGATTTTCCCTAAACCAAAAAACTGGCGGGCAGATTCCCACCGAATCTAAATTGGAAATCAAAATTTCAATTTTTTTCAATTTGGCGGACACTTTCCCACCAAAATTTCATTTTTTTCATTTTACTCCCTAAATTTTATTTTTATTTTAAATTGACCTACATTTATTTTTTTTAATTTCTCCAATGTTTTATTATTTTAATTTAATATTTTCTTCAATCTAGTCCCTTAACTTTATTTTAATTCCACATTGACTCATATATATATATATATATATTTAATTAATCATCTTTTATACTTTTAATTTGATATTTTTGTTTATTATAGTCCCCAAAACTTTATTTTTATTCCAAATTGACCCGTTTTCATTGTTTTATTTTAAATTTGTCTAATGTTTTATAATTTTAATTTGATATTTTTGTTCATTATAATCCGTGAAACTTTATTTTTAATCCAAATTAACCCCTTTCCAGTCCAAATTGACTCATTTTCATTATTTTTTCAATTACTCCAATGTTTTATAATTTTAATTTGATATAACTTTAAATAATTAACTCCAAATCAATGACGATTGACGAAGGCCAACCTAAGTGTATTAATTTTAAGTTATTTTTATGTTATAACAGTTAATTTTTTAACTTAAGTGTATTAATTCTATTTTATATCTTAACTTAAGTCTACAATTTGTAACTTAAGACAACAATTAATTAATTTGTTCTAATTAAGTAAATCATCTATTTTATAACTTAATCATTTTTGAACTTCAAAAATTGTAGTAAGACTTGTACGGAAATTTTTGAACTACAAAAATAATAAAATTAATTAATCTGTTCTAATTAATCTTTTTTAACATTAATTTACTTAAGTCTACAATTTTAAACTTGAATCTATTATACATAAGTTATAACTTTACTAAATTTTGTAAATTGAATCTGTTAAGTATAAAATAATAAAATTGTACTTACAATTTTTTTTTGTAACTTTACTAAATTTACTTAATCATTTTTGAACTACAAATGTTATACATAAGTTATAACTTTACTAAATTTTATAACTTGAATCTGTTAAGTATAAAAAAGAATAAAATTGTACTTACAAATTTTTTTATAACTTTAGTAAATTTTATGAACTACAAATGCATATACAACTTTAGTAAATTTGTAGTTCATAAATTAACGTTTAAGACTTATACAACTGTTATTTATTTTTTTATAATTTGTAAGTCTACAATTTTAGTCAAGTTAATGAATAAACTTAAAAATTAAAAACAACTCTTCATTTAATTTTTGTAGTTCAAAAATTATCAATTACTTATTCTTTTTTCAACTTTAGTACTTAATATATATATATATATATGTATGCGTGCATATACATCACCTACATCAATATATGTAGGTGTATATGTATATACATTATATATGTATATGGTATATCAACTTCTAAATTTTTTTAATTCATCATGTCATAGGTTTCAGGTTAATTTCAGCTCAGGTCAACAACAGGTCGGGTCACTTAACAGGTCGGGTTTAAAGCAGGTCGGGTTCAAAACAAGTCGGGTCCATTTCAGGTCGGGTCCATTTCAGGTCGGGTCCATTTTCAGGTCGGGTCCATTTCAGGTCGGGTCCATTTCAGGTCGGGTTCATTTCAGGTCGGGTAAAATCGGATATCGGGTCAATTCATTCGGGTAAATTCGGTTATATTCCAGGTCGGCTTCGGGTTCGGGTTCGTTTCAGTCGGACGTAGGTCGGGTTTCAGGTCCAAATTAACAGGTCCAATTCGGGTTCAGGTCGTTTTCAGTCGGACGCAGATCGGGTTCGGTTACTACAGTAACAGGTCAAATTCGGGTTCGGATCAACAACAGTCGGTTGCAGATCGGGTTCGGGTCATCAAAACCTCGGGTCAAATCAAGTTCTGACTCGAGCAAGTTTCAGTCGAGTTTCCATGTTCTGACTTGTTTTTACATCCCTAGTGCAATGGCACAATCTCTAAACCTATTAAAAGTGGTTAGATGCATATAAGGTAATTTGGTCCTTATTAACGTTATATACTTTATTGTGTTTTTATATGTTTAGGGAAATTTCCATTTCTTTACCGTGTTTCCCATATATTAAGGTAATAATCCTTAATTAATTTACTTTTAATCTGATATGAAATATGGTAATATTAAAATCATATGTAAATACATGTGTACGTGTATTTTTAAGGTAAAGCACTAAATTTTGATATACATGGAATATCCAATTGCTTTATGTTTTGTTCCTTTTCTATGTTTGTTGTTTCTTAACGTTTTTATTTTCTTGTGAAAGTTGCTATAATAATTTATACAAGAAAAATGCTCTCCAAATGGGAGATGGATTGTGATACAAGTCAAAGATTTGCCAAGTTTTAAACTTAATATATTTAAGGTAAATCCTTAAATTATAATTCTATTTTAGTAATATTTATGGTATTTTTACCTTAAATAATTTTTGGCCTTTAATATATATGGCATGGATATTTTCCCTTCATACTAATAATTTCTTTTTGAGAAAATTTATAGTGACGAACATGATGCTCAGGTGAAATCGTGATTTGTTTTGGAAACAAATATCTCTTAAATAATTCGTTTTGAGAATTAATTCTCGTCGTTTTAACGAGTTTACTTGATCTTCCAAACAAGAATCAATGGAATTAAAATCAAAGAATTAATTCCTTTTGATTTCTGTTGGTTAAACAGAATTAAGTTGGATTGATATATCTATTGTTTAACAGAAGATATAACAAAGGAAATAAATCATTAAATTTATTTCTATGCTATAATTATGTGTTGATTCTAACTTGTTAAGCAAAATAAATGGTTGGATTTAATTTCGTGAGAATCTAGAATGATTCAATCTTGAAATAAATTGGTGAATTTATTTTGGAAAAAAGAAATAACTTAAATTTATTATTTCTTAAAGAATCAAATATGATTCGATTTTGGAAATAAATCAGTGAATTTATTTTGGGAAGTAACATTGGTTATCAAATTCACAGCGCTGATTCCGGCTGAGATCTCGAATCAAAGCACAGAAGAACTTTGTTCTCTATGTCAAAATTAAATTATTAAAGCCTATTTTGACGCATACTATGAAGTGCAAGGTGTTTAAAAATGGCTAAAGAATTGTGAGGGTAAACGAATTATTGAAAGACAATTTGAAAGTGCATGTCTAGGATTGGTTCTTTGAAAGACTTGGTATTTAAGCGTGCCTAGTGCACCACCTCTCTTTAATAAGTTGCCTACTTGGTGCACTATTTATTATTGTTCTTTCTATTAAGACAATGTGAACTTTTGTTTTGGGGTTTAGTTTACTAAATCTCTATCGTCTAAAAAAAGTTAAAAAAAATATATTTTTGCTTCTGGTTTTAGTCTCTAACAAAATTCCTGATGTTTAACAGATTCATAATACTTTGGTTTTGGATTGTGTCTATATGACACAATGGGAAAAACCAGTAAAATTATTTGGAAAGATTTTCAAACGTGACAAAAAATATGTTGCACATTTGACCATGATAAATCTGGTCAAAGTTTTGAAAGATGATCCTCCTATGATTAGAGGGGATAAGGTAAATATTGTTACCACATTCAAATGTTACTAAGGTAAATATTGTTGTGAGAAATATTGCAGGGCAAATGTAGCGGAAGTAAAAAATGACTTCAAGAAAACAAACCCTAGACAAGGTCTTATCTAAGACCAAAAGGGCGGTGTGTTCAAGAAGCAAGATTTCATGAGAAATACTTCAATTACCATAAGATGGGAAATAAGTCTACGAACTATAGACTTCTAAACGATGTCAATGTTAATGACATAACAATTGACATGGCAAAATAATGTTGAAGGAATACATTTATTACCTTTATTGACGATAAAAAGTGTTATGTGCATTTGCTTAAAAAAACAAAATCGAAGCTATAGAGAAAATCGTTCTCTATAAGCATGATGTTGAAACTCAAACTTAATTAAGGGATTAAGATGGGGAGAAGCCCTACATGAGTAACATTGGTACCATAATGTGACTAACATGTGGGGGGAGTTGTTAAATCAACTAATTATCTTTTAAATGATATTTTCCACAACAAAAGAAACAAGACACCATATGAGTTATGAAAGGTAATTAAACCTTCCTACAACAACTTGAAAATGTGGGGGTGTCTTGCAAAGGTAATGACCTCATTACTGAAGCAAATGGAAATAGATCCCCAAAATGGTGGATTGTATTTTTATTAGCAACGAATATCGATTTCTTGTGTATGAATCGAAGAACCCTGAAATTCACAAGAATACGATAATAGAATCAAAGAATGCCTCTTTCTTTGAAAATGCATTCCCTTGTAAAACTAGGAAAGTTGGTCAAAGTTCAATGAAATAGACTTCAGAGTCTATCGATAAAGATGGCTCAATCGATCAACAAGGGTTTGAGCTTGAAATAGAGCCACAAAGAAGTAAACGAGAAAGGGTAGAAAAATTCTTTGGATCAAATTTTTCTTACCTTTATGCTAGAGGTTGAACCTCTAACATATACATTCATCTGAAGGCAGCTTATGGAGGGATTCCATTAAGAGTAAAATTGATTCCATCATGCAAAACCATACGTGGGAATTAGTGAGTTCTAAATGGATTTTCAAACAAAAAATGAAAGCAGATGGAACAATTGATAAGTACAAGGCCAAATTGGTAATAAAAGGTTACCGACAAAAGGAATGCCTTGACTATTTCAATACATACTCTCATGTATCAAGGATAACCTCTATAAGGATGATACTTGCAATTGTCGCTTTGTGGAATCTAGAAGTACATCAAATAGATGTTAAAACAGTTTTTCTAAATAGAAATCTTGATGAGAAATATACATGGAACAACCTGAGGGTCATGTAGTTTCAAGTCAATCGAAGAAAGTTTTTAGATTAGTGAGGTCCTTATATAGTCTTAAACAAGCACCAAAGTAAAGACATGAGAAGTTCGATAATGTCATGATGACAAACGACTTCAAGATAAATGAGTGTGACAAATGTGTATATGTCAAAACTACTAACATTGGATATATTATTCTATGTTTGTATGTTGATAACATACTCATTGTTGGAAGCAACAATGAAATGGAGAACGTACCAAAGACTTGTCAAATTCAAGATTGACATGAAAAATATGAGATTGACATATTTGATTTTGGGCATCCAAATCAAACGGTCACTTGAAGATCTCATATTAACGTAGTCACACTACATGGACAATAGAAGTTTGGAAATGATGTTTCCGGCATAGCTAGAATTCCAATAAATACATGAAAACATTTTTCCAAGAACAAAGACCAAAGTGTTGACCAAGTGGAATATGCAAGGGTCATAGGTAGTTTAATATACCTCACGAGCTGCTTTAGACCGGATATTACTTTTACTGTGAGCAGTTTAAGCATATTCACAAGCAATCCAATTGAAAACCACTGGAAAGAGATTGTGAGGGTACTGAGATATCTTAGATATACTCTAAAATATGGATTGTATTATTCTAGAAATCCTACTATTTAGAAGGATACTCCAATGCCAGTTGGATATTTGATATTCAAGATACCAAAGGCACAAGTTGATATGTCTTCACTTTAAGAGGAGGAATCGTGTCATGGAAATCCTCAAGACAAACGGTTATAACCAGATCCACAATGGAATCTGAGTTTGTAGCTCTAGACTATTATGGAGAAGAAGTCAAATGGCTTCAGAAATTTCTTGGAGGATATTCCTGAACGGTCAAATCCAGTGTCCACAATGTGCATACATTGTGATGACCAAGCGAAAATTGGTAGAGCATAGAGCTTGTGTATAATGGGAAGTCGAGACATATGCGTTGTCGACATAATATCGTTAGACAACTGATCTCAAATGAAGTTATCTCTATTGATTTTGTGAAATCAAAGGATAACATTGCAGATCCACCAACCAAAGGGTTAAATCGAGATCAAGTTGAGAAAACATTGAAAGGAATGGGACTAAAGCCTAGGAAAATTTAAGGCGCTATGTGAAGGAAAAGCCTACCTAGTTGACTGGAGATCCCAAGATCTAGGTTCAAAGGGACAACCTAATTGTATAAACTTGTGCGGTCATTGCTGGGGTTCTTATTTCCAAGTCCATTCCTATGATGTAAACAATTATCAAAGTGGTTTAGGCTAAGAAATGTTTTTAATGACCATTGTGTGCTTTGGTGAGTCAAGAAACATAAGTCACCTATATGAGAGCGAAGTGGGGCCGCTTCAAGAAGACTATTGGGCACAGTTATTTCAAACTCTTGCAGAACCATGCAATGTCCACAACCATATGAGCATACCCATGAGAACTAATACTCTTGTCAGAAAGGTAGTTGTGTGAAGTATACCATCGTTTACAAAAACGACAGACAGTTTAAAGACATCACGTCTACTAATCACCAGTAAAGTAAATATACTTTCATAAGGGAAGGTTCAAGGGTGCACACCTACCTATCCTATGCAACTATCGGCCGTAGAATCTATCACCACATCGAGTCAAAATGTTTTTGATTAAATCAATTTCATTCATGTGGGGGATTGTTGGAAAAATTCGATAATTTTGGAGCTTTGAATGAGAAATTGATTCAAATGTTGTTGAGGAAAATGCGGAACCAATTTTGGTTCGTAAATGTGCAGACATGGGTAACGCAAATTTCTGAACCGGTCCTGTCCTCTGTGATCATGCAGATATTTTGACCTAAATTTAAAATAATTTTTCTTCAAATAAGAGCATATATTTGCCAAATTTTATCTTAGAATTAAAAGGGTACATATTGAAAGTTACCTTTAATTCAAATAGTAATTTTGGAAATTGCTCTATAGAAGGATCAATTAATTCTCAATATTTAATGCTCTATTAGGTCAAAATTTCCACTTATACCCTCATGAAACTCCTATAAATAGGGAGTAAACCTTTTAGGTTTTACGCAACTCAAAACCATAGAAAAATTTTATTGTTTTACCTTGTGGATTTTACAAGTGGTTTTCGGTGGTAGGCGAAGACAAGGGTCGGTTCGTGATCTCCACAGTAGTGCAACTGTGGCTGATTATCTGTTGTTGTATCCTGTGAGATAGACGACCAACGAGCTCGAGCACCATAGGAGTGGCCGAAAATCTATCCTAAGGAAACTACGTTCGTGTAGGTCTCAACACGTTTTCTTTCGGTTTTCGTTTCAAATCAGTTTGAATTACATATTGTTGTATCTAATTTATTTCTTGTTCGTTCAATATCAATTTTAGGCTCGATATCCTTCAACCGAAATGCTTGCCAAGTTATGGAAAAGTTTGTGTTTTGGTTGTTTTTGGTGGAAGCAAAAAGATAAACAAAAGACCCAAGGATTTATAGTGGTTTGGCCTTTTAAAAAGCACCTACATCCACTATCTTAGCTTCCACTAAGGATTTTCAACCAATATCCACTAGATATTCTTCTCCTTTTATTGGTTTAGGTGGAAACTGTTACAATCCTAGACTCAACCTAAGTCTAGCAACCAAAACTCACAACCTGAGCTTTGTGAATACTCTTAAGCAAGAGAAATTCTAGCAAACTTGAAAACCCCCGTAAGGTGGATAGTTTTCACTATTTAGCTCACTCACCCAAACCTAAACACTTGAGCAAATGTGACAATTTAGGCTCACAAGTGTTGTCTATACAAAGAATGTACAATAAAGCACTAAGACAAATTTTTGATCATATTGTTGTTGACAATTGAAGTATTAGTCTTCCATGGGTGCTTGGAGGTCTCGTTTATACTCCCAATTGATCTTCTAGCCATTGTAGACCGTTGGGATTGAATTGGAGTCGTTGAGGTGCATTTTTCCACCGTTCATTGTTGTTTTGGAGCTTAGCGTATCGATACTCGAATGACCGTATCGATACGGTCCTCATCAGGAACTAGTCATTGAGCTCTTCCAGTTAACGCGTAACAATACGCTTTCGAGCGTATCAATACGGCCTGCATTTCAAATAGCCGTTGGGAAAATGACCATTGGGAGCGGTTAAGGCGTATCGGTACGCGATACAACCGTATCGGTACGCGAACTAGCCTTTGAGAGGTTTTAAAGCACTCCGTATGGATACGGAAAAAGCGTATTGGTACGAGTTTTGGCTATTGGAATTTCCCTTTTAGCTAAAATCTAAAGCGTGTCGATACGATATATACCGTATCGGTACAGTGACATTAAAATCATAGGTTTGGCTACTTTAAAAACATTTTAAGTTATTCCAAACCATTGTAAAAACCCTTAAACATATTTTCAAGTTGTTTGGACATAGAAAACATTTTGAAATCTTTTTAATTTAGTCCAAATCGATTTTTCAATTATTATATCAACACATATAACTTAACAATCTCCCACTTTTTGATATAATAAAACAACTTGAAAATTTGTTTGTGATTCTCCCCCTTTGTAAAATAATTTTTGAATAAGAGACATAATTTTTTTAATTTGAAGCTCCCCCTTATTCTCACTTGAAAATCAATTTTTTAAACTATTTCCCCCTTTTTTGTTATATCAAAAAGAATTCAAAAGACTTTAAGTTCAAAACAACATAGTAGGTTAAAAATTGTTGACACAAATAAGAATTTTAGTTTTAAAATTGGCTCCCTCTTACTCAAGCATCAATAAGTGTTAGTTCAACAAATATGATAATCTAGTTGAAATAAAAAAATAAATCAAATTAAACAAAAGAAAATCAACTAGATTTTACCACACTTGAACCCAAGGGAGGATGTGAAGACTACTTTCTTCAGGTGTCTTTCCTTGTGTGTATGAAGCTCCCCCTCAATATTTGACTTGTTGATCATTCTCTATCACACTTCAAATAAGACAATCATGTATTTTTTGTATCCAAATTGCTTTGGATCCATAGACGTTAGAAGCACATAAATTAGTCCCCTTAGGAATCTATTTTGCAATTTCATCCTTTTTAGTTGAAGTACTTAGTCCTTTTGGGACAAAAATACTTCTAAAAACTTTTCCATTAAAAAATATAGGGGCACTAGATTGTCTCACATAAAAATTTGAAATTCTCAAATTGTTTTTCTTTTGAAGTTCATTGAAAATCAAATCCTTTTCTTTCTTAAGATCATCAATTTCCTTTTGATGATCTTTTTCACTTGTTTGAAGCAATTCTTGTAAACTTGAAACTTTAAGTTCAAAGTCTTTGATTTTTGTTTTAAACTCTAAATTTGTTTTAGAAAGCAAATCATTTTCGGTTTTTAATTTTGAAATCAATTTCTTTTTTTTTTCCGAAAATGAAGCTTTAAATTAAAAAACCAATTCATCATAAGCTTCTTGCAATTCATCAAAAGAATATGAATTATATTAGATGAATTAGAAGCTATCTTTCCCTCTTGGAGGGCCATTAAGCATAGGTGGGCTACCTCATCATTGATGGAGTCTTCATCACTCCAAGTGGCCACATATGATATCTTTGAAGCTGATCCTTTTTTGTTGCTCTTGTAGGAATCGTTCATCTTCTTCTTCGATTCATGTTTGGATTTAGCCATTTCGCTCTTCATGAATCGTGTGAATTTCTTGAAGAGATGAACCATCTATTCATCTTCACTTTCCTCCTCGTTTGATTCTTCATGTTGGCATTTGGAGGAATTGAGAGCAACGTCGTTCGTGTTAATGCCTAGCTTCATGATTTTCTTCTTCCCCATCTTCTTTATCTCTCCATTCTTTTTCTCCTCTTCTTTTCCTTTCTTCAAGATTTCATGAAAGAGAAGAGACTTATAGAGTTCATCTAGCTTTAAAGTATTGAGATTCTTGGCTTCAATGATGGCGGTCTTCTTTGAGTCTCATGACTCGGGAAGATAATAGAGAAGCTTTCAGATAAGCTTGTCTTCCAGAATGATTTCTCTATAGACTTTGAGTTCATTTGTGATGATGGAGAATCTATCGAACATCTTCGTGATGTCTTCATCCGGTTCTATCTTGAAGTTCTCATACTTGAGGTTGAGAAGACCGATCTTGGTCTTCTTTACTTCACTAGTTCCTTCGTATGTGACTTCAAGCTTGTCCCATTCCTCCTTGGCATCTTCACAAGAAGACATCTTCTCATAGATGTTGGGGCTAAATGCACAAAAGAGAATGTGTAAAGCCTTGCAATTTAGCTCCATCTTCTTGCGATCATCCGCATTCCATTCCACCTTGCATCTTTGTGGCACGTATGGACCATCATCAACAACGTCACAAAGCTTGTAATCTTTGGTGATGAAGAACACCATTCTTGTCTTCCAATAAGCATAGTTGGTCCCGTCAAAGAAATGTGGCTTGTCGATGGATTATGCTATTTAATCAGTTGATTGAATTTATGCATCGAGCTTCCCAGATCGTCTCAATAGGATGTTAATCCTCTTCAATTGAGCCTTGTTCGGATACAAATTTTTAGGCTCGATATCCTTGAACCGAAATGTTTGCCAAGTTGTGAAGAAGTTTTTGTTTTGGATGTTTTTGGTGGAAGCAAAAAGATAAACAAAAGATGCAAGGATTTATAGTGGTTCGGCCTTCTGACAAGCACCTACATCCACTACCTTAGCTCACGCTAAGGATTTTTAACCAATATTCGCTAGATATTCTTCCCCTTTTACCGATTTAGGAGGCAATTGTTACAATCCTAGACTCAACCCAACTCTAGCAACTAAAGCTCACAACCTGAGCTTTAGGAACACTCTTAAGCAAGAGAAAATCTAGCAAACTTGAAAACTCTCACAAGGTGGATAGTTTGCACTATTTAGCTCACTCACCCAAACCTAAACACTTGAGCAAATGTGACAATTTAGGCTCACAACTGTTGTCTATACAAAGAATGTACAATAAAGCACTAAGACATATCTTTGATCATATTGTTGTTGACAATTGAAGCATTAATCTTCCATGGATGCTTGGAGGTCTCTTTTATACTTCCAATTGAGCTTCTAGCCGTTGTGAACCGTTGAGATTGAATTGGAGCCGTTGGGGTGCATTTTTTCAGCATTCATTGCTGTTTTGGAGCTTAGTGTATCGATACTCGAATGACCGTATCGATACGGTCCTCATCTGGAACTAGTCGTTGAGCTCTTCCAGTTAACGCATAACAATACGCTTTCGAGTGTATCGGTACAGCCTGCATTTCAAATAGCCGTTGGGAAAATGACCATTGGGAGCGGTTAAGGCGTATCGGTACGCGATACAACCGTATCGGTACACGATACAACCGTGTCAGTACGCGAACTAGCCTTTGAGAGGTTTTAAAGCACTCCGTATGGATACGGAAAAAGCGTATTGGTACAGGTTTTGGCTACTGGAATTTCCCTTTTAGCTAAAACCTAAAGCGTATTGATATGGTATGTACCGTATCAGTACGGTGACATTAAAATCATAGGTTTGGTTACTTAAAAAACATTTTAAGTTATTCCAAACTCTTGTAAAAACCCTTAAACATATTTTCAAGTTGTTTGGACTTACAAAACATTTTGAAATCTTTTTCAATTTAGTCCAATTCAATTTTTCAATTATTATATCAAAACATATATCTTAACAATCAATATAATATTTCTAGTTTGTTGATTATATTATGTCTTGGATTAACGATTTTCTAACATTTTGTTTTACTACTTTGATTGTTTTAGTTTTTATTAGTTTCAGTTATTGATCGTTTGACTTTGTGCATGTAATTTCTGGGCAGGTTTTTTGGGATAAAACAACCTCTACCCCGAAACCTTTTCGGCCTCTTTCTATGCTCCAACACTAAAAAAATAAATTTCAAATCTTAACCCTAAATTTTAAATCTTAAACCCTACACCCTAAAAAATACACCCTACCCTAAATTCTCTAAACCCTAACCATAACCCCTAACCTTAAACCATAAACATAATTTTTAGTGTGGCGGCATAAATAGAGGCACCGAAAAGGAACAGAGGATTTCTATTCGGTTTTCCCAAAGATTTTTGTACTTACTATCATGTGTACTCTTTTTTTTGACTAAAATTTGGAGGGTTTTAACGAGGCACATAGTAGTAATCCTTTCTTCATAAAAAATAATGTTTTTAAATAACTATTTTGACCAAAAAATATTACATTAATTCTTGATATTAACTTAATTAGTCAAATGTTCTTTGAAGGAAATACTAATAATCTTCATTAATCAATATATTTTTTTGAATTGATGTGTAACACCCCAATTTTGGGCTTAGAAGTTTTGGGTTTGGACCGGACCGGTCGGAGTGCGGTTCGAATATAAAAGGTGATTTTTAGGAAAGCCTAGTTCGGGTTGCGTTAAAAATATGGAAAAATATCTTAAAATTTTATTTTATTATATATAAGAGAGTGGTGAAATCAATTTTACAAAATGAAGTTTGGAGGTGTGACATTTTGGGTTAGTGACTAAAATGTAATTTTTGAAAACTTGGTGACTGTTTTAAAAGGATTGAAACTTTGAATCTTTAAGGAGCTAATTTACCCAAGAAGAGTTTCTCCAGATTTTTCTTAATATTAAACAATTTATTAATGGTTTTTAATTAAAGGTAAAAGGAGGGAAAAAGATATTTTGTTGTCATAACTAACTTTCTTCAAAAATTTCCATTTCTTTTCTCTCAACTTTTCTCTCAACCCAAACACTTTTCTCCAGCAAATTTCCCTCTGATTTTGATCTCTAAAGATGAGATTTCAATCTTCATTTGATCTCTAATCATTTCTACATCAAAACCTTAGCATTTGCTTATTGAATTTTCAAGAATCTTGGTTCCAATTAAGGAGAAACTCACATTTAGAGGTATGAACGTCCTTCTCCTCTAAATACTCAGTTCTTTACTGAAATTCCCGAGTTCTCAATCCTTGATTTGAGTTTTATTAAAGGTTTTATGGTTGTGTTCTTGATCTTGGCTTTAAAATGCAAGATTTGGTTTAATTTTGATGAAATTCGTATGAAATGGTTGGGCACTGTTTTGAGATGTCTTTATAATGATTTTTGGATGTATAATTGATGTGAAATTGAGGTTTAATCAATGCAATCCCGAATAGGTTGATTTTCCTAAGTTTTGGCTTGTGTTAATGATGGTTTTTTGAGTGATCTTGATGTTCTGCTATTGCTGGAGGTATAAGGACGTGATTAGATCCTTTTTGGATGTTAATTGAGGTTTATGAATGATTGGAATTGATGGATCTTGGCTGGGTAGTGTTTTAGAGATGTTTGGATGTGATTTCGGTTGTGTTTGGTAGCCGAAATGTGAGTGTTGATGAGAGCAGCGAGTTTAGGTGTTTTGGTTGAAGATATTAATGCATGATGATGCATTAATCCTCTGCTTTGATGTGTTTAAAAGAGGGGAGACATCTTCGGATCCTTGTGGTGTTGATCCGGAAGCTTGATTGGTGTTTCGACAAGCTTGTGAAACGGAATCGGTGAGTGAAGTTTGGTTTTCAGCTTTGAAACCAATGTTTTGAAGGTTTGGGAGCTTAGTTAAACAACTTAGCTAAGCTCAAGAGTAAGTTTTCGGAAAAAAACTCTCTTGTTGATGAGCCATGAGTTGGTTGAGTGCAAAGTGATTTGTTTGCATGTTTAAATTCTGTTTTTGAAAGCATATTTTAGCATGTTTATTGCTGGTTTTATAAGCCATGTGTTGAAGGATGCTCAAGGTAAGAGATCCTTGGTTTTACATTGATAAATGTGATTTCAATGCATAGTGATGCATGTGGATTTAATGGCTTTGTTAAATGCTTTAAAACAGTGGATTAATGATGTTAAATGATGTATATTGGCAAGTGATGTGGTTGGTCTAAAAGTGCTTGAATCAGATATAGTTAGCCGGCTATAGGATTGGGTGCACCGTGAATTAAGTCGCATTGGATGTTAAGGGGTTGTGATTGTACCATGCCCCATCCAAGTACGCTAACGAGATGGTTAAGAACAACATGGTGGTTAAAAGTGCATGGGTGGTTCTTGTTTTAAGGTCACAATGGTGGTTAAAAGTCCATGTGTGGACCTTGTGTATTGTTAAGGTCACAACTGTGGTTAAAAGTCCATGTGTGGACCTTGTGTAAGGTAAGATCACAATGGTGGTTAAAAGTCCATGTGTGGACCTTGTGTAAGGTAAGATCACAATGGTGGTTAAAAGTCCATGTGTGGATCTTGTGTTGTATGTCCCGTGATCTCGTTAGTGATGTTATACAACTACCAATGAGTGATGTGGAGGGGTTGTGATTGTACCATGGTCTCCATCACGGGTGTTGAGGGGTTGTGATTGTACCATTTGCTCCACCTTGATATTGGTAGTGTGTATGAAGCGTAAGGGACAACGCTTGTAATCCGCGTATCCGATTGTCGATTGTCGATTGTCAATTGTGTTTTGAGTTGAGAAAGGTTATGGATTATCACTTGGAAGCCAATATGACATGTTAATGATTTGAAGCATGAAATGCTTGGTTTATATACATATGTGCATGATCAAATGTTGTTTGAACTAAAGGTTTTGAAAAGGAGTTTTGTTAATGCATTATTGTGATGTTTTAAATGAGCATTCCTCACTAAGCTATGTGCTTACGCTCTCTCTTTCTTAAACCAATAATGCGGAGCATTGAAGTGCTTAAAAGGGCAGCAAGGTGGTCAAGAATCTAAGTGGAAGCTTAAGCTCATATATGGTGACAATTTTCATAACTTGTTTAGCTTTTGTCATTTGGCAATGGGGAACCTATGTTGATGTTTTGGGAGATGTTTGGACTCCCTAAGTTGGTTTTATGCTTTTGGTGATGATGAGACTTGTAATGGCCTTTTTTTATGTGGTTTTGATGAATTGAAGGTTTCATGGTTTTCTATATAGGATGCATGCCTATAGAATCGGGATCTTCCTTATTTGATGCCATGTTGGTGAATGGATGATGCTTTTATGTTCCTTAAGTGTATAATGACTTGCTGGTATGATTTGAGAATCATTGGAATGCGTTTGGTCGGTCAAAAGTGTATTAAACTAGATAATTTTCTGCAATCTGGGCAACACGTTTCGGAACAGGTGCTACCGTTTCGGAACAGAGGACCTGAAATGGCCTTGGCGTTTCGAAACGGGTAGAGCCGTTCTGGAACGGTTTTGCCACTGTCAAGCCCTGTTCCGGAACCTGTTTCGGAACGGTCCCGCGTTTCGGAATGGATCATCCCCGTTTCGGAACACCCGACCATTGGGCACTGAAATTGACGGTTTTATGTTTTGAAATCTTTGCGTTTTGGTCCTGAACTTGGTTTATGCAATTGAATGAGTTTGAGATGTTCGTTTGAGTTGAATTTTGGCAGAGAAGCATGAAACATGACTAATTGCATATTGGTAACACAAAAGTTGGTTAAGTCCTTAAAATTTTCTGAATTTGCATTTTTGTCCCTAAATTTGTATGTTGTGCAATTGAGCCCCTAAATGTTATCCGATTGTTGTGGTTTTTGAATATGTTTGTCTCAGGTGTTCACCTAGGGTTAATATGCATTTAGATAAGTTTAAAAAGAAAGAAAAGGGTCGTTAATCAAGGTTGACTTTGGTTTTCCCCGTGTAAACTTCTTAATTCGGGTCAACCGTCTAGACCGGGTTAAGGGGGTTACAAGATGCTCATATGATTATAAGGATGAAATCATACGCAGAAGGGAAAAGACAAAAGCCTCGTTAAAAAACTTCCCTAAAACTTAAATAGAGGAAAACATTGTAACGTGTCGATACCAAATTTGATGAATAAGTTGAGGGCGATGAATGTATTTTATAATTTAATTTAATAAAATTGTTTTTATTATGCTGAACTAATTTAAATAGTACATTTTTATTCATACGATAAATAGTCTAACTCATGAATAAATTGATTTTCAAAATAGAAATTTTAATTTATGAAATGAATAACCAATTTATAATAAATGTTATAATATATAATAAATATGTAAATATTTTATTCATTAATCTAGATAACATACCAAACCAACCAAATTAAGTTATTCCGCTATAAAATGATGATCAATTATTGATTACTTTTCATCTAAAATCATTTCTTTGGGTTAAAATAGGTTTTTTTCTGCAATATTGCTCTCACTACAACAAAATAGTTCTTTAGCGGCGTTTTTTTAACCCTATAGCGGTGTTTTTTAGTGCTGCTAAAATATTTCCCGATGCTTAAAAAAGTGCCGCAAAAAATGCCGCTTAAAGCAGCGCCGCAATAGTTCACGGCATTTTTCGGTAAAAACGCCGCAAAAAGTCGAGATCTATAGCGGCATTTGTTAATACAAACGACGCAAATAAGTGTTCTTTAGTGGCATTTACTTTTGCAAACGCCGCAAAAAGTCAAGTTCTGTAGCGGCGTTTGTGTTTACAAACGCCACGAATAAGTGTTCTATAGTGCTGTTTTATATTTCAAACGCTGCGAAAGCCTGACCTTTAGTGGCGTTTTATTTTACAAACGCCGCAATAGCTTAACTTTTAGTGGTGTTTTGTTTTTCAAACGCCGCAATAGCTTAACTTTTAGTGGTGTTTTGTTTTTCAAACGTCGGTAAGCTTGATTGTAAGGAAAACAAAATAATAATAAAAATTAAATTTTCTTTATTTCTATTTCGTCAAAAAATGTAAATTACAGATTCAAAATATTTGTTAAATAAAATATTTATTTCATCCCAAAAATATATTGTCGCAATTAACTTAAAATATTGGTTAAACAAAATATTTATTTCATTACAAAAAGTACAACCATCAATATGCCTTCAACAGATGAACTCTTCTACTTCAAGGTGGCAGAAACAGTTAATCATGTAGCAACACCACCGGGAACAAGCTTCGGATTCTTGATTATGTTTCTTGAAATGAACATGGCATCCTGTAATTGAAACAAGTTTTAGAACTTTATACCATAATATATAAAAGAAGAATATTAAGGTCCTAAATGCTCATTCTTAAAGTGAAATTGTATTATGTAAATTGGGGTGCCATTTTTCAAATAGTTAATAATGTTGCCAAAAAAACAAGAGTCAAGTAATTGGAAATTTCCTAGCACACACCCCTACAATGAATAACAGGTTCTCCAATGATATAAAACCACCACCCCTGCAAGATAAATCCAAACAATAAAAGTACTTGCCAATAAGATGGCCATTCACAGAAAGAGAAATAGAAAATAAAAGGAGACTACACTACCTAAAATATGTATATGGATCTTTCCTTTGCCACCCCATTTAGTTCTTTTTCCGGGAATGCAGCATTCCATAAGGCCCTTAAAGCTTTCTGTAGAGAAGCAGCAATAAGGAATCAGAGAATAATTCTCATAAATAAGATGGATGATTATAGATTTAGAATTGCACCATAAGTTTAAATAGCATCTTACAAACTAGTACCTGATGCTCAAGGATTTAACTAGCGTAGGCAATATCTATACGTTTCAGTAATGTACTGTTTTAAAAGCTATTTGACCAGCAAAAAGAACAAAAAATAATGTTTCACACTTTCCCTAGAAAACGTTCTTGCGAATCTCTCTGGGAACTTTCATGGGGGTAAAACATGAACAATTTAGAGACTTGGACTTAACTTCACCTAAAGGCTAAAAGCAGTATCAACATTGCAATAGTCATAAGAAATCAGAGTAAAGAAAAGAACAAAGAAATTGTCATATTAATTTGAAAAGGCAATGTTGGTTCAACTCTTTATTTTATGTATCCATATCTGACACTCCTAATCCACAAATACCACAATCAAACATGAGTAGACCTTTCATATACATGTTAAAAATATAGAAAAGATTCAACACATGCATGTCCGATGCTCAAACCAAAGTCCAATAATATTATCTGAAAGTGAGAAAAAAAAGACCGAAAACAACAGCATCAGAGAGATCGTTTTGGGTAATTTCGCCATGAAGTTGAATCTGTTCAACTTCTAAGGCTTAACATCTAAGGTTTTTTCCCTTCAGCTTTACTAAACCATTGATAGATGTCGTTTTCATAACATTGGACTTCATATCTGATAATCAGGAAACAAGTATATTTTAACTGAAAGAACTTTTGGAGCTTGAAATTAAATGCACACCACATTCCAACATGTTAAAAAGCATGACATAATAATAATAATAATAATAATAATAATAAAAGAAAATGAAGACTAATATTATCATATCTGTAATTTCCTTTTGCAATGGGGTGACTCTACAAACAATATATGTTGCTTGATGTTAATGAAGGTATTAATAAGGGACATCTTAGGAACCTACAAAACAAAACAGGATAAAAATTAACCTCTCAAAAATTCCATTGGAAAAACAAATTCCTGTCCAAAAATAGATACTTGCATGCATTAAGCTTCCGAAAAATCTAGCATAACATTCATTCATTGATCAGATAAAATATATAAATTGTAACAAATTTTATAGAACATATATTATAGGGCATATTTTATATACCAACCAGACATAATTTTACACGGCTCTAGACTATTTTGCTCTGACTTCTCATTTTTCTAGAAGTACCCATGTCTGACACATTTCGAACATGGGTATACCTTTCAAAAACCCTCCAGTACACAGAAAAAATTAGCAAATAAATAAATATTTTTTTTGATCAGCAACTGTATAATTTTATTAATAAAATAAAAAACATACAGCGTGACGGATCTTACGCCTCGTTAAAAACCTCCCTAATGGAGGAAAAGAGTACGATAAGATCTGCCAAAAATACAAAGAAACAACCAGTCCTATCATAAGCACGCCACAAAAAGCGAACATCGATCCACACCTTCTTTCGCTAGCACATCCGCAAAGCCATTCGCCTCCCTAGGCACGTGACAGAACTGTATCTCATACGAGACCTGACAAGCATGATCGATCACTTTAAAGACCTCCCACAATCGACAAGGCCGTTTCGCCGAACGTGTAGCCCAACTCAAAGCTATTTGCGAATCCGACTCTATAATCACACAACTGTCACGCCACTCCCTATCCATAACCAAACTCAACGCAAATGATATCGCCCGCACTTCAGCTTCATTCGAATCCATCACGCCTTAAGGTCCCGAGAACAATCCCAATATCTTACTGCCCCCGTCACGCATCACACCACCAAACCCCGCCGGACCCGGTTTTCCTCGCGTCGAACCATCCGTATTAAATTTTAGAACTCCCTGCAATGACGACTGAATAATTAAATAAATTAAACATGCCTGTTTCGAAAAACACTCGTATCCAACACACGTACCTGTGTTCAAGTAACATTGTTCTAGTACCAGACTTATTTATGAATATTTAGTGTTCACGGCTATCATATTGTCATAGTACGGAATCACATTCATCACCACATTCCAAATGAACCAAACATTAACCTTCGGAGGTACATGCCTCTCAAAGCAGAAGAAATATTAGCCTTCTTTTGTGTAAGAATTTCGCCAGTCAAGCTTTTAAGAAGCCATTCTCGATCATATTGCAGACTTGTTGCATTGACAAGTAATAGTGAACAGACCTTTTACTTCTATATCATAGACTTTGGTGAACAGATCGTTTTGGGTTATCATATAGACATGCATTGACTGGTAATAGTGAACAAACCTTTTTCTTCTTGATCCCACCAGCCTTAACATCTAAGGCTTTTCCCTTCAGCTTCATCTTCCCGCCTATTACATTCTCGTATGCTGACATTTTCCGTTCCCCCTGAAATCGATTCCTGAATTGAAATCAAACTTGCAAACCCTAGAAAACGTTAATGAAAAATAAATTGATCAATCACCATAGCGAGTTATAGATCCTGATTTGAAAATAAATGCAAACTTGGATGTGTCAATCTAAAAACGAACCTGAAGATTCTATAATCAAGTGAACCGGAGGAGAGGATAATAGACTGAAAATATGAACATAACTTTGATACCTTGCGTGAATGAGTAGAGGAGCTAGTCATGGCTGATAAATCGAAGAGCCAGCATCGTTAGAGAAAAATAGATCGGAAGAGAATTTTAGAGTGACGAGAGAGAGAGCAGCGTCGAAATAGAATTGGGGATTAGGGTGAGGTGAGGGAGTGTCTGAGGATGAGCTTTAATAGTCAAATGAGTTTTACGGCGTTTGAGACAAAATGTCACTAAAGAACGAAATTTTTTGCGGCGTTTTTAAAAAGAAATGCCACTAAATGATACATTTTGCGACGTTTCTCAGAAACGCCACCAAAATAGCACCTATGGCGGCGTTTGTATAAAAAACACCACTACAATACGAGTTATTGTGGCGTTTTTTTTCTGCGGAATTTGTCATTCCGTAGCCTTTGATCTATAAACGCCGCAAATGTCAAAATTTAACGACGTTTTATCCAAAAGCGCCGCTATATACCAAATTTGGTGTAGTGTCTGACATTTCTTACTCTATGGAATAGAGATACATGAAAAATATTTCACGATATATGAATGTTGTTATAATAACTTTGGAAGTCGTCGTGATTTTCAGACGAATTTTAAATTTTTTTTATAAATAGTAAAGTCATCGAGAAGAGAAGACAATTTACCTTCCCATATGGTCATCGTCAGCTTCGCAGGCTGGTGCGACAGACAACGTAACAACGTCAATACACCCTAAACTCGTTAAAAAAATATCGACAATTTCTGAAACTCGCCAGCAAAACTTAACTACTTTTAAGTTCACTATAACAATAACGGTAGATCGTTAAATAAAAATACACCTCATATCATAAATAAATAAAAAAACAATATTGCAGAAAAAACACTTAACTACTTTCAAGTTCACTACTCAACAGGTTCATGTTGTCATATACTTGAAACTCTTTAAAAATAGAACAAATAGTTTAGTTTTTAATGAAGAGATAACATAAGATTCGTTAAACACGTATATATATTAAACACGATTAATGCTTTTAACATACAAATAATCTTTTCAATATAATTATTAATATTTAATTTTTAATAGATACAATTTTATTTTAGGTATTAATGAATGGGCAGGATTTTTTTTCTCATTTTAAACTAAAATAAATGGAAAATATTGATATTTTGTGCAGTTATAAATATTACTTACCAATTCTAATTTTTTACCAATCTCATCATTGATTTAACTAAATAAAGAATTTTTAAAAGAAATGTAAAATTAATTTAATTAGATACCAATGCAAACATCGCCTTATAAATCTTCCTATAAATATAATACAAAAAAGTAGCAATACTGTCTATATAAAATATCAATCAACAAAGTCCTAACGCTTTCCTTTGCCATCACAAATTTTCTTCATCTTTTTTTTCTGGATTTTGTAAGCTTGTTGTTGATGATTAGCATGGAGAAGGGAAGCTTTAAGGTTATGTTAATGGTGTTTTTTCTGGGTTTCTCTTATCTTCTGATTTCCTGTGCTGCAACAAGTAAGGCTTGTATTTTAGATTTTATTTCTGGAATTTTTATGTTAATGTTTTGGTTCATTAATTCATACAAAAAATTATTCTGTTTATATAGGAAGCCTCATGTCAAATACGGAACCACTCCCTGCTTCTGTCCAAGTTTTACTTGCCCAGGTTCTCTCTCTTAATTTTTTTTATTAAGTACAAAAACCACAAATGTAGAATTTTTTGAATAGTTTAAAAGAGATTATAATGTAGTATATGTTCATATATATTTTTAACTATTTAATACAGATAGATCGATTTGAATCCGTGTATCCTAAAATAAACATCATATGCTTTTCTATTAGGACACTTATTGAATTCGACATATGTGAGATTTTAATCCTACACAATAGAGAGAGAATAAATATGATTATAGCCTATTGTGGGTCTAACCCACGTGTAGTTTTATATTCCGATTATTACTTTAATTATTCACTATAGGCTTTTATATACCGATATCACACTAAATATTCTAAATAATTTGCATGAATGGAATATTCTTAAAATGAATTTGTTTGTGCCCACTCAACCTAGATGGATTAAGGGTGTTAGAGGTGGTACTGCTGAAAATTTTAAAATTTTATATAATTTAATTTTACACTTTTATATTTTTTATATAATTTCACCCTCACCCTCACCTCTTCTAAGAAAGAATGAAGTTTCCACTTACAAGCTAGTCGTCCAGCATGTTATTCTTCAATAAGATCAATTATAATCCAATGAAAATTGATCGTATCTCTTATCCCTAAATCATATTTAAGAATGGGCTAATCATAGAACAAATAAATATGATTGATATGGACTCTAATAATTAGACTAAGGTTGAAATTTATTGTACTTTTAATTATTGGTATCCATTTCAGCAGCCGACTAATACATATTAGACACTGCATAGGTTTATTATGGACAAAAAAACCAATGTCCTTTTTCGGTGCTCCTTTTTATGCTCCAATACTAAAAAAATCAAATTATAAAATCTAATTTTAAATCTTAAACCATAAACCTTAAAAATATACATTATCCATAATTCTATAAACCCTAACCATAATCTTAACCCTAAACCTAATTTTTTAGTGTGGGGTACCAAAAAGGAGAGAGGTTTTTCATTCGTTCATTGTAAGGGTGATCCTTCCAATTCAATTTACGTCAATTACAACGTCAAGATTTAAATCTCTGACTCTGTTTAAGGGATTTAGTGCCTCGTCCGACGGTTGTTAGTGGTTAGAACTTATTGTACTAACACTCTTCTTAAAAAAAACCTATTCTCACAAATTTGCTTCATTAAGTACATTGATTGAATGTATGTAAATTTAATAATGAGATTTATTGTGTTTGGTTATGCTTTGCAGAATGTAAGAAAACTAAGTGAAGCTGAGGAAATGGTTGGAGAATATTTAAGACATGTATCGGGAGAAGAAAGGATGCTAATGGAAAGTACAAATGATTACCCACAAACTGGTGCAAGCACCAAGCATGATCCACCCCCACCTCCTGTTACCAGTCCTTAAAAGAAAAGAAAAAATCAAATAAACATCACATCCCTAAAACTTTACATTTAATAAAATATTTTATATGTAACCGAAGTTTTATTATTTTTGAAATTGTGGCTAAGTGGAAACTTAAATCGATTCCCTTTGTTATCTTTTAATTTAATAAATTTATCTGATGTATCTACAAGCAAGCATCCAACAATGCACTCATTCTTTTAAGGTCAAGAAATCGAAAGAACAAAGTCGTAATCTGTAGATAAAGCCATTTGATTTTACTTTTGAAAGATAGCTTTTATTAGCTTAAAGTAACGCACCAATACTGATCTCGTTAAAAAACCTCCCTACCACCTAATTAGAGGAAAAAGAGTGCAGAGTATTGTTGCACAGTACAAAGGCCACAAACACTGCTCACAAACAACATCCATGAACAATTCATTGTTAAGCATCAACGCATAAGGTCGTACCTCCATGAGGTCTAAGGAGGATCATAAACCACTAATGCATTTGCTCCGCTGATCCCTTTTTTTGCCAGACCGTCAGCCATTGTATTGCATTCTCTAAGGATATGTTGGATATACCATTCGAACCCATCTCTGCAGCTGGCAAAGGAGGTTAATAGTCCCTTGAATTTTTCTGGGGCGGTATGTGGATTCAAAATCCAATATGTGATCAGTTTATTATCACACTCAAACACCACTTTATATTTGTTGCACCATTCCGATCTGCCAAATAATTTCAATGCCTCACCAATAGCCAAGATCTCGACCGAAAGAACATTAGAAACACCAAGAGATTTACATAAATATAGTAAAATTTTAGATGAGTCATCCCGTAGTACACCCCCAATACCTGCCCTTCCGAAACTTCCTTCTACGGCTCCATCCGTGTTGAACTTCACAACTCCTTTATCTAGTGCGACCCAACACCTTTTTTGCCGGTGTGTGGTGATTGAATGGATAGAAATGAAATTACTGTGATGATGAATTATATCAGTTATATCAAACAAACTTTCAGGCCACTTCGCTTTACACCACCAACTAAGCTTGAGTAGACACAGATCAAACAATTGGCTAAGGTCGATCTTAGAGCCTTTGAAAATGACATCATTTCTGTAATTCCATATTGTCCAAATGAAACTGAAAAGGCTTAACTTCCAAACCTGATCATCGATTTTGGCTTTAGGAATCGTCTGCCACTGAACAACAAACTTACTCATGTTGGAGGGAACAACGAAACGAATTCGCCACACTTCAAACCATTTTGTCCATAATTCCCAGATAATGTAGCAGTGGCAAAATAGGTGTGCTATGAATTTCAGTTCCTTCAAGCATAACGGACATAAGTTTGAAAGCTAGGGAATGCATCCTCTTTTCGAAAGCTCGACCCTAGTTGGTATTCTACCATGGATGACCTTCCATAGGAATGCTTCCACATTTGGTGGGGCGAGACCATACCACACAAATCTCTAAACATCATCCTTAACACCACTGCCATTTAATTGTATTGTACAAAAAGACTTGACACTATACATTGTATTTGAATCAGTTTCCCAGAATAAAGAGTCAGACATGTGAGCATTTAAACGAAAATTATTAAGAAGACTTACAAATTCCTCCCAGATGTTTCGCTCCCAATCGAACAAATTCCTCCAGAGTTCGACTTTCCAGCACCACTCACCATTTACAAATTCTCCGAAATCAGCTATAGTGCCTTTTTTTTACGGCCAGCGCGAAATTTCTAGGGAATAAGATGGTTAGAGTGTCATTCCTCAGCCAAGCATCAGACCAGAATTGGTTGATTTTACCATTGCCAACCTTGAAGCAGATGTTTGTCACGGAAATAGATTCCTGATTAAACCAATGGGACGTGATGCTTCGCCAAATTCACGATTTATTCGAGGATGACTTGTTTTCAGGTAGTAAACCATTCGATCTGGGTTCATAGATAGCTGCCACTGTTCTTCTCCACAATTTATTCGTCTCAGTCCCATACCGCCAAAGCTACTTACACCTCAAGGATGTGTTCTTTGTCTTAAAATCATAAAGTCCTAGCCTGCCTCTTTCTTTTGGAAAACTGAGGATTTTCTATTTCACCCAATGGATTGCGCGACGATCAAGGGAGCCCCAAAGAAACTTTGCAATTAGCTTTGACAAGTGATAATTGAAGTCGGCATGGGAAGCATAGACAAATAGTACACCGGGAGGTTGGAGAGAAGTGATTTAACTAACGTGATACGACCTTCGAATGACAACAACTTTGGTTTCCACCTTGCAAGTTTAGATTGAAATTTGTCCACAATAGGCCTCCAAATTAGTTTTGAGTTCTTAGGTTGTCCCAAGGGAAGCCACAAATATAAAGTAGGGAATTTCTCGCTTTTGTAGTGGAAAATTGAAGCCCATGCCTCCACCAGCGATTCATCAACATTAATTCCCAAAAGCTTGGATTTCCGCAAATTCAATTTGAGTTCAGAAGCTAACTCGAATCCTCTCAAGATTCGTACCATGTTCCTAATTTGGGATTCATTGTCTACGTAGAAGATAATGAGGTCGTCAGCGAATTGGAGATGCGATATCTCAGTCGCACTAGAACCAATCTGGAAACCGTTTAGAAATCCTTTGGATACTGACTTGTGTATAAGAGAACTGAGTGCCTCGGTTACTAAGTTGAACAGCAGAGGCGATAACGGCCAGCCTTGACGTAAGCCCTGGGATATATTAAAGATCCAAGCCATTAACCAGAACAGATATCATAGCCATGGAGATGCAAGATTTTATCCATGAACACCATCAGCTTCCAAAGCCCATCTGTTTCATCACCAATAACAAAAGGTTCCAATCCACAAAGTCATAAGCTTTCTGGAAATCGACTTTGAACACTATAGCCGACATTCCTCTTCTTCTTGTATAGTCAATTAATTCATTGGCTAATAAAGAGTAGTCAATAATCTGTTTACCTTGGCAGAAAGCAAATTGCGAGTCCCCGATTACAAAATTCGATACTAGGTTGAGGCATGTAGCAAGCACTTTAGCTAGTAATTTGTATACACATCCAATGAGGTTGATTGGTCAATAGTCTTCAATTGACATTGGATTGTTTATCTTCGGAGTTAAAACAATAAAGGAATGGTTAAAGTTGTGGTTGCGGAGCTTCCCATGATAGAATTCTGAAAAGAATTGGCAGATGTCTTCCTTAATATCATACCAAAACCTTTTTATGAAATTCAGATTGAACCCATCTGGCCCTGAGCTCTAGAGCCATCAGAGGATAATAATGCTGATCTGATTTCGTCTTTAGAGAATGGAATTTCAAGGTTGTCTGCTAACACCTTATCAAGAGATCTTAGGTTGCAGTCAAGGTGATTCACTGGAATGGTGTGCACCTCATTGTATATTGTTCGAAAATGCCGTTCCACTTCGATTTTAACTTCTTCTAGCTCTTTGATAATTGAGTTGCCAACTTATAGCATATCGGTAGAATTCTTTCTACTTCTTATTGAGGCATAAATGTGGAAATATTTTGAATTTCTATCCTCGGGCTTGAAACCATCTTAGCCTCGACTTTTGCAGCCACTCTCGTTCATCTTGTCTGATTTTGTTCCACAACAATGCACGGGCAGACTTTAGCTCATTAGTCAGAATAGGATTTTGTATCCCTCTTGCAATGTTAGCCTCCGATTTGGGAACTTTGTTCTCCAACACAGAAATGGACTCCAAATTCTCTGATTGGATTTTGCTTAGGCAGGATTTGATACACTTTTTACACTGGCGCAACATAGCCCCTATACCTACACCTCTCAATTTAAGACATGAAACACGCACAGCTTCCACCATTTCCTTTTCCTCCTCCCAGTAATCGAACCGTCAAAATGGTTTTAGGCCCCATTTTTTTCTTAACCAGCGATATCGAGATTAGATTATGGTCAAAAATATTTTTTGGTAGTAAACACTATGAAACCTCTGACCATTTAAGAAACACTTCGGGGGAAATCAAGAAACGATTTATTCTGCTTAAAGCAGGCTTTTCCCTGAAGTTAGACCACGTGAATGATCCACCATTTAGCGGAAGATCAACCAGCTGAAGGTCATCGATGAATCCTATGAACTCCCGCATTTCTCTCCTTTTGATACTGACTCCTACCCTTTCCTCTCTATTGCACACAATATTGAAATCTCCGCTCATGATTAGTGGCTCGTTGTAAGATAGTAAGATTTCTTTCAAATTCCCGAAGACAATCGACCTTTCCTTCGATCCATTTTGAGCATACACATTCACTAAGGTACATGCCAATCTTTTAGATTGGATATGGAGCTTACCTGCCATAATGATAAAATTCCTCTTGACTATGTTAGATTGGCATTCGAAAACATTTGGATCCCATAGGGAAAGCAGACCACCAGCAGAACCGATGGAAGGGGAGAAGATCCAGCTGAGATGATCCAATTTTCCACATGATAGCCTTATGACTCTTGCGTCAACTGATTGCAATTTTGTTTCTTGTAAGAAGAACAAACTGACCTTACTTGTAGAGATCAACATTATGAAAGCAACTTTCTTCTCACGTTTCATGAAAACATTACATTTTGATTCATTAGGTCAAAAATTCAAGTACACAGGGGCCATTGAAAATGCGAAGAACATCATCTTGCTTATTTGGTTTCGCCCAAGCCTGATTCCATCTCCCTGATCCTCTTTTGAATTTCATTGTCGGACGCATCAAAAAACAGGCCTGCGACGTTACAGACCTCGAGGCACTCTCGAGCTTTATCCTCCAAGGCTGCTTTTGGGGCGTTAAGATCAGCGACGATCATGCCAATATTCAAAGGAGACACCCGACTATGAGAATTTCCAGTTTTCGACCTAAAAGACCAAGGGGACAAGATCTACGAGTTTTTTTTACTACTCCGGGCTTGATGGTGAAAAGGTTTTTTTTTTTTTTTGTATAAGATGGGGGAAATAGGGTAATAGTAGGATAGGAGGAAGCCGACTCGAGTAAACTCTGCCCTTGAGAAGAAAAGTTGAGATGTTCCTGCATCGGGTAATAGTAGGATAATATTTGATAATAAACATGTCATATTTATTATGGATAAATATTCTATACACAGGCGGTGAAAACTAAAAGTTTCCACAAGCGCCTTAGTTTTAGGGTATATGGAGTTAGTTTAGGGTATAATGTTTAGGAGTTTAGGTGTAGGGGTTATAATTTAGGGATAGTTGTTTTAATTTAAGATTTAGGGTTATAATTTAGGGTTTATAGGTTAAAACGTAAATCCTCACCATATTATCCTAAAACCTAAACCCTAACCTATAAACCCTAAATTATAACCTTAAACCTTAAATTAAAACAACTATCCCTAAATTCTAAACCCTTGCACCTAAACCCCTTAACCTTATACCCTAAACTAACTCCTTATACCCTAAAACTAAGACGCTTATGGAAACTTTCAGTTTCCACTGCCAGTGTATAAGATATTAATCCATTTATTATATGAGTGGGAAAAGTTAAATAAAATATTTATTTTTGATAAAATTTTCTTCTTTTCTTTTTTTATAGAAAAATCCATATTGAGCCAAATCAAGTTTAAGATTTTGATAAAATTGACAACATATTATATATAATTTAAACTATGGTTAATAAACAATTAACATAATAATATATAATATTATATTATTATTCTAATAATATATAAGAGTAATAAACTAATATTCCTTCCGTCTCATTAAAATTGTCACATATCGACTATTTTTTGTTATTTAATTTCTTATAATTCAAATTTTATTATTGATAAATATATAAAATAAATAAATTTAAAAACGTAAATCATGTAGTTTTAATATATTTTTTTTGTAAAATTTAATTAATTTAAATACTTAAAATAATTACGGTGAAATGTTAATTTTTTTTTTACTTTTTTAAATTAATAAGTGACAAATTTAGCAGGACGGAGTGAGTAATATTAATTATTTAAAATATATTTTAAGAAAATGATAAATATCATTAATTATATTATGTATTGTTAAAATAATAATATAACATTATATATTATTATATTAATGGTTTATTAACTACAATTTAAATTATATATAATATGTTGTCAATATTAGCGATGAGCATGTCAAATCAAAAATTGATTTGAACTGAAGTGGGCAGTTTATGGTTCACAAGTTTAAAAATTATGGTTAACCGAATCAAGAATTGAATTGAATTTAAAATTTTATTTAATTTATAATTAATTTTAAATATCTTATAATATAAAAAATAAGTATTTTATAATTAAATTAGTAAATAACTTATAAATATTATATATGAATTATTAATTATTTTTATTTACTTGGAAATTTAATTTTTTAAAAAAATATGTATGAAAAATAATTTAAAATTTTACCAAATAATATTTAAAAGTAATCAAATAAGATTAGTTTGTCAAAATAAAATACAAAATCTCAAAAATTTAGAGTTAATACGAAAAATCGGTAATCAAGATTAAACAAACCGAAAATCGGTAGGTTATTAAAAAATTTGCCATTCCGAACTGAAACCATATACCCCTAATCAATATTAATCAAGTATTTGACATGAGACATTGGTTAAATATTCTTTTATTCCAATAGTTTTGGGTTTGATTAATGAGATACTATTTAATCAAACATATTGTCAATGGTCGTAGTTCCTAAATCTCTTCCCAAACATTCTAGATTCGATCCCTAGTGCCAACTTTGATTTCAAATTAATTGATCATTTTTTTCGAAGGAAATAATTTTAAAATTAAATCTACGAGACATAAACAAAATGTATACTTTGCCATAAAATGATATGCTATAACGTTGTAATCAATAAAAAAATTGGTAGACAAAGATTTTAAAATTAAGATTAAAAGTGCAGAAATATTAGAGTTAAAGATGTTGAAGAATATGTTGATTATGCGAATAATGTCAGATGTAAGATATTAGAAAAAATAATAAAAGCCAAAAAAATTGGTTCTGAGTTTAATTTTCTCTATTTCTTACCTATGACAATTTTTTTTTTTAAACAAATTGAGTTCATTCTTCATCCATTCCACACTGCACAAGAATGTATAAAAACAAATACTAAAATTAGAGATGAGATATTGGAGAAAATAAAAGAGATTGTTGAAGATCCATCAGGTTTTTACTGGCAAAACTCTCGTGACCTCTTACTTGCTTTACTAACACCTGATTAGTCCCTTTTTAACGCTCAAATAATAATGAAATATTAATAATATTTTTATGTTAATTTTATATGCAAATATTGATTTTAAAAATTGTTTACGTATATTATTTAATTTTAATTTGTGTTAGGCTGAATCAACCTAAATTCAGACCTTTCTGGCATAATAGGTAGAAAATCTAACTCATAAACAAGTCAATTATACTAATTGATTTTCGATTTATGAAATGAGTGACTGATTTATAATATTTATATAAAAATATATGAATATTTTTGTTTATTATTTAAAATAATATATTCAACCAACCGAATTAAGTTGATTCCGTTATATCTATTATAAACTACAATAGATCAATTATTGTTTATGCTTCATCAAAAGACAAATATCTCTATCAACAAGTGTTGGGTGCATTGATAAGGCACATTACACTCTGAAGGAGAGGGTGTGAGTTCGATCATTGGAGACAACATTGTTAGAAGGGACAACCTCACACCCCGAGCATAGATCATATATATATATATATATATATATATATATATATATATCTTTTCATTAATTGGAACGATTGCGCGCTCATCAATATTTTCCGTACAAAAGTAATATGCCACGTGACACAATAATATATATTAAATTAAAAAAAAAACAATCATTATAAATCATGCTGCTATGCCGCTTATGTTTAGATTTTATGTTGCTGGATTTTTCATTTTTACAACTTATTCATGTTTAATACTTGTGCCAGACATTAATTAAGGAGATGATCTTTTTAAGAACTTATCAAGCTCATGAAAAAATTGGAATATATATACTTGTATAGAATGTATACATATACCCGATTCCATGGTACATTGGAATGAAGCGATTAAAACCCTTTTTTTTAAGTTAGGTGTTTTAAAAGCCTTTTCTTAAAAAAATAGAATACAAACTCACTTTTAACTGCAAAAATATAGATGAAAAGCGATGACTTATTCATTCTCGTATATTATTGATAATAGTGTTTTTAAATAATTAATTTTACCAAAAAATGTTGCATTAATTCTTGATAACAACTTATAATTAATCAAAAGTTCTTTGAAGGAAATACTAATAATCTTCATTAATCAATAAGAGTAGCACCATCCATTGCAAATTGATTCATAGACTGAAAGTGTTTATTCAATGGGAAATAACAAACCCAGATTAGTTTTTGAAATATCAGTCTGAACTAATGATTAAAATTGGGTGCCAACTTTCATCATTTCTTTGAAGCGTGGATGTAAAGAGGGTTTAGAACGAATACATGCTTATCCTAAAAATCTGAATTTTATTTAGTAGTTATTTATTTTTCAGTGTGTCATTCTAAAATTTTACTTGTAAAAATTTAAATTTCTTTTATTAGTTATCCATTTCACTGGGTGTGCCCACCCTAAAAATCAGAATTTCTTTTATTAGTTATCCATTTTACTAAGTGTGTTCACCTTGAAAAAAAATTTGTACTCACGTAGAAATAAAAAAATATGTTATTAACATTTAATATATGTGTGTTCACCCTCAAAAATTTTCTGAATTAGCCACGGTTTTGAAGGAAATAATACTTGGGTTAGGTGCCTTGAATCAAAGAACAAATGATCTTTTGAGTCCAATTATTATATGAGAGCTAACCATTAAATTAATAAAACTAATATAGAAGTTTGTTTAACTTGCAAACAGAGAAACAAAACGCATAATCTGCCATAAAATGAGGCTATAACATTGTAATCGATAAAACAACATTAGACAAACAAAGATTTAGAATCTGGATTTAAAAGAGCAGAGGGTGGGAGAAAAGATAATTTGATGTGCAGTTAAAAGAATAGCAGAGGTAAAGGTGTTGAAGTAACCATAAAATACTTTGATTGTGTAAAGAATGTCAGAGATAAGACATTGGAGAAAATTAAACCAAAAAAAAAGTATCTGCATTTAATTTCCTCCAATTTTTACCTATGGCATATTCTTTTATTTTGAGTCCATTCTTCATGCTTTATGTACTGGAATAAGCATTGGAGGTGAGATATTGGAGGAAATTAAACCAAACATGATAAAAATAATAATAATCTAAGGGAATTGGTTTAATTCCCTCCAATTCTCACATACAATTCATTACTCTCTATCTCTGTATATAGGAATTGAACTCTCAAGTCTCAACTCCACCTTCCAAGATGCTTATATAGAGGAAGAAGAATAAAGGGGTTGTTGGAGATGCACCAAAAATCTCGTGACCTTTGTTTGTTTTACTAACACGTGATTACTCCTCATTTTAACGCTCAAACATTAATGATATATTAAGATATTTTTATCTTTATTCTTTATAGGCTTAAATGAAAAATAAATATTTAAATTATATATATTTTTTGAACTTTAGGTGCCTATAGTTCTTTTTTTTATAAAAATAGGTGTCTAAAAGTTCAACCGTTACAATTTTAAGTGCTTGGCCGTTTAAAAAATCGTTGCACAATAAGAACGTGACACGTGGCATGTTTATAATTATTATAATATTAAAAAATAATAATTTAAAAAAATCAAAATTCTCAAAAAAGCCCCAAATCCTTCATACTCAAACCCACAAAATTTTCAAATTGTCGTCGTTGTTGCCGTCGTCGGACACCACCAATATCGTTGCCGGAAGCTACCACCCATTTTTCCCAACAACCCATCGACGCCAACCGTTGTTAAGTGTGTCAATTGAACGTCGTTCGAATAGAACCATTCACGTTCACCGTCCAATTGGCACACCTCGCGTTAGTTACTGGCGATGGGTGGTTGGGAGAAATGGGTGACTGCCTCCGATGACGAAAGCGACAACGATTTGGAGAATTTGTAGTTTTGGGTATTAGAAATTTAGGACTTCTTTTTTGGGAATTTTGAGTTTTTTTTTTCTTCAAAAAATTATATATTTTTTTTAATTTTTTAATAATAATAATAATAATAAAGCATGACACGTGTCATATTCTTATTGAGTAACTATTTTTTTAAACGGTCGCACACTTAAAATTGTAACGATTTAAACTTAAATTGAAAGGGTTGAAACTTTAAGCACCTATTTTTTTTAAAAAAAATATTTTAGACACCTAAAGTTTAAAAAATATAGTTTGGACACTTTTTCATTCAAGCCTTCTTTTATATATATATATATATATATATATATATATATATAATATTTAAGTTTGGATTAGGCTGAGTCAACCTAATTTTAAGAAATTTATGACATAATAGGTAGAAAATCCAACTTATAAACAAGTCAACTTATAAAATAGATTAAGTTAATCGCTTTTTTATTTATGAAATTAGTAATCATTTTTATAATAAATTTATGATATATAAATGTACAAATATTTTATTCATTAGTTAAGATAATACACCGAACTAACCGAATTGAGTTGATTTTGTTATTTCGGTTATAAATCATGATGATCAATTATTAATTATTTTTCGCCGAAAATAAAATCGAAAACTCACTTTTAACATTGTGGGGGGAGTGGAATTAATTATTGATTACTCATTCATTCTCGTACATTATCGATAATAATGTTTTTAAATTATTATTTTGACAAAAAAAATGTTACTTTAATTCTTGATATCAACTTAATAAGTTAGAAGTTCTGTGTAACACCCGTGTTTTGGGGCTAGGAGTTAGCCGAGTTTATAGTTCGAGTCATTAAATCAAATTAAATCAATTCAACTTAAATAAAGACCTATTTGAGCTTTAGTAAAAAGGGGAGGGGCATATATTGTAATTTGACCCAAAAGTCTTTAAAAGCAAGACAACTATAAAACAAAAGTTGTCATCTTCTTCATTAAACCCTTTCCAACGTTAAAAAGGGGGTAGACTCCATTTTCAAAACCTCTCAAAGCTAGTTACTATTCCATTGGATATCTTCATCATTTCAAGGTGTTTTTGAAAGGTAAACATGTTTTCTTACTCTCCTCTTTACCCTCTATCTACCTATGGTCTTGGATTTCAAAAACATGGACTTTTAAAATGTTAGGGTTTTACTAAAAGCTTGGGTTTTTATGAGATTTTCATTTTGTTTTGATAAATTGAGTTGGAGTTTTGTTTACTCATGCTAAAATACACATTATATGTTAATTTGGTTGGATTTTGATAAAAATCCGAAGTGAGTTCTTAGACCCATTTTTGAGTTGTCAAAAACTCCATTTTTGGAGGGTTTTAGGTTGAAAACAAAGGGCTGATGGTTTAGGTATGTTAGGAGGGTGATTTGGGACATTTTGGAGGTCATTTGGGTGATTGAAAATGGAAATTTCAGCAAGGTTTTAGGGGAGCACGAAAATTGGGATTTTAGGAGATTATGTGGTTTGGGAATTTGTGGAATTTGGCTTGTGTTTGTAAAGTAAGTTGATGGTTGAGTTTAGCATTGAATTGTGAAGTAATGTATATGTTTTGGCTTGGCTAGAAGCAAGAGGAGTCGTTGAAGGAGCTTTGGGACCGAATCCGGATTTGTAGGAGTATCGCTTGGTAGCTAAGGAAGGGCGGTGAGTGGTTTCAAACTTGATTTAAAGTTTGGTTCGAGTATGTGTAGTGTGTGTGTGTAAGTGTGCTTGGTAGGCCACTTCCTTTTAACTCAAGTAGTTAAATTGACCTTTGTTCTCCTTAAATGCTAATGTGCATGTTGACTATGCTCTTGTGCTTGTGGTTAATTGGTGCTTGTATATTCATGAAGTGTATATGTATGTGATGAGCATGGAGTGTGGTTGATGATATATATGATGTGGTTATAATAATTGACACTAATTAAATTACCGGTTGTAAATGATCTATCATTAGGATTAGTGTGCACACAAATTGAGTCAAAACGTACGTGACCTTGATGGCGTTAAGTCATCAAGGAGGAGTACAGTGATGTAATATTCCACCAGAAGCTTTTATATATTTCTACGGGATGATAAGTGGAATCCCATCCGTAGGGCATGTGACGATGAGTGGAATCCCACACATGCAAGGTCCGGTGATGAGTGTAATCCCACCGAGGTAAAGTTTTGTTGAGGTTTAAATCCGCACAATCGGGGTAATTTAAAGTGGCCAATTAACTTGTTCATAATATTGTGATATGTGATGTTGAGTTATGATTGTTGATTATTGATGCTTGATGCTTAGTATGAAGTAAGATGCCATACTATGCCACTTGAAAGACTAGCTAGGTCTACTTGATTTTATGTCAATGCTTGATATATGTGAGACTAGGATTTACATGCTTGAAGCCTGCATTGTTGATGTTTTTCGTTTTAGAGCACCCTCACTAAGCTTATAGCTTACGCTCTCAATGTTCAACAATGCAGATCATTAGCGTGGTGTTAGCTCGAGGCAAGCCAATAAGGGCTTCCAAGTTTGTGACTCAAGTACGGTGGTGATTTTGTATTAGTTAGCAATGTGGCAAGGGTTATGTATGAGCTTGTATGACTCATTTATATGTGTTGATGTTGGTTTGACTATGGTTTGTAAGCATGATATGCTATGTTGAATGTTGTATGTGTTAGCATGTCTTTAGTTGTTTAGGTTGCCTTGATGTGGGTGTAAACCTCTTATATGCTTATCATGTGCCTTTTAAAGCCTTTGAGTTCCTTGTATGACCTTGAATGTTGAAATGCCTTTTGTTGGAATGCCATGCTTGAAAGCTTATGTTGCTTGTATGGTTTGTGTATCACCTTGTGTTGGTTTGTGCCTTTGGTTTCATGTTAAAGCATGCTTTTATGTTTGGTTTGCCTTAGGATTGATGTTAGTGTGTTGGTTGGGGTGTTAGAGGGATTTAAGGGCTTCCTTGTGCCTTAAATCAGCTCAAACCTGCAAGTTTGTAGCAGGGGTATCGATACGGTTGGTCCCGTATCGATACGGCCTTCTTGTTCCAGGCCATACGTTTCGATACGCGGGGAGACGTATCGATATCTTTTTGGACACTGGGGTTACTGTTCAACTTGGTATCGATACCGGTCTTTGGCGTATCGGTACGGTCATCTTAGCGTTGACCGTGAGAAGTCAACCGTTGGGGAGGGTATCGACACACTCCTTGGGTGTATCGATATGGTCTCTACGGGTTGACTCTGACCAGTTGACCTAGTCAAGGGGTATCGATACACCCCTTAAGTGTATCGATACCGCCTGCAGTTTAAGTGTAAAATTGGGCTGTAATATGTTGGGTTGAGTTCGTTTGTTTGTTTCGTAAATGTTGTTCCGCTGTGTTATCACATAGGATTAAATACTCATCTAGACAAGATTTAAAATGAAAAAAAATTAGGTTGCTAACCGAAGGAGAATCCTTAAGGGGGTTTTCACTCGGTTTTCCCCGTGTGGCCCACTCGGACCGATCATCCGGCCAGACCGGGACGAGGGGGTTACATTCTGCGACCAAATACTAATAATCTTCATTAATCAATACGAATGACATTATTCATTACAATTTGATAAATAGGTTGAGGGTGATGAATATATATTATAAATTAGTTTAAATAAAAAAAATTATTAGGCTAAACCAATCAAAAATTTAAAAATATATAATTTAAAAAAATCAAAATTCTCAAAAAACCCTAAATCCTTCATACTCAAAACCACAAAATTTTCAAATTGTTGTCGATGTTGCCATCGTCGGACACCACTAATGCCGTTGTCAGAGTCTACCACCCATTTTTCCCAACAACCCATCGACGTCAACCGTTGTTAAGTGTGTCAATCGAACGTCGTTCGAATAGAACCATTCACGTTCACCGTCCAATTGGCACACCTCGCGTTAGTTACCGGCGATGGGTGGTTGGGAGAAATGGGTGGCTGCCTCCGATGACGAAAGCGACGACAATTTGGAGAATTTGTAGTTTTGGGTATTAGAAATTTAGGACTTTTTTGGAAATTTTGAGTTTTTTTTTTCTTCAAAAAATTATATTCTTTTTTTTTTATTTTTTAATAATAATAATAATAAAGCATGACACGTGTCATATTCTTATTGAGTAACTATTTTTTTTAAATGGTCGCAGGCTTAAAATTATAACGGTTTAAACTTAAATTGAAACGACTGAAACTTTAGGCACTTAAAATTATAACGGCTGAAACTTTAAACACCTATTTTTTTCAAAAAAATACTTTAGACACATAAAGTTTAAAAAAGTATAGTTTGGACACTTTTTGTAACCCCCTAAACCCGGCCTAAAAGAAATAGCCAAAATTTAGGAAGTTACGTTTGAAAACTTTTCCCTCAAGAAATCAAATTTTGAAAATTATACTTTAATTAAAATAAAATAACATAAATTTAATAATAAATATAAATATAAATATCATAATAGATATTTGAATGATTATATAAAATCTCTAAATTAGAAAAAATAGTAGATGAATGCTAAAAATAATCTCAAAATATAAATAATTTAAAATTACATTCATGTCCCAAAATAATAAATAGAAATCTGATTAAACTAAAATAGTTTCCTACTGAATAATAAAATAACTGAATAAAATCTGAGATCCTCCAAGTACCACGACGCCTAAAGCCCAAAGATATCTGTAAGAGGAAACTATGGGGGAGTAAGCTAAAGAGCTTAGTGTGTCTCTAAAGTGCAAGAAAACCATAATTATAAAACATAATATTATTTTGAATAAAATCTTTTAAAGCATAACACAAATCACAAGCGCAATGCAATGCAATGTACCCAACTACATCACCGTCCGAAGAGTAAAGTTCCCCAGAACCACTCTCTACATCGTCACCAATCCGAAGTGGAACTCAACCCGAAGGGTGGAACCACTGATCCGAAGTGGAGTTCAGCCCGAAGGATGAAACCACTGAATTTCCTCCGTACAATTCCCAACCCATGCTCATACATATATGATGTTTAAAAATCAAATTTCATAAACACAGTTCCATAAATCCGATATTCCGTAAAATACTTCATAAACCATAGTCCATAAATTCATAAATCATAGTTCCGAAAATCCGATGTTTCATAAATCAAATATTTCATAAATCATAATTAAAACACATTCTGAAATCGTATGCATATGATGTCAACCATACAAACCATAATATATATGAATAATCACAAAGAGGTAAAACTCCAACACATAGAAAAATAGTATATAATTTAATTATAGCACCGGAAGAAAACACACCTTAAGAGGCAATAGCTCTAACGAAAAACAAAGAGAGGTTGCGACTTCGATGTAAGGTGATAACAACGTCAATTCGAGAAGAATTCATAAAACAAGGGAATAACTAAAAGCGACAACACTTTAAAACTTAAGGCTTAGGTTTATTTCTGTACATAATAACTATGACTATATATAGAGATAGTTGAGAGTTGGTAATCTAATCAAATTAGGTTTATAATAATAATAATAATAATAATAATAATAATAATAATAATAATAATAATAATAATAATAATAATAATAATAAAACAAGAATTTAAGTTGAAAAAGGAGAGTCAATTCAACTGTGAGTAAAAAGGAGAATTAGAATTCAATTTTAAATTAAAAGATTAAATATATATATATATATATTGTACGGTTATAATTAATTATAATAATAATAATAATTAAAAAAAGGAAGATACCGACAGTAGTAAACCATTTGATTTAGAATTCAATTTCATAAAAACAAGGTTAGTTACAAAGTCAATCCTTGACTTTTCAAGAAATTTCAAATTAATTTGTAAGTTTCATAAAAATTCTTATTTAGTCCCTCATAGAAAATTAAGGTTTTTAATTAAAAATTTCCAATTGTTAGGGTTTTCAATTAGGGATTTCAAAAGTAGGTTTCTAAATTAGGGATTTTTCGAATCTAGGGTTTACAATTTGGGCATAATTTTTGGGGTGTTACAACTCTCCCACACTTAAAAGAAATTTTGTCCTCAAAATTTTCAGACTAACGACATACTTCAAAAAAAAAGGTTTTGATAACAATTCTAAATAGACAGTTTAGATCAGGTCACAAATGACAACACATGGCTTTCAGATAGACTTTGATCTTAATTTCATAAGAACGAGAACGATCACGATCAATCGCAAATCTAGAGATCCTACGAGGTGACATAGTAATCTATCTACAAAAAGGACAATCTTAATGTAACGCCCGTGTTTTGGGCCTAGGAGTTAACCGGGTTTTAATTCGAGTCAATAAAATTTAAATTAAATCAATTCAACTTTAATTAATGACTTAATTGAGCTTTAGAAAGAGGGGAGGGACTAATGTTGCAATTTTACCAAAAACTTTTAAAAAGCTAGACCACTTTAACAAAAAAATTGTCTTCCCTCTTTCCTATCTTCTTTTTCACGTCAAAAGCACCATCTTCTCTTTCAAACTCTCCCAAAAGTTTGGTTACTATTCCATTTGATTTCTACTTCGATTCAAGGTGTTTTGCAAAGGTAATTGTGTTTTCTAACTCTCCTCTTCAACCTCTATCTAACCATGGTCTTGGATTTCAAAAACATTGGGTTTTGAAAATTAGGGTTCATATGAAATTTGGGGATTTTGATGGGGCTTTTTAATTTGTTTTGTTAAATTATGTTGGGGTTTGTTTAAGCATGATGAAATACACCATATACTTTAATTTGGTTGAATTTTGATAGAAATTCGTAGTAAGGTCTTAGGGCTAGATTTAAGGTTGTAAAACTTGAGTTTTTGGTGGGTTTTGTGTTGAAATTGATGGGCTGTTGGTCTACCTATGGTATGAGAGTGTTTTGGGATGCTTTGGAAGCCATTTGGGTGTTTGGAAGTGGGTTTTTCAGCAAGGGTTTTGGGAAGCACGAAAATTGAGTTTTGGGAGATTTTGTGATTTGGGGATTTGTGAAATTTGGTTCATGTTTGTGAAGTGAATTGATAGTTGAGCTTTAGCATTGAATTGTGGTGTAATAAGTGTGTTTTGCTTGGCTAGAAGCAAGGGGAAACGTTGAAGGAGCTTTGGGACCGAATCCGGGTGCGTAGGAGGATTGTTCGATTTGCTAAGGAAGGACGGTGAGTGGTCTAAACTTGTTTTAAAGTTGGTTCGAGCATGAGTAGTGTGTGTGTGTGCAAGTGTGCTTGGTAGGCCACTTCGTTTTAATCCAAGTAGTTAACTTAGTCTAATTTCCTTGAATGCTATGTGCTTGATGACTATGCTCAAATGCTTGTGATTAGATGGTGCATGTATATGTATATCATGATGTGGATATATGTGTTGAGCATGAATGTGTTGATGATATGTGGTTGGTGATACATGTTGTGGTTATAATAATTGGCACTAAATAATTACCGGTTGTAAATGATCGATCATTAGGATAGTGTGCACACAAATTGAGTCAAAACGTACGTGGCCTTGATGGCGTTAAGTCATCAAGGAGGAGTATGGTGATGTAGCATTCCACCGGAAGCTTATTATATTTCTACGGGATGATGAGTGGAATCCCATCCGTAGGGCATGTGGCGATGAGTGGAATCCCGCACATGCAAGGTCCGGTGATGAGTGGAATCCCACCGAGGTAAAGTGTTGTCAAGGTTTTAATCCGCACAATCGGGGTAATTAAAGTGGCCAATTAACTTGTTCATGTATTGTGATATATGATGGTGATATGTGATTGAGGCATATGGTGTTGTTGCATGATGATCTATATTGATGTTTAAATCTTGCTAGGATTGAGAGACCATATTTGCCACTTGAAAGACTAGCTAGGTCTACTTGGTTATATGCAATGCTTGTTATGTGTGAGATTAGGATTACATGCTTGAACCCTGCATTGTTGTTGTTTTTCGTTTTAGAGCACCCTCACTAAGCTTATAGCTTACGCTCTCAATGTTCAACAATGCAGATCATTAGCGTGGTGTTAGCTCGAGGCAAGGCAAGAAGGGCTTCCAAGTTTGTAGCTCAAGTATGGTTATCGATTTTGTAATAGCTAGCAATGTGGCAAGGGTCTTTGTATGAGCGTGTGTGACTCATTTGATTGATGTTGTTTTTGGTTTGATCATGGGTTGTAAGCATGTTATACTATGTTGAATGTTTGATGGCATGTTTTAGAATGCTTAGGTTGCATAGTGTATGAGTGCAAACCTTTCAAGATGTCTTGTTCCTTTTAAGGTCCTTTGTGTTTTGAGTATGCCAATATTGTATGAATTGCTCTTTAACTAGAATGCTATGTATGAATGCTTAAATCCATGTTTGATTGACTCCCTTGGCTTAAATATGTATGCTTGTATGGTTGGCTTGCCTTAGGGATTGATGATAGTGTGTTGGTTGAAGTGTTAGAGGGATTTAGGGGCCTCTTTGTGCTCTAAATCAGCTCAAACCTGCAGTTTCGTAGCTGGGGTATCGATACCATTGATCTGGTATCGATACTACCCTGTGGTTTCAGGCCTCATGTATCGATACTCGAGGGGAGTATCGATACCTTTTTGGCCACTGGAGCCACTGTCGATTTCGGTATCGATACTGGCCTCTAGGGTATCCATACCGTTGTCTTGCTTTGACAGTGGGAAGTCAACTTTAGGGGAGGGTATCAATACCCTCATTTGGGGTATCGATACTGTCTCCTCAGGTTGACCAAACCCTGTTGACCTTGTCAAAGGGGTATCGATACCCCCTTAAGGGTATCGATACCGCCTGCAGTTTAACTTTAAAAATGGGCTTTTATGTGTTAGTTTGGGTTCGATTGATTGCTTCGAAAATATTGTTCCGCTGTATGATCACTTAGGATGTAATTTTCATCTAGACAAGATTAAAATGAAAAAAAAATAGGGTTGCTAACCGAGGGAGAGTTCCTTAGGGAGTTTTCACTCGGTTTTCCCCGTGTAGCTCACTCGGACCGGTCATCCGGCCAGACCGGGACGAGGGGGTTACACTTAAAATTAGAGTTCGTACTTGGAGTCTCTATTCAAAACATCTTTAATTCTTTAAAATAATAATTTTTATCAAAAATTCTCATTTTACCCCAAAACATTTAATATGCATGTAAAAATCATTTTTGACTTAAAAATTTTATGTGAGCCACACAGTCCGAGGGTTGAACTTAGCTCTGATACCACTAAATGTAACCCCCTAAACCCGGCCTAAAAGAAATAGCCAAAATTTAGGAAGTTACGTTTGAAAACTTTTCCCTCAAGAAATCAAATTTTGAAAATTATACTTTAATTAAAATAAAATAACATAAATTTAATAATAAATATAAATATAAATATCATAATAGATATTCGAATGATTATATAAAATCTCTAAATTAGAAAAAATAGTAGATGAATGCTAAAAATAATCTCAAAATATAAATAATTTAAAATTACATTCATGTCCCAAAATAATAAATAGAAATCTGATTAAACTAAAATAGTTTCCTACTGAATAATAAAATAACTGAATAAAATCTGAGATCCTCCAAGTACCACGACGCCTAAAGCCCAAAGATATCTGTAAGAGGAAACTATGGGGGAGTAAGCTAAAGAGCTTAGTGTGTCTCTAAAGTGCAAGAAAACCATAATTATAAAACATAATATTATTTTGAATAAAATCTTTTAAAGCATAACACAAATCACAAGCGCAATGCAATGCAATGCACCCAACTACATCACCGTCCGAAGAGTAAAGTTCCCCAGAACCACTCTCTACATCGTCACCAATCCGAAGTGGAACTCAACCCGAAGGGTGGAACCACTGATCCGAAGTGGAGTTCAGCCCGAAGGATGAAACCACTGAACTTCCTCCGTACAATTCCCAACCCATGCTCATACATATATGATGTTTAAAAATCAAATTTCATAAACACAGTTCCATAAATCCGATATTCCGTAAAATACTTCATAAACCATAGTCCATAAATTCATAAATCATAGTTCCGAAAATCCGATGTTTCATAAATCAAATATTTCATAAATCATAATTAAAACACATTCTGAAATCGTATGCATATGATGTCAACCATACAAACCATAATATATATGAATAATCACAAAGAGGTAAAGCATCAACACATAGAAAAATAGTATATAATTTAATTATAGCACCGGAAGAAAACACACCTTAAGAGGCAATAGCTCTAACGAAAAACAAAGAGAGGTTGCGACTTCGATGTAAGGTGATGACAACGTCAATTCGAGAAGAATTCATAAAACAAGGGAATAACTAAAAGCGACAACACTTTAAAACTTAAGGCTTAGGTTTATTTCTGTACATAATAACTATGACTATATATAGAGATAGTTGAGAGTTGGTAATCTAATCAAATTAGGTTTATAATAATAATAATAATAATAATAATAATAATAATAATAATAATAATAATAATAATAATAATAATAATAATAATAATAATAATAATAAAACAAGAATTTAAGTTGAAAAAGGAGAGTCAATTCAACTGTGAGTAAAAAGGAGAATTAGAATTCAATTTTAAATTAAAAGATTAAATATATATATATATATATTGTACGGTTATAATTAATTATAATAATAATAATAATTAAAAAAAGGAAGATACCGACAGTAGTAAACCATTTGATTTAGAATTCAATTTCATAAAAACAAGGTTAGTTACAAAGTCAATCCTTGACTTTTCAAGAAATTTCAAATTAATTTGTAAGTTTCATAAAAATTCTTATTTAGTCCCTCATAGAAAATTAAGGTTTTTAATTAAAAATTTCCAATTGTTAGGGTTTTCAATTAGGGATTTCAAAAGTAGGTTTCTAAATTAGGGATTTTTCGAATCTAGGGTTTACAATTTGGGCATAATTTTTGGGGTGTTACAACTCTCCCACAGTTAAAAGAAATTTTGTCCTCAAAATTTTCAGACTAACGACATACTTCAAAAAAAAGGTTTTGATAACAATTTTAAATAGACAGTTTAGATCAGGTCACAAATGACAACACATGGCTTTCAGATAGACTTTGATCTTAATTTCATAAGAACGAGAACGATCACGATCAATCGCAAATCTAGAGATCCTACGAGGTGACATAGTAATCTATCTACAAAAAGGACAATCTTAATGTAACGCCCGTGTTTTGGGCCTAGGAGTTAACCGGGTTTTAATTCGAGTCAATAAAATTTAAATTAAATCAATTCAACTTTAATTAATGACTTAATTGAGCTTTAGAAAGAGGGGAGGGACTAATGTTGCAATTTTACCAAAAACTTTTAAAAAGCTAGACCACTTTAACAAAAAAATTGTCTTCCCTCTTTCCTATCTTCTTTTTCACGTCAAAAGCACCATCTTCTCTTTCAAACTCTCCCAAAAGTTTGGTTACTATTCCATTTGATTTCTACTTCGATTCAAGGTGTTTTGCAAAGGTAATTGTGTTTTCTAACTCTCCTCTTCAACCTCTATCTAACCATGGTCTTGGATTTCAAAAACATTGGGTTTTGAAAATTAGGGTTCATATGAAATTTGGGGATTTTGATGGGGCTTTTTAATTTGTTTTGTTAAATTATGTTGGGGGTTTGTTTAAGCATGATGAAATACACCATATACTTTAATTTGGTTGAATTTTGATAGAAATTCGTAGTAAGGTCTTAGGGCTAGATTTAAGGTTGTAAAACTTGAGTTTTTGGTGGGTTTTGTGTTGAAATTGATGGGCTGTTGGTCTACCTATGGTATGAGAGTGTTTTGGGATGCTTTGGAAGCCATTTGGGTGTTTGGAAGTGGGTTTTTCAGCAAGGGTTTTGGGAAGCACGAAAATTGAGTTTTGGGAGATTTTGTGATTTGGGGAATTTGTGAAATTTGGTTCATGTTTGTGAAGTGAATTGATAGTTGAGCTTTAGCATTGAATTGTGGTGTAATAAGTGTGTTTTGCTTGGCTAGAAGCAAGGGGAAACGTTGAAGGAGCTTTGGGACCGAATCCGGGTGCGTAGGAGGATTGTTCGATTTGCTAAGGAAGGACGGTGAGTGGTCTAAACTTGTTTTAAAGATGGTTCGAGCATGAGTAGTGTGTGTGTGTGCAAGTGTGCTTGGTAGGCCACTTCCTTTTAATCCAAGTAGTTAACTTAGTCTAATTTCCTTGAATGCTCTGTGCTTGATGACTATGCTCAAATGCTTGTGATTAGATGGTGCATGTATATGTATATCATGATGTGGATATATGTGTTGAGCATGAATGTGTTGATGATATGTGGTTGGTGATACATGTTGTGGTTATAATAATTGGCACTAAATAATTACCGGTTGTAAATGATCGATCATTAGGATAGTGTGCACACAAATTGAGTCAAAACGTACGTGGCCTTGATGGCGTTAAGTCATCAAGGAGGAGTACGGTGATGTAGCATTCCACCGGAAGCTTATTATATTTCTACGGGATGATGAGTGGAATCCCATCCGTAGGGCATGTGGCGATGAGTGGAATCCCGCACATGCAAGGTCCGGTGATGAGTGGAATCCCACCGAGGTAAAGTGTTGTCAAGGTTTTAATCCGCACAATCGGGGTAATTAAAGTGGCCAATTAACTTGTTCATGTATTGTGATATATGATGGTGATATGTGATTGAGGCATATGGTGTTGTTGCATGATGATCTATATTGATGTTTAAATCTTGCTAGGATTGAGAGACCATATTTGCCACTTGAAAGACTAGCTAGGTCTACTTGGTTATATGCAATGCTTGTTATGTGTGAGATTAGGATTACATGCTTGAACCCTGCATTGTTGTTGTTTTTCGTTTTAGAGCACCCTCACTAAGCTTATAGCTTACGCTCTCAATGTTCAACAATGCAGATCATTAGCGTGGTGTTAGCTCGAGGCAAGGCAAGAAGGGCTTCCAAGTTTGTAGCTCAAGTATGGTTATCGATTTTGTAATAGCTAGCAATGTGGCAAGGGTCTTTGTATGAGCGTGTGTGACTCATTTGATTGATGTTGTTTTTGGTTTGATCATGGGTTGTAAGCATGTTATACTATGTTGAATGTTTGATGTTTGATGGCATGTTTTAGAATGCTTAGGTTGCATAGTGTATGAGTGCAAACCTTTCAAGATGTCTTGTTCCTTTTAAGGTCCTTTGTGTTTTGAGTATGCCAATATTGTATGAATTGCTCTTTAACTAGAATACTATGTATGAATGCTTAAATCCATGTTTGATTGACTCCTTTGGCTTAAATATGTATGCTTGTATGGTTGGCTTGCCTTAGGGATTGATGATAGTGTGTTGGTTGAAGTGTTAGAGGGATTTAGGGGCCTCCTTGTGCTCTAAATCAGCTCAAACCTGCAGTTTCGTAGCTGGGGTATCGATACCATTGATCTGGTATCGATACTACCCTGTGGTTTCAGGCCTCGTGTATCGATACTCGAGGGGAGTATCGATACCTTTTTGGCCACTGGAGCCATTGTCGATTTCGGTATCGATACTGGCCTCTAGGGTATCGATACCGTTGTCTTGCTTTGACCGTGGGAAGTCAACTTTAGGGGAGGGTATCGATACCCTCATTTGGTGTATCGATACTGTCTCCTCAGGTTGACCAAACCCTGTTGACCTTGTCAAAGGGGTATCGATACCCCCCTTAAGGGTATCGATACCGCCTGCAGTTTAACTTTAAAAATGGGCTTTTAACTGTTAGTTTGGGTTCGATTGATTGCTTCGAAAATATTGTTCCGCTGTATGATCACTTAGGATGTAATTTTCATCTAGACAAGATTAAAATGAAAAAAAAAATAGGGTTGCTAACCGAGGGAGAGTTCCTTAGGGAGTTTTCACTCGGTTTTCCCCGTGTAGCTCACTCGGACCGGTCATCCGGCCAGACCGGGACGAGTGGGTTACATTTGTTGGTATCAGAGCCTGAGGTTACCGAGACCTCGGGCAGGTAAGTGAGGTAAGATTAATGTGTTAAATGCTTGTGTTGTTCGATGCATGATTTGCCATGAATCCTTGATGCTTGATTGATCGTATGATGTTTTGAATGCATGAATGGTCGTGTCTCGTGTGAGTGTGTGCCCATTGCTACTACTACTTAATTTAAAAAGGATTTTTGAAAGAGGAATACTTGAGCACTATTGGACCCTTGCTTTGGCTAACGTAATCCTATTGTTTCTTGTTGTAGTTTATACCTTGCTAGTTGAACCATGAGACCACGTGGGAGGCCTAGGATGGTTCGACCGGAACCACGGGCAGAGGCTCCAAGAGTTGAGCCAGTTGTGAGAGTTGAGGCTCAAGTGGGAGAGCCAGTGGTTGGAGTTGGAGCTCCTCCACCACCTCCACCACCACCACCTCCTCCACCGGGAGTGGGAGGCGAGGCCGGGCCCGGAGGGATGGGACCACAAGGAGGCCAAGGTGGCAAGGGACCGGCCGGGATTGACTTAGCTCCGTTGGTTCAGGCAATAGCTGGGGCATTCCAGGCTGCAGTAGCTGGAGGTCAGGCAGCTCATCATCAGGGTGAGGGCACCGGATTACCATTAGAGAGACTTCGGGGCCTTGGGGCCGAAGAGTTTAGAGGTGCTACTCCGGAGAGGTCAGAGATGTGGTTTGAGAAGACCGTCCGTATCCTTGCTCAGATGGGGTGCACTGGTGATCGTAAGTTGGGTTGTGTTGAGTCCTTGCTACAGGGTGATGCCTACACCTAGTGGGTAACCGTTACTTCGGGGATGGATGAGACCGAGATCACTTGGGGGTTCTTTGAGACAGCTTTCCGGAAGAAGTATTTGGGTCCGCGATACCTCGATGAGAGGAAGAGAGAGTTTATGGCATTGCTTCAGGGGAGTATGTCCGTGACTGATTATGAGATCCGATTTGTCAAGCTGAGTCAGTATGCACCTGAACTTGTACCTACTGAGGTGGAGCTTTGTAACCGCTTCCGATATGGGCTGAATGAGGAGATCAAGACTTATACTCTAGCTTCTGATTACTTTGATTTTGATGTCTTAGTCTCGAGGGCCAAGGACTTGGAGCACAGTTTGAGTTTGACCAGGCGGTCAGGTGGATCTAGTTCAGGTAAGAGGTCCAGCAACTTTGATAGAGGAGATGCCAAGAGGCATCGGGACAACCGGCATCAGTATGATCATAGGCGTGGTGGCAGTAACCACGGTAGGGACCACCAGGGCCAGAGAGCTGGTGGGAAGTTGCCCACATGTGCTACTTGCGGGAGGAACCACACCGGTGAGTGTTGGGGAAATTATCACTCTTGTTGGAGTTGTGGTGCTAGAGACCACATTAGGCGTGACTGTCCACATCAGGTGGGACAAGCACCAGCTCAGGCTCCTACTAGAGCCAATGACTTTTAGAGAGGCCGCGGGCGCGGTAGAGGTAACTTCCAGCCGAGGAACGATGGTCAGAGAAACTTAGCTCATGTAGTTGCAGTCCAGCCGGAGGGCGGAGGACAGGCTAGGGTTTACGCTCAGCGCGGGGAGCAGCATGACACCGATGTGATCGCAGGTAATTTCTCGATACAGTCTTTGGGTTTGCTTTCTTTGATTGACTCTGGGTCTACACATTCCTACATATTGAGTGAGCATGCACAGTCTTTGAATTTGCCTTGTGAGTTGTTAGAGGTAGGAGTTAGTGTTACTAGTTCCTTTGGGGACACGGTAGTGGTTAGGAAAATGTACCGAAGGTGTCCGTTGATGGTTCAGGGACATGTGTTTCCAGTGGATATGATGGAGCTTCCCTTCTATGGTTTTGATGTAATTTTGGGTATGGACTGGCTCACGGAGCATAGAGCTAGGATAGATTTTGAAACTAAACGGATTTCTTTGAAGCTCACAGATGATTATGAGATTGTAGTGGTGGGTGAGAATGTGAAGTTCTTGTCCAATGTGGTTTCAGTGTTAGAGGCTAAGAGGTTAGTGGAGTTGGGGTGTGAAGCATACTTGGCGTATGTGATGAACCCTAACATGAGTGAGGTTAGACCTCAGGACATCCGGACAGTATGTGATTTTCCTAGTGTGTTTCCGGAGGAATTGCCAGGGTTACCACCGGACAGAGAGGTAGAGTTCAGCATTGAGACTTATTCAAATTCAGCTCCTGTTTCGATTGCTCCGTATCGTATGGCACCGAAAGAATTGAAAGAGTTGAAGACTCAGTTGCAAGAATTGACAGATAGAGGTTTTATTAGGCCTAGTTCTTCACCTTGGGGTGCACCAGTGTTGTTTGTGAAGAAGAAAGATGGGAGTATGAGAATGTGCATAGATTACAGACAGTTAAATCAGTTGACAGTGAAGAACAAATATCCGTTTCCTAGAATTGATGACTTGTTTGATCAATTGAGAGGGGCGTCTGTCTTTTCGAAGATTGATTTGAGATCAGGTTACTACCAGCTAAAGGTTAGAGAGGTTGATGTACCGAAGACGGCCTTTAGGACTAGATATGGACACTACGAGTTTTTAGTCATGCCATTTGGGTTGACTAATGCACCGGCAGCTTTCATGGACATGATGAATAGGATTTTTCATCAGTATCTAGATCAGTTTGTGGTTGTATTTATTGATGACATCTTGGTGTACTCGCGAACTGAAGAAGACCATGACCGACATTTGAGACTTGTTTTGAAGACTTTGCTAGATAATCAGTTGTATGCGAAGCTCAGCAAGTGTGAATTCTGGATCCGGGAAGTAGTCTTCTTAGGACATGTAGTGTCAGCTGAAGGCATTAGAGTTGATCCGAAGAAGATTGAAGCCATTGTTGAGTGGAAGCAACCGAAGTCAGTGACAGAAGTACGTAGCTTCCTAGGCTTAGCCGGATACTATAGAAGATTTGTGGAAGGTTTCTCTAAATTAGCCGCTCCGTTGACACAGCTACTACAGAAGAGTGTTCAGTTTGAGTGGACAGATGCAAGACAGAGAGCCTTTGAAAAATTGAAAGAAGCTTTGACCCAAGCACCGATTTTGATTCAGCCTGAGTCCGGGAAGGACTATGTGATTTATAGTGATGCCTCGTATGTAGGGTTAGGATGTGTTCTGATGCAAGACCGAAGAGTAGTGGCTTATGCCTCAAGACAGTTGAAGACTCATGAGCGCAACTATCCGACCCATGACATAGAGTTAGCTGCAGTTGTGTTTGCTCTGAAGATTTGGAGGCACTATTTGTATGGTGAGAAATGCACAGTATACACCGACCACAAGAGTTTGAAGTACATTATGACTCAGCGAGATTTGAATCTCAGACAGCGTAGATGGTTAGAGTTGCTAAAGGACTATGATCTTACTATTGAGTACCATCCGGGTAAGGCCAATGTAGTGGCTGATGCATTGAGTAGGAAGGTGGCCGTGGACTTGAGAGCCATGTTTGCTAGATTGAGTTTGTCCGGGGATGGTGGCTTAGTAGCCGAGCTTCAGGTTAGACCTACTCTAGGTCAGATGATTCGAGAGAAACAGCTATTAGATAGATCTTTGGCACCTCACGTGCAAGATATAGCCGAAGGTAGATCTTCAGACTACAGTTTCAGTTCCGATGGGGTCTTATGTTTCAAAGACAGAATAGTTGTGCCTGAAGACAGTGATTTGAGACGTACGATCTTGACTGAAGCCCACAGTAGTCCGTTTGCTATGCATCCTGGAAGTACGAAGATGTACCGTGATTTGAAGAATGAGTACTTTTGGGTTGGCTTGAAGAGAGATGTAGCCGACTTTGTGAGTAAGTGCCTAGTGTGTCAGAGAGTAAAGGCAGAACATCAGGTTCCCTCAGGTTTGTTACAGCCGTTGAGAATTCCGGAATGGAAATGGGAGAACATCACCATGGATTTTGTTTCGGGTTTGCCTTTGACACCTACGAAGAAGAACTCAGTTTGGGTGATAGTAGATCGTTTTACGAAGTGTGCTCACTTCTTGGCAGTCAACACTACTTACACCTTAGATAGATTGGCCGATTTGTACATTGGTGAGATTGTGAGGCTACATGGTGTGCCGAAGTCCATTGTGTCAGATAGGGATCCGCGGTTTACTTCTAGATTTTGGGAGTGTCTGCATACAGCTTTGGGTACCCGTTTGAACTTCAGCACTTCTTATCATCCTCAGTCAGATGGTCAGTCAGAGAGGGTTATTCAGATCTTAGAGGATATGTTGCGATGTTGTATCATTGACTTTCAAGGTACTTGGGAGAAGCATCTGCCTCTAGTAGAGTTTGCGTACAACAACAGTTTTCAGTCGAGCATTCAGATGGCTCCATATGAGGCCTTGTATGGTCGAAAGTGTAGAACTCCAGTGTGTTGGGCCGAGGTAGGACAGAAACTGTTACCTATGCCGGATTTGCTAAAAGGGACAACCGACAAGGTAAAATTGATTTGTGATCGCTTGAAGGCTGCTTCGGATAGGCAGAAGTCCTATGTCGATTTGAAGAGGAAGGAAGTTGAGTTCTCAGTGGGTGAGAAGGTGTTCTTGAAGGTGTCTCCGTGGAAGAAAGTGATGAGATTTGGCCGAAAGGGGAAGTTGAGTCCGAGGTACATAGGACCGTATGAGATTGTGAAGAGAGTTGGTCCCGTTGCCTATCAGTTGCGTTTGCCATCCGAGTTAGAGAAGATACACGATGTGTTCCATGTATCCATGCTTCGTAAGTATAGGTCCGATCCATCACATGTTATGCTCATAGAAGAAATTGAATTGAATCCGGATTTGACTTATGAGGAAGAGCCCGTTGAGATCTTAGCTTCAGACAGTAAAGTGTTGAGGGGTAGATCAATTGAGTTAGTGAAAGTGCGGTGGCAACGTAGAGGTGTGGACGAGGCCACTTGGGAGAGGAAGGAGGATATGGAAAAGCAGTTTCCGTATCTCTTTCAGTCAGGTAATTTCGGGGACGGAATTCCTTAAGTGGGAGAGAGTTGTAACGCCCGTGTTTTGGGCCTAGGAGTTAACCGGGTTTTAATTCGAGTCAATAAAATTTAAATTAAATCAATTCAACTTTAATTAATGACTTAATTGAGCTTTAGAAAGAGGGGAGGGACTAATGTTGCAATTTTACCAAAAACTTTTAAAAAGCTAGACCACTTTAACAAAAAAATTGTCTTCCCTCTTTCCTATCTTCTTTTTCACGTTAAAAGCACCATCTTCTCTTTCAAACTCTCCCAAAAGTTTGGTTACTATTCCATTTGATTTCTACTTCGATTCAAGGTGTTTTGCAAAGGTAATTGTGTTTTCTAACTCTCCTCTTCAACCTCTATCTAACCATGGTCTTGGATTTCAAAAACATTGGGTTTTGAAAATTAGGGTTCATATGAAATTTGGGGATTTTGATGGGGCTTTTTAATTTGTTTTGTTAAATTATGTTGGGGGTTTGTTTAAGCATGATGAAATACACCATATACTTTAATTTGGTTGAATTTTGATAGAAATTCGTAGTAAGGTCTTAGGGCTAGATTTAAGGTTGTAAAACTTGAGTTTTTGGTGGGTTTTGTGTTGAAATTGATGGGCTGTTGGTCTACCTATGGTATGAGAGTGTTTTGGGATGCTTTGGAAGCCATTTGGGTGTTTGGAAGTGGGTTTTTCAGCAAGGGTTTTGGGAAGCACGAAAATTGAGTTTTGGGAGATTTTGTGATTTGGGGAATTTGTGAAATTTGGTTCATGTTTGTGAAGTGAATTGATAGTTGAGCTTTAGCATTGAATTGTGGTGTAATAAATGTGTTTTGCTTGGCTAGAAGCAAGGGGAAACGTTGAAGGAGCTTTGGGACCGAATCTGGGTGCGTAGGAGGATTGTTCGATTTGCTAAGGAAGGACGGTGAGTGGTCTAAACTTGTTTTAAAGTTGGTTCGAGCATGAGTAGTGTGTGTGTGTGTGCAAGTGTGCTTGGTAGGCCACTTCCTTTTAATCCAAGTAGTTAACTTAGTCTAATTTCCTTGAATGCTATGTGCTTGATGACTATGCTCAAATGCTTGTGATTAGATGGTGCATGTATATGTATATCATGATGTGGATATATGTGTTGAGCATGAATGTGTTGATGATATGTGGTTGGTGATACATGTTGTGGTTATAATAATTGGCACTAAATAATTACCAGTTGTAAATGATCGATCATTAGGATAGTGTGCACACAAATTGAGTCAAAACGTACGTGGCCTTGATGGCGTTAAGTCATCAAGGAGGAGTACGGTGATGTAGCATTCCACCGGAAGCTTATTATATTTCTACGGGATGATGAGTGGAATCTCATCCGTAGGGCATGTGGCGATGAGTGGAATCCCGCACATGCAAGGTCCGGTGATGAGTGGAATCCCACCGAGGTAAAGTGTTGTCAAGGTTTTAATCCGCACAATCGGGGTAATTAAAGTGGCCAATTAACTTGTTCATGTATTGTGATATATGATGGTGATATGTGATTGAGGCATATGGTGTTGTTGCATGATGATCTATATTGATGTTTAAATCTTGCTAGGATTGAGAGACCATATTTGCCACTTGAAAGACTAGCTAGGTCTACTTGGTTATATGCAATGCTTGTTATGTGTGAGATTAGGATTACATGCTTGAACCCTGCATTGTTGTTGTTTTTCGTTTTAGAGCACCCTCACTAAGCTTATAGCTTACGCTCTCAATGTTCAACAATGCAGATCATTAGCGTGGTGTTAGCTCGAGGCAAGGCAAGAAGGGCTTCCAAGTTTGTAGCTCAAGTATGGTTATCGATTTTGTAATAGCTAGCAATGTGGCAAGGGTCTTTGTATGAGCGTGTATGACTCATTTGATTGATGTTGTTTTTGGTTTGATCATGGGTTGTAAGCATGTTATACTATGTTGAATGTTTGATGTTTGATGGCATGTTTTAGAATGCTTAGGTTGCATAGTGTATGAGTGCAAACCTTTCAAGATGTCTTGTTCCTTTTAAGGTCCTTTGTGTTTTGAGTATGCCAATATTGTATGAATTGCTCTTTAACTAGAATACTATGTATGAATGCTTAAATCCATGTTTGATTGACTCCCTTGGCTTAAATATGTATGCTTGTATGGTTGGCTTGCCTTAGGGATTGATGATAGTGTGTTGGTTGAAGTGTTAGAGGGATTTATGGGCCTCCTTGTGCTCTAAATCAGCTCAAACCTGCAGTTTCGTAGCTGGGGTATCGATACCATTGATCTGGTATCGATACTACCCTGTGGTTTCAGGCCTCGTGTATCGATACTCGAGGGGAGTATCGATACCTTTTTGGCCACTGGAGCCACTGTCGATTTCGGTATCGATATTGGCCTCTAGGGTATCGATACCGTTGTCTTGCTTTGACCGTGGGAAGTCAACTTTAGGGGAGGGTATCGATACCCTCATTTGGGGTATCGATACTGTCTCCTCAGGTTGACCAAACCCTGTTGACCTTGTCAAAGGGGTATCGATACCCCCCTTAAGGGTATCGATACCGCCTGCAGTTTAACTTTAAAAATGGGCTTTTAAGTGTTAGTTTGGGTTCGATTGATTGCTTCGAAAATATTGTTCCGCTGTATGATCACTTAGGATGTAATTTTCATCTAGAAAAGATTAAAATGAAAAAAATAGGGTTGCTAACCGAGGGAGAGTTCCTTAGGGAGTTTTCACTCGGTTTTCCCCGTGTAGCTCACTCGGACCGGTCATCCAGCCAGACCGGGACGAGGGGGTTACACTTAAAATTAGAGTTCGTACTTGGAGTCTCTATTCAAAACATCTTTAATTCTTTAAAATAATAATTTTTATCAAAAATTCTCATTTTACCCCAAAACATTTAATATGCATGTAAAAATCATTTTTGACTTAAAAATTTTATGTGAGCCACACAGTCCGAGGGTTGAACTTAGCTCTGATACCACTAAATGTAACCCCCTAAACCCGGCCTAAAAGAAATAGCCAAAATTTAGGAAGTTACGTTTGAAAACTTTTCCCTCAAGAAATCAAATTTTGAAAATTATACTTTAATTAAAATAAAATAACATAAGTTTAATAATAAATATAAATATAAATATCATAATAGATATTCGAATGATTATATAAAATCTCTAAATTAGAAAAAATAGTAGATGAATGCTAAAAATAATCTCAAAATATAAATAATTTAAAATTACATTCATGTCCCAAAATAATAAATAGAAATCTGATTAAACTAAAATAGTTTCCTACTGAATAATAAAATAACTGAATAAAATCTGAGATCCTCCAAGTACCACGACGCCTAAAGCCCAAAGATATCTGTAAGAGGAAACTATGGGGGAGTAAGCTAAAGAGCTTAGTGTGTCTCTAAAGTGCAAGAAAACCATAATTATAAAACATAATATTATTTTGAATAAAATCTTTTAAAGCATAACACAAATCACAAGCGCAATGCAATGCAATGCACCCAACTACATCACCGTCCGAAGAGTAAAGTTCCCCAGAACCACTCTCTACATCGTCACCAATCCGAAGTGGAACTCAACCCGAAGGGTGGAACCACTGATCCGAAGTGGAGTTCAGCCCGAAGGATGAAACCACTGAACTTCCTCCGTACAATTCCCAACCCATGCTCATACATATATGATGTTTAAAAATCAAATTTCATAAACACAGTTCCATAAATCCGATATTCCGTAAAATACTTCATAAACCATAGTCCATAAATTCATAAATCATAGTTCCGAAAATCCGATGTTTCATAAATCAAATATTTCATAAATCATAATTAAAACACATTCTGAAATCGTATGCATATGATGTCAACCATACAAACCATAATATATATGAATAATCACAAAGAGGTAAAGCATCAACACATAGAAAAATAGTATATAATTTAATTATAGCACCGGAAGAAAACACACCTTAAGAGGCAATAGCTCTAACGAAAAACAAAGAGAGGTTGCGACTTCGATGTAAGGTGATGACAACGTCAATTCGAGAAGAATTCATAAAACAAGGGAATAACTAAAAGCGACAACACTTTAAAACTTAAGGCTTAGGTTTATTTCTGTACATAATAACTATGACTATATATAGAGATAGTTGAGAGTTGGTAATCTAATCAAATTAGGTTTATAATAATAATAATAATAATAATAATAATAAAACAAGAATTTAAGTTGAAAAAGGAGAGTCAATTCAACTGTGAGTAAGAAGGAGAATTAGAATTCAATTTTAAATTAAAAGATTAAATATATATATATATATATATATATTGTACGGTTATAATTAATTATAATAATAATAATAATAATTAAAAAAAAGGAAGATACCGACAGTAGTAAACCATTTGATTTAGAATTCAATTTCATAAAAACAATGTTAGTTACAAAGTCAATCCTTGACTTTTCAAGAAATTTCAAATTAATTTGTAAGTTTCATAAAAATTCTTATTTAGTCCCTCATAGAAAATTAAGGTTTTTAATTAAAAATTTCCAGTTGTTAGGGTTTTCAATTAGGGATTTCAAAAGTAGGTTTCTAAATTAGGGATTTTTCGAATCTAGGGTTTACAATTTGGGCATAATTTTTGGGGTGTTACACTTTTTCATTTAAGCCTTCTTTATATATATATATATATATATATATATATATATATATATATATATATATATATATATATATATATAATTTAAGTTTGGATTAGGCTGAGTCAAACTAAATTTAAGAAATTTATGACATAGTAGGTAGAAAATCCAACTTATAAACAAGTCAACTTATAAAATAGATTAAGTTAATCGATTTTTTATTTATAAAATTAGTAATCGTTTTTATAATAAATTTATGATGTATAAATGTACAAATATTTTATTCATTAGTTAAGATAATACACCGAACTAACCGAATTGAGTTGGTTCCGTTATTTCGGTTATAAATCATGATTATCAATTATTGATTATTTTTCGCGGAAAATAAAATAGAAAACTCACTTTTAACATTGTGGGGGAGTGAAATTAATTATTGATTACTCATCCATTCTCGTACATTATCGATAATAATGTTTTTAAATTATTATTTTGACCAAAAAGATGTTACTTTAATTAGGACGAAATACTAATAATCTTCATTAATCTTCATTAATCAATACGAATGACATCATTCATTACAATTTGATGAATAGGTTGAGGGTGATGAATATATATTATAATTTAGTTTAAATAAAAAAAATTATTAGGCTGAACCAATCTAAATTCTAATTTATTTTATTCATATATAAATGGGTAAACTATACTAATGACCACCGAACTATAGGGTTGGTGTCGATTTAACTATTATATTTTCAATTGTGTTAAATATACCACATAATTATTTAATTGGTTCCAATGTAGCCAAATGCCGTTAAAAACGGAAAAGTTGACGGGGCTGTTAAAATAATTGGTATAATTACAAATTTGGTCCCTTTTATCTATACAATCTATCAATTTGATCCTAATTTTAATCAAATAAAAATTTATATATTTTAATAAGGTGGTGACACGTGTCACCACCTTATTGGATGATTTTAATTAATTTTATTTAACTAAACTAATTAATTTTTCCCCTCGAGTGACACGTGTCACCACCTGATTGGAGTAGGAAAATTGAAAACCAAGAAACCGCTCTTGGTAGGAATCAAACCTGGGACCTTAAGGGAGTGGTAAGCCAAACATATACTTATGATATACAATACTAATAATAACATATGTGTTATACGATTGGAGAGAAAAAAGCTAACAATATACTTACCCTTGGTAGGATTTGAACCTGGGAATCTTTGGTAGGATTCAACGTGAATCATTCGATTGGGATAAGTTGTTTTGCATGCTAATTTGCAGTCTGTGTAATCGGGTGTTAGTGTTTTTTGATTCTTTCCCCTCTGCTGGGTTGGGGAAGACTGAACTACACTTCTTGTCTAATACATACTTGCATCATATAAGCAGGCAACAATTTCTGGACCCGGGTGAATCTGTCCTTATGATCTCGATGGTGAAGAAATTACAGAAGTTATCAAGCAAGAAAGTCCAGCTTATCCTCACCAACAAACCGAAATTGATGTACATCAATCCTTCGGAATTGGTCGTGAAAGGGAACATTATTTTGTCCAACAATTCTAATGACCTAAGTGTCCAGGCCGCAACTCCGTCACAGTTCAAGATCGTTACTGTAAGTTTATGAGATCGTTGTAGCAATGCATGATTTTCTACTTGTTTTGTTGTTTTACTTTCTAATCAGTGTTTCTGGTGCTTCAGCCGACAAAGGTATTGTCATTTGAAGATGCAAAACAAAGAGCATTTCAATGGAAAGATGCGATCGAGAGCCTTCAAAAACTGGTGAAGTGATTGTCAATCGTTGCCACGAAGCTCATTCTATCGACATTATGATATTATTTCTTGAAAGCGGAACCGGGTTCTCGGATTCTGCTGTGTTGGAGTTCTGGTAACTTCTGGTTCGTAGCAAGCTTTCGTGTTTCAAACCTTGCGTGCAGCGGCAAAGCCAGAAATGTTGATAATCGATAAGGATATTTATATAAATTAGACATGCCCATAGTAAGGCTCATACTTAGCAAAGATATTTTCAAATTAGACATAGTATTGACTGCTTGAATTAACATTTAGGAAAAATAAAACAAGTGCTCTATTTCTAGTAGATTTTGTAATTAATTAGCTTCAGTTTTTGACCGTATTAACATTTAGGGTGCGTTTGGTTTAGTGGCAAATGCGTGTTATTCCCTTAAGGTTTTAGGTTCAATTCCTACCAAGAGCGGTTCTTTGATTTTCATTTTTCCTACTCCAATCAGGGTGACACGTGTCACCACCTTATTGGGGGATTTTAATTAAAATAAATAAATTTTTATTAGATTAAAATTAGGATCAGATTGATAGATTGTATAGATAAAAGGGACCAAATTTATAATTATACCAATTATTTTTAACAGCCCCGTCAACTTTTCCGTTTTTTTAACGGTAGGTGGCTACATTAGAACCAATTAAAGAGTTATGTGGTATATTTAACACAACTAAAAATATAGTGGTCAAATCGAAACCAACCCCATAGTTCGGTGGTCATTAGTATAGTTTACCCTATATAAAATAATATATCTCGTGAACAAGTCAATTTATAAAATAATTTTAAATTTATGGAATGAATAACCAACTTATAATATATAATAAATGGATAAATATTCTATACACATGCAGTGGAAACTGAAAGTTTCCACAAGCGCCTTAGTTTTAGGGTATAGGGAGTTAGTTTAGGGTATAAGGTTTAGGGGTTTAGGTGTAGGGGGTTAGAATTTAGGGATAGTTGTTTCAATTTAAGGTTTAGAGTTATAATTTAGGGTTTATAGGTTAAAACCTAAATCCTCACCATATTACCCTAAAAACTAAACCCTAACCTATAAACCTTAACTTATAATCGTAAACCTTAAATTAAAACAACTATCTATAAATTCTAAACCCCTACACATAAACCTCTAAACCCTATACCCTAAACTAACTTCCTATAGCCTAAAACTAAGGCGCTTGTGGAAACTTTCAGTTTTCACCGCCAGTGTATAAGATATTAATTCATAATAAATAAGTAAATCTTTTATTCATTAATCTAGATACCATACCGAATTAAGTTATTTCATTACAAATTATGATGGATCAATTATTTATTACTTTTCATCAAAAGTCATTTTTTGGGGTTAAAATAGGATTTTATGCTGCAATATTGCTCTGACATTTTTTATTTTATGGATTATTTTTGAAAAGGAGAACTATTATTAATAGTTCACATATGAAACACAGATGAATATTAAAGCAAATTTCATTAAAAAAATCTCTCTAATCTTAAGCGAAGGAAAAATAGTGCACATTAAATGCATACTACTACACAAATCTGGATAACATCACTAGTCTCAAGCCATCATTACTACACAAGTTGGATAACAGAAACCATTGAGAACAAAGTGCATAGATGTTGCTTGCATATAGTGTACTATAAATGATACGCAAATATGGTGCAAGTATACACGTCGAACGAGTAATAAAGTGATGAGTGGGTCACGTCTCCACATGGATTGAAGGTATTCACAGTTGATGTAATAATAAAGATTGAACTTTTTGCAGATGACAATGCTATAGTAAAAGAGATGATGTAAAGTAATGTTGAAGCAAGAGAGAGCAGAGAAAGATGAGATAACAATATGATGAACATGTCCCCTTTCGTATGCGAAACTCACTACGGAATGACTGGCTGGAAATGATGGACAACCTAACTTAAGCTTCTTAACGACACTAAGGCTCTTCAGCTATCTTCTATGCTAGGCGGGATTTGCTAAAAGTGCTTGTTGAGTGCATAAAAGTTCTACATTTTACCCCTCATTTACCCATATTTTTGCTGCACTCAAGCATGATTAGTTGCATTTAGAATAGATTTTTGCATACACATCACAATTAGATAAAACTGCACAAATGCTGCTGATTTTGGTCACTTTTTGCAGGTATCTACCGTAGCAGCGTCCAGGGCAACAAAAAGAAGCAGAGGCGAGTTGCGGAGCTGGAGTTGAAGGACGTAGAACATCATATGTCGTGACATCTGCCGTGGCAGAGATGACGACAACAAGGACAATGTGGTGGAAAACGAAGTGGAGCTCGACAGATAGAGGATTTCAAGTCGGTTTGTCGTGAACTACTCCCATATTTTTCTGAGCCCTGTAGCAGAAGGAAGGCCATGCCCAAAGTTCAAGGAAGAAAGTCAAAGCAAGAAACGAGGACGAATTAAAGACATTTACTCAGAAGATTTAGTCTTTAATAGAGTTGTACTTTAATTTAAACTTGTATTCTTGCCATATTAGAAAACTTGGACCCAAGGCCTATATAAAGGCATGTAATTCGATCTAGAGAGGGATATCTAGCTCCTAGCCGTCTTCCCCCAAAACCCTAGTCATTTCTCTCTCTTCATCATATTCTAAACTTCTCTTAGGGCTAAGGGTTGATCTTGTAAAGTAGTTGTAAGGATTGTATTGTTACCACATTCAAATGTTTCTAAGGTAAATATTGCTAAGGCAAATATTGTTGTGAGAAATATTGCCAGGGAAAATGTAGTGGAAGTCAAAAATGACTTCAAGAAAACAAACCATAGACAAGGTCTTATCTAAGACCAAAAGGGCAGTGTGTTCAAGAAGCAAGATTTCATGAGAAATACTTCAATTACCATAAGATGAGGAATAAGTCTACAAAATATAGACTTCTAAACGATGTCAATGTTAATGACATAACAATTGACATGGCAAAATAATGTTGAAGGAATACATTTATTACCTTTATTGACGATAAAAAGTGTTATGTGCATTTGCTTAAAAAATTGAAGTTATAGAGAAAATCGTTATCTATAAGCATGATGTTGAAACTCAAACTTAATTAAGGGATTAAGATGAGGAGAAGCCCTACATGAGTAACGTTGGTACCATAATGTGTTTAACATGTGGGGGAAGTTGTTAAATCAACTAATTATCTTTTAAATAAGATTTCCCACAACAAAAGAAACAAGACATCATATGAGTTATGAAAGGTAATTAAACCTTCCTACAACAACTTGAAAATGTGGGGTGTCTTGCAAAGGTAATGACCTTATTACTAAAGCGAATGGAAATAGATCCCCAAAATGGTGGATTGTATTTTTATTAGCAACGAATATCGATTTCTTGTGTATGAATCGAAGAACCCTGAAATTCACAAGAATACGATAATAGAATCCAATAATGCCTCTTTCTTTGAAAATGCATTCCCTTGTAAAACTAGGAAAATTGGTCAATGTTCAATGAAATAAACTTCGGAGACTATTGATAAAGATGGCTCAATTGACCAACAAGGGGTTGAGCTTGAAAAAGAGCCACAAAGAAGTAAACGAGAAAGGGTATAAAAATTCTTTAAATCAAAATTTTCTTACCTTTATGCTAGAGGTTGAACCTCTAACATATACATTCATATGAAGGCACCTTATGGAGGGATTCCATTAAGAGTAAAATTGATTCCATCATGCAAAACCATACGTGGGAATTAGTGAGTTCTAAATGGATTTTCAAACGGAAAATGAAAGCAGATGGAACAATTGATAAGTACAAGGCCAAATTGGTAATAAAAGGTTACCGAAAAAAGGAAGGCCTTGACTATTTCAATACATACTCTCATGTATCAAGAATAACCTCTATAAGGATGATACTTGCAATTGTCGCTTTGCGAAATCTAGAAGTACATCAAATAGATGTTAAAACAGTTTTCCTAAATAGAAATTTTGATGAGAAATATACATGGAACAACCTGAGGGTCATGTAGTTTCAAGTCAATAGAAGAAAGTTTTTAGATTGGTGAGGTCCTTATATAGTCTTAAACAAACACCAAAGTAAAGACATGAGAAGTTTGATAATGTCATGATGACAAACGACTTCAAGATAAATGAGTGTGACAAATGTGTATATGTCAAAACTACTAAGATTGGATATATTATTCTATGTTTGTATGTTGATAACATACTCATTGTTGGAAGAAACAATGAAATGGCAAACATACCAAAGACTTGTCAAATTCAAGATTGACATGAAAAATATGAGATTAACAGATTTAATTTTGGGCATCCAAATCAAACGGTCACTTGAAGGTCTCATATTAACGTAGTCACACTACATGGACAAGAGAAGTTTGGAAAGGATGTTTTCGGCATAGCTAGAACTCCAATAAATACATGTCAACATTTTTCCAAGAACAAAGACCAAAGTGTTGACCAAGTGGAATATGCAAGGGTCATAGGCAGTTTAATATACCTCACGAGCTGCTCTAGACCGGATATTACTTTTATTGTGAGCAGTTTAAGCATATTCACAAGCAATCCAATTGAAAACCACTGGAAAGAGATTGTGATGGTACTGAGATATCTTAGATATACTCTAAACTATGGATTGTATTATTCCAGAAATCATACTATTTAGAATAATACTCTAATGCAGTTGGATATTTGATATTCAAGATACCAAAGGCACAAGTGAATATGTCTTCACTTTAAGAAGAGGAACTGTGTCATGGAAATCCTCAAGACAAACGGTTATAACCAGATCCACAATGGAATCTGAGTTTGTAGCTCTAGACTATTATGGAGAAGAAGTCAAATGACTTCAGAAATTTCTTGGAGGATATTCCTTAACGGCTAAATACAGTGCCTACAATGTGCATACATTGTGATGACCAAGCGAAATTGGTAGAGCATAGAGCTTGTGTATAATGGGAAGCCGAGACATATGCGTCGTCGACATAATACCATTAGACAACTGATCTCAAATGAAGTTATCTCTATTGATTTTGTGAAATCAAAGGATAACGTTGCGGATCCACCCACCAAAGGGTTAAATCGAGATCAAGTTGAGAAAACATTGAAAGGAATGAGACTAAAGCCCAGGAAAATTTAAGGCGCTATGTGAAGGAAAAGCCTACCTAGTTGACTAGAGATCCCAAGATCTAGGTTCAAAAGGACAACCTAATTGCATAAACTTGTGCGGTCATTGTTGGGGTTCTTATTCCCAAGTCCATTCCTATGATGTAAACAATGATCAAAGTGGTTTAGGCTAAGCAATGTTTTTAATGACCATTGTGTGCTTTGGTGAGTCAAGAAACATAAGTCACATATGTGAGAGCGAAGTGGGGCCGCTTCAAGAAGACTATTGGGCACAATTCTTTCAAACTCTTGCAGAACCAGGCAATGTCCACAGCCATATGGGCATACCCATGAGAACTAATACTCTTGTCAGAAAGGTAGTTGTGTAAAGTATATCATCGTTTCACAAACGACAGACAGTTTAAAGACATCACGTCTACTAATCAGCCAGTAAAGTAAATATACTTTCATAAGGGAAGGTTCAAGGGTGCACACCTACCTATCCTATACAGCTATCGATCGTAGAATCTATCACCACATCGAGTCAAAATGTTTTTGATTAAATCAATTTCATTCATGTGGGGGATTGTTGGAAAATTTTGATAATTTTGGAGCTTTGAATGAGAAATTAATTCAAATGTTATTGAGGAAAATGTGGAACCAATTGTTGGTTCGTAAATGTGCAGACATGGGTAACGCAAATGTCTGAACCTGTCTGGTCCTCTATGGGCCTGCATATATTTTGACCTAAATTTAAAATATTTTTTCCTCAAATAAGAGCATATATTTTCCAAATTTTATTTTAGAATTAAAAGGGTAAATATTGAAAGTTACCTTTAATTCAAATAGTAATTTTGGAAATTGCTCTATAGAAGGATCAATTAATTCTCAATATTTAATGCTCTATTAGGTCAAAATTTCCACTTATACCCTCATGAAACTCCTATAAATAGGGAGTAAACCTTTTAGGTTTTACACAACTCAATACCACATAAAAATTTTATTATTTTGCCTTGTGGATTTTACAAGTGGTTTTCGGTGGTAGGCGAAGACAAGGGTCGGTTCGTGATCTCCACAGTAGTGCAACTGTGGCTGATTATCTGTTGTTGTATCATGTGAGATAGACGACCAACGAGCTCGAGCACCATAGAAGTGGCCAAAAATTTGTCTTAAGGGAATTACGTTCGTGCAAGTCTCAGCACATTTTCTTTCGGTTTTCGTTTCAAATTAGTTTGAATTACATATTGTTGTATCTAATTTATTTCTTGTTCGTTCAATATCAATTTTAGGCTCGATATCCTTCAACCAAAATGCTTGCCAAGTTATGGGAAAGTTTGTGTTTTGGTTGTTTTGGTGGAAGCAAAAAGATAAACAAAAGACCCAAGGATTTATAGTGGTTCGGCCTTCTAAAAAGAACCTACATCCACTATCTTAGCTCCCACTAAGGATTTTCAACCAATATCCACTAGATATTCTTCCCCTTTTATTGGTTTAGGTGGAAACTGTTACAATCCTAGACTCAACATAAGTCTAGCAACCAAAACTCACAACCCGAGCTTTGTGAATACTCTTAAGCAAGAGAAAATCTAGCAAACTTGAAAAGCCTCATAAGGTGGATAGTTTTCACTATTTAACTCACTCACCCTAACCTAAACACTTGAGCAAATGTGATAACTTAGGCTCACAAGTGTTGTCTATACAAAGAATGAACAATAAAGCACTAAGACAAATCTTTGATCATATTATTGTTGAAAATTGAAGTATTAGTCTTCCATGGGTGCTTGGAGGTCACGTTTATACTCCCAATTGAGCTTCTAGCCATTGTAGACTGTTGGGATTGAATCAGAGACGTTGGGGTGCATTTTTCCAACATTCATTGTTGTTTTGGAGCTTAGCGTATCGATACTCGAATGATCGTATCGATACGGTCCTCATCAGGAACTAGTCGTTGAGCTCTTCCAGTTAACACGTAATAATACGCTTTCGAGTGTATCGATACGACCTGCATTTCAAATAGCCGTTGGGAAAATGACCATTGTGAGCAATTAAGGCGTATCGGTACGCGATACAACTGTATCGGTACGCGAACTAGCCTTTGAGAGGTTTTAAAGCACTCCGTATGGATACAACAAAAGCATATTGGTACGGGTTTTGGCTACTAGAATTTCGCTTTTAGCTAAAACCTAAAGCGTATCGATACAATATATATATATATATTGTATCAGTACAGTGACATTAAAATCATAGGTTTGACTACTTTAAAAACATTTTAAGTTATTCCAAACCCTTGTAAAAACACTTAAACATATTTTCAAGTTGTTTGGACATAGAAAAAAATTTGAAATATTTTTTAATTTAGTCCAAATCGATTTTCCAATTATTATATCAACACATATAACTTAACAATCTCCCACTTTTTTATATAATAAAACAACTTGAAAAATTGTTTGTGATTCCTCCCCTTTGTAAAATAATTTTTGAATAAGAGACATATTTTTTTTAATTTGAAGCTCCACCTTATTCTCACTTGAAAATCAATTGTTTAAATTATTTCTCCCCTTTTTGTTATATCTAAAAGAATTTAAAAGACTTTAAGTTCAAAACAACATAGGAGGTTAAAAATTGTTGACACAAATAAGAATTTTGGTTTTAAAATTGGCTCCCTCTTACTCAAGCATCAATAAGTGTTAGTTCAAAAAATATGATAATCTAGTTGAAATAAAAAATAAATCAAATTAAACAAAAGAAAAGAAAATCAACTAGATTTTACCACACTTGAACCCAAGGAAGGATGTGAAGACTACTTTCTTCAGGTGTCTTTCCTTGTGTGTATGGAGCTCCCCCTCAATATTTGAGTTGTTGATCATTCTCTATCACAGTTTAAGTAAGACAATCATGTATTTTTTGTATCCAAATTGCTTTGGATCCATAGACGTTAGAAGCACAAAAATTAGTCCCCTTAGGAATCTATTTTGCAATTTCATCATTTTTAGTTGAAGTACTTAGTCCTTTTGGGACCCAAATACTTCTAAAAACTTTGACATTAAAAAATATAGGGGCACTAGATTGTCTCACATAAAAATTTGATATTCTCAAATTGTGTTTCTTTTGAAGTTCATTGAAAATTAAATCTTTTTCTTTCTTAAGATCATCAATTTTCTTTTGATGATCTTTTTCAATTGTTTGAAGCAATTCTTGTAAACTTGAAACTTTAAGTTCAAAGTCTTTGATTTTTGTTTTAAACTCTAAATTGGTTTTAGAAAGCAAATCATTTTCGGTTTTTAATTTTGAAATCAATTTCTTTTTTTTCAAAAATGAAGCTTTAAATTAAAAAACCAATTCATCATAAGCTTCTTGCAATTCATCAAAAGAATATGAATTAGATTAGATGAATTGTAAGCTATCTTTCCCTCTTGGAGGGCCATAAAGCATAGGTGGGCTACCTCATAATTGGTGGAGTCTTCATCACTCCAAGTGTCCACATATGTTATCTTTGAAGCTGATCTTTTTTTGTTGCTCTTGTGGGAATCGTTCATCTTCTTCTTCGATTCATGTTTGGATTTAGCCATTTTGCTCTTCATGAATCATGTGAATTTCTTGAAGAGATGAACCATCTATTCATCTTCACTTTCCTCCTCGTTTGATTCTTCATGTTGGCATTTGGAGGAATTGAGAGCAACGACATTCGTGTTAACGCCTAGCTCCATGATTTTCTTCTTCCCCATCTTCTTTATCTCTTCATTCTTCTCCGTCTCCTCTTCTTTTCCTTTCTTCATGATTTCATGAGTGAGAAGAAACCCATAGAGTTCATCTAGCTTTAAAGTATTGAGATTCTTGGCTTCAATGATGGCGGTCTCCTTTGAGTCCCATGACTCCGGAAGAGAATAGAGAAGCTCTCGGATAAGCTTGTCTTACGGAATGATTTCCCCATAGCCTTTGAGTCAATTTGTGATGATGGAGAATCTATCGAACATTTTTCGTGATGTCTTCATTCGGTTCTGTCTTGAAGTTCTCATACTTGAGGTTGAGAAGATCGATCTTGGTCTTCTTTACTTCACTGGTTCCTTCGTATGTGACTTCAAGCATGTCCCATACCTCCTTGGCATCTTCACAAGAAGACATCTTCTTATAAATGTTGGGGCTAAATGCACAAGAGAGAATGTGTAAAGCCTTGCAATTTAGCTCCATCTTCTTGCGATCATCCGCATTCCCATTCCACCTTGCATCTTTGTGGCACGTACGAACCATCTTCAACAACGTCATAAAGCTTGTAATATTTCGTGATGAAGAACATCTTTCTTGTCTTCAAATAAGCATAGTTAGTCCCGTCAAAGAAATATGGCTTGTCGATGGATTATGCCATTTAACCGGCTGATTGAATTTATGTATTGAGCTTCCCATATCATCTCAATAGGATGTTAATCCTCTTCAATTGAGCCTTGTTCTGATACCAATTTTTAGGCTCGATATCCTTCAACCGAAATGCTTGTCAAGTTATGGAGAAGTTTTTGTTTTGGATGCTTTTGGTGGAAGCAAAAAGATAAACAAAAGACGTAAGGATTTATAGTGGTTCGGCCTTCTGACAAGCACCTACATCCACTACCTTAGCTCACACTAAGGATTTTTAACCAATATTCGCTAGATATTCTTCCCCTTTTACCGGTTTAGGAGACAACTATTACAATCCTAGACTCAACCCAAATCTAGCAACCAAAGCTCACAAATCGAACATTGGGAACACTCTTAAGCAAGAGAAAATCTAACAAACTTGAAAACTCTCACAAGGTGGATAGTTTGCACTATTTATCTCACTTACCCAAACCTAAACATTTGAGCAAATGTGACAATTTAGGCTCACAAGTGTTGTCTATACAAAGAATGTACAATAAACCACTAAGACATATCTTTGATCATATTGTTGTTGACAATTGAAGCATTAATCTTCCATGGATGATTGGAGGTCTCTTTTATACTCCCAACTGAGCTTCTAGCCGTTGTGGACCGTTGAGATTGAATTGGAGCCGTTGGGGTGCATTTTTTCAGCATTCATTGTTGTTTTGGAGCTTAGCGTATCGATACTCGAATGACCGTATCGATACGGTCCTCATCAGGAACTAGTCGTTGAGCTCTTCCAGTTAACGCGTAACAATACACTTTCGAGCATATTGGTACGGCCTGCATTTCAAATAGCCGTTGGGAAAATGACCATTGGAAGTGGTTAAGGCGTATCGGTACGCGATACAACTGTATCTGTACGCGAACTAGCCTTTGAGAGGTTTTAAAGCACTCCATATGTATACAGCAAAAGCGTATTGATACGAGTTTTGGCTACTGGAATTTCCCTTTTAGCTAAAACCTAAAGCGTATTGATACAGTATATACCATATTAGTATGGTGACATTAAAATCATAGGTTTGGCTACTTTAAAAACATTTTAAGATATTCTAAACTCTTGTAAAAACCCTTAAACATATTTTAAGTTGTTTGAACTTACAACCCATTTTGAAATCTTTTTCAATTTAGTCCAATTCAAATTTTCAATTATTATATCAAAACATATATCTTAACAATCAATATAATATTTCTAGTTTGTTGATTATATTATGTCTTGGATTAACGATTTTCTAACATTTTGTTTTTCTGCTTTGATTGTTTTAGTTTTTATTAGTTTCAGTTATCGATCATTTGACTTTGTGCATGTAATTTCTGGGCGGGTTTTTTGGATAAAAAAACCTCTACCCTAAAACCTTTTCGGTGCCTTTTTCTATGCCCCAACACTAAAAAATTAAATTTCAAATCTTAACCCTAAATTTTAAATCTTAAACCCTACACCCTAAAAAATACACCCTACCCTAAATTCTCTAAACCCTAACCATAACCCCTAACCTTAAACCATAAACCTAATTTTTAGTGTGGCGGCATAAATAGAGGCATCGAAAAGGAACATAAGATTTCTATTCGGTTTTCCCAAAGGTTTTTGTACTTACTATCATGTGTACTCTTTTTTTCGACTAAAATTTAGAGGGTTTTAACGAGGCACATAGTAGTAATCCTTTCTTCATAAAAAATAATGTTTTTAAATAACTATTTTGACCAAAAAATATTACATTAATTCTTGATATTAACTTAATTAGTAAAATGTTCTTTGAAGGAAATACTAATAATCTTCATTAATCAATATATGTTTTTTTGAAAGGATGCTCGTATGATTATAAGGATGAAATCATACACAGAAGGGAAAAGACACAAGCCTCGTTATAAAACTTCCCTAAAACTTAAATAGAGGGAAAAAAAGTGTAATGTGTCGATACCAAATTTGATGAATAAGCTGAGGGCGATGAATGTATTTTATAATTTAATTTAGTAAAAATGTTTTGATTAGGCTGAACTAATTTAAATAGTAAATTTTTATTCATACGATAAATAGTCTGACTCATGAATAAATTGATTTTCAAAATAGAATTTTGATTTATGAAATGAATAACCAATTTATAATATATAATAAATATGTAAATATTTTATTCATTAATCTAGATAACATACCAAACCAACCGAATTAAGTTATTCCGCTATAAAATGATGATCAATTATTGATTACTTTTCATCTAAAATCATTTCTTTGGGTTAAAATAAGTTTTTTCTGCAATATTGCTCTCATTACAACAAAATAGTTTTTTAGCGGCGTTTTTTAACCCTATAGTAGAGTTTTTTAGCGCCGCTAAAATCTTTTCTCGATGCTTAAAAAAGCGCCGCAAGAAATGCCGCTTAAAGCAGCGCCGCAATAGTTCGCAGCATTTTTTGGTAAAACCGCCGCAAAAAGTCGAGATCTATAGCAACGTTTGTAAATACAAACACCACAAATAAGTGTTCTTTAGTGGCATTTACTTTTGCAAACGCCGCAAAAAGTCAAGTTCTGTAGCGGCGTTTGTGTTTACAAACGCCACAAATAAGTGTTCTATAGTGGCGTTTTATATTTCAAACGCCGTGAAAGCCTGACCTTTAGTGGCGTTTTATTTTTCAAACGCCGCAATAGCTTAACTTTTAGTGGCGTTTTGTTTTTCAAACGTTGGTAAGCTTGATTGTAAGGAAAATAAAATAATAATAAAAAATAATTTTTCTCTATTTCTCTTTCGTCAAAAAAATGTAAATTATAGATTCAAAATATTTGTTAAAAAAATATTTATTTCATCCCAAAAATATATTGTCACAATTAACTTAAAATATTGGTTAAACAAAATATTTATTTCATTACAAAAAGTACAACCATCAATATGCCTTCAACAGATGAACTCTTCTACTTCAAGGTGGAAAAAACACTTAATCGTGTAGCACCACCACCGGGAACAAGCTTCAGATTCTTGATTATGTTTCTTGAAATGAACATGGCATCATGTAATTGAAACAAGTTTTAGAACTTTATACCATAATATATAAAAGTAGAATATTAAGGTCCTAAATGCTCATTCTTAAAGTCAAATTTTATCATGTAAATTGGGGTGCCATTTTTTAAATAGTTAATAATGTTGCCAAAAAAAACAAGAGTCAAGTAATTGGAAATTTCCTAGCAGACACCCCTACAATGAATAACATGTTCTCCAATGATATAAAACCACCATCCCTGCAAGATAAATCCAAACAATAAAAGTACTTGCCAATAAGATGGTCATTCACAGAAAGAGAAATAGAAAATAAAAGGAAACTACACTACCTAAAATCTGTAGAGGGATCTTTCCTTTGCCACCCTATTTAGTTCTTCTTCCGGGAATACAACATTCCATAAGGCCCTTAAAGCTTCTTCTGGAGAAGCAACAATAAGGAATCAGAGAATAATTCTCATAAATAAGATGTATGATTATAGATTTAGAATTGCACCATAAGTTTAAATAGTATCTTACAAACTGGTACCTGATGCTCAAGGATTGAACTATCGTAGGCAATATCTATACATTTCAGTAATGTACTGTTTTAAAAGCTATTTGACCAGCAAAAAGAACAAAAAATAATGTTTCCCACTTTCCCTAGAAAACGTTCTTGCGAATCTCTCTGGAAACTTTCATGGGGGTAAAACATGAACAATTTAGAGACTTGGACTTAACTTCACCTAAAGGCTAAAAGCAGTATCAACATTGCAATAGTCATAAGAAATCAGAGTAAAGAAAAGAAAAAATAAATTGTCATATTAATTTGAAAAAGCAATGTTGGTTCAACTCTTTATTTTATGTATCCATATCTGACACTCCTAATCCACAAATACCACAATCGAACATGAGTAGACCTTTCATATACATGTTAAAAATATAGAAAAGATTCAACACATGCATGTCCGAGGCTCAAACAAAAGTCTAATATTATTATCTGAAAGTGAGAGAAAAAAAAAACAGACCGAAAACAACAGCACAGAGAGATCGTTTTGGGTAATTTCGCCATGAAGTTGAATCTGTTCAACTTCTAAGGTTTAACATCTAAGGCTTTTCCCTTCAGCTTTACTAAACCATTCATTGATGTCATTTTTATTACATTGGACTTCATATCTGATAATCATGAAATAATTATATTTTAACTGAAAGAATTTTTTGGAGCTTGAAATTAAATGCACACCACATTCCAACATGTTAAAAAGCATGACTTAATAATAATAATAATAATAATAATGATGATGATAATAATAATAATAATAATAATAATAATAATAATAATAAAATGAAGACTCATATGATCATATCTGCAATTTCCTTTTGCAATGGGGTAACTCTACAGACAATATATGTTGCTTGATGTTAATGAAGGTATTAATAAGGGACATCTTAGGAACCTACAAAACAAAATAGGATAAAAATTAACCTCTCAAAAATTCCATTGGAAAAACAAATTCCTGTCCAAAAATAGATACTTGCATGCATTAAGCTTCCAAACAATCTAGCATAACATTCATTCATTGATCACATAAAATATATAAATTGTAACAAATTTTATAGAACAGATAATATAGGGCATATTGTATATACCAACCAGACACAATTTTACATGGATCTAGACTATTTTGCTCTGACTTCTCATTTTTCTAGAAGTACCCATGTCTGACACATTTCGAACATGGGTATACCTTTCAAAAACCCTCCAGTACACAGAAAAATTTAGCAAAAAAATAAATTAATTAAACATGTCTGTTTCGAAAAACACTTGTACCTGTGTTCAAGTAACATTGATCTAGTTTTTTTTTGCTCAGCAAAACTTATTATTTATTTAATAATAAAAAAGCCTTGATTACATACCTCGTTAAAAACCTCCCTAACCTATGTTGGAGGAAAAGAGTACATGCAATCAAAGACACGATTACAAACCAGCAGTGATCACACTTATAGTTGTTCCAAAACACACAATTCTACTCAAGCCAACAAAGCACCAAACAACTTAAGCTAGCAGCCATTGTATGTACCTTACCTAAAGAGGTAGACAACAAATGGACGACGTCAAAAAAATGCTTTGACACCATTCTTTCACCAACAAATGCACTTTAAAGCTTCTGTGAATTTGAGAAAGTTGTTCCTCTTCTTTTAAGTAGGTCCAATGTCCTCGGATAAATTGGTAGCAAAAAAGAAACTAGCATCCCAAACTTGATTTCCAAATCTCTGCATCTTCATTCAATCATCAGCAACCCACAAATCAACAACCCTAGCAAGAAGCTCCTTCAAATACATTGCATTTGGATCTTCAACCCAAGAAGCAAGCTTGTATAAGGGCTGCTAACGCCTCTCTCACCACTCCCCCCAGCAGACACTTCGAACCCCCACTGCAACCAATACTCAAAAGGCATCAACATAAAACCACCCCACACATTTCCTTCAACATCAACCCCCGCGCTACAGCAACAAGCGAAACCATAAAATCAAACACCCATGCATCAAAGCAACTTCATTTCAATCCCTTCAACATCATCGCTCAAAAAGAAAAGGTGATTCATTCAAAAAGATCAAACAAAAACCTTAATACTCCAAGTGCAAACAACAAAACCCATGCAATTACTCGGAGTCAAAAACCAGAACTGCACTCAATCTTCTTCTATTGTTTCCATGATTCGCAAAGTATCCGAGAGAAACTGATATCTCCATTTTCTGCATGCAAAAACCGAAAAAGACTACCACCAACACACAAAATGCAACGTGATAAAGAGGCCCAAAGAAAGAACAAAACCAGACAGCTCAAGAAAGATCATAAATCAACTATTGCCGACTCTCCAACTCTATTCTAACAAGCTCGGCTACCACCTCCTCTTCATCACCTACAAATTCGACCCCTAAATTCTTTCCCAACTTAATAGTCTCCATTGCTTCCTTTTTAAAATTTGCATTCTTGCAATGTCCGAGTCAGTAGGAGAGTAATCCACCAACTCACTTGGAACGTTATCTTTCCCCACCTTTTTGCACTTTTTCAAGGCTAGATCTCTCTTTTTTTTCTCTTTAACTGAGAGAGCCTTGTCATGTATCTCAGCGATAGAACCGTATTTCCTTCTAAACTTGTAGTCAAGAAGTTCAGGGAACATGCTCTCCTGCTCGTGATCAGCTTCACTTTCACCACCCAATGCATCGGTATTTCCATTTGTCATGTCCACTTTCCTTGCCCATGACAACACTTCTTTTGAGCTCGGAACCAAATCACAAAAAACCTTATTTGTCTTGCTTCCTAATCACATTTCAAGGATGTCACCTAAGACACGGTTGGTGTTCACCTCACGTTCTCCATCACCCTCGACACTCAAGGTAGGCTTAGGATTGACATTACAGCCCCTCATCACCTCCACCCTCTTCGAAACAATAGGAGAAACATTCTCCAGCAGATGTTGGGTTGAACCGCACCCCCCCCCAACCCGTGAACCTCGTCAACAAATGGAATATCCAGCTTGCTAATCTTGGACTCAGAGAAGCTACATCCACCCCCAACAAGACTCGTATTACCCCCCGGATCAACATAGGAGGTAATGGGGATATCCACCGTACACCTTAAGCCTTGAGCTTCCTTGGTAGCTACCCTACAAGTGTTTTCAGCCTCCTTTTCAGATTTCTCAAGCAGCACACAGTCTCCTAGGTTTAGGGATTCAAACTTGCCACTTCTAGCAATATCTTCCATCTCGAAAGCTTCACTAGTACTAGGTTTCCTTTGTTCATTCAAAACCTTTGTCCTCTTCTCATTAATGTCCCCATCACTCTTCCCAAGTGAGGCTCCGCTCTTGCTCTCACCTCTGTCGAAATCAGAGATGCTCCGGCACCCCTTGGAAGATGATTCTGATGAAATCCCCTCCTCTTCTTGAGTGTTCTGTTCGTTTGCTATTAATGAACCTTGTTTCCTCTTTGAACCCTCTGGCTTATTGTTCAAAACAGACAAAGGAGTGGCCAATTCAGAAACCGAGATGACAAAGATCTCACTCCCAACTTTGACTTCAATAAGCTCTTCAACTCTCGACTGTTGTTTAGTTGTTATAAGAATTGAAAGCTTCTCGCAATCAAAAACCTGGTTCAGATTATCTCCCAGAGCCTCTAAGGTGCCCCATGTTTCGGCAATCCTCTTAAACGTTGTGAGGTTCCAGCAGTGAAGCAGGATACCTTTAGCCTCCACCCACACCGTTCTCTCCTGCACTCGAAAAGAATTTGACCAAAACCTGACTTCCATGAAAATTTCTTTTAATAAAGCCCATTCATGCTTCTCCAGAAGGTAAAGAAGCTCATCATCCTCAATGCATATGAGAAAATGTCTGCTACCCATACGTTTAATACCTAAGTGACCAAGACCCCAAGCATGGAGCCTTCTTTTCACCTCATCCGTACTGCAATCTGTTGCCATCAAACCTATAAGACTTTTATTAAGCTTCCCAAGGGTTTCTTCCCCGACGTGGCCTTGGATTCTTCTTAACCGTGCTTTTTGAGAGTTTACTTTCCCTATCTTCTCTATGATAGGAAGCTCATCCTTAACAGGCTCTGAAGGTTTCTCCTTAGTCTCTAACCTGACTGCATTTGAATCCTTAGCCGTGGGGCAAGACAATGAAGGGCAGTCATTCCTCTAGTAAGATGAACAATTATTGAACAAAGCATATCCAACGTAGATAATAGACCCAAAGAGGTTGAACCCGTTTAGCCTCTCTATCGCCCTTTCAGCATCACATCTGTTTGTGAATCGCACAAAACCAAACCTTTTCCCCCTTCTATTTCTTTTCCTTGGTATGAAGGCGTCAGACACCTCTCCATGTCTCCCAAAAGCAAACCACAGCCCTTGCCAGTGTAACTTCTCCGAGAGATTGTCAACAAACAAAGTGAAGGATTGATTGTCACTTGACGCCTGTTTCCCTTGTCGATCGTAGTACCACCGTCTGAATCTCATCGCAAAGAAACCCTTATTAGCATATGGTAAACCCTAAACGTTGATCTAGTAACAGACTTATTATGCATATTTATTTGTTCACGGTTATCATATTGTCATAGTACGGAATCTCATTCATCACCACATTCCAAATCAACCAAATATTAACCTTCGGAGGTACATGCCTCTCAAAGTAGAGGAAATATTGGCCTTCTTTTGTGTAAGAATTTCGTTAGTCAAGCTTTTAAGAAGCCATTCTCGATCATATTGCATACTTGCTGCATTCACAGGTAATAGTGAACAGACCTTTTACTTCTATATCATAGACTTTGGTGAACAGATCGTTTTGGGTTATCATATAGACATGCATTGACTGGTAATAGTGAACTGACCTTTTTCTTCTTGATCCCACCAGCCTTAACATCTAAGGATTTTCCCTTCAGCTTCATCTTCTCGCCTATTACATTCTCGTATGCTGACATTTTCTGTTCCCCCTGAAATTGATTCCTGAATTAAAATCAAACTTGCAAACCTTAGAAAACATTAACAAAAAACAAATTGATCGATCACCTTAGCGAGTTACAGATCATGATTTGAAAATAAATGCAAACTTGGATGTGTCAATCTGAAAACGAACCTGAAGATTCTATAATCAAGTGAACTGGAGGAGAGGATAATAGACTAAAAATATGAACAGAACTTTGATACCTTGCGTGAATGAGTGGAGGAGCTAGTCATGGCCGATAAATCGAAGAGCCAACATCGTTAGAGAAAAATGGATCGGCGAAGAATTTTAGAGTGGCGAGAGAGATAGCATCGTCAAAAGAGAATTGGGGATTAGGGTAAGGTGAGGGAGTGTCTGAGGATGAGCTTTGATAGTCAAATGAGTTTTACGGCGTTTGAGACAAAACGTCACTAAAGAACGAATTTTTTTGCAGCGTTTTTTAAAAGAAACACCACTAAATTATACCTTTTGCAACATTTCTCAGAAAACGCCACCAAAATAACACCTATTGCGGCGTTTGTATAAAGTGCCACTATAGTACGAGTTATTGTGACGTTTGCAACAAAAACGCTGCGAAATTTGTCGTTTCGTGGCGTTTGATTTATAAACGCAGCAAATGTCAAAATTTAGCGGCGTTTTTTTCAAAAACGCCGCGAAAAGCGCCGCTATACACCAAGTTTGATGTAGTGTCTGACCTTTCTTATTCTATGGAATAGAGATACATGAAAAATATTTCACGATATATGAATGTTGTTATAATAACTTTGGAAGTCGTCGTGATTTTCAGACGAATTTTAAGATTTTTTTTTATAAATAGTAAAGTCATCGAGAAGAGAAGACAATTTACCTTCCCATATGGTCATCGTCAGCTTCGCAGGCTGGCGCGACAGACAATGTAACGTCAATACACCCTAAACTCGTTAAAAAAATATCGACAATTTCTGAAACTCGCCAGCAAAACTTAACTACTTTTAAGTTCATTATAACAATAACACTAGATCGTTAAATAAAAATACACCTCATATCATAAATAAAAAAATAAAAAAACAACAACAATATTGCAGAAAAAACACTTAACTACTTTCAAGTTCACTACTCAACAGGTTCATGTTGTCATATACTTGAAACTCTTTAAAAATAGGCAAAATGACAAAAGATGCCCCCAACGTTTGCATGTTTTGTCATTTGGCCCCCTATTCTTTTTTTGGGTCCAAATATACCCCCAACGTTTGCTTGTTTTGTCATTTGGCCCCCTATTCTTTCTTTTGGTCCAAAAATGCCCCCAACGTTTCCTTCATAGTCCAAATATGCCCCTGTTGGATGTAAACTGTCAATCAACTGACGATCAACGACTTATAAAATAAATTTGACGTGGCATCAGCAGATCTTAATACGTGGCAAGTCCAGTCAGCATCAGCTGTTGTACGTCAGTTGACTGACAGTTTCCATCTAACAGGGGCATATTTGGACCAAATTGAAACGTTGAGGGCATTTTTGGACTACGAATGAAACGTTGAGGGCATATTTGGACCAAAAGAAAGAATAGGGGGGCAAATGACAAAACAAACAAACGTTGGGGGCATATTTGGACCAAAAAAAAGAATATGGAGCTAAATGACAAAACATGCAAACGTTGGGGGCATCTTTTGTCATTTTGCCTTAAAAATAAAACAAATAGTTTAGTTTTTAATGAAGAGATAACATAAGATTCGTTAAACACGTATATATATTAAACACGATTAATGCTTTTAACATACAAATAATCTTTTCAATATAATTATTAATATTTAATTTTTTTAATAGATACCAATTTTATTTTAGGTATTAATGAATGGGCAGGATTTTTTTCTCATTTTAAAATAAAATAAATGGAAAATATTGATATTTTGTGCAGTTATAAATATTACTTACCAATTCTAATTTTTTACCAATCTCATCATTGATTTAACTAAATAAAGAATTTTTAAAAGAAATGTAAAATTAATTTAATTAGATACCAATGCAAACATCACCTTATAAATCTTCCTATAAATATAATACAAAAAAGTAGCAATACTGTCTATATAAAATATCAATCAACAAAGTCCTAACGCTTTCCTTTGCCATCACAAATTTTCTTCATCTTTTTTTTGGATTTTGTAAGCTTGTTGTTGATGATTAGCATGGAGAAGGGAAGCTTTAAGGTTATGTTAATGGTGTTTTTTCTGGGTTTCTCGTATCTTCTGATTTCCTGTTCTGCAACAAGTAAGGCTTGTATTTTAGATTTTATTTCTGGAATTTTTATGTTAATGTTTTGGTTCATTTTTTTTTTGCTCGGCAATAGTAATTTTGATTAATGAAGATGAAATATTACATCTCGCCTCATCCGACTTGCACGCCTCATTAAAAACCTCCCGGAGTAGGAGGAAAAAAGAGTACGTAACAAGCCGGGTATTTGAACCCTTAACTACAAAACACAAAAACCTACTCTTCTACCACCAGGCCTTGAAAAGAATCTGTCTAGATCTCCCTTGTTTTGCCAACTGATCTGCCATGGAGTTTCTTGCTCTTGGAACGTAAACAAAACGGACATTGGTATTTCCTTTTTCAGCGCTTCAATCTTATCAAAGGTTTCCCACCAACGCCACGGACGAAGTACAGAATTTTCCAGCCAATTCAGAACCACTTGCGAGTCAGTCTCAAATTCCAGAAACACCTTATTCTTCAGACTTGCATCTATGAAAATTTGAAGTGCTGTAAGAATTGCTGTCAGTTCAGCAAAATCAATCCCATGGTCATACACCGGACCTGAAAAAATTGCTATTACATCTCCTTTGCTATTCCTAAGCACACCACCACATCCCCCTATACCCTCTTTGAAAGAGCAATCGACGTTAAATTTTACAATGCCCGCTGGAGGAGGACGCCATTCTTCCCAAGCTTCGATTTTCCTCTCCTGACCAATGCATTCCAAGGGGTTATCCCACCAGTTTTTCTCACTCAGCCAACAATCTTCATTTACAGCTTTAATCCATATGAGAGCGCGCATCTTTGCTGAAAAAAGCATGTCTTTCAGAGATCTTGTTTTTGAATTGAACACTTTGTCATTCCGCGCCAACCATAAGCTCCAAATTGCTGCTGAAACTGAGATTAGCCACACTGTTTCAATCCTCTTATTGCTGAACTTTGATAAGCTGAAGGAGAAAAGCTCCTCAATGGTTGCCAACCCAGGCCAAATAACCGACCACCACGAACAGAAACTTTGCCAAAAACAGAAAGATACCCTGCATTCTAAGAAAAGATGTTCAACTGTTTCAACGTTTAGATCACACCAAGGACATTCTGCCTTGAAGTTTTCCAAATGCAAGCCACGGTCCATGAGAAAGGACTTAGTTGGAATTCTTTTTAATTTTAACAACCATAAGAAAGATCGCACCTTTGGAGGAACCTTCATTTTCCAGATTTTGTTGAAGTCAAAGCTGGGATTTTCAATCTCTGTCGAATCGAGTAATTCAGATAGTTTCTTAACCGAAAATCTACCATTTGTCTCATGAATCCAGATTATTCTATCATGAACTTCTTGAATAACTTCTTCCCCTTCCAATTCCCGCTTCAATTTAACAAGGGATTCCAATTCCCTTCCCAATAGTGGTCTCGAAAAAACTCCTGCCCAATCTAAGTCTTTAAGTGAGTTGGAAAGCACCAAGGAACTTACCACACTTCCTTTAAACTTGACAAGTCTGTAGAGCCTCGGATACTCAACTCTAAGAGGGTTCTTTCCCGCCCACCAATCTTCCCAAAAAAGGATTGTTTTCCCATCGCCTAGCTTCCATTTAAATTCTGAGCTGCTCATCCAACGATTAACCTCATCACTCTTCAAGTTCTTCACAATCCCCTTCCAAATTGAAGACATCTTTGAGTTTCTAACCTGAGTATTAACCCATTTTTGGTTTTGAAGCCCATATTTTGCTTGTATTACTCTTCTCCACAACGCATCTTTTTCAACAACAAACCTCCAACCCCATTTCGCCAAGTAGTTTTGCTTTTTCCATTAACAGATTCAAAGCTTCTGTCACCAAGATGAAAAGGAATGGAGATAACGGATCTCCTTGCCTTAGACCTTGGAACATTCTGAATTCTTTCATCGGAGATCCATTTAGCAGGACCGAGACTTTTGCCGATGAAACACATTCTGAAATCCAGCTTAACCACTTGTCCCCAAACCCCATTCGATTCATCACCATGAGTAAGAAGTCCCACCTAACACAGTCATAGGCCTTTGAAAAGTCTAGCTTCAAAATCAGACCTCCATCCTTCGACTTTTCAGATTGCAGGGAGTGTATTACTTCATTGGCGATAAGTACCCCATCAAATATTTGTCTGCCCCTCACGAAAGCGCACTGTGATTCGCTAACAATACTTTCCAGCACCTTGCTTAACCTTCCTGCTAACACTTTAGCGATGATTTTGTAGGTTGAGCTCACCAAACTAATAGGCCTGTATTCCGACAAGTTCTCTGGACTTTCTTTCTTTGGTATTAAAGCGATAAAGGACGAGTTTAAATTATTTTGAAGCTTACCATCCCAGAAAAATTGCTCAAACGTTCTAACCAAGTCGTCCTTCACATACTCCCAACATTTTTTGTAGAAAGAGGCATTAAACCCGTCTGGCCCCGGTGCTTTTGTTTCATCACAATTCCAAACTGCTGCTTTTATCTCTTCAATGGAGAACGGTTTTTCCAGCTCTATTACTTCTTCTGTTGAAAGCTTCTTGAAACTGAGATCAAAATAAGCCTTCCAATTCCTGTTCTTACATCGAAAATGTTCTGCAAAATGATTAAACACTAATTGTTTTAGCTGGAAGTGGTTTAACCATGGATCTGCCCCCAAGTTTGGCCCTCTGATCATATTTCTTTTTGCCCTTATTTTTACTGCTTTATGAAAGTAAGCTGAATTTGAATCTCCTTTAAGAATCCATTTTACTCTGGCTTGTTGCCTCAATAAGTCCTCCCGAGCTTTGAGAGCATCCCACAATTGTTCCTTAAGCATTTTCAACTCTTCTATTTTTTCCTTATCCAGATTCCCAACACCATTTGAGTCCTTGATGTCATTAATTTTCTTCTCCAGCTCCGCTGCTCTTTTATTGAAGTTCTCACAGTGGTCTTTACTCCATCTTTTTAGCACTTGTTTAGCTCTCTTCAACTTTTCAGGAAGACACATCTTTTTAACGTTTGGGTCTTCCCATGACTCTTTAATCATCTTAACACAATCTGAATTCAGCAGCCACGAGTTAATCAATTTGAAAGGTCTAGGTCCCCAGTTACATTCTTCAAAAGCCAACAAGACTGGTAAATGGTCTGATACGATTCTATTTAAGCCCCACGAACACAGATCCCGATTTCCTTGGTACCAGTTCTCATCCACCAAGAAACGATCTAATTTGCTTCTTCTATTCAAGGGACCAACCCAGGTAAATTTCTTACCCACTAGCGGGACCTCGTACACTCCACAGCAGTCAATAAAGGAGTTGAAAGCTGCCATTCCTGTAAGCATCTTCTTACAGCCCGTTCTTTCGCTCTTCGATCTTATTGCGTTAAAGTCACCTCCCAAAATCCAAATTGCCGCCCAGCTATTCTTCAATTGGCTAATATCTTCCCATAAGACTCCTGTAAGCATCTGTCTTTCGTAAGTTTCCTCCCAGCCTTGAATTTAGTTGTATCCCATACGGACAATAAACCTCCTGAGCTCCCAACTGCCTTTACAAAAACGAAATCAAACATGTCATCCACCCATAATTTGCTCACCTTGTTGGTGTCTACCTCCTCCATTTTTGTTTCTTGTAAGAATAACATCTCCACCTTGTTTGCTCTCACCAACCGCCTGACTTCTGAAATTTTTACCTCTGTCCCCAAACCTCGAATATTCCATGATAGAATTCTCATGGAAAAGTCGGTCTTTCTAAGCCTCTTGCACTCTATTCGCTAATTCCGCCTCCACTATGTCTTGAATCACCTCATCTTCATTTCCTTTGAATATTATCCCCAATTCCTTCCCTGTTGCTAGCGTCTTAGCCGCATCTCTTGTTCCAATCTCCCACCGCTTTTTCAGGTCAGAATCCGATAAGGATCTTCCTTCAAGCTCCGAATTAAGCTCTTCTTTTTTCCCCTTCTTGCTTTTCTTTCTCGCCTTCAGTACTTTCTTCCTCTCTTTTTCAGATAAGACTTTATCTTGGAAAACCTGTAACGATCCGTATCTTCTCGCTCTCACCTTACCTCCTGTGGGAACAAGTTCTGGAAGCTCAAAATTTTGAAGGTCTTCTTGATCTGAATAAATCTCCTTCACAGTCTCGCCACTCTCGTTCTCTGACACAGACAAGATAGACTCTCTGCTGTTTCTTGACCCACTCTTCCGTTTTGCCGGGCTTAAGGATATGCCTCTACTTTCTCCCTCAAGATGAAAATTATTTACCCTTGTAGGGTTTGAGTTACACGATACTTTTGGATTTAATCCCATCCATAAACAGTCATCTACTTCCCTCTGAGTTTTACCAATAGTACCCTCTATAGTAGGCTCATTTAAACCTTCCTTAACCACTTCAATCCATCTTTTCTTGGCTGATGCGTTCACCCCTGGCCCACCTACTACCACATGGGTAGAGAGAGGTGTCTCGGGAAGTTTGCTGCCTCTCATCATATCCTCCTTGCACCTTCGATAGTCTTCAATGTGGGGCACGTTAGGAGAGAAATCCAGTTCCCTAACATTAATTGCTTCATCAATTCCCAGGATCTTGCCGTTAGCTGGAGATGGAGACGAAACGTTTTTCCTTGGCTTCCCTGAGACTGACTTGGTCGAACTTTCCTCTCCCACTTCCGGTGACCTCTTTTCATGGATATTATCCTTCTTCTCACTGATGATTCTGATTGAAGACATTTCCTTTGCCGCAACCTTATAAACTTCCTTGCCTGCCTCAACTTCGAAGAGCTCTTCAATTCTGTGGAGATGGTTTGTATTGATCAAAAGTGAGATACTTTCACATCCCTCCACTTGGTTCAGATTTTCACCTAATGATATGAGCGATCCCCACAGCTTTGCAATTCTTTTGAAAGTAATGTCATTCCAACAATGTAACGGGAGATGTGATATCTTGACCCAAACGTTTCTCTCTGCAATGCGAAACGACTCGGACCAGAAGTTCACTTCTACAAAAATTTCTTTTAGGAGGGACCATTCATGCTGTTCCAGAAGTGTTAGAAGTTCTTCATCTTCGATTGATAGGAGGAAATGACGACTTCCCATTTTTTTTACGCCAAAAGTATCCAGACCCCAAGCAATGAGCCTTCTTTGGATTTCCTCCGTCGAGCAGTCTGTTCCTGTGATTCCTATTACTTTCTTCCCTAGCTTCCATAGCGTCTCCTCCTCCACGTGACCAATAACTCTTTTAGTGTTCTCATACTGATGCCCTAATGATTCCTCCATTTTTTTCACTTGTAGACTGGACTCATCTGACCGCTCCTCCCGACCGGGCTTCTTCCCTCTTAACTCAAACTGATTACCATCCTTCGACTGAGGCTGTCTTCTTCCGTTTGGGTCTGTACGTACTTTTCTCCAGTAAGAAGTACGAGTCTTATACCTTGCATAACCTACATAAATCTTCGACCCGTACAGTTTGAATCCGTTGAGCCTTTCTATCGCCCTTTCAGCATCAACTCTGTTTGAGAATCTAACAAAACCAAACCTCCTCCCAGTGCTGCTCAGCTTCCCTGCAATGTAGGAGTCTATCACATCTCCATGCCGGCCAAACGCTTGACGCAATCCACTCCAATGGAGATTGTGAGACAGGTTGTTGACGAAAAGAGTGACGCTACCCTTCCCGTTCAGTGCATCCATAAGTGTTTCATGCACGCTTGAAGAACTAAAGTTGAATTTTAAAACCAATAGTTTAGATTGATTAATGTTTTGGTTCATTAATTCATACAAAAAATTATTCTGTTTATATTAGGAAGCCTCATGTCAAATACGGAACCACTCCCTGCTTCTGTCCAAGTTTTACTTGCCCAGGTTCTCTCTCTTAATTTTTTTTTATTAAGTACAAAACCACAAATGTGGAATTTTTTTGAATAGTTTAAAAGTGATTATAATATAGTATATGTTCACATATATTTTTAACTATTTGATATAGATAGAGCGATTTGAACTCGTGTATTTTAGAATAAACACCATATACTTTTCTATTGGGACACTTATTGAGTTCGACATATGTGAGATTTTAATCCTACAAAATAGAGAGAGAATAAATATGATTATAGCCTATTGTGGATCTAACCCACGTGTAGTTTTATATTCCGATTATTACTTTAATTATTCACTATAGGCTTTTTATATACCGATATCACAATAAATATTCTCAATAATTTGCTAGAAGTTTCCACTTATAAGCTAGTCGTCCAGCATGTTATTCTTCAATAAGATCAATTATAATCCAATAAAAATTGATCGTATCTCTAATCCCTAAATCATATTTAAGAAAGGGGCTAATCATAGAAAACATAAATATGGTTGATATGGACTCTAATAATTAGACTAAGGTTGAAATTTATTGTACTTTTAATTATTGGTATCCAATTCACCAGTCGACTAATTCAGATTAGGCAATGCATAAGTTCACTGTGGACAAAAATCCACTGTCCCTTTTCGGTGCTCCTTTTTATGTTCAAATACTAAAAAAAATCAAATTATAAACTCTAACCTTATTTTTAAATCCTAAACCATAAACCCTAAAAATATACATTATCCATAATTCTATAAACCCTAACCATAACCTTAACCCTAAACCTAATTTTTTTGTGTGGGGTACCAAAAAGGAGAGAGGTTTTTCATTCCTTCATTATAAGGGTGATCCTTCCAATTCAATTTACGTCAATTACAATGTTAAGATTTAAACCTTTAACTTTGTTTAAGGGATCTAGTGTCTCGTCTGACGGTTATTAGTGGTTGGAACTTATTGTACTAACACTCTTCTTAAAAAAAACCTATTCTCACAAATTTGCTTCATTAAGTACATTGATTGAATGTATGTAAATTTAATAATGAGATTTATTGTGTTTGGTTATGCTTTGCAGAATGTAAGAAAACTAAGTGAAGCTGAGGAAATGGTTGGAGAAGAAAGGATGCTAATGGAAAGTACAAATGATTACCCACCAACTGGTGCAAGCACCAAGCATGATCCACCCCCACCTCCTGTTACCAGTCCTTAAAAGAAAAGAAAAAATCAAATAAACATCACATCCCTAAAACTTTACATTTAATAAAATATTTTAAATGTAACCGAAGTTTTATTATTTTTGAATTTGTGGCTCAGTGGAAACTTAAATCGATTCCCTTTGTTATCTTTTAATTTAATAAATTTATCTGATGTATCTACAAGCAAGCATCCAACAATGCAACCATTCTTTTAAGATCAGGAAATCGAAAGATCAAAGTCGTAATCTGCAGATAAAGCCATTTGATTTTATTTTTAAAAGATAGCTTTTATTAGCTTAAAGTAACGCACCAATACTGATCTCGTTAAAAAATCTCCTTACCACCTAATTAGAAGAAAAAGAGTGCACAGTATTGTTGCACAATACAAAGGCCACAAACACTGCTCACAAACAACATCCATGAACAATTCAATGTTAAGCATCAACGCACAAGGTCGTACCTCCATGAGGTCTAAGGAGGATCATAAACCACTAATGCATTTGGTCCGATGATCCCTTTTTTTGCCAGACCGTCAGCCATTGTATTGCATTCTCTAAGGATATGTTGGATATACCATTCGAACCCATCTCTGCAGCTGGCAAAGGAGGTTAATAGTCCCTTGAATTTTTCTGGGGCGGTATGTGGATTCAAAATCCAATCTGTGATCAGTTTATTATCACACTCAAACACCACTTTATATTTGTTGCACCATTCCGATCTGCCAAATAATTTCAATGCCTCACCAATAGCCAAGATCTCGACCGAAAGAACATTAGAAACACCAATAGATTTACATAAATATTGTAAAATTTTAGATGAGTCATCCCGTAGTACACCCCCAATACCTGCCCTTCCGAAACTTCCTTCTACGGCTCCAGCCGTGTTGAACTTCACAACTCCTTTATCTAGTGCGACCCAACACCTTTTTTGCTGGTGTGTGGTGCTTGAATGGATAGAAATGAAATTACTGTGATGATGAATTATATCGGTTATATCAAACAAACTTTCAGGCCACTTCGCTTTACACCACCAACTAAGCTTGAGTAGACACGGATCAAACAAATTCGCCACACTTCAAACCATTTTGTCCATAATTCCCAGATAATGTAGCAGTGGCAAAATAGGTGTGCTATGAATTTCAGTTCCTTCAAGCATAGCGGACATAAGTTTGAAAGCTGGGGAATGCATCCTCTTTTCGAAAGCTCGACCCTAGTTGGTATTCTACCGTGGATGACCTTCCATAGGAATGCTTCCACATTTGGTGGGGCGAGACCACACCACACAAATCTCTAAACATCATCCTTAGCACCATTTCCATTTAACTGTATTGTACAAAAAGACTTGACATTATACATTCTATTTGAATCAGCTTCCCAGAATAAAGAGTCAGACATGTGAGCATTTAAACGAAAATTATTAAGAAGACTTACAAATTCCTCCCAGATGTTTTGCTCTCAATCGAACAAATTCCTTCGGAGTTCGACTTTCCAAGACCACTCACCATTTACAAATTCTCCGAAATCAGCTATAGTGCCTTCTTTTACGGCCAGCGCGAAAATTCTAGGGAATAAGGTGGTTAGAGTGTTGTTCCTCAGCCAAGCATCAGACCAGAATTGGTTGATTTTACCATTGTCAACCTTGAAGCAGATGTTTGTCGCGGAAATAGATTCCTGATTAAACCAATTGGACGTGATGCTTCGCCAAATTCACGATTTATTCGAGGATGACTTGTTTTTAGGTAGTAAACCATTCGATCTGGGTTCATAGATAGCTTCCATTGTTCTTCTCCATAATTTATTTGTCTCAGTCCCATGCCGCCAAAGCTACTTACACCTCAAGGATGTGTTCTTTGTCTTAAAAGCATAAAGTCCTAGCCCGCCTCTTTCTTTCGGAAAATTGAGGATTTCCCATTTCACCCAATGGATTGCGTGACGATCAAGGGAGCCCCAAAGAAACTTTGCAATTAGCTTCGACAAGTAAGTGCTAACTGAAGTCGGCATGGGAAACATAGACAAATAGTACACCGGGAGGTTGGAGAGAACTGATTTAACTAAGGTGATACGACCTTCGAATGACAACAACTTTGGTTTTCACCTTGCAAGTTTAAACTGAAATTTGTCCACAATAGGCCTCCAAATTAGTTTTGAGTTCTTAGGTTGTCTCAAGGGAAGCCCCAAATATAAAGTAGGGAATTTCTCGCTTTTGTAGTGGAAAATTGAAGCCCATGCCTCCACCAGCGATTCATCAACATTAATTTCCAAAAGCTTGGATTTCCACAAATTCAATTTGAGTTCAGAAGCTAACTCGAATCCTCTCAAGATTCGTACCACGTTCCTAATTTGGGATTCATTGTCTCCGCAGAAGACAATGAGGTCGTCAGCGAATTGGAGATGCGATATCTCAGTCGCACTAGAACCAATCTGGAAACCGTTTAGAAATCCTTTGGATACTGCCTTGTAACCCCCTAGACCCACCTATGCGTTACAACGGATCCTACGAAATCACATTAGGGTCACAAGAGCGACCCACAGTAAAATACACATGAAAACATTTTTTTTTCTTTCTCAAAACACTTATTAAGCTGTAAAATCAACTTCTGTTTAAAATACTATTTCAGGAAAACACTTAAACACTTAACAAAAATTTCAGAAAGTGTTTTACAGACTCTATCACAAAACCATACGTGACATACATGACATACATGACCTACATGCCCACTAACTATACAATACCGTACTCCAGAGGCAACGCCGAGAGAACTCCGAACACTGATGTCAAACATTAGGTCATGATATTTTCTTTTAACCTGCGATGGTAAAAACAACGTGAGCTTGGGAAAGCTCAGTAATACAGAACTACCAAAAGATGCTATAAGCTCATGCAGACATATGGTAGGCATAACATTTTCATGATGTTTCAAGCAGTGATAGTCCTCTATTTCTGTTCTACTATTTCGAGGTTACATCATACTCAAGAATAATGGTATTTGTTCTTTAATCAGACCTTGAGAATTAGACGGAAATTATATAGGCTGGTAACATACGAGGTAGGAATCAGAGAGCTTGACGTCTAGTGTGTTCCAATAAGTGCAGATAAACATACATAAGTACTTAACAACATATCATATGAGCAAATAACAGATTAAATGCAAATGTTCAATGATCATACAGAAGTTTACAAGAACTACCCTCCAACCTTACACCAATATGCAGTCACCCAGAACTGCATCCATAAGGACTTACCCTAGGCCCGATGGGCATAGGTGCCACCTAAGGGGCTGCCTTAGGTCCATAAGGACTTACCCTAGGCCCGATGGGCATAGGTGCCACTCAAGGGGAGACCTTGAGTCCATAAGGACTTACCCTAGGCCCGATGGGCGTAGGTGCCACTCAAGGGGAGACCTTAAGTCCATAAGGACTTACCCTAGGCCCGATGGGCGTAGGTGCCACTCAAGGGGAGACCTTGAGTCCATAAGGATTTACCAGCTTGATCAGGGTTGTACCAACAGAGACTTCATAACATAACCCAACAATATACCCCAGATAGTAATCGGTGTTCAGATTCCAGACATGAGTAACATAATACATGTAACAGACATATTTTATTCAGAGTATCAGAAACAGAAGTTCATGCTTTTGACAGATAATTGGGCATACTATCGAGCATAGCAGACATTTTCAGCATTCATCATGCAAACAGATTGTACCATCATAGGTCAAACTAACAAATCATACTAACAAATTCATCAAACAGTTAGGCAATACCATCACAGACCAAACGATCACATACCAAGTATACAGATTGAGCAGACATATATTAGGTAGGCAGAGAATGTCATCATATATCAAGTTCATCAAACATAATATTATTCATGATCAAATAATTATACAATTCATTCAACAGAATATATCACACATAGAACACACTAGATGGAATATTTTATTTCCTGAAGATACTCGGCATTTACAGAAGGGGACGCATTAAACTTTTGATAATTTAGACGAATTTCCAGAACGAGGTTCCTATTAGAAAGGGGCTCGTAAAACGATTCATATTATGTATTCAAGAATTGGTACATCAAGACCTTAGAAAGTTTGGATATATCATGAGTACTTTAGTCATTTAAGCTTACAAGGGCATTATGGTCATTTTATCATACATGAGAGTTTTGGTAATTTATACCAACGAGACATAAACAGTCGCTCAGGAAATTCTATTTACTCATCACTTTTCCGGTCATGCATTCAAAGATTTCTATGATAAGATCTTTTGTGATATCAGATACATCTAGGGTTGTTCTGGTCACAATGGCCAACAAGGGCGTTTTGGTCATTTAACTATTAGAGGTGATTTTATAGTTTAACCCAGAAATGATAAAATGACGATTTACAATAGTTAATAATTCCAAAAGTTTTTCAAGCCTCCAACTGTTCGAACTAACATATCCCAATCTTGCAGTACTAATCAACCCTTATATTAATATCAGGAGTGATTAACATACATGAGCGTGCTTCCTAACACTTAGGGGCAGTTTAGCCCTTAAAGTCTCATTAGAATTCTTAGGGTTTCATCAAATGCATAATTGTATATTTAACTCAAGAGAGCATTTCAGTCATTTTAGAAATCGGGATAAATTCACTGTTTTTGTCAAATATTAATATTTAGCACCTCTATCGTTTACGTATTCGGTAGAGATTAAGTCGTTCTAATCCCTTCGGCCCTTACAGATGGTTTACTCATTTTAGAACTTAAGGGTAAAATTGTCATTCTGATTAATTAAGAATTTCGGTGCTCGAAGGCACTACAGTCTTTTTGGTCATTACGATCATTTCGATTAATTCAATCCTTATTGTCGTACGTATCAGCTTAAGAATACAACAATAATTCCAGTAATTTCGCCTTTAGGTGTTATACAGAGCTTGGGGGAAATTCAAGTTTCCTTTAGTATCACACACATTTGAATAATGATGCCGAAGTCTTTTCCAAAAGAACATACATCTTGGGTAGTGTAATTTGTATAATCAGGTCGAATGCAGATTTTAGGTCATTTCCTTTATTAGAGGGGTAGTTTAGTCATACTTATGCTCCAAGGGCATTTTCGTAATTTCATAATTAATATCTCTCACTCTGTATCCTGGGCCTCGATTATTACGCACTGACGATTGAGTTGCGGATTGACTAAATTTAATTATTAGAACTTCTGATACTGTTAACCCATTAGTAAACTTATTCGGATAATTTGGTCTTATTAATATCCATACTTATTGCTCGAATCTGATTCAATTTAAGCAGAATTTACAGTATACGTCATCATAAGCATGCATGCGTTAACCGAATATCAACATGTTCATAAAGCATACAAGGGGTAGTAGTGTATTACCTTTAATCCTTGCTATATCGGTTAACCATGGTACCCCATTCGATCACTCTCGAACCCGAATGCGACGTCCTCAACATCCCGAATACAAGGAACTATGATTACCTTCAATCGCACAAATTCCAATATCAGACCTTATTCACAAAGCTATTAATTAATTAATTAAATACATAAGCACTCTCGGGTTCAAGGTCATATTTGGAAGCCTTCGGGTTAGAATTTTGCGAAACGGGCTTCAAAATCGGACTCAGAACGTCGAAAAACATAAAATAGGACTTTTTGGAAAAGGTTGACTTTTTGGTCAAAGTCAACACTGACGTCAGCTGTCAAAGTCAATGCTGACGTCACTGGTCCAAGGCTGACTCGGCGAGTTGACTCACTGGGTTGACTCGGACGAGTTGACTCACTGAGTTGACTCGGATGAGTTGACTCACTAGGTTGACTCGGTCAACGGGTCGGGTCGGGTTGTTCAACGGGTCGGGTCAACGGGTTTGACTAAGTTGACCGGTCCAACCGGTCCAACCGGTTCAGTCTACGCAGACCGGCTCTTACCCTTAAAATTCGAAGATCGCCGAACGGTCATCGGAACATCACCGGAAATGTCTGTTTCACGTCGTTTCTGCCGGAAAAAGAATGCAAATCATCAGACCATTATTTTATTTCACTTTAACGAGTTGAAATGATACCGGAAACCAACCAAACTTACCGGATTTGTCCTTAACCGTTCGAACACGTCGGAAAAAGACGTAAGTCCGATGACGGGGCAAACAACGATGAACGGGCAAACGGTGACCTGGGTTTTGATCAGCCTGCGACGGGGAGTCCAACGGCAGTGGCGGCGTGGCCAACGGACGTCGAACGGCGTCAGAAAATCGTAGGTAAAGGTCGACCAGTTTAGCCCTAGGTTTGCGAATCTTCAACGGTCGATTGCCGGTGAAAGGGACGGCGATTTGGCGCGTGGGTTGAGGGGTTTTGCTCGGGGTTCGACGGTGAACGCTCTGGCACCGGCGGTGAACGACACGGCATGGCGGTGGGGGAGGGAGAAATGACGGTGGTCGATTGTGTGGGTAAGGTGGAGGGTCGGTGATGGGAACATGAAGAGTTGGATAAGGGGGTCGATTTTTCTGGAAACATTAGATTCAAAACAAAGGTACTCTGAACGTTAGGTGGGGCAGTTGGGATATTTTGTGTATTATTATTATTATTATTATTATTATTATAACTTTACAAGAACCGCTTAAAAATAAGTAGGTGCAGGTTTATACCAGAAATGGCCTTAGCTTAAATGGCTAAGACTTAAGCAACCCATCCATGAGTCACGGGTTCAACTCCCCCAGACCACAATTCCCCCTTTTTTTCTCACTTCATTTTCTTATATCCAAATTAAATTTCATTATTCTTTTCTTTTCTCCTTTTTTTAACTAGGGGTGTTACATGCCTTGTGTATAAGAGAACTGAGTGCCTCGGCTACTAAGTTGAACAGCAGAGGCGATAACGGCCAGCCTTGACGTAAGCCCTGGGATATATTAAAGATTCAAGCCATTAACCAGCACAGATATCATAGCCGTGGAGATGCAGGCTTTTATCCATGAACACCATCAGCTTCCAAAGCCCATCTGTTTCATCACCAATAACAGAAAGTTCCAATCCACAAAGTCATAAGCTTTCTGGAAATCGACTTTGAACACCACACCCGACATTCCTCTTCTTCTTGTGTAGTCAATTAATTCATTGGCTAATAAAGAGCAGTCAATAATCTGTTTACCTTGGCAGAAAGCAAATTGCGAGTCCCCGATTACAAAATTCGATACTCGGCTGAGGCATGTAGCAAGCACTTTAGCTAGTAATTTTTATACACACTCAACGAGGTTGATTGGTCGATAGTCTTCAATTGACATTGGATTGTTTATCTTCAGAGTTAAAACAATAAAGGAATGGTTAAAGTTGTGGTCGCGGAGCTTCCCATGATAGAATTCTAAAAAGAATTGGAGATGTCTTCCTTAATATCAGACCAAAACCTTTTTTATGAATTTAGATTGAACTCGTCTAGCCCTGGAGCTCTAGAGCCATCAGAGGATAATAATGCTGATCTGATTTCGTCTTTAGAGAATGGAATTTCAAGGTTGTCTGCTAACACCTTATCGAGGGATCTTAGGTTGCAGTCAAGGTGATTCACTGGAATGGTGTGCACCTCATTGTATATTGTTCGAAAATGTCGTTCCACTTCGATTTTAACTTCCTCTAGCTCTTTGATAATTGAGTTGCCCACTTATAGCATATCGATAGAATTCTTTCTACTTCTTATTGAGGCATAAATGTGGAAATATTTTGAATTTCTATCCTCGGCTCGAAACCATTTTAGCCTCGACTTTTGCAGCCACTCTCGTTCATCTTGTCTAATTTTCTTCCACAACAACGCACGGGCAGACTTTAGCTCATTAGTCAGAATAGGATTTCGTATCCCTCTTGCAATGTCAGCCTCCAATTTGGGAACTTTGTTCTCCAACACAGAAATGGACTCCAAATTCTCTGATTGGATTTTGCTTAGGCAGGATTTGATACACTTTTTATACTGACGCAACATAGCCCCTATAGATACACTTTTTACACTGACGCAACATAGCCCCGATTCCATCTCCCTGATCCTCTTTTGAACTTCATTGTCGGACGCATCAAAAAACAGGCCTACGGCGTTACAGACCTCGAGGCACTCTCGAGCTTCATCTTCCAAGGCTGCTTTTGGGGCGTTAAGATCAGCGACGATTCTGCCAATATTCAAAGGAGACACCCGGCTATGAGAATTTCCAATTTTCGACCTAAAAAACCAAGGGGACAAGATCTTTGAGTTTTTTTACTACACCGGGCTTGATGGTGAAAAGGTTTGTTTTTTTTTGTCTAAAATGGGGGAAATAGGGTAATAGTAGGATAGGAGGAAGCCGACTCGACTAAACTCTGCCCTTAAGAAGAAAAGTTGAGATGTTCCTACATCGGGTAATAAACATGCCATATTTATTATGGATAAATATTCTATACACTGGCGGTCAAAACTGAAAGTTTTCACAAGTACCTTAGTTTTAGGGTATAGGGAGTTAGTTTAGGGTATAATGTTTAGGGGTTTAGGTGCAGGGGTTAGAATTTAGGGATAGTTGTTTTAATTTAAGGTTTAGGGTTATAATTTAGGGTTTATAGGTCAAAACTTAAATCCTCACCATATTACCCTAAAAACTAAACCCTAACCTATAAACCCTAAATTGTAACCCTAAACCTTAAGTTGAAACAACTATCCCTAAATTCTAAACACTTACACCTAAACCCCTTAACCTTATACCCTAAACTAACTCCCTATACCCAAAAACTAAGGCGCTTATGGAAACTTTCAGTTTCCACCGCCAGTGTATAAGATATTAATCCATTTATTATACGAGTGGGAAAAGTTAAATAAAATATTTATTTTTGATAAAATTTTCTTCTTTTCTTTTTTTATAGATAAATCCATATTTTTTACTTTAGAACATAATATTTATTAACCTTATTAGTTTTGTCAATTATGTATAGACGAGCACGAACCAACTTGTCTCAGTGGTTAAGGGAACGGTTGTTGTTCCTAGAGGTCACAGGTTCGAGCACCAACAGCTGCAGCGGAGTGATTGAGCGTTTATTGTCAAATGGTTGAGAGTATATTTAGAACAGATACTACTTGTAATCAATCTAGCTTTAAGATTTTGATAAAATTGACAACATATTATATATAATTTAAACTATGGTTAATAAACAATTAACATAATAATATATAATATTTTATTATTATTCTAATAATATATAAGAGTAATAAACTAATATTCCCTCCGTCTCATTAAAATTGTCACATATCAACTATTTTTTTGTTATTTAATTTCTTATAATTCAAATTTTAGTATTGATAAATATATAAAATAAATAAATTTAAAAACGTAAATGATGTAGTTTTAATATATTTTTTTGTAAAATTTAATTAATTTAAATACTTAAAATAATTACGGTGAAATGTTAAAAATTTTAACTTTTCAAATTAATAAGTGACAAATTTAGCAGGACAGAGTGAGTAATATTTATTATTTAAAATATATTTTAAGAAAATGATAAATATCATTAATTATAGCATGTATTATTAAAATAAGAATATAACATTATATATTATTATATTAATGGTTTATTAACTACAATTTAAATTATATATAATATGTTGTCAATATTAGCGATGAGCATGTCAAATCAAAAATTGATTTGAACTGAAGTGTTTGGACAATTTATAGTTCACAAGTTTAAAATTATGGTTAACCGAATCAAGAATTGAATTGAATTGAATTTAAAATTTTATTTTATTTATAATTAATTTTAAATATCTTATAATGTAAAAAATAAGTATTTTATAACTAAAATAGTAAATAACTTATAAATATTATATATGAATTATTAATTATTTTTATCTACTTGGAAAAATAATTTTTTTAAAAATATGTATGAAAAATAATTTAAAATTTTACCAAATAATATTTAAAAGTAATCATATAAGATTAGTTTTTCAAAATAAAATACAAAATCTCAAAAATTTAGAGTTAATATGAAAAATCGATAATCAAGATTAACCAAACCGAAAATCGGTGGGTTATTAAAAAATTTACCGAACCGAATTAAAACCGTATACACCCCTAATCAATATTAATCAAGTATTTGACATGAGACATTGGTTAAATATTCTTTTATTCTAATAGTTTTGGGTTTGATTAATGAGATACAATTTAATCAAACATATTGTCAATGGTCGTAGTTCCTAAATCTCTTCCCAAACATTCTAGATTCGATCCCTAGTGCCAACTTTGATTTCAAATTAATTGATCATTTTTTTCGTAGGAAATAATTTTTTTTGAGGAAATTTTCGTAGGAAATAATCCTTGGGGTGCTACGGAACAATCCGATACTAATTAAATCTGCGAGACATAAACAAAATGTATACTTTGCCATAAAATGATATGCTATAACGTTGTAATCAATAAAAAAATTGGTAAACAAAGATTTAGAAATTAAGATTAAAATTGTAGAAATATTAGAGTTAAAGATGTTGAAGAATATGTTGATTATGCGAATAATGTCAGAGGTAAGATATTGGAAAAAATAATAAAACCCAAAAAAAAAATTGGTTCTGAGTTTAATTTTCTCTATTTCTTACCTATGACAATTTTTAAAAAAATTTGAGTTCATTCTTCATCCATTCCACACTGCACTAGAATGTATAGAAACAAATACTAAAATTGGAGATGAGATATCGGAGAAAATTAAGCCAAATGTGTAAATGATAACTAAATTGGTTTAATTTCCTCCAATTCTCACATACAATTCCTTACTCTCTCTCTCTCTACATTAGAATATGGCAACTGAGATGCTTATATAGTGGAAGAAGATTTTTTTTTTTTGAAATTTAAAGGTTTTATTCAAATGCTATCCGCACGGAAAGAAAACGATCATGGCTCACGCCTCGTTAAAAAACCTCCCTAAGCCTAGGTGGAGGAAAAAGAGTGCGTGAAACCATGATCAAAACCACAAACACAATCGTTCCACACAAACACACATATAACCACCCTGCATCTCACAAAAATTGCTACACATGGAATCTGCTAATAGAGGCAGACTGGTAGCAGCCACACTGCAGTAGAAAAGGAAAAAGGGAGCGACAGTATTACTTATCTCACCACGGCCGATTCGCACACATTGCTGGTCCAAAACAGTGGAACCGTCCTAGCTATGCCTGACTTCGCTAATAGATCCGCCGTTTTGTTTGCTTCTCTTGGGACACTATGAATTTCCCACAAGATAGATGAGTTGATCTTTAAGAAACTGTCAATCAGCTGCCTAAACACTGGTGACGCGGAAGAAGGAAACCGAAACCAGTCCACTAGAGCCTCACAATCACTCTCTATTAACAGCTTATAGTTCCAGCCCCTGCCCAACTCACAGTAGACTTTTAGCGCTTCTTTGACAGCTAAAATTTCCGCTGAAGTAGCATCTAACACCCCTGCACTCTTGGAAAACATCAGCACTTTATCGCCGCTACTGTTTCTTAACACACCGCCTAAGCCTGCCCTTCCAAACTCTCTCTCGGTCGCTCCATCGACGTTGAACTTGAGTGATCCAATCTCCGGTTTGTGCCACCTCATCTCCTTCAAAGGCTGTTGTCTTGGAACCTTCACTGTTAACACACAGGGGTTATGTACAATATCTGCGATTGATAAGGGGAGGCTAGGCCATTTAGCTTTTATCCATCTTCCTAAATTCACCAAAGCCGATTCGAACAATTTATTTATATCCACACTTTTATCATTAAAAACCCTATCATTTCTAGCAATCCAAATAGACCATAATAGACTCAAAAAAGCAAGCTGCCATATTTCTAAGCTCATACAGGGTGCTGGTGCGGTCATCCACGAAAGCAGGAAATCAACGACTCTTCCCGGCATCACCATTTGAATGCCCCACGTGTTGAACCAGAGCTTCCAGCTCATTTTACAGTGACATAACGCATGTGCTACTGTTTCCTCCCCCACGGCGCACACTGGGCACGTAGGACCATTACTGAATCGAATGCCCCTTTTGGCGAGCTCCATCTTAGTTGGGATTCTCTCATGAACTGCTTTCCACAGAAAAACCTCAACCTTAGGCGGTGCAAGGTTCGGCCATAGAAATTTCCAAACTTCACTATTTGTGTCGGCAGATACATCATTTGCAGGAGTAAGGAGTTTGCCGTAGGAGTTAGCCGAATAATATCCACTGGAGTCGCCTGACCACCTGATGTCGTCGTTGGTCAAGGCAGCAGGCTCGACAGAATTGATTAGAGCTAACAACTCTAACAACACGGATTTTTCCCACTCGAACAACCGTCTTCGAAATACAATATCCCACTGCCATCTATTGTTTACTATTCTGACGTAATCAGCAATAACACCACATTTGTTAGAGGCTAACAGAAACATTCTTGGAAACGCTTCCTTCAAGCTTTGGTTGCCCACCCATACATCAGACTAGAAGAGAATGATTCGCCCATTCCCTATCACCATTTTCAGATTCGACCGGATTATACCTTCCGGATCATTAAGAGGAGAAATTATCCCCTTCCATATCCAAGAATTTTTCTTTGGAGCAGCATTTGAAGGAAGTAAATTAATCGGAGATTCGTCGTACTTTTCAACCATAAATTTTCTCCATAGACTACTCTGCTCAGTGGCATATCTCCACAACCACTTACCGAGAAGAGCTCTATTTCTGATATGAAAGTCAGTGAGGCCCAGGCCACCACAAGATCTCGGCACACACATCCTCTCCCAGCTAATCCAATGTATGCCTCTTTTATCCGAGGTATTCCAAATGAATCTGGCTATTAAGCTAGACAAACGATTTTTAATCGAAGCAAGCATTGGAAAGATGGACATAAAAAACACTGGGAGGCTTGCCAGAACTGACTTAACCAACAAAATTCTACCCCCTATTGACAATAGTTTCGATTTCCAGCCCGCTAGTTTTTTCTGAAATCTCTCTACAACCGGCGTCCATAATTGTTTCTTATTTTTTGACGCCCCAAGAGGAAGACCCAAGTATTGACTTGGGAAAGAGTCTACTTGACAATGCAGCAATTTGGCCCAATTCATTACCATTGAGCTATCCGAATTGATCCCGTACAATTTAGACTTATGTAGATTCAATTTGAGACCAGCAGCAATTTCAAACCATTTAAGAATTCTAACAATATTTCTTACTTGCCTTTCCTCAGCTCCGCAAAAAAGGATTAGATCATCGGCAAATTGAAGATGAGACACCTCAAATCCCACATTACCAATACTCACGCCATTGAAAAGACCTTGAGCTGTAGCTTTTTTAAGGATGGCACTTAGCGATTCAGCCACGAGGTTGAAGAGGAGCGGTGACAAAGGACAACCTTGTCTCAAGCCCCGGCCCACCTTGAAAGGAGGAGTTGTTGTTCCATTTACCATAACAGAGATCGAGGCCGTAGACAAGCAAGTATGAACCCAACTACACCATTTCGCACAAAACCCCATCTCCTTCATAATGTGTATAAGAAACTCCCAATTGACAGTGTCATACGCCTTGCGAAAATCCGCTTTAAACACAATCCCCCTCAATCCTTTCCGTTTCAAGTAATCGATAGTCTCGTTTGCGATCAACGAGCAATCAAGAATTTGTCTGCCGGGACAAAAGGCAAACTGATTTTCGCCGATAATATCGCCCACACTCTCTCTTAGCCGCAGCGCGAGGCACTTTGCAAGGAGTTTATAAATGCAGCCAACCAAGCTAATAGGCCTGAAGTCTTCGATACTCGATGTAGGATGTTTTTTTAGGAATGAGGACAATAAAGAAGTTGTTGAATCTGAAATCCGTTCGTTCTCCCTTGTAGAAGGATTCAAAGAATGCCATGATATCCCCTTTCAGAGAGTCCCAGAATGTTTTAATGAACCCCATATTAAAGCTGTCTGGTCCCGGGGATTTAGAATCTTCACACATAGCCAGTGCTGCCTGAACTTCAGAAATGGAGAATTCCTTAACTAAACGAGAAGCTGCTGTGGGGCTTAACTTGTTGAGTTGGCATCCAAATTTACTTAGTGGAAGCGTATTAGATTCATTGTATACTTGCTGAAAGTGCTCCCTCACCACTCTTTTAATGTCGGTCGGATCCGAAAACCACTCATTTCCAACACTGATTTTCGAGATAAAATTAGCGTTCCTTCTACTGGAAGCCACTTCATGAAAAAACTTCGTATTGCGATCCCCTTCTTTAGCCCACTGCAATCGGGATTTTTGAACCCACTCTCGTTCCTCCTTCCTGATGCAAGACCATATATTGTTCCTGCACACCTTGAGCTCGTCATGTAGCTCCACCCTATCCGCCCCACTGTGAATGGCCTTTTCGATAGCTTCACATCTATTTTCAAGGTCCTTGATCCCCATACCATTTTTGGATTGAGATCGGTGTACCCAGCCCTTAGACACCATTTTACATTTCTTCAGGATGTTACTGATACCCTGACCCTTCGAGCTACTGCAGATTCTTTTGATACCTTGAACATAGCCATTCTCATCTACCAAATGGTTAAACCATTTGAAAGGTTTAGGTCCCCAGCATTTAGTATCAACAGCGAGTCTGATCGGATTATGATCAGAGATACTCTTTGGGAGAGAGCTTTGTAACAGATTCGGCCAGAGGCTCAGAAATTCCACAGAGACAACAAACCTATCCAATCTGCTAAAGGAAGGGTTTTCACGGTAGTTTGACCAAGTAAAGAAGTTGTCATTCATAGGAAGATCAACCAGACTTAGATCCTCCAAAAAGTCTGCAAAACAGTTCATAGCATGTCTATTTACTCTTCCTCCCGACCTTTCCTCTGGCGCCAATACTGTGTTAAAGTCGCCCCCGATTAAGATTGGGTAAGAAATAGTGGCCAAGTGATTTTTAACTCACCAAAAACCCTGAGCCTTTCCGTGTCGTCGTTCGGAGCGTACAAATTCACCAATACACATTTGAAATTTATATCAACAAACTCACCTTCCATTAATATGAATTCACGGTTGCAGACACTGTTGACGCAAGCAAAGAAACAGGGATCCCAAAGTGAGATGAGGCCGCCTGCAGAACCCACTGCCGACGAGTACAGAAAATTGAAATCCAGCTTCGATCCACAGAGTTGTTTCATAAACTTCAAATCAACTTCCCTTCTTTTAGATTCTTGAATGAAGAAGATTTTGGGTTTGAAGTTTCTCAGAAGCTTTTTAATCACAGCCCTTTTTTCAAAGCTCCCTAACCCACGAATATTCCAAGAGATGAAGATATTCTGAACCATCAAAACTGAGTTTTACCACACCGATGACCGTCATACTCCCCGCCTCAGTTTTCATCTTGAACAACTGCCACAAGCCGAGAAAGGACGGTCTCCCTGTCGGCATCGAATATAAGACCTAAATTTTCGCAGACTTCTAATGTAGCTTCCGCTTCGAAGAGAGCCGCAGAATCCGCAAGAACCTTACCAGAATTACCGTCTATTTGCAAGAAATTACCAGAAACAGGTGCCGAGGTTCTCGCTTGCGGACCAGATTTGCATGAAGTTTCTATATGGTGGACAACCCTCTTTTGAGTTTTTTTGAGACACAACTTGAAAGGGAAAGACTGAAAATCCCCTCCGCGTTTTAGAATTCTGGGTCTGATAGAGTACATGCCCGTTGCTGAGTCCAAAACCGGGTTCAGAGATACATTGTGGCCTGATGAAACATCATACTCAGGCCCTGCTTCAATTGGGACATCAAATAAAGAAGGCCCGTTGTCATGCCCCAAGTCAAGCTCAACTTCATATTTTGAGTTTTTGACCTCCTCCACGACATTTGGATGACATGTCCCCACTGTCTCTACCCGTGCATTGTTAAAGTCGTTAGAGCCGCCATCCATGATTCCTGCATTAAAATCCACTTTGTTTCCCACGCTAGCGGAACCCACCCAATCCTTAGATATGGGAGAGTGAAACGTCTCATTCTGACCCTCACCGGAGAATGACGCCGGAGGGCTGTTTTTAGAATCCTGATCGAGCCAACATCTCGGTTCATCAAATTCTGCGGTGTGGATTTGAATGTTGTAAACCTCTCCTTGCAACATCACTCTGACGTTCCCCGGAATCTTCGATAGACACCCCACACCCATTAGAATACGGGCAACATCCAAACGTTTCCTCTCCACAGTATCTGGATCGAATCTGATGACATTTCCCCAGCAGCTTGTAATTGATCTGAAAACCGAATCCTGCCATGCCATCAGTGGTATGCCTTCTAAATAGACCCAAACCATCAGCTTCTTCTTGTTCATAAAGTTATCCAATGTGTCAATATCATCAAACCAAGAATTCAGAAGACTATCCTTCAGATCCCAGAAGATGGACACCTGCTCTTCTTCTTCAAAACAAACGATCGCGAAGAAACCCGACCAACCGCTGACCTTGACCTTGAAACCGTCTGCTTGGAGCACTTGCTGCACAAAGGAAGGATCATACATGCCTTTTATTTGTACTACCAGGCTCGACCTAAGCCACTGCAAATCTTTCTCTTGTACTGAAATATGTGTCAGTTTGTTTTGCGGCCCCTCAACTGGCGTAGACAGTTCCACTGTCTCCCTTACGGGAATAGGGGCATCACCAGGAGAGGGTCTTCCTACTATTCCACTTGACTTTCCTAACAACGCATCCTTGTAGGACAGACCATCCCGGCGATTATATAGAGCTTTCTGCTGACTCTCACTACGCTTGTTACGATGGTGCATAGCCTCTAAACTTTGACCTGCTAGTGAAAGACTCTGCTCCAAAAAAACTTTGATCTGAAAGCCATCCAGGCGTCTGTTGTTGCCCTCAAAAACAGCTTTCTTAGCCACCTCTAATGTTTCAAACCTTACAAAACCAAAAGTGCTTCTCATTCCTGCTCTTTTAGGGTTTCTGTACGCAATATACACGTCCAGGATATTCCCATAGGGCTCGAAAGCTTTTCGAAGGGTGCTATGGTGGATTCTCTTGCTTATGAAGTTGACGAAAACAGCTGCTCCCTTCCTTTCCTGATTCCGACGGGCCCGAAAACTGCTTGACCTGTGGAAACTTGGCTTCCCATATAAACTCTGACCAAAGCGATTCTTTCTTGATTTGATCTCCTCCCATCCTCCTCCGGCAGACCGATGCGCTCCTTGACCCTTCTCCAGCTCCCTACGCTTCTCCCATCCTTCTCCGATAAGCCGATGCGCTCCTTGACTCTTCGATTGCTCCCTGCGCTTCTCCCTTATAAAAGAGATTGTTGAAAATGCATCAGGTTTTTACTGGCAAAACTCTCGTGACCTCTTACTTGTTTTACTAACACCTGATTAGTCCCTTCTTAACGCTCAAATAATAATAAAATATTAATAATATTTTTATGTTAATGTTTATATGCATATATTGATTTTAAAAAATTGTTTACGTATATTATTTAATTTTAATTTGTGTTAGGCTGAATCAACCTAAATTCAGACCCTTCTGACATAATAGGTAGAAAATCCAACTCATAAACAAGTCAATTATACTAATTGATTTTCGATTTATGAAATGAGTGATTGATTTATAATATTTATATAAAAATATATGAATATTTTTGTTCATTATTTAAAATAATATATTCAACCAACTGAATTAAGTTGATTCCGTTATATCTATTATAAACTATAATAGATCAATTATTGTTTATGCTTCTTCAAAAGTTAAATATCTCTATCAACAAGTGTTGAGTGCATTGATAAGGCACATAACACTCTGAAGGAGAGGATGTGAGTTCGATCATTGGAGACAACATTGTTGAGAGGGGCAGCCTCACACCCCGAGCATAGACCTTAAAACAGACATGCATATAACCCATATATATATATATATATATATATATATATATATATATATATATATATATATATATATCTTTTCATTAATTGGAACGATTGCACACTCATCAATATTTTCCGTACAAAAGTAATATGCCACGTGACACAATAATATATATTAAATTCTAAAAAAATAAAAACAATCATTATAAATCATGCTGCTATGCCGCTTATGTTTAGATTTTATGTTGCTGGATTTTTCATTTTTACAACTTATTCATGTTTAATACTTGTGCCAGACATGAATTAAGGAGATGATCTTTTTAAGAACTTATCAAGCACGTGATAATAGTGTTTTTAAATAATTAATTTTACCAAAAAATGTTGCATTAATTCTTGATAACAACTTATAATTAATCAAAAGTTCTTTGAAGGAAATACTAATAATCTTCATTAATCAATAAGAGTAGCACCATCCATTGCAAATTGATTCATAGACTGAAAGTGTTTATTCAATGGGAAATAACAAACCCAGATTAGTTTTTGAAATATCAGTCTGAACTAATGATTAAAATTGGGTGCCAACTTTCATCATTTCTTTGAAGCGTGGATGTAAAGAGGGTTTAGAACGAATACATGCTTATCCTAAAAATCTGAATTTTATTTAGTAGTTATTTATTTTTCAGTGTGTCACTCTAAAATTTTACTTGTAAAAATTTAAATTTCTTTTATTAGTTATCCATTTCACTGGGTGTGCCCACCCTAAAAATCAGAATTTCTTTTATTAGTTATCCATTTTACTAAGTGTGTTCACCTTGAAAAAAAATTTGTACTCGCGTATAAATGAAAAAAACACGGTTTTGAAGGAAATAATACTTGGGTTAGGTGCCTTGAATCAAAGAACAAATGATCTTTTGAGTCCAATTATTATATGAGAGCTAACCATTAAATTAATAAAACTAATATAGAAGTTTGTTTAACTTGCAAACAGAGAAACAAAACGCATAATCTGCCATAAAATGAGGCTATAACATTGTAATCGATAAAACAACATTAGACAAACAAAGATTTAGAATCTGGATTTAAAAGAGCAGAGGGTGGGAGAAAAGATAATTTGATGTGCAGTTAAAAGAATAGCAGAGGTAAAGGTGTTGAAGTAACCATAAAATACTTTGATTGTGTAAAGAATGTCAGAGATAAGATATTGGAGAAAATTAAACCAAAAACAAATAGTATCTGCATTTAATTTCCTCCAATTTTTACCTATGGCATATTCTTTTATTTTGAGTCCATTCTTCATGCTTTATGTACTGGAATAAGCATTGGAGGTGAGATATTGGAGGAAATTAAACCAAACATGATAAAAATAATAATAATCTAAGGGAATTGGTTTAATTCCCTCCAATTCTCACATACAATTCATTACTCTCTATCTCTGTATATGGGAATTGAACTCTCAAGTCTCAACTCCACCTTCCAAGATGCTTATATAGAGGAAGAATAATAAAGGGGTTGTTGAAGATATACCAAAAATCTCGTGACCTTTGTTTGTTTTACTAACACGTGATTACTCCTCCTTTTAATGCTCAAATATTAATGATATATTAAGATATTTTTATCTTTATACTTTATAGGCTTAAATGAAAAATAAGTACTCAAATTATATTTTTTTTGAACTTTAGGTGCTTATAGTTTTTTTTATAAAAATAAGTATCTAAAATTTCAACCGTTACAATTTTAAGTGCCCGACTGTTTAAAAAATCGTTGCCCAATAAGAATGTGACACGTTAGATGTTTATAATTATTATAATATTAAAAAATTAAAAATATATAATTTTAAAAAAATCAAAATTCTCAAAAAAAAAACCCCAAATCCTTCATACTCAAAACCACAAAATTTTCAAATTGTCGTCGCCGTTGCCGTCGTCGGACACCACCAATGCCGTTGCCGGAGGCTACCACCCAGTTCTCCAACAACACATCGACGTCAACCGTTGTTAAGTGTGTCAATCGAACGTCGTTCGAATAGAACCATTCACGTTCACCGTCCAATTGGCACACCTCGCGTTAGTTACCGGCGATGGGTGGTTGGGAGAAATGTGTGGCTGCCTCCGATGACGAAAGCGACGACAATTTGGAGAATTTGTAGTTTTGGGTATTAGAAATTTAGGTCTTTTTTGGAAATTTTGGGATTTTTGAGTTTTTTTTCTTCAAAAAATTATATTCTTTTTTTTTCAAAATTTTCTAATAATAATAATAATAAAGCATGACACATGTCATATTCTTATTGAGTAACTATTTTTTAAACGGTCGCGCACTTAAAATTGTAATGGTTTAAACTTAAATTGAAACGGTTGAAACTTTAGGCACTTAAAATTATAACGGCTGAAACTTTAAGCACCTATTTTTTTCAAAAAAAATACTTTAGACACCTAAAGTATAAAAAAATATAGTTTGGACACTTTTTCATTTAAGCCTTCTTATATATTTGGATTAGGCTGAGTCAACCTAAATTTAAGAAATTTATGACATAGTAGGTAGAAAATCCAACTTATAAACAAGTCAACTTATAAAATAGATTAAGTTAATCAATTTTTTATTTATGAAATTAGTAATCGTTTTTATAATTAATTTATGATCTATAAATGTACATATATTTTATTCATTAGTTAAGATAATAAACCGAACTAACCGAATTGAGTTGATTCCATTATTTCAGTTATAAATCATGATGATCAATTATTGATTATTTTTCGCCGAAAATAAAATAGAAAACTCACTTTTAACATTGTAGGGAGTGGAATTAATTATTGATTACTCATCCATTGCCGTACATTATCGATAATAATGTTTTTAAATTATTATTTTGACCAAAATGATGTTACTTTTAATTCTTGATATCAACTTAAGTTAAAAGTTCTTCGGACGAAATACTAATAATCTTCATTAATCAATACGAATGACATCATTCATTACAATTTGATGAATAGGTTGAGGGTGATGAATATATATTATAATTTAGTTTAAATAAAAAAATTATTAGGCTGAACCAATCTAAATTTTAATTTATTTTATTCATATATAAATGGGTAAACTATATTAATGACCACCGAACTATAGGGTTGGTGTCAGTTTAACCACTATATTTTCAATTGTGTTAAATATACTACATAACTATTTAATTGGTTCTAATGTAGCCAAATGCTGTTAAAAACGGAAAAGTTGACGTGACTGTTAAAATAATTGGTATAATTACAAATTTGGTCCCTTTTATCTATACAATCTATCAATTTGATCCTAATTTTAATCTAATAAAAATTTATATATTTTAATAAGGTGGTGACATGTGTCACCGCCTTATTGGAGTAGGAAAAATGAAAACCAAAAAACCGCCCTTGGTAGGAATCAAACCTGGGACCTTAGGGGTGTAGCACTCAAGTTTACCACTAAGCCAAGCATATACTTGTGATATACAACACTAATAATAATATATGTGTTATACGATTGGAGAGAAAAAGCAAACAATATACTTACCCTTGGTAGGATTCGAACATGGGAATCCTCGGTAGGATTCAACGTGAATCATTTGATTGGAATAAGTTGTTTTGCATGCTAATTTGCATTCTGTGTAATCGGGTGTTAGTGTTTTTTGATTCTTTCCCCTCTGCTGGGTTGGGGAAGACTGAACTACACTTCTTGTCTAATACATACTTGCATCATATAAGCAGGCAACAATTTCTGGACCCGGGTGAATCCGTCCTTATGATCTCGATGGTGAATAAATTACAGAAGTTATCAAGCAAGAAAGTCCAGCTTATCCTCACCAACAAACCGAAATTGATGTACATCAATCCTTCGGAATTGGTCGTGAAAGGGAACATTATTTTGTCCAACCATTCTAATGACCTAAGTGTCCAGGCCGCAAGTCTGTCACAGTTCAAGATCGTTACTGTAAGTTTATGAGATCGTTGTAGCAATGCATGATTTGTTGATTTGAAGATGCAAAACAAAGAGCATTTCAATGGAAATATGCGATCGAGAGCCTTCAAAAACTGGTGAAGTGATTGTCAATCGTTGCCACGAAGCTCATTCTATCGACATTATGATATTATTTCATGAAAGCGGAACCGGGTTCTCGGATTCTGCTGTATTGGAGTTCAGGTAACTTCTGGTTCGTAGCAAGCTTTCGTGTTTCAAACCTTGCGTGCAGCGGCAAAGCCAGAAATGTTGATAATCGATAAGGATATTTGTATGAATTAGACATGCCCATAGTAAGGCTCATACTTAGCAAAGATATTTTCAAATTAGACATAGTATTGACTGCTTGAATTAACATTTAGGAAAAATAAAACAAGTGCTCTATTTCTAGTAGATTTTGTAATTAATTAGCTTCAGTTTTGACCGTATTAACGTTTAGGATAAACCCATGCCACAACCTTTAAGGATTCTTAGGTTCGAATCTTACCAAGGGCGAGTATATTGTTTGTTTTTTATTTCTCCAATCGTATAACACATATATTATTATTATTATTATTAGTATTGCATATCACAAGTACATGTTTGGCTTAGTGGCAAATGCGCGTTATTCCCTTAAGGTCTTCGGTTCAATTCTTACCAAGGGTGGTTCTTTGGTTTTCATTTTTCCTACTCTAATCAGGGTGACACGTGTCACCACCTTATTGGGGGATTTTAATTAAAATAAATAAATTTTTATTAGATTAAAATTAGGATCAGATTGTATAGATAAAAGGGACCAAATTTATAATTATACCAATTATTTTAACAGCCCCGTCAACTTTTCCATTTTTTTAACGGCAGGTGGCTACATTAGAACCAATTAAAGAGTTATATGGTATATTTAACACAACTGAAAATAGTGGTCAAATCGAAACCAACCATATAGTTCGGTGGTCATTAGTATAGTTTACCGGATTAATATCCTATACACTGGCGGTGGAAATTTTTTGTTTCCACAAGCGCCTCAATTATAGGGTTTAGGGTTAGGGCTTTGGGTTTAGAGTTTAGGGGTTTTAATGTAAATGTTTAGAATTTAGGGTTCATGTTTAGAATTTAGAATTTAAGGTTATAATTTAGGGTTTAGGGTTAGGGTTTAGTTTTAGGGTAATATGGGTAGGGATTTAGGTTTTAATCTATAAACCTTAAATTTTAACCCTAAACCCAAAATTCTATCAACAATCCCTAAATTCAAAACTACTACACTTATACCCCTAAATTTTAAACCCTAAATGGAGTCCCTAACCCCTAAAATTAAGACGCTTGTGTAAAAAAGTTTTCACAAGCGCTTGTGTATAGAACAATTACCCTAGTTTACCCTATATAAAATAATCTATCTCGTGAACAAGTCAATTTATAAAATAATTTGAAATTTATGGAATGAATAACCAATTTATAATATATAATAAATGGATAAATATTATATACACATGCAGTGGAAACTGGAAGTTTCCACAAGCGCCTTAGTTTTAGGGTATAGAGAGTTAGTTTAGGGTATAAGGTTTAGGGGTTTAGGTGAAGGGGGTTAGAATTTAGGGATAGTTGTTTCAATTTAAGGTTTAGAGTTATAATTTAGGGTTTATAGGTTAAAACCTAAATCCTTACCATATTACCCTAAAAACTAAACCCTAACCTATAAACCTTAACTTATAACCCTAAACCTTAAATTGAAATAACTATCCATAAATTCTAAACCCCTACACCTAAACCCCTAAACCCTATACCCTAAACTAACTCCCTATAGCCTAAAACTAAGGCGCTTGTGGAAACTTTCAGTTTTCACCGCCAGTGTATAAGATATTAATTCATAATAAATAAGTAAATCTTTTATTCATTAATCTAGACAACATACGGAATTAAGTTATTTCATTACAAATTATGATAGATCAATTATTGATTACTTTTCATCAAAAGTCATTTTTGAGTTAAAATAGGATTTTATGCTGCAATATTGCTCTGACATTTTTTATTTTATGGATTATTTTTGAAAAGGAGAACTATTATTAATAGTTCACATATGAAACGCAAATGAATATTAAAGCGAATTTCGTTAAAAAAACCTATCTAATCTTAAGCGGAGGAAAAATAGTGCACGTTAAATGCATACTACTACACAAATCTGGATAACATCACTAGTCTCAAGCCATCATTACTACACAAGTTGGATAACAGAAACCATTGAGAACAAAGTGCATAGATGTTGCTTGCATGTAGTGTACTATAAATGATACGCAAATGTGGTGCAAGTATACACGTCGAACGAGTAATAAAGTGATGAGTGGGTATCGTCTCCATAGGGATTGAAGGTATTCACGGTTGCTGTAATAATAAAGATTGAACTTTTTGCAGATGACAATGCTATAGTAAAAGAGATGATGTAAAGTAATGCTGAAGCAAAACAGAGCAGAGAAAGATGAGATAACAATATGATGAACATGTCCCCTTTCGTATGCGAAACTCACTACGGAATGACTGGCTGTAAATGATGGACAACCTAACTTAAGCTTCTTAACGACACTAAGGCTCTTCAGCTATCTTCTATGCTAGGCGGGATTTGCTAAAAGTGCTTGTTGAGTGCATAAAAGTTATACAGTTTACCCCTCATTTACCCATATTTTTGCTGCACTCAAGCATGATTAGTTGCATTTAGAATAGATTTTTGCATACACATCACAATTAGATAAAACTGCACAGATGCTGCTTATTTTGGTCACTTTTTGCAGGTATCTGCCGCAGCGTCCAGGACAGCAAAAAGAAGCAGAGGCGAGTTGCGGAGCTAGAGTTGAAGGACGTAGAACATCATCTGTCGTGACATCTACCATGGCAGAGATGACGACAGCAAGGACAATGTGGTGGAAAATGAAGTGGAGCTCGACAGATAGAGGATTTCAAGCCAGTCTGTCGTGAACTACTCCCATATTTTTCTGAGCCCTGTAGCAGAAGGAAGGCCAGGCCCAAAGTTTAAGGAAGAAAGTCAAAGCAAGAAACGAGGACGAATTAAAGACGTCTACTCAGAAGATTTAGTCTTTAATAGAGTTATACTTTAATTTAAACTTGTATTCTTGTCATATTAGAAAACTTGGACCCAAGGCCTATATAAAGGCATGTAATCCAATCTAGAGAGGGATATCTAGCTCCTATCCGTCTTCCCCCAAAACCCTAGTCGTTTCTCTCTCTCCATCATATTCTAAACTTCCCCTAGGGCTAATGGTTGATCTTGTAAAGTAGTTGTAAAGATTGTATTGTTACCACATTCAAATGTTTCTAAGGTAAATATTGCTAAGGCAAATATTGTTATGAGAAATATTGCCAGGGCAAATGTAGTGGAAGTCAAAAATGACTTCAAGAAAACAAACCATAGACAAGGTCTTATCTAAGACCAAAAGGGTGGTGTGTTCAAGAAGCAAGATTTCATGAGAAATACTTCAATTACCATAAGATGGGGAATAAGTCTACGAACTATAGACTTCTAAACGATGTCAATGTTAATGACATAACAATTGACATGGCAAAATAATGTTGAAGGAATGCATTTATTACCTTTATTGACGATAAAAAGTGTTATGTGCATTTGCTTAAAAAACAAAATTGAAGCTATAGAGAAAATCGTTCTCTATAAGCATGATGTTGAAACTCAAACTTAATTAAGGGATTAAGATGGGGAGAAGCCCTACATGAGTAACGTTGGTACTATAATGTGCCTAATATGTGGGGGAAGTTGTTAAAACAACTAATTATCTTTTAAATAAGATTTCCCATAACAAAAGAAACAAAAGACCATATGAGTTATGAAAGGTAATTAAACCTTCCTACAATAGCTTGAAAATGTGGGGTGTCTTGCAAAGGTAATGACCTTATTACTAAAGCAAATGGAAATAGATCATTAGCAACGAATATCGATTTCTTGTGTATGAATCGAAGAACCCTGAAATTCACAAGAATACGATAATAGAATCCAAGAATGCCTCTTTCTTTGAAAATGCATTCCCTTGTAAAACTAGGAAAATGGGTCAAAGTTCAATGAAATGAACTTCGGAGACTATCGATAAAGATGGCTCAATTGATCAACAAGGGGTTGAGCTTGAAATAGAGCCACAAAGAAGTAAACGAGAAAGGGTAGAAAAATTCTTTCGATATAATTTTTCTTACCTTTATGCTAGAGGTTGAACCTCTAACATATACATTCATATGAAGGCACCTTATGGAGGGATTCCATTAAGAAAAAAATTGATTCCATCATGCAAAACCATACGTAGGAATTAGTGAGTTCTAAATGGATTTTCAAACGGAAAATGAAAGCAGATGGAACAATTGATAAGTACAAGGCCAAATTGGTAATAAAAGGTTACCGACAAAATGAAGGCCTTGACTATTTCAATACATACTCTCTTGTATCAAGGATAACCTCTATAAGGATGATACTTGCAATTGCCGCTTTGCGAAATCTAGAAGTACATCAAATAGATGTTAAAACAGTTTTCCTAAATAGAAATTTGGCTAAAGGGTCAAATTTGCCCCTGTAGTAATCCGAAATCAGCAATGTTGCCCCTACTTATTTTTCTCCGTAATTTTACCTTCAAAGTCAGTTAATTGTAGCATTGTTTCCCTTTGACCAATTTTGACCGTTAAATGCTGATGTGGTAGTTAACAGTGCCGACGGGGCAATTTTACCCTCGAAGTCATTCATGCAATTTTGCCCACGAAGTCATTAATTGCAGCACTTTTACCCTTGGTTTATTTAGTTTTTGAATAAAATTGGATAAATAATTTGGTTTTTTCGATTTAAACTTTAACAAACAAAATATATGAAAAATCGATTAACAAATTGATGTAAATATCCTTTGAGTCCCTAGTAATTTTAAGAATAAGCAAAATGAGAACTCTCACAAAAAATCAAAATATTATTCAATTTTATTAAAATTTATAAACTTAATAAAAATAAATACGATATTCAAAAAAATTATTGAAAATAAACCAACGAGAAGCGTGTTAATTGAACAATGAACGCGAACTATTCTATTCGAACGACGTTCGATTGACACACTTACCGACGATGGGTTGTTAGGAAAAAATGTACGGTGAACTCGAATCATGTTGCTCAGGTTGAATTCTGCTTTATCTTCTGGATATCCTTGTATTTATCTCCCATGCCCTTATCTCCTATGTTGTTTTCGCCAAACACCACTAATGTCGTTTTCTGAGATCATCGTACATTTTTTCCTAACAACCCATCGTCGGTAAGTGTGTCAATCGAACATCATTCGAATAGAATAGTTCGCGTTCACCGTTCAATTAACACGCTTCTCGTTGGTTTATTTTCAATAATTTTTTTTGAATATCGTATTTATTTTTATTAAGTTTATAGATTTTTAAAAAATATTGAATAATATTTTGATTTTTTGTGAAAGTTCTCATTTTGCTTATTTTTAAAATTACTAGGGACTCAAAGGATATTTACATCAATTTGTTAATCGATTTTTCATATATTCTATTTGTTAAAGTTCAACTCGAAAAAACCAAATTATTTATCCAATTTTATTCAAAAACTAAATAAACTAAGGGTAAAAGTGCTGCAATTAATGACTTCGAGGGCAAAATTGCATGAATGACTTCGAGGGTAAAATTGCCCCGTCAACACCGTTAACTAACATGTCAGCATTTAACGGTCAAAATCGGTCAAAGGGCAACATTGCTACAATTGACTGACTTTGAGGGCAAAATTACGGAGAAAAAAAGTAGGGGCAACATTTTTTGATTTCGGATTACTACAAGGGCAAATTTGACCATTTAGCCTAGAAATTTTGATGAGAAATATACATGGAACAATCTGAGGGTCATGTATTTTCAAGTCAATAGAAGAAAGTTTTTAGATTGGTGAGGTCCTTATATAGTCTTAAACAAGCACCAAATTAAAGACATGAGAAGTTCGATAATGTCATGATGACAAACGACTTCAAGATAAATGACTGTGACAAATGTGTATATGTCAAAAATACTAAGATTGGATATATTATTCTATGTTTGTATGTTGATAACATACTCATTGTTGGAAGCAACAATGAAATGGAAAACGTACCAAAGACTTGTCAAATTCAAGATTGACATGAAAAATATGAGATTGACAGATTTGATTTTGGGGCATCCAAATCAAACGGTCACTTGAAGGTCTCATATTAACATAGTCACACTACATGGACAAGAGAAGTTTGGCAAGGATGTTTCCGGCATAGCTAGAACTCCAATAAATACATGTCAACATTTTTCCAAGAACAAAGACCAAAGTGTTGACCAAGTGGAATATGCAAGGGTCATAGGCAGTTTAATATACCTCATGAGCTGCTCTAGACCAGATATTACTTTTACTGTGAGCAGTTTAAGTATATTCACAAGCAATCCAATTGAAACCCACTAGAAAGAGATTGTGATGGTACTGAGATATCTTAGATATACTCTAAACTATGGATTGTATTATTCCAGAAATCCTACTATTTAGGAGGATACTCCAATGTCAGTTGGATTTTTGATATTCAAGATACCAAAGGCACAAGTGGATATGTCTTCACTTTAAGAGGAGGAACCGTGTCATGGAAATCCTCAAGACAAACAGTTATAACCAGATCCACAATGGAATCTGAGTTTGTAGCTCTAGACTATTCTGGAGAAGAAGTCAATGGCTTCAGAAATTTCTTAGAGGATATTCCTGAACGGCTAAATCCAGTGCCCACAATGTGCATACATTGTGATGACCAAGAGAAAATTGGTAGAGCATAGAGCTTGTGTATAATGGGAAGTCGAGACATATGCGTCGTCGACATAATATCGTTAGACAACTGATCTCAAATGAAGTTATCTCTATTGATTTTGTGAAATCAAAGGATAACGTTGCGGATCCACCCACCAAAGGGTTAAATCGAGATCAAGTTGAGAAAACATTGAAAGGAATGAGACTAAAGCCCGGGAAAATTTAAGGCGCTATGTGAAGGAAAAGCCTACCTAGTTGACTAGAGATCCCAAGATCTAGGTTCAAAGGGACAACCTAATTGCATAAACTTGTGCGGTCATTGTTGGGGTTCTTATTCCCAAGTCCATTCCTATGATGTAAACAATGATCAAAGTGGTTTAGGCTAAGCAATGTTTTTAATGACCATTGTGTGCTTTGGTGAGTCAAGAAACATAAGTCACCTATGTGAGAGCGAAGTGGGGATGCTTCAAGAAGACTATTGGGCACAATTCTTTCAAACTCTTGCAGAACCAGGCAATGCCCACAGCCATATGAGCATACCCATGAGAACTAATACTCTTGTCAGAAAGGTAGTTGTGTGAAGTATATCATCGTTTACACAAACGACATACAGTTTAAAGACATCACGTCTACTAATCAGCCAGTAAAGTAAATATACTTTCATAAGGGAAGGTTCAAGGGTGCACACCTACCTATCCTATGCAGCTATCGATCGTAGAATCTATCACCACATCGAGTCAAAATGTTTTTGATTAAATCAATTTCATTCATGTAGGGGATTGTTGGAAAAATTTGATAATTTTGGAGCTTTGAATGAGAAATTAATTCAAACGTTGTTGAGGAAAATGCAGAACCAATTGTTGGTTCGTAAATGTGCAGACATGGGTAACGCAAATGTCTGAACCTGTCTGGTCCTCTGTGGGACTGCAGATATTTTGACCTAAATTTAAAATAATTTTTCCTCAAATAAAAGCATATATTTGCCAAATTTTATCTTAGAATTAAAAGGGTAAATATTGAAAGTTACCTTTAATTCAAATAGTAATTTTGGAAATTGCTCTATAGAATGATCAATTAATTCTCAATATTTAATGCTCTATTAGGTCAAAATTTCCACTTATACCCTCATGAAACTCCTATAAATAGAGAGTAAACCTTTTAGGTTTTACACAACTCAAAACCACATAAATTTTTTATTGTTTTGCCTTGTGGATTTTACAAGTGGTTTTCGGTGGTAGGCGAAGACAAGGGTCGGTTCGTGATCTCCACAGTAGTGCAACTGTGGCTGATTATCTGTTGTTGTATCCTGTGAGATAGACGACCAACGAGCTCAAGCACCATAGGAGTGGCCAAAAATTCATCTTAAGGAAACTACATTCGTGCAGGTCTCAACACGTTTTCTTTCGATTTTCGCTTCAAATTAGTTTGAATTACATATTGTTGTATCTAATTTATTTCTTGTTCGTTCAATATCAATTTTAGGCTCGATATCCTTCAATCGAAATGCTTGCCAAGTTATGGAAAAGTTTGTGTTTTGGTTGTTTTTGGTGGAAGCAAAAAAATAAACAAAAGACCCAAGGATATATAGAGGTTCGACCTCCTAAAAAGCTCCTACATCCACTATCTTAGCTCCCACTAAGGATTTTCAACCAATATCCACTAGATATTCGTCCCCTTTTATTGGTTTAGGTAGAAACCGTTACAATCCTAGACTCAACCTAAGTCTAGCAACCAAAACTCACAACCCGAGCTTTGTGAATACTCTTAAGCAAGAGAAAATATAGCAAACTTGAAAACCCTAATAAGGTGGATAGTTTTCACTATTTAACTCACTCACCCAAACCTAAACACTTGAGCAAATGTGATAATTTAGGCTCACAAGTGTTGTCTATACAAAGAATGTACAATAAAGCACTAAGACAAATCTTTGATCATATTGTTGTTGACAATTGAAGTATTAGTCTTCCATGGGTGCTTGGAGGTCTCGTTTATACTCCCAATTGAGCTTCTAGCCATTGTAGACTGTTGGGATTGAATTAGTCGTTGGGGTGCATTTTTCCAGCATTCATTGCTGTTTTGGAGCTTAGCATATCGATACTCGAATGACCGTATCGATACAATCCTCATCAGAAACTAGTCGTTGAGCACTTCCAGTTAACGTGTAATAATACGCTTTCGAGCGTATCTATACGACTTGCATTTCAAAGAGCCGTTGGGAAAATGACCATTGGGAGCGGTTAAGGCGTATCGGTACGCGATACAACTGTATCGGTACGCGAACTAGCCTTTGAGATGTTTTAAAGCACTCCGTATGGATACGACAAAAGTGTATTGGTACGGGTTTTGGCTACTAGAATTCCGCTTTTAGCTAAAACCTAAAGTGTATCAATACGATATATACCGTATCGGTAGAGTGACATTAAAATCATAGGTTTGGCTACTTTAAAAACATTTAAAGTTATTCCAAACCCTTAAACATATTTTCAAGTTGTTTAGACATAGAAAAAAAATTTGAAATATTTTTTAATTTAGTCCAAACCGATTTTTCAATTATTATATCAACACATATAACTTAATAATCTCCCACTTTTTGATATAATAAAACAACTTGAAAAATTGTTTGTGATTCCTCCCCTTTGTAAAATAATTTTTGAATAAGAGACATAATTTTTTTTAATTTGAAGCTCCCCCTTATTCTCACTTGAAAATCAATTGTTTAAACTATTTCTCCTTTTTTGTTATATCTAAAAGAATTCAAAAGACTTTAAGTTCAAAACAACATATGATGATAAAAATTGTTGACACAAATAAGAATTTTGGTTTTAAAATTGGCTTCCTCTTGCTCAAGCATCAATAAGTGTTAGTTCAACAAATATGATAATCTAGTTGAAATAAAAAATAAATCAAATTAAACAAAAGAAAATCAACTGCATTCCATTCCACCTTGCATCTTCACAAGAAGACATCTTCTCATAAATGTTGGGGCTAAATGCACAAAAGAGAATGTGTAAAGCCTTGCAATTTAGCTCTATCTTCTTGCGATCATCTGCATTCCATTCCACCTTGCATCTTTGTGGCACGTACGGACCATCTTCAACAACGTCACAAAGCTTGTAATCTTTGGTGATGAAGAACATCATTCTTGTCTTCTAATAAGCATAGTTGGTCCCGTCAAAGAAATGTGGCTTGTCGATGGATTATGCCATTTAACCGGTTGATTGAATTTATGTATTGAGCTTCCCAGATCGTCTCAATAGGATGTTAATCCTCTTCAATTGAGCCTTGTTCTGATGCCAATTTTTAGGCTCGATATCCTTCAACCGAAATGCTTGCCAAGTTGTGGAGAAGTTTTTGTTTTGGATGCTTTTCGTGGAAGCAAAAAGATAAACAAAAGACGCAAGGATTTATAGTGGTTCGACCTTCTGACAAGCACCTACATCCACTACCTTAGCTCACACTAAGGATTTTTAACCAATATTCGCTAGATATTCTTCCCCTTTTACCGGTTTAGGAGGCAACTGTTACAATCCTAGACTAAACCCAACTCTAGCAACCAAAGCTCACAACCCGAGCTTTGGGAACACTCTTAAGCAAGAGAAAATCTAGCAAACTTGAAAACTCTCACAAGGTGGATAGTTTGCACTATTTAGCTCACTTACCCAAACCTAAACACTTGAGCAAATGTGACAATTTAGGCTCACAAGTGTTGTCTATACAAAGAATGTGCAATAAAGCACTAAGACATATCTTTGATCATATTGTTGTTGACAATTGAAGCATTAATCTTCCATGGATGCTTGAAGGTCTCTTTTATACTCCCAATTGAGCTTCTAGTCGTTGTGGACCGTTGAGATTGAATTGGAGCCGTTGAGGTGCATTTTTTCAGCATTCATTACTGTTTTGGAGCTTAGCGTATCGATACTTTAATGAATGTATCGATACGGTCCTCATCAGGAACTAGTCGTTGAGCTCTTCCAGTTAACGAGTAACATTACACTTTCGAGCGTATCGGTACGGCCTGCATTTCAAATAGCCGTTGGAAAAATGACCATTGGAAGCGGTTCAGGCGTATCGGTACGCGATACAACCGTATCTGTACGCAAACTAGCCTTTGAGAGGTTTTAAAACACTTCGTATGGATACGGCAAAAGCGTATTGGTACGAGTTTTGGCTACTGGAATTTCCCTTTTAGCTAAAACCTAAAGCGTATTGATACAGTATATACCGTATCAGTATGATGACATTAAAATCATAGGTTTGGCTACTTTAAAAACATTTTAAGATATTCCAAACCCTTGCAAAAACCTTTAAACATATTTTCAAGTTGTTTGGACTTACAACCCATTTTGAAATCTTTTTCAATTTAGTCCAATTCAAATTTTCAATTATTATATCAAAACATATATCTTAACAATCAATATAATATTTCTAGTTTGTTGATTATATTATGTCTTGGATTAACGATTTTCTAACATTTTGTTTTACTGCTTTGATTGTTTTAGTTTTTATTAGTTTCAGTTATTGATCGTTTGACTTTGTGCATGTAATTTCTGGGCGGGTTTTTTGGGATAAAAAAACCTCTACCCCGAAACCTTTTTGGTGCCCCTTTCTATGCCCCAACACTAAAAAATTAAATTTCAAATCTTAACCCTAAAATTTAAATCATAAACCCTACACCCTAAAAAATACACCCTACCCTAAATTCTCTAAACCCTAACCATAACCCCTAACCTTAAACCATAAACCATAAACCTAATTTTTAGTGTGGCGGCATAAATAGAGGCACCGAAAAGGAACAGAGGATTTCTATTCGGTTTTCCCAAAGATTTTTGTACTTACTATCATGTGTACTCTTTTTTTTTACTAAAATTTGGAGGGTTTTAACGAGGCACATAGTAGTAATCCTTTCTTCATAAAAAATAATGTTTTTAAATAACTATTTTGACCAAAAAATATTACATTAATTCTTGATATTAACTTAATTAGTCAAATGTTCTTTGAAGGAAATACTAATAATCTTCATTAATCAATATATTTTTTTTGAAAGGATGCTCGTATGATTATAAGGATGAAATCATACACAGAAGGGAAAAGACACAAGCCTCGTTATAAAACTTCCCTAAAACGTAAATAGAGGAAAAAAGTGTAACGGGTCGATACCAAATTTGATGAATAAGCTAAGGGCGATGAATGTATTTTATAATTTAATTTAGAAAAAATGTTTTTATTAGGCTGAACTAATTTAAATAGTAAATTTTTATTCATACGATAAATAGTCTAACTCATGAATAAATTGATTTTCAAAATAGAAATTTTGATTTATGAAATGAATAACCAATTTATAATATATAATAAATATGTAAATATTTTATTCATTAATCTAGATAACATACCAAACCAACCGAATTAAGTTATTCCGCTATAAAATGATGATCAATTATTGATTACTTTTCATCTAAAATCATTTCTTTGGGTTAAAATAGGTTTTTTCTGCAATATTGCTCTCACTACAACAAATTAGTTCTTTAGCGGCGTTTTTTAACCCTATAGTGGCGTTTTTAGCGCTGCAAAAATCTTTTCCCGACGCTTAAAAAAGCGCCGCAAGAATGCCGCTTAAAGCAGCCCCGCAATAGTTCGCAGCGTTTTTCGGTAAAAACGCCACAAAAAGTCGAGATCTATAGCGGCGTTTGTAAATACAAACGCCACAAATAAGTGTTCTTTAGTGGCATTTACTTTTGCAAACGCCGCAAAAAGTCAAGTTCTGTAGCGGCGTTTGTGTTTACAAACGCCACGAATAAGTGTTCTATAGTGGCGTTTTATATTTCAAACGCCGCGAAAGCCTGACCTTTAGTGACGTTTTATTTTTCAAACGCCGCAATAGGTTAACTTTTAGTGGTGTTTTGTTTTTCAAACGCTGGTAAGCTTGATTGTAAGGAAAATAAAATAATAATAAAAAAATAATTTTTCTCTATTTCTCTTTCGTCAAAAAAATGTAAATTATAGATTCAAAATATTTTTAAATAAAATATTTATTTCATCCCAAAAATATATTGTCACAATTAACTTAAAATAGGGTAAACTACACCGGTGGTACCCTAACTATGCCTGTATTCCTACTTTGGTCCCAAAACTATGTTTTTCGGCAAAAGAGTCCCTTCCGTTACATAGTTTTCCTGTTTTGGTCCCCCGACGTTAAATAACTAACGGTTTTGCTGATGTGGCATTTTTAAATATTTTTTAAGGCTGACGTGGCATTTTTAAATATTTTTTTAATCATTTCTCTCTCCTCTTATATATTATTTTTATTTAATTTTATTCACCCAATCATGTTGTGACACGTGTCACTACACTATTAGGTGAAAAAACCCCCAAATATCCTAAAAATCAGAAGTGGTGGTGCTACTAGGATTCGAACCCAAGACACCAGCGCATCAAACAAGCGCTTGAACCAACTAGCCTAAGCTAGATACTTGATTCAAATCTACTTAATGAAATTCAAGAGAAATCATTCAGATTATCGAAATTCACCATCAGTCCAATTTAATGCAACCCAACAAATCTTTAACCACCGGTTTCCATTTACAACAATAATCATGGAAAGGCAAAGACCCCAAAGGCAGGTTCAGGTAATACAATGTCATTTGCAGATCTCAAGTTAGGTCATCTACTTATAATAATCAACCCTCCAGTACTTACATATATATTTAATGTCAAATTTTAATCCTCTCAACTCTCAACCATGGCTAAGCTGATTCTGCTTTGTTTCCTTTCTGTTTCCAGCTTTGCATTAACATGTCATGCAGCAACATATGTTGTTGGGGACACTTCTGGCTGGGACATAAGCACTGATATTGATTCATGGGTTACAGACAAGAGGTTCAACGTTGGTGATGCTCTATGTAAGTGTTTTTCTTGCTTATCTTTTTTTTTGTCTCCGGAAAAGATTTAGGATTTGTTTCGATCCGAGTTTAAGTGAAAATTTTCGGTTTTGTTCTTGTTTCTATGTAGTGTTTCAATACTCATCATCTCACAGCGTGAGCGAGGTTACAAATGAAAGTTTCGAAACTTGCAATACAACAAATAGTTTAAGAACATTTTCCAATGGGAATACAACTGTAACACTGTCAAATGCTGGAACCAGATATTTTGTTTGTGGCAACAGGTTGCATTGTCTTGGGGGGATGAAGCTTCTAGTAAATGCAGAAGATGATCAAACATCTTCAACTGTTGGTGCCCCTGAAGCACAACCACAAGCTCGAGATACAACTCCGAAGTCATCTTCGAAGAACAATGATCCTACAACTGTTATTCCCAGTTCAGATGGGTTCATCAATGGTGGAATTGAAGCCCTTATAATAGCCATCCTGTTTATGGCCTCTGCAACGTTGGGTCTATTCCACATTTGAGAATAATGTTCATAGACATGCACCATCACTCCATATTGATACCATATACCAACAAAGAGTTCATTGTTTTTCTTGATTTAGTCTAAGTACAGATTTTCAATGTTATGGTTTTATATATATATATATATATATATATATATATTAACAAATTTCCCCCACTTTGGACTGATGAAATTTAAAAGACCAGGATTCAGATAGTTTATCTAAATATAAGTGTTAGTAGATTTGAATCAAGTATCTAGCCTAGCCTAGTTGGTTCAAGTGCATGCTTGGTGTGTTGGTGGTCCTGGGTTCGAATCCCAATAGCACCACTTCTAATTTTTAGGATATTTGGGGTTTTTTTCACCTAATAGTGTAGTGACACGTGTCACAACATGATTGGGTGAATAAAATTAAATAAAAATAATATAGAAGAGGAGAGAGAAATGATTAAAAAATATTTAAAAATGCCACGTCAGCCTTAAAAAATATTTAAAAATGCCACATCAGCAAAACCGTTAGTTATTTAACGTCGGGGACCAAAACAGGAAAACTATGTAACGGAAGGGACTCTTTTGCCGAAAAACATAGTTTTGGGACTAAAGTAGGAATACAGGCATAGTTAGGGTACCACCGGTGTAGTTTACCCCTTAAAATATTGGTTAAACAAAATATTTATTTCATTACAAAAAGTACAACCATCAATATGCCTTCAACAGATGAACTCTTCTACTTCAAGGTGGCAGAAACAGTTAATCATGTAGCACCACCACCGGGAACAAGCTTCAGATTCTTGATTATGTTTCTTGAAACGAACATGGCATCCTGTAATTGAAACAAGTTTTAGAAATTTATACCATAATATATAAAAGTACAATATTAAGATCCTAAATGCTTATTCTTAAAGTCAAATTTTATCATGTAAATTGGGGTGCCATTTTTCAAATAGTTAATAATGTTGCCAAAAAAACAAGAGTCAAGTAATTGGAAATTTCCTAGCACACACCACTGCAATGAATAACATGTTCTCCAATGATATAAAACCACCACCCCTGCAAGATAAATCCAAACAATAAAAGTACTTGCCAATAAGATGGTCATTCACAGAAAGAGAAATAGAAAATAAAAGGAAACTACACTACCTAAAATCTGTAGATGGATCTTTCCTTTACCACCCCATTTAGTTCTTCTTCTGGGAATGCATCATTCCATAAGGCCCTTAAAGCTTCTTGTGGAGAAGCAACAATAAGGAATCAGAGAATAATTCTCATAAATAAGATGGATGATTATAGATTTAGAATTGCACCATAAGTTTAAATAGCATCTTACAAACTGGTACCTGATGCTCAAGGATTGAACTATCGTAGGCAATATCTATACATTTCAGTAATGTACTGTTTTAAAAGCTATTTGACCAACAAAAAGAACAAAAAATAATGTTTCCCACTTTCCCTAGAAAACGTTCTTGTGAATCTCTCTGGGAACTTTCATGGGGGTAAAACATGAACAATTTAGAGACTTGGACTTAACTTCACCTAAAGGCTAAAAGCAGTATCAACATTGCAATAGTCATAAGAAATCAGAGTAAGGAAAAGAAAAAATAAATTGTCATATTAATTTGAAAAAGCAATGTTGGTTCAACTCTTTATTTTATGTATCCATATCTGACACTTCTAATCCACAAATACCACAATCGAACATGAGTAGACCTTTCATATACATGTTAAAAATATAGAAAAGATTCAACACATGCATGTTCGATGCTCAAACCAAAGTCTAATAATATTATCTGAAAGTGAGAAAAAAAACAGACCGAAAACAACAGTATCAGAGAGATCGTTTTGGGTAATTTCGCTATGAAGTTAAATATGTTCAACTTCTAAGGCTTAACATCTAAGGCTTTTCCCTTCAGCTTTACTAAACCATTGATTGATGTCATTTTTATAACATTAGACTTCATATCTGATAATCAGAAAATAAGTATATTTTAACTGAAAGAACTTTTGGAGCTTGAAATTAAATGCACACCATATTCCAACATGTTAAAAAGCATGACTTAATAATAATAATAATAATAATAATAATAATAATAATAATAATAATAATAATAATAATAATAAAAGAAAATGAAGACTCATATGATCATATCTACAATTTCCTTTTGCAATGGGGTGACTCTACAGACAATATATGTTGCTTGATGTTAATGAAGGTATTAATAAGGGACATCTTAGGAACATACAAAACAAAACAGGATAAAAATTAACCTCTAAAAATTCCATTGGAAAAACAAATTCCTGTCCAAAAATAGATACTTGCATGCATTAAGCTTCCGAACAATCTAGCATAACATTCATTCATTGATCACATAAAATATATAAATTGTAACAAATTTTATAGAACAGATATTATAGGGCATATTTTATATACCAACCAGACACAATTTTACATGGATCTATACCATTTTGCTCTGACTTTTCATTTTTCTAGAAGTACCCATGTCTGACACATTTCGAACATGGGTACCTTTCAAAAACCCTCCAGTACACAAAAAAATTTAGCAAAAAAAATAAATAAATTAAACATGCCTGTTTCGAAAAACACTCGTATCCAACACTTGTACCTGTGTTCAAGTAACATTGATCTAGTACCAGACTTATTATGCATATTTAGTTGTTCACGATTATCATATTGTCATAGTACGGAATCTCATTCATCTCCATATTCCAAATCAACAAAATATTAACCTTCGGAGGTACATGCCTCTCAAAGTAGAGGAAATATTGGCCTTCTTTTGTGTAAGAATTTCTTCAGTCAAGCTTTTAAGAAGCCATTCTCGATCATATTGCAGACTTGCTGCATTGACAGGTAATAGTGAACAGACCTTTTACTTCTATATCATAGACTTTGGTGAACAGATCGTTTTGGGTTATCATATAGACATGCATTGACTGGTAATAGTGAACATACTTTTTTTTCTTTTTGATCCCACCAGCCTTAACATCTAAGGCTTTTCCCTTCAGCTTTAGCTTCCCGCCTATTACATTCTCATATGCTGACATTTTCCGTTCCCCCTGAAATCGATTCCTGAATTAAAATCAAACTTGCAAACCCTAGAAAACATTAACGAAAAACAAATTGATCGATCACCTTAGCGAGTTACAGATCCTGATTTGAAAATAAATGCAAACTTGGATGTGTCAATATGAAAACGAACCTAAAGATTCTATAATCAAGTGAACCGGAGGAGAGGATAATAGACTAAAAATATGAACATAACTTTGATACCTTGCGTGAATGAGTGGAGGAGCTAGTCATGGCTGATAAATCGAAGAGCCAACATCGTTAGAGAAAAATGGATCGACGGAGAATTTTAGAGTGGCGAGAGAGAGAGAGCATTTTTGAAAGAGAATTGGGGATTAGGGTGAGGTGAGGGAGTGTCGGAGGATGAGCTTTAATAGTCAAATGAGTTTTACGGCGTTTGAGACAAAACGTCACTAAATAACGATTTTTTTGCGGCGTTTTTTTAAAAGAAACACCACTAAATTATACCTTTTGCAACATTTCTCAGAAAACGCCACCAAAATAGCACCTATTGCGGCGTTTGTATAAAAACGCCACTATAGTACGAGTTATTGTGGCATTTGCAACAAAAACGCTGCGGAATTTGTCGTTTCGTGGCGTTTGATTTATAAACGCCGCAAATGTCAAAATTTAGCGGCGTTTTCTCCAAAAATGCCGCGAAAAGCGCCGCTATATTCCAAGTTTGGTGTAGTGTCTGACATTTCTTATTCTATGGAATAGAGATACATGAAAAATATTTCACGATATATGAATGTTGTTATAATAACTTTGGAAGTCGTCGTGATTTTCAGACGAATTTTAAGATTTTTTTTATAAATAGTAAAGTCATCGAGAAGAGAAGACAATTTACCTTCCCATTTTTTTTTGATCAGCAATATTATTAATGAAAAATATACAACGCAAGTCGAAACATGCGCCTCGTCAAAAACCTCCCTTAGCCTAACGGAGGAAAAGAGTACGACATGTCGACTTAAAACAAGGACCCCTCCCCTTACAAAATATCAGATCGAAGCATGAAATAATGAGACACGAGACACCCCTTCCTTTGCTAACGCGTCAGCTAACCCATTCGCCTCCCGAAAAATGTGAGAAAAGCACACTGATCCTAACGACAAAGTAGCACGGTCGATCGCACGGAAATACTCCCACAATCGCCACGGGCGGCGCTCCACCTGCAACACCCACCCAATTGCCACTTTGGAATCCGACTCAACAATAAGAGGACGATCAGCCCATTTAGACGCAACAAAGTACTCCAAAGCAAAAGCTATCGCCTGAATCTCAGCAACATTAGAATCAAGAAAACCAAGCGGCCCTGAAAACAAAGCGAGGATACGACTCTGAGCATCCCGCAACACTCCCCCGAATCCCGCAGGCCCCGGCTTCCCACGAGCAGAACCATCCACTGAAAATTTTAACGTTACCCCGATCGGGGGTTCCCAACACACTCCCAACCGGACCATCGGTTTATCAAACCCTTCCCGATACAGATTTGGACAGTCCCACCAAAGAGCTTCACTAACCGATAACCCCTCCTTATGGTCATCGTCAGCTTCGTAGGCTGGCGCGACAAACAATGTAACAACGTCAATACACCTTAAACTCGTTAAAAAAATCTCGACAATTTCTGAAACTCGCCAGCAAAACTTAACTACTTTTAAGTTCATTATAACAATAACACTAGATCGTTAAATAAAAATACACCTCATATCATAAATAAAAAACAAAAAAACAACAATATTGCAGAAAAAACACTTAACTACTTTCAAGTTCACTACTCAACAGGTTCATGTTGTCATATACTTGAAACTCTTTAAAAATAAAACAAGTAGTTTAGTTTTTAATGAAGAGATAACATAAGATTCGTTAAACACGTATATATATTAAACACGATTAATGCTTTTAACATACAAATAATCTTTTCAATATAATTATTAATATTTAATTTTTTTAATAGATACCAATTTTATTTTAGGTATTAATGAATGGGCAGGATTTTTTTCTCATTTTAAAATAAAATAAATGGAAAATATTGATATTTTGTGCAGTTATAAATATTACTTACCAATTCTAATTTTTTACCAATCTCATCATTGATTTAACTAAATAAAGAATTTTTAAAAGAAATGTAAAATTAAATTAATTAGATACCAATGCAAACATCACCTTATAAATCTTCCTATAAATATAATACAAAAAAGTAGCAATACTGTCTATATAAAATATCAATCAACAAAGTCCTAACGCTTTCCTTTGCCATCACAAATTTTCTTCATCTTTTTTTTGGATTTTGTAAGCTTGTTGTTGATGATTAGCATGGAGAAGGGAAGCTTTAAGGTTATGTTAATGGTGTTTTTTCTGGGTTTCTCTTATCTTCTGATTTCCTGTGCTGCAACAAGTAAGGCTTGTATTTTAGATTTTATTTCTGGAATTTTTATGTTAATGTTTTGGTTCATTAATTCATACAAAAAAATATTCTGTTTATATAGGAAGCCTCATGTCAAATACGGAACCACTCCCTGCTTCTGTCCAAGTTTTACTTGCCCAGGTTCTCTCTCTTAATTTTTTTTATTAAGTACAAAAACCACAAATGTGGAATTTTTTTGAATAGTTTAAAAGCGATTATACTGTAGTATATGTTCACATATATTTTTAACTATTTGATATAGACAGAGCGATTTGAATTCGTGTATTCTAGAATAAACACCATATATTTTTCTATTGGGGCACTTATTGAGTTCGACATATGTGAGATTCTAATCTACAAAATAGAAAGAGAATAAATATGATTATAGCCTATTGTGGATCTAACCCACGTGTAGTTTTATATTCCGATTATTACTTTAATTACACTATAGGCTTTTTATATACCGATATCACAATAAATATTCTCATTAATTTGCTAGAAGTTTCCACTTATAAGCTAGTCGTCCAGCATGTTATTCTTCAATAAGATCAATTATAATCCAATGAAAATTGATCGTATCTCTAATCCCTAAATCATATTTAAGAAAGGGGCTAATCATAGAAAACATAAATATGGTTGATATGGACTCTAATAATTAGACTAAGGTTGAAATTTATTGTACTTTTAATTATTGGTATCCATTTCATCAGCCGACTAATTCAGATTAGGCAATGCATAGGTTCACTGTGGACAAAAATCCACTGTCCCTTTTCGGTGCTCCTTTTTATGCTCAAATACTAAAAAAATCAAATTATAAACTCTAACCCTATTTTTAAATCCTAAACCATAAATCATAAACCCTAAAAATATACATCATCCATAATTCTATAAACTCTAACCATAACCTTAATCCTAAACCTAATTTTTTTGTGTGGGGTACCAAAAAGGAGAGAGGTTTTTCATTCGTTCATTATAAGGGTGATCCTTCTAATTCAATTTACGTCAATTACAATGTTAAGATTTAAACCTCTAACTCTGTTTAAGGGATCTAGTATCTCGTCCGACGGTTGTTAGTGGTTGGAACTTATTGTACTAACACTCTTCTTTAAAAAAAACCCTATTCACAAATTTGCTTCATTAAGTACATTGATTGAATGTATGTAAATTTAATAATGAGATTTATTGTGTTTGGTTATGCTTTGCAGAATGTAAGAAAACTAAGTGAGGCTGAGGAAATGGTTGGAGAATATTTAAGACATGTATCGGGAGAAGAAAGGATGCTAATGGAAAGTACAAATGATTACCCACCAACTGGTGCAAGCACCAAGCATGATCCACCCCCACCTCCGGTTACCAGTCCTTAAAAGAAAAGAAAAAATCAAATAAACATCACATCCCTAAAACTTTACATTTAATAAAATATTTTAAATGTAACCGAAGTTTTATTATTTTTGAAATTGTGGCTCAGTGGAAACTTAAATCGATTCCCTATGTTATCTTTTAATTTAATAAATTTATCTGATGTATCTACAAGCAAGCATCCAACAATGCACCCATTCTTTTAAGGTCAAGAAATCGAAAGAACAAAGTCGTAATCTGCCGATAAAGCCATTTGATTTTATTTTTGAAAGATAATTTTTATTAGCTTAAAGTAACGCACCAATACTAGTCTCGTTAAAAAACTTTTCTACCACCTAATTAGAAGAAAGAGAGTGCACAATATTGTTGCACAGTACAAAGGCCATTGTTGCGTGTAAAAGTGTCTATCGCAATTGAGTGCAAGTGTACACGTCGCAAGTAATAAAGTGATACTAGAGTATCGAATATCGTCTCCACAGGGACTGGGCTAACTCTTTCCTTCGCTTTCTGCACAAGGGGAAAAGAATAGATTAAGATAATTGTCACGAAAATAATGAAGTAAACGTAAATAAAAGAATAAAGATATCAAGATAGAGAGAATGGGCTGGTATTGAATTGCTCAGTAGTGCAGGTATTGCGATGCTTAGGAACTCCAGTTCTGTCGTCGTGCCCGTCGCGGCAGCACTTGTCGCGGCGGCTGTCCGTTGGCTGTCGCTGCAGCAGACACACCAACTCCGTACTTCAAGTTTGGCAAGAATCCCAGATCTGCCTTGGCCTATCCCTAGGTCCAAGTCTGTCGATGATCACGTCTTGATGATACCTCCCGGCGTGAATCGAAGGATGAACACCGATGTGTATGAATTCTTCTTTAGCCACTTAACCTTGCCCTATCCCTAGGCACAAGATAGTTCAACTATAAACTAGAGAACTCGCTCCTATTTCTTTCGTATACTTAACTCTCCCGATGCTAAGTAAATAGATAACCTCACAATGCTCTCCCGATGCTCTTGCAAGATATTAATAACCAAAATAAGAGAACTTAAAGTTTATTTTATTGAACTTGGAAAATCCTAAAACAAAACAACCCTTGCAACTACTTTACAAATCAACCCGTGGCCCTGGGGGGTTTTAGAACATGTCGACGGCGGGTAGATGGCGGAGGGTTTTTGGTTGTCGGTTTAAAGGGAAATCGGCTATGGGTTATGGGATATGCCCTAGGTTAAAATATATGCCCTTATATAAGCTTTGGGCTCAAGTATTCTAAGTTAACAAGGATTACAACTTTAATTAAAAGTATGATTCTAATAAAGACTTAATCTTCAAGGATCCTACTTTTCAGCCGTCCTCCTTGTTTCTTGGGATTTTCTCTCTTTGAGCTTTGGGCTTGACATATCTTTAGATCCGGGGCTTGGAAAAATATTTGGTTTTCACACGACAGACGAGCATAATTTTCTCTATCTATCGAGGTCCACTTTGCTTTTTCTCCACTAACATGCTGTCGTCCTCCTGTCACGGCAGCACCATGGCAGCATCGTTCTCTTTGTCTGCTTGTCCAGTTCAGCTCTCCTGCTTCTCTGCCCTGCGCCTGCCTTCACCGTCTACGACGGCGGCAACCTGCCAAAATCAGCCATTTTTAGTAGAATCTGTGCCTTTTATATATTTGTGATGTTTTCCTGTAAACTGACCTAAATGCAATGAAATGATGCTTGAATGCAGCAGAAATATGGGTTAAAAAGGTTGTAAATAATAGTACTTTTACACACTCAACACACCCCCAAACTCAAGTTTTTGCTTGCCCTTAAGCAATTAAGACCTAAAAAAATTGAAATATTTTTGTTTTGGCTTTCAAACAGTGAACTTTCCCTTACCCGTCGTTCGTTCCCTGTGGCGGCAACAACCTGTCGGATAATTTAGGATCTGTCCAGACTCTCACTATAGTTCTCGTGCAGTGTGTGCATGCTTGTGAACAGTTATATGCTAAGACTCTCTTAGTTTCACTAGAATATTCAACTCTTAACTTGAATTTTTATGCCAAAGTTTATCTTTTTGAAGGCACATTTTCATGCTTCTTTTGTTTTGACTCGATTTCTCTATTTTTCAAGCTAAAGTTTTACTAGAGCCAGTTTTAGGCACCTTTAGTTAACTTCCTAGAGCCAGTTTCGGGCATCTCTAGTTGACTTCCTAGAGCCAGTTTCGGGCACCTCTATGATTTTTGAGTCTCTTTTTCTAAACTTCTTTTCTAGAGCCAGTGTTAGGCACCTCTAGGGGCTATTCAAGTGCTAAGCTTCCTATTCTAGTTTGGCTAAAAGAAGTCTAAGCAGTATAACAGTCACAATGGTGTTTAAGTTTTCAGAACTATAGAAAGGCTCTAAACTTCTCCTTAAACTATCCTAAAGATGCTGCCACGACAGAGCTGTCACGACATGCAAGTTCAATTCACAATTTTAAGCCAAATTTTCAAGATTTTTTTTTGTAAAGTACTAAGTAAAAGACACAAAATTTAACTAAGATGTACTCCATGAATATGGAGGGTTGCCACCCCCAAACTCGAGGGTTGCATTGCCCTCAATGCAAATGACAAAAAGTAAAAATGAAAACATATGAAGGCAGTACATCACAAAATATATATGACAGGCAGCAATAAGAAGATAAGAAACTTAAATTTTAATCACTATCTTCACTACTGCTGCTGAGGCGGATCTGGCGGCGGGTTTTGGTTCGCGGGGCGGGCTGGGCTGGTTGCTCTACAACCTGGATGTTAGAGCTGCTGCTGCTGCTGGCCTTGGGCAGAGTTTTCTTATCTGCCATTTTTTTCTGCCTCTTTACCGGTGTAAATTCCTTAGACAGGTTCCTCTGAATAGAGGGTTCATCGTCACTGTCTGCCCAGACGGAGGAGGAAGAGAACCCAACAACAAAGGCAGCGAGGTCATCCAAGGGCACTGGTCGCTTTGTTCCTCGAGCGGATGTTTCGGCATGGGTGCTACCGGCTGCCGTCGGGGCAGGTGATGGAATGGAGGCAGCAGATGGTGTATGTAGTGTGGCAGCAGGTGTAGGTGTGTGGGCAGGGGTGGGGACAGTGATGTAGTGGGCAGGGAAGGTGGGAAAGACAACATCAGGGAAATTTAAAGTGTTGTGAATAAAATTTACCGTGGATGCGGAAAAGTCCTTGATGAATGTCATGAGGCCCAGCTGTCTGTCCTCCATCCTATGAATAGCAGCTAGGATCTGATTGGAGGGGTCTGTCGGAGCAGCTGCTGCGGCGGCAGGTTAAGGATTTGGCTGCTCTAATGATTCAGCTGGGGCGGCAGCGGGGTTGGAAGATGAGAGAGGGGTTGCCACTGTCAGATCTATGAGGCATTCCATTCGGTCCCCTCTTCTGTCAGTTCTGCCATGACAGCGTCATAGGCAGCATCATCCAAGGTGTCGAGGAACTGCTGATGTGCATCATCATTGGGGCCTATGCAAAGACCATATAAAGAGTTGATGTGCTCGGCTGTGAACGGTACTTCTGTCCCTCTAACAATTATTGTTGTCGTTGTTTGCTGCTGATGGAAGCATAAAATTCTCTCACCAGCGTCTCGTTCATTTCCTCTGGTTGCTCCGCAAATGATTACCATAATAGAGCTCTAATCTTCCTAGAGATGAAAGGCTTGAGGCCCAGAATCTTTGCCTCTGGAGTATAAATGAAGCCTCGTTCTTCCCACAGATCTCTGGTTGCAAAGGACTGTGGGGGAGTTTCTGCCGGTGAGGAAGTAGAGGCAGCATTGCGGCGGGTTTTTCTGGAAGACATGTTAGTGCAAGGGTTGTGAAAAGTAATTGAAAGCAAATGAAAACTAAAAAAAAAAGAGCAAGTAAGAAAAGCAGAAGTGAGTGAAAATGAAAATGAAACGGGGTTTTATGGAAGAGGAATTTCTGCCCGTTGAAGTTGTAACGGCAAGCGCGAATAACGGGGCAGCTGTCGAGCTTTAGCGTGTCTAATACGTCTGACACACGTTTCCACGTCTGTTACGCGTCTGTCGTGACAGCATGGTGACAGCCTGTCTTTTCTGCGTCTGTCATGGCAGGCTAGCGATAGCCTGTCTTTTTCGTGTCTGCCGCGGCAGCTGGAACGACAGGCCTCTATATTGGGCTTTGTTGGGCTGATGGATGGGTGGTGGGCTGAGTTCACTTCTCATGTTCTTCTTGGCTCTTTTATTTCCTAAAAACAGTAAACATAAAAAAAACATTATTCGAATAAAATAAACCTTATTTCCTAATAATAAATAAAAATACTCCCTGTTCTATTGATGCTTGAGGGGTCGTTTCTGGTACTTCTTGAAGTCTATCTGTACCCTCCATCTGGTGATTTTTCTCAGGGTAGGGGCTCCTTTCTTTCTCTTCCCTTTGTAGTCCATGAAGTCCTCCCTTCTTGGTAATGTTTCTGAGGGCATGAACATATGATTAGACAAAATCAAATTGACATTCGACCATAAACTTACCTTGTTTTCGTTGGATGTTGTTGCGGTTGAATGTATCCCTTGCTGCCGTGCCTGCTGCTGCGGCAGGCAGTTATTTTGACAGTTTTTTATCAGGTTACTTTGCAGGTCAATGGGACATTGGTAAGTGCCATCACTCTCTATATCAAATTCTGTTGACCACTCGTAGATCTCCATCAGTAGTGACTTTGATAATTCTGAGTCCACCGGTGTTGGTTCCTCTAATATCTGCAATGGAATCGGTGAGTTTTCAAAGGATTCAAAAGGTTCGTTTATTACCTACTCGTATTCCATTTGTGAAGAACTGTCATTGGGTAGCTCTTCTAGGTAGTCGTGCGAGTGCCATGACAGAGATGAATGTGTTCAATCTTGGTCAGGTATAATCGAGGTAGTGGGTTGAGAATTTGCCTCTGATGTGGTTGATGCTTCAGCATCAGTTGCTGCCGAGGCGGCAGTTGCTGCCGAGGCGACAGTTTCTGCCGAGGCGTCAGTTTCCGCTTTGACTGGGGTTTCTGCCTCAGAAGTGGTTGCTGCCATGACATTCTCTTGAATTTCACTCAGCGTTGTCGCGGTGTTGCTCCGTTCCGGCTCCTCGGTCATTGCCATGGTAGGTTGTTGCTCAGACTCATCATATGTTGGGTATTCCTTCACATAGGCATCCTCGTCACATTGCCTCATGATTTCAGGTTCATCTGTGGCATGAATGAGGGTTGGTCTGCTCAAGATTTCATCCATCTTGGCGATACTTGCATCCATAGAAACCGACACTTCTTGAGTGAGTGCCATGAAGGCTTGCAGTGTGTCTTCTAAGGATTTTGATTGCTCTTGAGGATGATGACATTGCCAGGGCAGGTCGAGTTCTATAGCAAAACTGTTATGGTATAAAAAATTTTGTGGGTTTTGATCGTACCATAAAAAATTTTGCTGCTGCGGCATCGGCATTTGCTGCCCCTGTTGCTGTCGTGGCAGCGTATCTTTACGGTAATTGCAAGAACTTTCCCACATCAACTCTCGAATGGTTTTTCCTGGCATGTTGATGCCCTTGAACCTGTATATTCACCTGAGTTTTTTTTTTGTTAAAAAAAATAATAAAAAAATAAAAAAAATAAAAGAAAAGTGCAGAAGCTAGGGTAAGCGTGTGTTGCCAGTCTCCGGCAACGGCGCCAAAAACTTGTTGCGTGTAAAAGTGTCTATCGCAATTGAGTGCAAGTGTACACGTCGCAAGTAATAAAGTGATACTAGAGTATCGGATATCGTCTCCACAGGGACTGGGCTAACTCTTTCCTTCGCTTTCTACACAAGGGGAAAAGAATAGATTAAGATAATTGTCACGAAAATAATGAAGTAAACGTAAATAAAAGAATAAAGATATCAAGATAGAGAGAATGGGCTGGTATTGAATTGCTCAGTAGTGCAGGTATTGCGATGCTTAGGAACTCCAGTTCTGTCGTCGTGCCCGTCGCGGCAGCACCTGTCACGGCGGCTGTCTGTTGGCTGTCGCGGCAGCAGACACACCAACTCCGTACTTCAAGTTTGGCAAGAATCCCATATCTGCCTTGGCCTATCCCTAGGTCCAAGTCTGTCGATGATCACGTCTTGATGATACCTCCCGGCGTGAATCGAAGGATGAACACCGATGTGTATGAATTCTTCTTTAGCCACTTAACCTTGCCCTATCCCTAGGCACAAGATAGTTCAACTATAAACAAGAGAACTCGCTCTTATTTCTTTCGTATACTTAACTCTCCCGATGCTAAGTAAATAGATAACCTCCCGATGCTCTTGCAAGATATTAATAACCAAAATAAGAGAACTTGCAGTTTATTTTATTGAACTTGGAAAATCCTAAAACAAAACAACCCTTGCAACTACTTTACAAATCAACCCGTGGCCCTGGGGGGTTTTAGAACATGTCGACGGCGGGTAGATGGCGGAGGGTTTTTGGTTGTCGGTTTAAAGGGAAATCGGCTATGGGTTATGGGATATGCCCTAGGTTAAAATATATGCCCTTATATAAGCTTTGGGCTCAAGTATTCTAAGTTAACAAGGATTACAACTTTAATTAAAAGTATGATTCTAATAAAGACTTAATCTTCAAGGATCCTACTTTTCAGCCGTCCTCCTTGTTTCTTGGGATTTTCTCTCTTTGAGCTTTGGGCTTGACATATCTTTAGATCCGGGGCTTGGAAAAATATTTGGTTTTCACACGACAGACGAGCATAATTTTCTCTATCTATCGAGGTCCACTTTGCTTTTTCTCCACTAACTTGCTGTCGTCCTCCTGTCACGGCAGCACCATGGCAGCATCGTTCTCTTTGTCTGCTTGTCCAGTTCAGCTCTCCTGCTTCTCTGCCCTGCGCCTGCCTTCACCGTCTACGACGGCGGCAACCTGCCAAAATCAGCCATTTTTAGTAGAATCTGTTCCTTTTATATATTTGTGATGTTTTGCTGTAAACTGACCTAAATGCAATGAAATGATACTTGAATGCAGCAAAAATATGGGTTAAAAGGGTGTAAATAATAGTACTTTTACACACTCAACAGCCACAAACATTGCTCACAAACAACATCCATGAACAATTCAATGTTAAGCATCAACGCACAAGGTCGTACCTCCATGAGGTCTGAAGAGGATCATAAACCACTAATGCATTTGCTTCGCTGATCCCTTTTTTTGCCAGACCGTCAGCCATTGTATTGCATTCTCTAAGGATATGTTGGATATACCATTCGAACCCATCCCTGCAGCTGGCAAAGGAGGTTCATAGTCCCTTGAATTTTTATGGGGCGGTATGTGGATTCAAAATCCAATCTGTGATCAGTTTATTATCACGCTCAAACACCACTTTATATTTGTTGCACCATTTTGATCTGCCAAATAATTTCAATGCCTCACCAATAGCCAAGATCTCGACCGAAAGAACATTAGAAACACCAATAGATTTACATAAATATAGTAAAATTTTAGATGAGTCATCCCGTAGTACACCTCCAATACCTGCCCTTCTGAAACTTCCTTCTACGGCTCCATCCGTGTTGAACTTCACAACTCCTTTATCTGGTGCGACCCAACACCTTTTTTTGCCGGTGTGTGGTGATTGAATGGATAGAAATAAAATTACTGTGATGATGAATTATATCGGTTATATCAAACAAACTTTCAGGCCACTTCGATTTACACCACCAACTAAGCTTGAGTAGACACAGATCAAACAATTGGCTCAAGTCGATCTTAGAGCCTTTGAAAATGACATTATTTCTGTAAATTTCATATTGTCCAAATGAAACTGAAAAGGCTTAACATCCAAACCTGATCATCGATTTTGGCTTTAGGAATCGTCTGCCACTGAACAACAAACTTACTCACATTGGAGGGAACAACGAAACGAATTTGCCACACTTCAAACCATTTTGTCCATAATTCCCAGATAATGTAGCAGTGGCAAAATAGGTGTGCTATGAATTTCAGTTCCTTCAAGCATAGCGGACATAAGTTTGAAAGTCGGGGAATGCATCCTCTTTTCAAAAGCTCGACCCTAGTTGGTATTCTACCGTGGATGACCTTCCATAGGAATGCTTCCATATTTGGTGGGGCGAGACCACACCACACAAATCTCTAAACATCATCCTTAGCACCACTGCCATTTAACTGTATTGTACAAAAAGACTTGACACTATACATTCTATTTGAATCAGCTTCCCAGAATAAAGAGTCAGACATGTGAGCATTTAAACAAAAATTATTAAGAAGACTTACAAATTCCTCCCAGATGTTTCGCTCCCAATCGAACAAATTCCTTCGGAGTTCGACTTTCCAGCACCACTCACCATTTACAAATTCTCCGAAATCAGCTACAATGCTTTTTTTACGGCCAGCGCAAAAATTCTAGGGAATAAGGTGGTTAGAGTGTTGTTCCTCAGCCAAGCATCAGACCAGAATTGGTTGATTTTACCATTGACAACCTTGAAGTAGATGCTTGTCACGAAAATAGATTCCTGATTAAACCAATGGGACGTGATGCTTCACCAAATTCATGATTTATTCGAGGATGACTTGTTTTCAGGTAGTAAACCATTCAATCTGAGTTCATAGATAGCTGCCACTGTTCTTCTCCACAATTTATTCGTCTCAGTCCCATACCGCCAAAGCTACTTACATCTCAAGGCTGTGTTCTTTGTCTTAAAATCATAAAGTCCTAGCCCTCCTCTTTCTTTCGGAAAACTGAGGATTTCCCAATTCACCCAATGGATTGCGCGATTATCAAGGGAGCCCCAAAGAAACTTTGCAATTAGCTTCGACAAGTAAGTTCTAATTGAAGTCGGCATGGGAAACATAGAAAAATAGTACACCGGGAGGTTGGAGAGAACTGATTTAACTAACGTGATAGACCTTCGAATGACAACAACTTTAGTTTCCACCTTGCAAGTTTAGATTAAAATTTGTCCACAATAGGCCTCCAAATTAGTTTTGAGATCTTAGGTTGTCCCAAGGGAAGCCTCAAATATAAAGCAGGGAATTTCTCGCTTTTGTAGTGGAAAATTGAAGCCCATGCATCCACCAGCGATTCATCAACATTAATTCCCAAAAGCTTGGATTTCCGCAAATTCAATTTGAGTTCAGAAGTTAACTCGAATCCTCTCAAGATTCTTACCATGTTCTTAATTTGAGATTCACTGTCTCCGTAGAAGATAATGAGGTCGTCAGCGAATTGGAGATGCGATATCTCAGTCGCACTAGAACCAATCCGGAAACTGTTTAGAAATCCTTTGGATACTACCTTGTGTATAAGAGAACTGAGTGCCTCGACTACTAAGTTGAACAACAGAGTCGATAACGGCCAGCCTTAACGTAAGCCTTGGGATATATTAAAGATCCAAGCCATTAACCAGCACATATATCATAGCCGTGGAGATGCAAGCTTTTATCCATGAACACCATCAGCTTCCAAAGCCCATCTGTTTCATCACCAATAACAGAAAGTTCCAATCCACAAAGTCATAAGCTTTCTGGAAATCGACTTTGAACACCACACCCGACATTCCTCTTCTTCTTGTGTAGTAAATTAATTCATTGGCTAATAAAGAGCAGTCAATAATTTGTTTACCTTGATAGAAAGTAAATTGCGAGTCCCCGATTACAAAATTTGATACTCAGCTGAGGCATGTAGCAAGCACTTTAGCTAGTAATTTGTATACACATCCAACGAGGTTGATTGGTCGATAGTCTTCAATTGACATTGGATTGTTTATCTTCGGAGTTAAAACGGTAAAGGAATGGTTAAAGTTGTTGTCGCGAAGCTTCCCATGATAGAATTCTGAAAAGAATTGGCAGATGCCTTCCTTAATATCAGACCAAAACCTTTTTGTGAAATTCAGATTGAACCCGTCTGGCCTTGGAGCTCTAGAGCCATCAGAGGATAATACTGTTGATCTGATTTCGTCTTTAGAGAACGGAATTTAAAGGTTGTCTGCTAACACCTTATCGAGGGATCTTAGGTTGCAGTCAAGGTGATTCACTAAAATGGTGTGCACCTCATTGTATATTGTTCGAAAATGTCGTTCCACTTCGATTTTAACTTCCTCTAGCTCTTTGAAAATTGAATTGCCCACTTATAGCATATCGATAGAATTCTTTCTACTTCTTATTGAGGCATAAATGTGGAAATATTTTGAATTTCTATCCTCGGCTCGAAACCATCTTAGCCTCGACTTTTGCAGCCACTCTCGTTCATCTTGTCTGATTTTCTTCCACAACAACGCACGGGCAGACTTTAGATCATTAGTCAGAATAGGATTTTGTATCCCTCTTGCAATGTCAGCCTCCAATTTGGGAACTTTGTTCTCCAACACAAAAATGGACTCCGAATTCTCTGATTGAATTTTGCTTAGGAAGAATTTGATACACTTTTTACACTGACGCAACATAGCCCCTATACCTACACCTCTCGATTTAAGACACGAAACACGCACAGCTTCCACCATTTCCTTTTCCTCATCCCAGTAATCGAACCGTCAAAATGATTTTGGGCCCCAATTTTTCTTAACCAGCGATATCGAGATTGGATTATGGTCAAAAATATTTTTTGGTAGTAAACACTATGAAACCTCTGACCATTTAAGAAACACTTCGGGGGAGATCAAGAAACGATTTATTCTGCTTAAAGCAGACTATTCCCTGAAGTTAGACCACGTGAATGACCCACCATTTAGCGGAAGATCAATCAACTGAAGGTCATCGATGAATCCTACGAACTCCCGCATTTCTCCCCTTTTGATACTGACTCCTACCCTTTCCTCTGTATTGCACACAATATTGAAATTTCCGCCCATGATTAGTGGCTCGTTGTAAGATAGTAAGATTTCTTTCAAATTCCTGAAGACGATCGACCTTTCCTCCGATCCATTTTGAGCATACACATTCACTAAGGTACATACCAATCTTTTAGATTGGATATGGAGCTTACCTGCCATAATGATAAAATTCCTCTGAACTATGTTAGATTGGCATTCGAAAACATTTGGATCCCATTGGGACAACAGACCACCAGCAGAACCGATGGAAGGGGAGAAGATCCAGCTGAGATGATCCAATTTTCCACATGATAGCCTTATGACTCTTGCGTCAACTGATTCCAATTTTGTTTCTTGTAAGAAGAACAAACTGGCCTTACTTGTAGAGATCAACCTTTTGACAGCAGCTTTCTTCTTACGTTCCACGACAAAATTACATTTTGATTCATTAGGTCAAAAATTCAAGTACACAGGGGCCATTGAAAATGCGAAAAACATCATCTTGCTTATTTGGTTTCGCCCAAGCCCGATTCCATCTCCTTGATCCTCTTTTGAACTTCATTCTCGAACGCATCGAAAAATAGGCATGCGACGTTACAGACCTCGAGGCACTCTCGAGCATCATCCTCCAAGGCTGCTTTTGGGGCGTTAAGATCAGCGACGATCCTACCAATATTCAAAGGAGACACCCGACTATGAGAATTTCCAGTTTTCGACCTAAAAAACCAAGGGGACAAGATCTTTGAGTTTTTTTACGACTCCGGGCTTGATGGTGAAAAGGTTTGTTTTTTTTTTTGTCTAAAATGGGGGAAATAGGGTATGTAACACTCCTAGTTAAAAAAAAGGATAAAAGAAGAGAGGAATGAAATTTAATTTGGAAATAAGAAAATGGAGTGAGAAAAAAATGAAGAAAAAATGGGGAATTGTGGTCTGGGGGAGTTGAACCTGTGACTCATGGATGGATTGCTTAAGTCTTAGCCATTTGAGCTAAAGGCCATTTCTGGTATGAACCTGCACCTACTTTTATTAAGCTGTTCTTGTAAAGTTAAAATAATAATAATAATACACAAAATATCCCAACTGCCCCACCTAACGTTGAGAGTACCCTTTTTGAATCTAATGTTTCTAGAAAAATCGACCCCCTTATCCAACTCTTCATGTTCCCATCACTGACCCTCCACCTTACCCACACAATCAGCCACCGTCATTTCTCCCTCCTCCACCGCCACGTCGTGTCGTTCACCGCCGGTCCCAGAGCGTTCACCGTCGAACCCCAAGCAAAACCACTCAAGCCACGCGCCCAACCGCTGCCCTGTTCGTCGGAAATCGAGGGAAGAAATTTCGGTGAACTTAGGTTATATCGAACGGTTCTTCACCGATTACGGCCGTTGTTGACGTCGGTTCACCGCGCCACCACCGTCGTTGAGTTCACCGTCCCGAGATGAGCAAAACCCCTAAGATTTCTCGTCCTATCGGCGTCGGGAAGAGCTTGGTCGGAGTTACGTATTTTTTGGCGATATCGAAGCTTTAAGGTAAGATTTCACCGATTTCTGGCTTTGTTTTCGTGTTTAATCGTGTGAGTTAAACTGCTTGTTTAAAAATCCATGATTTTCCGGCAGAAACGACGTGAAAGGAGCTTTCCGGCGATGTTCAGGTGACCGTCCGGCGACCTTCGGGTTCTTTAAAGGTAAGAGCCGGTCCGTGTAGACCGAACCGGTCTGAACCGGTCGAACCGATCAACTCGGTCAAACCCGTTGACCTGACCCGTTGACCCGACCCAACCCGTTGACCCGACCCGTTGACCCAACCCATTGACCCAACCCGTTGACCGACCCGACCCGTTGACCAAGTCAACCGAGTGAGTTAACTCGCCCGAGTCAACCCAGTGAGTCAACTCGCCCGAGTCAACCCGATGAGTCAACTCGGTCAATCCAGTGAGTCAACTCGGTCAACCCAGTGAGTCAACCCAGTAAACTAGTGACATCAGCATGACGTCAGCGTTGACTTTGACTGCTGACGTCAGCGTTGACTTTGACCAAAAAGTCAACTTTTTTCCGAAAAGTCCTATTTTATGTTTTTCGACGTCCTGAGTCCGATTTTGAAGCCCGTTTCGTGAAATTCTAACCCGAAAGCCTCCGAATTGAACCTTGAACTCGAGTCTGCTTATGTATTTTAATATTCAATTATGAGCAATATGAATAAGGACTGAAATTGGAATTTGTGCGATTGAAGGAATTCGAAGTTTGTTGTATTCGGGATGTGGAGGAGGTCGCATTCAGGTTTGAGAGTGATCGAATGGAGTACCATGGTTGACTGATATAGCAAGGATTTAAGGTAATACACTACTACTCCTTGTATGCTTTATGAACATGTTGATATTCGGTTAACGCATGCATGCTTATGATGACGTATACTGTAATTTTCGCTTAAATTGAATCAGATTCAAGCAATAAGTATGGATATTAATAAGACCAAATTATCTGAATAAGATTACTAATGGACTAACAATATTAGAAGTTCTAATAGTAAAATTTTGTTAATCCGCAACTCAATCAACATTGTGTAAGAACCGAGGCCCAGGATACGAAGTGAGAGATATTAATTATGAAATTATGAAAATGCCCCTAGATCATAAGTATGACTAAGCTACCCCTCTAGTAAAGGAAATGACCTAAAATCTGCATTCGACCTGATTATGCAATTTACACTACCCAAGAGGTATGTTTTAATGGAAAGACTTCGGCATCATTATGCAATACGTGTGATGCAAACTTGGATAATCCCTCAAACTCTGTATAACACATGAATGAGAATTCTCTGGAAATATTGTTGAAATCCCAAGTCGATCCTTATGACAGTAATGCGTGAATTAAATGAGAATGATCGTAATAACCAAAAAGACGGTAATGCCCTCGAGCACCTAAATGTCTGATTAATTTGAATGGCGTTATACCCTCAAGTTATGTAATGAATGAATCGTCTGTAAAGGGGCGTAGAGTTATGACGACTTAATCTCATTTGAGTACGTGAATGATGGAGGTACCAAATGGTAATTCAGAAAGAAATGGTAAATTTATCTTAGATTAAAATAACCGAAATACCCTCCTGAGTTAATCGGTAACTATGTATTTGACGAAATTCTAGATTTGTTAATAAGACTTAAATAGCTAAGGTTCCCTTAAGTGTTGAGAAATACGACACGTGTATACCCATCGCTCACCATATCGATGTAAGGTAGGAAGATCCGCATAGATTGTATGACCGATTACTCAAAGTTAAACCGTATATTAAAGTATGAGGGCGACTATTCAGACATACAATACAGTCAGTGTTAAGTTCTGATGCACGCTGATTACTCACATCTGAACGTTGGTAAGTATTGTCAAGTTGGGTTATGTCGCATTAAATAAATTATGGAGGTACGACAAATTGTTAGAGTCCCTGAGAATCATAATTTTCGTTCTGATACGATTGTGCCATAGTATAAAATTTGTCATGACAGTCAAATAACTAAAAGGCCATGATAGCCTAAATAATCGAAACATCACTGAAAATATCTGATAACTTAAAAGACTTTAATTTAGAAATTCTTGAATGTCCGGTTAGAAAATTAATGAGCAAATAGGATACCCGAGTTCTGTGAACCATTGCTTATTCAATGTTGGTATAATTACCAAACTGTCCATGAATGTCGAAATGACCATAATGTCCTTGTATGCTTAAATGACTAAAGTACTCATAATATATCTGAATCTTCTAAGATCTTGATGTATCAATACTTGAATACATGATATGAATCGTTTTACGAACCCCTTTCTAATAGGGACCTCGTTTCAGAAATTCGCTCAAATTATCAAAAGTTTAATGTGTCCCATTCCGTAAATGTCAAGTATCTTTATGAAATGATCTGTCTCACCTAGTGTGTTCCATGTGCGATGTATTTTGTTGAATGGATTGTGTAATGATTTAATATGAATAATATTATGTTTGATGAACTTGATATATGATGACATTCTCTGCCTACCTGATATATGTCTGCTCAATCTGTATACTTGGTATGTGATTGTTTGACCTGTGATGGTATTGTCTGACTGTTTGATGAATTTGTTAGCTGATCTGTTAGTTTGACCAATTATGGTACAATCTGTTCGCATGATAAATGCTGAAAATGTCTGCTCTGCTCAATAGTATGCCCATTTATCTGTCAAAAGCATGAACTTATGTTTCTGATACTCTGAATAGAATATGTATGTTACATGTATTATGTTACTCATGTCTGAAATCTGATTTCCGATTGTCATCTGGGGTATACTGTTGGGTTATGATATGAAGTCTCTGTCGGTACAACCCTGATCAAGCTGGTAAATCCTTATGGACTCAAGGTCTCCCCTTGAGTGGCACCTACGCCCATCGGGCCTAGGGTAAGTCCTTATGGACCTAAGGCATCCCCTTAGGTGGCACCTATGCCCATCGGGCCTAGGGTAAGTCCTTATGGACTCAAGGTCTCCCCTTGAGTGGCACCTACGCCCATCGGGCCTAGGGTAAGTCCTTATGGACCTAAGGCATCCCCTTAGGTGGCACCTATGCCCATCGGGCCTAGGGTAAGTCCTTATGGATGCAGTTTTGGGGGACTGCATATTGGTGTAAGGTTGGAGGGTAGTTCTTGTAAACCTCTGTATGAACATTGAACATTTGCATTTAATTTGTTATGTGCTCATATGATATGATGTTACGTACTTATGTATGTTGATCTGCACTTATTGGAACACACTAGACGCCAAACTCTCTGATTCCTACCTCGTATGTTACCAGCCTATATTATTTCCGTCCAATTCTCAAGGTCTGATTAAAGAACAAATATCATTATTTTTGAGTATGATGAAACCTCAAAATAGTATAATATAAATAGAGGACTATCACTGCTTGGAACATCATGAAAATGTTATGCCTACCATATGTCTGCATGAGCTTATAGCATCTTTTGGTAGTTCTGTATTACTGAGCTTTCCCAAGCTCACGTTGTTTTTACCATCGCAGGTTAAAAGAAAATCATGACCTAATGTTTGACATCAGTGTTCGGAGTTCTCTCGGCGTTGTCTCTGGAGTACGGTATTGTACAGTTAGTGGGCATGTATGTCATGTATTGTTTCATGTCAGTGTCTGAAAAACACTTTCTGAAAATTTTGTTATATGTTTAAATGACTTCCCGAGATGGTATTTTAAACAGAAGTTGATTTTACAGTTTAATAAGTGTTTTGAAGAAATATAAATGTTTTTATGTGTATTTTTACTGTGGGTCGCTCTTGTGACCCTAATGTGACTTCCTAAGATCCGTTGTAACGCATAGGCGGGTCTAGGGGGTTACAGGGTAATAGTAGGATAGGAGGAAGTCGACTCGAGTAAACTCTTCCCTTAAGAAGAAAAGTCTAGATGTTCCTGCATCGGGTAATAGTAGGATAATATTTGATAATAAACATGCCGTATTTATTATGGATAAATATTCTATACACATGCGGTGAAAATTGAAAGTTTCTATAAGCGCCTTAGTTTTAGGACATATGGAGTTAGTTTAGGGTATAATGTTTAGGGGTTTAGGTGTAGGGGTTAGAATTTAGGGATAGTTGTTTTAATTTAAGGTTTAGGGTTATAATTTAGGGTTTATAGGTTAAAACCTAAATCCTCATCATATTACCCTAAAACCTAAACCCTAACCTATAAACCCTAAATAATAACCCTAAACCTTAAATTGAAACAACTATCTTTAAATTCTAAACCCTTACACCTAAACCCTTTAACCTTATACCCTAAACTAACTCCCTATACCCTAAAACTAAAGCGCTTATGGAAACTTTCAGTTTCCACCGCCAGTGTATAAGATATTAATCCATTTATTATACGAGTGGGAAAAGTTAAATAAAATATTTATTTTTGTAAAATTTTCTTCTTTTCTTTTTTTTTTATAGAAAAATCCATATATATTTTTTAACTTTAGAACATAATATTTATTAACCTTATTAGTTTTGTCAATTATGTATCGATGAGAATGAGAATATGAGCCAAATCAAGTTTAAGATTTTGATAAAATTGACAACATATTATATATAATTTAAACTATGGTTAATAAACAATTAACATAATAATATATTATATTATATTATTATTTATAATAATATATAAGAGTAATAAATTAATATTCCCTCCGTCTCATTAAAATTGTCACATATCAACTATTTTTTTGTTATTTAATTTCTTATAATTCAAATTTTATTATTGATAAATATATAAAATAAATAAATTTAAAAACGTAAATCATGTAGTTTTAATATATTTTTTTTATAAAATTTAGTTAATTTAAATAGTTAAAATAATTACGGTGAAATGTTAAAAATTTTAACTTTTCAAATTAATAAGTGACAAATTTAGCAGGACGGAGTGAGTAATATTTATTATTTTTAAAATATATTTTAAGAATATGATAAATATCATTCATTATATTATGTATTATTAAAATAAGAATATAACATTATATATTATTATATTAATGGTTTATTAACTACAATTTAAATTATATATAATATGTTGTCAATATTAGCGATGAGCATGTCAAATCAAAAATTGATTTGAACTGAAGTGTTTGGACAGTTTATAGTTCACAAGTTTAAAAATTATGGTTAACCGAATTAAGAATTGAATTGAATTTAAAATTTTATTTAATTTATAATTAATTTTAAATATCTTATAATGTAAAAAATAAGTATTTTATAATTAAAATAGTAAATAACTTATAAATATTATATATGAATTATTAATTATTTTTATTTACTTGGAAAATTAAATTTTTTAAATATGTATGAAAAAAATTTAAAATTTTACCAAATAATATTTAAAAGTAATCAAATAAGATTAGTTTGTCAAAATAAAATGCAAAATCTCAAAAATTTAGAGTTAATATGAAAAATCGATAATCAAGATTAATCAAACCGAAAATCGGTGGGTTATTAAAAAATTTACCAAACCGAACTGAAACCATATACACCCCTAATCAATATTAATCAAGTATTTGACATGAGACATTGGTTAAATATTCTTTTATTCTAATAGTTTTGGATTTGATTAATGAGATACTATTTAATCAAACATATTGTCAATGGTCGTAGTTCCTAAATCTCTTCCCAAACATTCTAGATTCGATCCCTAGTGCCAACTTTGATTTCAAATTAATTGATCATTTTTTTCGTAGGAAATAATTTTTTTTGAGAAAATTTTCGTAGGAAATAATCCTTGGGGTGCTACGGAACAATCCGATACTAATTAAATCTGCGAGACATAAACAAAATGTATACTTTGCCATAAAATGATATGCTATAACGTTGTAATCAATAAAAAAAATTGGTAAACAAAGATTTAGAAATTAAGATTAAAAGTACAAAAATATTAGAGTTAAAGATGTTGAAGAATATGTTGATTATGCGAATAATGTCAGAGGTAAGATATTGGAAAAAAATAATAAAACCCCAAAAAATTGGTTCTGAGTTTAATTTTCTCTATTTCTTACCTATGACAACTTTTTTTTTTTAAAAAAAATTGAGTTCATTCTTCATCCATTCCACACTGCACTAGAATGTATAGAAACAAATACTAAAATTGGGGATGAGATATCGGAAAAAATTTAAACCAAATGTGTAAATGATAACTAAATTGGTTTTTACTGAGATGCTTATATAGAGGAAGAAGATAAAAGAGATTGTTGAAAATGCATCAGGTTTTTACTGGCAAAACTCTCGTGACCTCTTACTTGTTTTACTAACACCTGATTAGTCCCCTTTTAACGCTCAAATAATAATAAAATATTAATAATATTTTTATGTTAATGTTTATATGCATATATTGATTTTAAAAAATTGTTTACGTATATTATTTAATTTTAATTTGTGTTAGGCTGAATCAACCTAAATTCAGACGTTTCTGACATAATAGGTAGAAAATCCAACTCATAAACAAGTCAATTATACTAATTGATTTTTGATTTATGAAATGAGTGACTAGTTTATAATATTTATATAAAAATATATGAATATTTATGTTCATTATTTAAAATAATATATTAAACCAACCGAATTAAGTTGATTCCGTTATATCTATTATAAACTATAATAGATCAATTATTGTTTATGCTTCATCAACAGTCAAATATCTCTATCAACAAGTATTGGGTGCATTGACAAGGCACGTTACACTTTGAAAGAGAGAATGTGAGTTCGATTATTGGAGACAACATTGTTGGGAGGAGCAGCCTCGCACCCCGAGCATAGACCGAAAGACAGACATGCATATAACCCAAAAGTAATATGCCACGTGACACAATAATATATATTAAATTAAAAAAAAAAACAATCATTATAAATCATGCTGCTATGCCGCTTATGTTTAGATTTTATGTTGCTGGATTTTTCATTTTTACAACTTATTCATGTTTAATACTTGTGCCAGACATTAATTAAGGAGATGATCTTTTTAAGAACTTATCAAGCTCATTAGAATTCGATCCAGACGACTAAAAGTGGGGTTTTCTTTCAGACTTATCGTTTTACCTGGACAAGTCTGAGAGAAAACCCCACTTTTAGTCGTCTGGATCGAATTCTAATTTCTCCAGAGCTTCTAAGGAAATGGCCTGACGCATTTCAGAAACTGCTGCCTAGAAGCGTATCAGACCATAATCCAATTGCCTTGTGCGTGGAGGATATGGATTGGGGCCCCAAGCCATTCCGATGATTTAATTACTGGAATGAGGATAAGGAACTCGAGAAGATGATTTCAGAATCTTGTCAGGCGTCGACAGCTTTGGATATCAGTGGGACATTGAGATAGTGTAAGTTGACAGCAAAGCGCTGGTACGAGAAAAAGAAGGCTGGCGAAGTGGACTCGACTCACACATTGGAGGAAAAAATAATGGCCATGGAATCGGAAATTCAAGGTGGCAGGGGCGAGCCGAATTCAATAAAAGAGGTGGCTCATTTGAGGGAGAAATTATGGAGTAGATATCGGCGCGAAGAACTTGAGTGGATTCAAAAATCTAGAGTGAAATGGTTTCAGGCGGGAGATAGGAACACTAGCTATTTCCATCTTGTTGCATCTTCAAGAAGAAGGAAAAATGGGATAAAATCGCTGCTAGTGGATGGGAGGACATTATTGGAACCAAGTCAGATAAAATGTGCGATGGTCAAGCATTTTAAAGAAACATATAACTTGCAGCCTACCCTACCAATTGAGAGCCTGGATTGTGATATCAACAGCCTATCTACTGCCCAAGCAGCCTTCATGGAAAGGGAATTTTCGATGGAGGAAATAAGGGAAGCGTTATGGTCTATGGAAGGGTCACGTGCTCCGGGGCCGGATGGATTCAACGCTCAGTTCCTTAGAAAATTCTGGGGAGACATCAAAGAAAAGATTTGGGAGTTCTTTGCAAGTTTTTACAACAACCACTTGTTTGAACAGCCGGTCAACCATTCATTTATTGTTTTAATCCCGAAGAATAAGAACCCTGTGGGCATTGGAGACTACCGCCCCATCAGTTTAGTAGGCGTGGTTTATAAGCTGTTGGCTAAGGTCTTGTCTCGAAGACTTTAAAACAGTATTGAAGACTTAATTGGTGATACTCAATTTGCGTTTTGTCCGGGAAAGCAATTGTTGGACTGCTCTCTGATTTCAAATGAAGCCATTGACCTTATTAAGCGAAGGGGACAGTCAGGAATTATTTTCAAGGTGGATTTCAGCAAAGTCTACGATACAATCGATTGGGGGTTCCTCATGTTCATCTTAGAGAAAATGGGTTTTGGTAGTAAATGGAGAGAGTGGTTTCTGAGATGCATCTCTTCAGCCCAGATTTCAGTTCTGATAAACGGCTCTCCTACTCGAAGTTTCAACATAAGGAGGGGGCTGCGTCAGGGGTGCCCTCTGTCACCCACGTTATTTAATCTCGCTGTAGAGGCCCTAAGTTCCATGCTAAAGAAAGCGGCATCACTAGGTTTTTTCAATGGAGTCAGTTTCGGCAATCAGGGAGTTGAAATCACGCACCTACAATTTGCGGACGATTTGATAGTGTTCTGCGGTGCGAACAAGAAAGAGATTTGTAACATCATCAGCATCTTACGAGGCTTTGAAATAGTCTCCGGGTTAAAATTGAATTTTTTTAAATCGTCTCTTATTGGTATCAACACTGAGGCGTCGAGTATCCAGAATTGGGCGAGCTCAATTGGTTGCAAAAGTGAAGAACTTCCCTGTAATTACTTGGGGTTGCCGCTTGGTGTAAACAAGTCCTCGATTACCATATGGGATCCGATTATCAAGAAATTCGAAAGTAAATTTGTGGGATGGAAGGCAAAGCTGTTATCTATTGGTGGAAGAATTGTCTTAGTAAAATCAGTGTTAGCTAATCTTCCGGTATTCTATATGTCACTGTTTCATATGCCAACAACGGTTTGCTCAAAACTAAACAAAATGGTTGCAAAATTTCTGTGGGATGGACTGGAAAAGAGGAAGATTCATTGGCTGAGTTGGGAAAGTCTATGCAAGCCGAAACAATGTGGAGGATTGGGTCTGTGCGACTTCAAAACTAAGAACACAACCCTCCTAAATAAGTGGCTATGGAGGTACGGTTTTGAATACAACAAGCTATGGCGTAAGTTCGTTAACGCCAAGTATGAGAGGAGTTCTAACTATATTCTGCCGAGGAATATCCACAGTGCTAAGAAGTCATGGCTCTGGCGTCAGATTACGAAGCCATTGGGAAAGGAAAATGACGAATTCCAGCGAAATGTGAGATTCATGATCAGGAATGGTGAGAGGGTGGAATTTTGGGAGGATTGATGGGCTTTGTCGCAACCGTTGAGGATTCTTTACCCCCGTATATTCGCGTTAGCGGTGCGAAAGCAAGGGACAATCTCTCTTTTTTGGCGAAACATGAGTGGTGTATGGGGATGGTCAGTAGAGCTGAGAAGGAGGCTATTCGATTGGGAAAAAGAGGTATGGGAAAATTTTCTATCTCTTCTGGAAAGATTCAAGCCGACGGTATGAGGGGAGGATTCAATTCGATGGGTGACAAGTTCAAATGGGTGTTATACTTCAGCGAGCTTTTGCTAAATGAAAGTCAGTAATGTTGGAAGCGTTGATCATGTTTGGAGGCAGGTTTGGTCAAATGTCGCCCCTCCTCGAGTTTAAGTTTTTGTATGGAAGATGGTACACGGGCGTATTCCTACAAGGGTGGAGCTTAGAAAAAGGGGTTGTAGCTTGATCGAAAATGAGAACTGTCCGTTCGGATGTAATGTGTCGGAAACAATAAACCATTTGTTTTGTGAATGTTACTATACTTGGTGTTTATGGATGAAATGGTGCAGGCTGTGGAAGGTGAATTATGTCCTCCCAAGATGTCTGAAAAGTGTACTAAGGTGTTGGGAGCAAGTTTTCCGGGGCTTTAGAACACATGAGATATGGATGCTAATTTTCTTTAGCATAACATGGACCATCTGGATCGGTAGAAATGAAGCGATATTCCAAAAGAAAGCAGTGGATGTGGAAAGTATGTTTGCGATATCAGTCTCGCGAGTATGCTGCTGGGGAAATGCGAAATGGGGTTTGGACTTTCCAAGGTTAGAATCAATGTTACTGAATTGCGAGGCACACTCTAATGCCTCATGCAACAGGCTGATGGAGAACAAGGGTGAATGGGAACCTCCAATAGAGGTGTAACACCCTAGACCCGCCTATGCAATAATACGGATCCTAGGAAGTTACATTAGGGTCACCGGAGCGACCCATGACAAATTTCAAATAAACATACCATTAAACCTTAAAGATACTAAATCAAATTTCTGATTTAAAATAAAATTTCAAAAATCATTCAAAACGATAAAACAATTATAATACAAGTTGCGAAAATAAATTTCAGACTCATTTAACCGAATACAAAACACGACACACATACCCCTAGTTACACAAATACCACACTCCATGCCAAGCCGAAGAACTCCCATACCGACGATGATAGGTGCATCTTGACTGATCTTTTATCCTAAGATGGTAAAAATAACGTGAGCTTGGGAAAGCTCAGTAATACAAAACTACCAAAAGATGCTATTAGCTCATGCAGATATATGGTGAAGCATAACATTAATATGATGTTCGAGACATTAGTTATTTCCATTTATGATTCGCTATTTTAGTAATGCACTATACTTGAGGACAACAAAGTTTGTTCTTCCTACATTGCTGAGTATTGAGAGATATCTTATTGTTCAGAGAATCAACATGGTGACAGATTGATGAAGTTGAATTCAAGAAGCCTAGTGTGTTCCATAAATTGCAGATCAAACGTGCATAGGTACAAAGCATTCGCCTCATATGAACACATAACAGTTAAATGCAAATGTTCGAGTTCATACAGAAATTTACTACCCTCCAACCTTACACCAGAATGCAATTCCCCATGAACTGCATACAGAAGGTCTTACCCTAAGCCTGAGGCGTAGGAGCCTACCTAAGGGAATACCTTAGGTCCAGAAAGACTTACCCTAGGCCCATGGGCGTAGGAGCTTAACAGAACATCTGGATCAGGGCTGTGACAGACACTTCAATCATATCCCGAGAGTATCCCCAAGCAGAACAGTTCAAATTATAACACATTATCATCAGATTTCAGTCAACAGAGCATATAGCATATCCATTATACAGAGATTCAGATATCATAAGTTCAGAACATACCAGAATATAATCTCAACCATATTGCACATACAAGACTTTTTTTTAACAGATATAATCATGCTTCTCAAACAGAATCATTCATACTTTTAGATTTCACACCCTATCAGATAAACATGTTTTTCAACTAAAGTGCATCATACATTATGATCAGACAATCATCACATAATCATAATCCATATATATATATACATATATACACAACAGAATGCAGCACACGTGGAACACACTAGACAGAACAAATTTTATTTCTCAGAGATACCTGATATTTACAGAATGAGGCACATTGAACTTTTAGCTCGAATCAGATATTCTAGGAGTTCATACATTATACTCTTTAATTTCAAATATATCGTGAACGATTTAATCATTTAAGCTCACAAGGGTATTATGGTCATTTCGACATTCATAGGCATTTTGGTAATTATACCAACATTAAATAAGCAATGGTTCACAGAACTCATGTATCTTGTTTGCTCATTAGTTTCCTAACCAGACATTCAAGTAATTCAATATCAAGGTCTTTTAAGTTATCAGATATTTCCAGTGATGTTCCGATTATTTGGGCTATCATGGCCTTTAATTATTTGACTGCCATGACAAATCTTATGCTATGACACAATCATATCGGAACGAAAATTATAATTCTCAGGGGCTCTAACAATTTATCATACCTCCAGAATTTTGTTTAATGCGGCATAACCCAACTTGACAATACTTACCAACGTTCAGATGTGAGTAGTTTGCGTGCATCAGAACTTAACACTTAAGGGAACCTTAGCTATTTAAGTCTTATTAACAAATCCAGAATTTCGTCAAATACAAAGTTACCGAATAACTCAGGAGAATATTTAGGTTATTTTAGACTAAGATAAATCTACCATTTCTTTCAGAATTACCATTTGGTACCTCCATCATTCACATACTCAAACGAGATTAAGGCGTCCTAATTCTCCGCCCCTTTACAGACAATTCATTGATTACAGAACTTGAGGGTATAATGTCATTCAAATTAATCAGACATTTCGGTGCTCGAGGCATTACCGTCTTTTTGGTCATTACGATCATTTTTTTATTTAATTCATGCATTACTATCATAAGGATCGACTTAGGATTTCAACAATATTTCCAGAAAATCTTCATTCATGTGTTATACGGAGTTTGAGGGGAAAAGTCCAAGTTTTATAACACATGTATTGTATAATGATGTCGGAGTCTTTCCAATAAAACATACATCTTAGGTAGAGTAAATTACACCATCAAGTCAAATGCAAGTTTCCAGTCATTTTCTTTACCAGAGGGTTAGTTTAGTCATTTTTATAATCTAAGGGCATTTTCGTAATTTCATAACCAACATCTCATACTCCACATTCTGAACATTAGTTTTTAGACACCATTAATAGAGTTTTAGATTTAACTGTATTATTATTATTATTAGCACATTCGACACTCCTGGTCTATTAATATTCTTATCCGAGTATTTTGATCTTACTGACTCTCATACTTATTTTTCGTATCGAAATCGGCTTAAGCAGAGTTCACAAACACTTCATCATAAGCATGCATGCGGTAACTGGATATCGACATGTACATAAAGCATACAAGAGGTAGTAGTGTATTACCTTAACTCCGAGCTACACCAGTCGCTTCGTAATACTTTATTCGATCGTACTCGAATCCCAAAATGGACGTCCCACGACATCTCGAACACCAAGGTATGAGGGTACCTTCAATTACACAGGTTAACATTTTAGTCCTTATTCACAGAGCCTTAAATAGGATTAAACACATAAACATTTTTGGGTTCAAGGTCAGATTCGGGGGCTTTCGGATCAGAATTTTGCAAAACGGGCTTCAAAAACGGACTTAGAACGTCGAAAAACATAAAATAAGAGTTTTCGGAAAATTTGACTTTTGGTCAACGGTCAAAGTCAACGCTGACGTCAGCAGGTCAGTGCTGACGTCAGCAAGTCAAAGGTCAACGGGTCAGAGTCAACTGGTCAAAGTCAATGCTGACGTCAGCATGACGTCAGCAGTCAACAGGGGTCAACTGAGTTGACTCGAGCTGACTCGGACGAGTTGACTCGGACGAGTTGACTCGGCTAACTCGGACGAGTTGACTCGGCTGACTCGGACGAGTTGACTCGGCTGACGGGACGGGTCAGACGGGTCGGGTCACTCTCAGGCAGACGGGTCGGACGGGTCGGGTCACTCTCGGGCAGACGGGTCAGACCGACTCGGGTTGGGTCGACTGGGCTGACCGGTTCAACCGGTTCATCCGGTTCAGGCCGGTTCACTTACCTAATAGAAACTTGCCGAAACCTCGCCGAGAAACCTACCGGAATGTCGCCAGAGACCCCCAACAACCTCGATTTCACCGGAAAAACAAAGATACATACATTATTATTTCAATCCATACCATACATGTTGAATTAAAGCTGGAATCGAGCCGGAATTTACCTATAATGGTGTGATTACGCCGGAAAATCACGAAGCTCCGACGAGGGCTCTCCCAGCGGCGGATCGACGATCGGCCAAATGGGTTTTGTTTGTCGTCACGTCGGGAGCCCGGATCTGGCGGCGGCTTCGTGAACGAACGGCGAGGATCACCGGAAACGGCGAAAAAACAGAAAGGCGAAAGCTTATGTTTTTTACGAACTTCAACCGGCTCTCCACGGCGAATGGCGGCACATCACTGCGCGTGGAGGATGGGTCACGATCGGAGCAAGGTGATGGTCACGCCGGTGCTGGCGGTGCACGCCACAGCCCGGCGGTGGCGGAGTGGCAGATCGGAGATGGGTTGATAGGGTTAGGGAGAGTTTTTCTGAAATTCTCTCAAAATTTCCAGATTCGAATAATTTTTCCAGGGGTAGGTGAAGGGTTGGGGATATTAAGTCTGATTCACTTCTCTTAGGCTTAACTCTAATAGCCAAACTAGGTAACCCTTGACAAGAATGAGCCATTGGCTCAATGGTTTAAGCAAAAGGACAAAAAAAATGGTGAGGTCGTGGGTTCAAACCCTCATACAAGCACCATTCTTTTCCCTTTTTTATTTTATTATTTTATTTAAAAAAACGGGGTGTTACAACTCTCTCCCCCTTAAAAGAAATTTCGTCCTCGAAATTTACCAGAGTCAGAGGAATAAAGAGACTGCTCTTTCATCTATTTTTGTACTAAAACTTTTCCATCAAAGCATCATTGTTTCTCGGGACTCATCGACACACAGATCAATCTAGCAGTGTCTTCAGTTACCCAAATTGACTTTGGAGCCATAATCATCCCATCATACATTTTGGACCAATTAATCAGAATGTAACATTTAAATCTATAACGATCTTCATATAATGCAGAACAACATTTGTCTCAAAACTTTTTTCTTTTTTTTATACACGGTCTTAGTCAATGATAAGAGACATTCCGATCTACTACATAAGTTTAATCATACCACCCAAAGGTATATTTTTCTAGAGTCCGAATTACTTTTCTAGGTTGACCATCAATTTTCAAATGAAAAACTGCAGCTACAATTCAGACAAACACTCTAGGATTCCAACAGCGACTCCCAAAATTAGGATGTAAACATCAATTTCAGTCAGGGATGATATTTAAGGATATACCAAGCCGCACCTTGGGGGAGATGCCTTTCTTCATTCTGATCGAACATAACTAAGGTCATTAATGGATATCACTTACCTTCAACGTAATGTTCAGACAACTATTTCTTTCGTGTTTACCAGAGGCACCACAGATTAAACACTTTCGGCACAATCGCAAACACTTCTCTCTGAAGTTCATAGAGTTTTTATCGCATTTCTGTTAGGGCATTCTCAAACACGATCGTCATCATCGGATAGCCTTTCATGAAATCTTACATCGGTTATCCCGCATGATCAAACATTTATTCTTAATCTGATTCACAAGTATAAACCATCTCAAGTTCTTTATTCAAGTTCGAATTCAACCATTTAATTAAAAACACAGACGAACGTTATAGACATTTTCTGTAAGCAGATGTTGAGCTATGGAAGGCAGAATACTCAGATTTGGTTATTTCAGGAGAAATGATTCGACATCAGAGTTTCGGCTCGGAGGAGTACGGTTATGATCTAGGGGCATGCACAGACCAGACACCCAAAGATAGACGATCGGCCGATCAACCCAGAAAGACGCAACTCTAAGCTCTGATACCACTAAATGTAACACCCTAGACCCGCCTATGCAATAATACGGATCCTAGGAAGTTACATTAGGGCACCGGAGCGACCCATGACAAATTTCAAATAAACATACCATTAAACCTTAAAGATCCTAAATCAAATTTCTGATTTAAAATAAAATTTCAAAAATCATTCAAAACGATAAAACAATTATAATACAAGTTGCGAAAATAAATTTCAGACTCATTTAACCGAATACAAAACACGACACACATACCCCTAGTTACACAAATACCACACTCCATGCCAAGCCGAAGAACTCCCATACCGACGATGATAGGTGCATCTTGACTGATCTTTTATCCTGAGATGGTAAAAATAACGTGAGCTTGGGAAAGCTCAGTAATACAAAACTACCAAAAGATGCTATTAGCTCATGCAGATATATGGTGAAGCATAACATTAATATGATGTTCCAGGCATTAGTTATTTCCATTTATGATTCGCTATTTTAGTAATGCACTATACTTGAGGACAACAAAGTTTGTTCTTCCTACATTGCTAAGTATTGAGAGATATCTTATTGTTCAGAGAATCAACATGGTGACAGATTGATGAAGTTGAATTCAAGAAGCCTAGTGTGTTCCATAAATTGCAGATCAAACGTGCATAGGTACAAAGCATTCGCCTCATATGAACACATAACAGTTAAATGCAAATGTTCGAGTTCATACAGAAATTTACTACCCTCCAACCTTACACCAGAATGCAATTCCCCATGAACTGCATACAGAAGGTCTTACCCTAAGCCTGAGGCGTAGGAGCCTACCTAAGGGAATACCTTAGGTCCAGAAAGACTTACCCTAGGCCCATGGGCGTAGGAGCTTAATAGAAAAGCTGGATCAGGGCTGTGACAGACACTTCAATCATATCCCGAGAGTATCCCCAAGCAGAACAGTTCAAATTATAACACATTATCATCAGATTTCAGTCAACAGAGCATATAGCATATCCATTATACAGAGATTCAGATATCATAAGTTCAGAACATACCAGAATATAATCTCAACCATATCGCACATACAAGACTTTTTTTTAACAGATATAATCATGCTTCTCAAACAGAATCATTCATACTTTTAGATTTCACACCCTATCAGATAAACATGTTTTTCAACTAAAGTGCATCATACATTATGATCAGACAATCATCACATAATCATAATCCATATATATATATACATATATACACAACAGAATGCAGCACACGTGGAACACACTAGACAGAACAAATTTTATTTCTCAGAGATACCTGATATTTACAGAATGAGGCACATTGAACTTTTAGCTCGAATCAGATATTCTAGGAGTTCATACATTATACTCTTTAATTTCAAATATATCGTGAACGATTTAATCATTTAAGCTCACAAGGGTATTATGGTCATTTCGACATTCATAGGCATTTTGGTAATTATACCAACATTAAATAAGCAATGGTTCACAGAACTCATGTATCTTGTTTGCTCATTAGTTTCCTAACCAGACATTCAAGTAATTCAATATCAAGGTCTTTTAAGTTATCAGATATTTCCAGTGATGTTCCGATTATTTGGGCTATCATGGCCTTTAATTATTTGACTGCCATGACAAATCTTATACTATGACACAATCATATCGGAACGAAAATTATAATTCTCAGGGGCTCTAACAATTTATCATACCTCCAGAATTTTGTTTAATGCGGCATAACCCAACTTGACAATACTTACCAACGTTCAGATGTGAGTAGTTTGCGTGCATCAGAACTTAACACTTAAGGGAACCTTAGCTATTTAAGTCTTATTAACAAATCCAGAATTTCGTCAAATACAAAGTTACCAAATAACTAAAGAGAATATTTAGGTTATTTTAGACTAAGATAAATCTACCATTTCTTTCAGAATTACCATTTGGTACCTCCATCATTCACATACTCAAACGAGATTAAGGCGTCCTAATTCTCCGCCCCTTTACAAACAATTCATTGATTACAGAACTTGAGGGTATAATGTCATTCAAATTAATCAGACATTTCGGTGCTCGAGGCATTACCGTCTTTTTGGTCATTACGATCATTTTTTTATTTAATTCATGCATTACTATCATAAGGATCGACTTAGGATTTCAACAATATTTCCAGAAAATCTTCATTCATGTGTTATACGGAGTTTGAGGGGAAAAGTCCAAGTTTTATAACACATGTATTGTATAATGATGTCGGAGTCTTTCCAATAAAACATACATCTTAGGTAGAGTAAAGTACACCATCAAGTCAAATGCAAGTTTCCAGTCATTTTCTTTACTAGAGGGTTGGTTTAGTCATTTTTATAATCTAAGGGCATTTTCGTAATTTCATAACCAACATCTCATACTCCACATTCTGAACATTAGTTTTTAGACACCATTAATAGAGTTTTAGATTTAACTGTATTATTATTATTATTAGCACATTCGACACTCCTGGTCTATCAATATTCTTATCCGAGTATTTTGATCTTACTGACTCTCATACTTATTTTTCGTATCGAAATCGGCTTAAGCAGAGTTCACAAACACTTCATCATAAGCATGCATGCGGTAACCGGATATCGACATGTACATAAAGCATACAAGAGGTAGTAGTGTATTACCTTAACTCCGAGCTACACCAGTCGCTTCGTAATACTTTATTCGACCGTACTCGAATCCCAAAATGGACGTCCCACGACATCTCGAACACCAAGGTATGAGGGTACCTTCAATTACACAGGTTAACGTTTTAGTCCTTATTCACAGAGCCTTAAATAGGATTAAACACATAAACATTTTTGGGTTCAAGGTCAGATTCGGGGGCTTTCGGATCAGAATTTTGCAAAACGGCTTTCAAAAACGGACTTAGAACGTCGAAAAACATAAAATAAGAGTTTTCGGAAAATTTGACTTTTGGTCAACGGTCAAAGTCAACGCTGACGTCAGCAGGTCAGCGCTGACATCAGCAGGTCAAAGGTCAACGGGTCAGAGTCAACTGGTCAAAGTCAATGCTGATGTCAGCAGTCAACAGGGGTCAACTGAGTTGACTCGAGCTGACTCGGACGAGTTGACTCGGACGAGTTGACTCGGCTGACTCGGACGAGTTGACTCGGCTGACGGGACGGGTCAGACGGGTCGGGTCACTCTCGGGCAGACGGGTCGGACGGGTCGGATGGGTCGGGTCACTCTCGGGCAGACGGGTCGGACCGACTCGGGTTGGGTCGACTGGGCTGACCGGTTCAACCGGTTCATCCGGTTCAGGCCGGTTCACTTACCTAATAGAAACTTGCCGGAACCTCGCCGAGAAACCCACCGGAATGTCGCCGGAGACCCCCAACAACCTCGATTTCACCGGAAAAACAAAGATACATACATTATTATTTCAATCCATACCATACATGTTGAATTAAAGCTGGAATCGAGCCGGAATTTACCTATAATGGTGTGATTACGCCGGAAAATCACGAAGCTCCGACGAGGGCTCTCCCAGCGGCGAATCGACGATCGGCCAAATGGGTTTTGTTTGTCGTCACGTCGGGAGCCCGAATCTGGCGGCGGCTTCGTGAACGAACGGCGAGGATCACCGGAAACGGCGAAAAAACAGAAAGGCGAAAGCTTATGTTTTTTTACGAACTTCAACCGGCTCTCCACGGCGAATGGCGGCACATCACTGCGCGTGGAGGCTGGGTCATGATCGGAGCAAGGTGATGGTCACGCCGGTGCTGGCGGTGCATGCCACGGCCCGGCGGTGGCGGAGTGGCAGATCGGAGATGGGTTGATAGGGTTAGGGAGAGTTTTTCTGAAATTCTCTCAAAATTTCCAGATTCGAATAATTTTTCCAGGGGTAGGTGAAGGGTTGGGGATATTAAGTCTGATTCAGTTCTCTTAGGCTTAACTCTAATAGCCAAACTAGGTAACCCTTGACAAGAATGAGCCATTGGCTCAATGGTTTAAGCAAAAGGACAAAAAAATGGTGAGGTCGTGGGTTCAAACCCTCATACAAGCACCATTCTTTTCCCTTTTTTATTTTATTATTTTATTTAAAAAAACGGGGTGTTACAAGAGGGGTGCGTGAAATTCAACGTCGATGGTGCGGTGAGTGGAAATTTCGGGCCACCAGGGATCGGAGGAGTGCTTAGAGACCATTCGGGGACCATGATTTGCTATTTCTCCAAAAATGCAGGGTTGGTGGATGTAACTATTACAGAAATCCTTGCGTGCAAGGAAGCTAGTTCGATTTATAAAGAACACTTTGGGTCTGAACCAAAGAGGTTGACAATCGAAAGTGACAGTAAAAATGTGGTCTTCTGGATCAACAATGTCCCTCTTTGCCCTCCAAATTATAGAGGTATCATTGACAGCATTATTACCTCCTTAGTTGGTGTGAGTTGGCAGGTAAAACATGTCTCAAGGGAAGCTAATCATCTTGTGGATAGCTTCGCGAAAAAGGGCATAGACAGGAGGCACAATGTTCTGGAATTTGGATAGAAATGTTGCAGGGTGCCATTTCAGAAGCTGTTTGGAGTGGTCTCATTGCCAAGCCATAAGCGCGCACACAGGGTGCTGGGAAACTGCCTGAAGGAAGTGAAGGTTGCAAAAGGGTTCGACAGGCTAATCGAGAGGTTCTTTATATGCCAGGTCTGTGGGTTCAAACTAGTTAATATAGGGAGTGCAATTCTGCAATGTAATGAATATGAGACTGATGGTTATGATGATGTGAACGTCGACTTAGTGCACTCTTTTTCCCCAATTTAGGCTAGGGGTTTTTTTAACGAGGCCTAAGTCCATGTAGTTGTCGAATGATTAATGAATAAAACAGAGTTAGTGTTTCAAAAAAAAGCTCATGAAAAAATTGGAATATATATACTTGTATAGAATGTATACCCCCGATTCCATGGTACATTGGAATGAAGCGATTAAAACCTTTTTTTAAGTTAGGTGATTTAAAAGCCTTTTCTTAAAAAATAGAATACAAACTCACTTTTTTTTATAAGAATTGGTGGTCTCATTTAAAACCCCCTTCATACCATACCCAAGTCCAAATGGAGCTCGGAACGGAAGCGGAAGGAGGAAAAGAGTACCGAGATTTATTAATAGCGAAGCAAATTACAAGCATCCTGTTACAAAGTACAATTAACCAATCCCAGCCTTAGCTAAGGCATCCGCCTCTAGATTAATAACTCTAGGAATGACTCTAAATTGACACTGACCGATCGAACTAAGGAGGATGATATCTTGAACAATTCCTTTGAACATGGGAGGACAAGCCATTGGTTCTTCGATCCATCGAAACGCAATTTTGACATCCCCTTCGATAATTAACCTCGAGCATTTATTCACTAAACCTGACCCGTATAATGTCAGCCCAAATTTGACCGCTAACAATTCCGTAAGCACCGATGGACCAAGGCCTGTTGGTTCTGAAAAGGAGAGGAGAGTGTTCCCGTCCGAGTCTCTAAATAAACCCCCTATGCCGCCCCCCTTACCAATTCGAGACATAGCACCGTCAGTGTTTAATTTTAAGAAACCCAAAGGAGGAGGGGACCACGCCTGTGGCAACGACGACAAACACGCAGAAATACCATAGCCATCAGAAATCCTGGGGTTAGCCATTAAGTCGGTGAAGGATGCCGACGAATCTTTGAATTTGGCCTTAAACCATGTGACCATTCTGAACCGGGTTAGAAAATGAAGTTGCTGAATGTCCAACTTACCTTCCTTGAAGACAATGTCATTCCGCATAAGCCAGATCGACCACATCACTGAGGCTGGAATAAGATGCCAGATAGAAATCCTACTTACGAGGGGACAAGCTTCATGCCAGCTAACCAGAAACGATCTAGGATCATTAGGCAGAGCAAGACTCAAGTCCCAGGTTTTCAAGAATCTCGTCCACAAAACCCACGATATGCTGCACTGAAAGAACAGGTGATCTACTGATTCTTCCTGCTGATTGCATAGGGGACAGCGAGTATCGGAGATCACTGACACGCCACGCCTACGCAAAGCCACTCTCACCGGAATACGCCCCCACATCACCTGCCAAACAAAAGTTTCAATCTTCGGAGGGGCGAAGCCCAACCATACTGATTTCCGCCAAAAAGATTGAGGATCCTCACTATCCACCAGGAGCTTATAACCCTCCTTAACCGAAAATTGACCATCACTTACCCCAAACCATTGCAAACAGTTAACTTGAATACCTTGTGACTTGAAGCTATTAAGGAAGTTCAACAGAAGATTCCATTGGGGACGTTCCCAATCGAAAGGCTGCCGTCGTAGCTCAATCTCCCACAACCAACCCGACGCTGATCTTGTACCAAACTCCGCGACCTTACCAGATTTATTAGTGGCAAGGGCGAAAATACGCGGGAAATTAACCATTAGGGGAGCATCCCCTATCCAAACATCATGCCAAAAAGAGATTGAGTTACCATCACCCACACACATTCTAAAATTGCTTCTTAATTTCAAACCCATAGAGTCGTTGTTAGCGAAGTTGGCCACAATACCTTTCCAAATACATGAGGCTTGCCTACCCCATTGCGATGGTAGAACAATATCCGACGAGTCCAGATTGTTAGCCCCGCAAACCACCTTCTTCCAAAGACTGTCTAATTCCATAGAGAATTTCCAAGCCCATTTAAACAGAAGAAGACGATTCTGAACTTCCAGGTTTCTTATACCTAGACCACCATTTGACAGCGATAAACACACATTAGGCCAACCAACCCAATGAATCTTCCTCGAATCTTGAGAATCTCTCCATAGGAATCCGGACATGATACTATTAATCCTATTTACAATGGAAATAGGCATCTTAAACAGTGAAAGATAATAAATGGGGAGAGAGGAAAGAACTGATTTCAGTAAGACCAATCTGCCGCTCATTGATAAGTTGTTGGCCTTCCAAGAAGCGAGGGCCTTGTGGAATTTGGATATGATTGGCTCCCACAAGGAAGGCAAATTTCTTCTCATGCCGAGCGGGAGACCCAAGTACATGGTGGGGAATTGTCCAGCTAAACAGCCGATGGACGAGGCCCACAACAATACCGACGACTGTTCCACGTTAATACCATATAGAACACTTTTCTGCAAATTCAGTTGAAGACCGGAAGCTATTTCAAATAACCGTAGCACTCGTTTAACATTTTTGATCTCACCCAGCGCTGCTCCGCAGAAGATAATTAAATCATCTGCAAATTGGAGATGAGACAAAGACACAGGATTATCCTTCCCAATCCGAAACCCCTGAAAAAGACCCTTGTCGACAGCTTTTTCGAACATCAAGTGGAGGGCCTCCCCCACTATGTTAAATAACAGCGGGGACAGCGAGTAACCTTGAAGGAGGCCTCGCGCCATAGAAAATTGTGGTGTCGGAACGCCATTAACAAGTACAGAGATAGAAGCCGATGAGATGCATTTGAAAATCCAACTACGCCAACGTGAACCAAATCCCATCTCCTCTAACACTCGAATAAGGAAAGACCATTCGATAGAGTCATAGGCTTTCCTAAAATCAATCTTGAACACCGAGCCTTTCAAACCTTGGTTGCGGATGAAATCAATTCCTTCGTTTGCAATGAACGCGCAGTCCATAATTTGCCTACCCGGCAGAAAGGCAAATTGGGATTTGCTTATTACGCTATCCGCGCACTCACGTAATCGACGAGAGAGGACTTTAGATAAAATTTTGTACACTCCTCCCACTAAACTAATAGGGCGAAAGTCTTCAAGTGATGACGCACCAGATTTTTTTGGGATCAATGTTATAAAAGCATGATTAATCCCATTTTCCCAGTCTTTCTCATGGAAGAAGTCGTCGAAGAACCTGATTATATCACCTTTTAACTCCGGCCAGAACTTTTTAAAAAAACCCATACTGAAACCATCCGGACCCGGGGCTCGAGCGTTATCAGAAGATGCTATTGCTTCCCAAATTTTGGACTCGGAGAATGGCCTTTCAAGTCTGATATTTTGTTCCAGTGAGATTTTATGAAAATCCAAGTTAAACTCGTCAATTTCCAGTGGCGAATTACTCGAATAATTCTTCAAAAATGCTTCATCACTGTGTTTCTAAGCTGACCCGGATCAGATATGATAGCACCATCATGAATAATAGGAGGGAGAAGGTTTGATCTTCTACGGTTCGAAGCAACAAGGTGAAAGAATCGCGTATTGCGATCTCCCTCCTCAAACCATTTAGCCCGAGATTTTTGCAGCCATATACGTTCCTCCTGTCTTAAACAGACCCATAGCTTATGCCTACACTTATTCAATTTATTCCATACATCAGGGGAAGAGAACCCAGATTGTAAGGTGGATTCCAACACTTTGATTTCGGCCTCAATAAGGGGAATGCGGTCCAGAGGATTGATGTTATGATCAGCTGACCAGGACTTGATCAAAGCATTGGAGCCTTTGAGTAACCCCATCATACCAATACGTTGATTCCTAGATTTCATCGAGGAGAAATTAGCTCTTACCGAATCCACCAGAGCATTCTCTTCTAGGAGATAGTTGAAGAACCGGAAAGGTTTTGGGCCCCAGTTGATCGACTCCTCGGATAACAGGATGGGATTGTGGTCCGACACCGACTTTGAAGGATCGATTGAGACAAAGGCTTGAAATTCAAGATGAACTCCGGTGACAACATAAATCTATCAAGTCTGACAAACGAGGGCGGGTCGCGGAAATTGGACCATGTATAGTTGCCACCCAACAATGGAAGATCAACAAGCCCAGTGTCCTGTAGGAATTTCTCAAATATTCTAATTGCCAGAGAATTGTGTGTAAGCCCGATTTTTTCATTGTGCTCGGCGTATATGTTAAGGTCCCCACCCACACACCACGAAAGGTTGCTGCTCTTAATAAACCCTGCTAATTCGGCGAAAAAATCCCCTTTCTCACTGTCGACTGCAGGGCCGTAAACGTTGATAAACCCACAAGAGAACTGATTCTGTTTGACAATGCCAATGAAAGCCGCAAATCTGCTGAACAGGAATTTGTCTGTAACTTCAAAAAAATCCATGCTCCAAGCGCTAAATAGACCTCCCGATGCTCCAATTGCTGCTGAATCAACTGAAATCATATTGTTGCCACAACCCAGACTCCTACTTAAACCAACATCTAATCTGCTTAATTTTGTTTCTTGTAAAAAAATGAAAGACGGTTTTGCTTTCGAAATGACTCTTCTCACCGCTCTCCTCTTTTCACCCTTGCCAAGCCCACGCATATTCCAAAATAAAATTGTCAAATTCATCAGAAGATAATAATAGCCCTAAAACCAAGAATCCAGAGACCAGAAGTGGGAGCGGAACGGAGACCGGCGGACAAGCCAGAAGATTGGGTCGATGCTAGTTCATTTAAGAAAAAGGGAAAGGAAGTGGGGAGACCGGCCAACCTTCTAGGTTTGCCTTCAAGCCAGCTCCTGAAGAACGCAAGTGGGTTGTTTTTGTGGATAAACTCAGCCGTAGGGTTTCCAGAAGCGCCTTGTGGGAACTTTTTAATCACTATGGTAAGGTTTCTAAGGTATACATCCCAGCAATCAATAAGAGGCCGAAATACAAAGAGGATACATTCGCCTTTGTTCATTTTGAGAACCAGAAGGATATGTTGAAAGTGATTTCAATGTTCAATGGCTCCAAGATTGATGGCAAACAAGTCGTAGTATCAAAGGCTAGGTTCCCGCATAATAATAGTTACCAACCAGCGTCGTGGAGACGGTCAGGTAAAGAGGCTGCCATGGATGCCGATTTCAGGAAGGACACACATGTTGCCAATAGAGATACTACAACCAAGCAGTTTATGTCTAAACCTAGAGACCACCGCTCATATAGGGAGGCTCTGAACAGCCCAAAAGTGATGAACAACGTGCCTGTCATCACGAAATGGGGCGTGGAATCCGATTGTGCCAAGAGTTCATCGGTCCCCAGCTTGGATGAGTTTTCGGTTCCGAATGAGGATCTTTCATGGATAAACCTGTCTGTAGTGGGTATTCTGAAACAAGGTTTCGATATGGAATTTGTTCAACGTGCACTTGGAAACGATGACATTTTTGTGCAGATAGCTAAGTGGGGGATTCTTCAGAACTCATGTATTGTTACTTTCTGTTCGAAGGAAGATTTGGATTTAGCTTGGACTGTTAAAAAAGAAGCCTTTTGTTATTGGTTCGAACTATTGGATCGGGAAGTCCTAGTTGAAGGTAACCTTCTGATGTTTTGTTCAGTTTCTATCTCGGGCATTCCGATACACTGTTGGTGCGAGAGCTTCTTCACTAAATTGGCAAATCGTTGGGGTAGGTTGGTGAAGATTCATGAAGTTACAAAGAAAAAAGTCGATCTAAACACAACTTATATGATTCTACGTGTGGTTAGTCAATATGATATCCCTGACGAGATTAAGATTCAGGTCAATGGCAGATTATTCAAAGTTGTTGTTACAACGGGTGGTGCCCTTCCGGAGTCTCCTGATGTCGACCTGTCTCCGGGATGGTCTCCACCTTCCGATATTGGTTCGGATAACTTAGTTGGGAAAGGAAAAAACCCATCTCCTGGTGCTTCTGATATTCCTCCGCCGCCGGAGGATTTGGGTCAACGGGTTAACAGTGAAGGCTCGTCGGAATCCTCATCGCACACAATTCCTGTTAGGAATTTGGGTGGTCAGAATCGTAGCGTCACTCACATTTCCAATTCCAAGGTGGTGTTTGATGATCAGGTGCCAATTTTCAAGGTCATTAATCAGTCAGAGAATGTTCTAGGGAATATGAGTGGTCGAGGTTATAAACATGAATCTTCTACTCCTCAACCGGTCAGTTCGGACCGTTTATTTGTTGATACAAACTCACTTTTAACTGCAAAAATATAGATGAAAAGCGATGACTTATTGATTACTTATTCATTCTCGTATATTATTGATAATAGTGTTTTTAAATAATTGTTTGACTAAATATGCCGGTTGCCTTTATTAATAATAAATAACTAATAAAGAAACACAATAAAGTAAAAGAAAAACGGAAAGAAAAATAAAGGGAAAGTAAAAAGCTAAAGAAAGTTCCAGAGCCCAAAGAAAACTCAAGGGTCTCTGGTTCCCCAAAACACAAAAGCCAAATAGACGAGTGCAGCCAACTCCATCTTCCTCTCAAGAACAAATCGATCTGTATAGCTCAGATGGGAAGAATGGGTGATGAGGGTTTGGCTTAAAACCAGATAAAGAATAAAACCCCCTTGAATATTGCGTCTACGACGGATCTCGGAAGCGGCGGTCCTCCTCGACCAGTGACTGAACAGATCGCGGTGCTTCCTCGATCCATACCGCATCCGCCATCGCCGCCAGGCCCTCCTTTGCCATTGCATGCGCAACTTGGTTACCCTCTCTCCTGGTGAAGACGAAACGGCATGAGTTGAAAAGGTGAGAATAAAGCTTTATATCCCTTGTTATTTGCCCTATTTCCGATAGATCAGTAACTCCATTGTTGACCTTGTCTATTACTGTTCGAGAATCGCTCTCAACCACCACCGATCGGAACCCTAAATCGTTTGCAACCTCAAGGCCTTGGAGCACCGCTATTGCTTCTGCGACAAATGAAGAGGTAACGTTTTGATTTAAAGCAGCCCCCATAATCAAGCCTTCACTGTTTCGAATGACTATACCAGAACTTGACTTTAACGACTGAGATTTGTAACCCGCATCTACATTAACCTTCATGTCAGGGTCTGTCGGAGGGTGCCATCTTTCCGGTTGGGCTTGGTGGAGTTGCCGCGTCGGATTTGTGAGAGAGGTGATTTGTGAGCAATAGCTCCTTATCATAGTAAGGACATCCTCAATTCTGTGTATTACTTTTTCATGTAGCAGCTTATTCCTCGAGCTCCATAATGCCCAAATTGTAACTATGTGTTGTCTGTAATCACTGTATGTTGTGTGTTGAAAAAGATGTAAAAATCAATCGTAGAAACTATAGTCACTTACTATGCTAGGCCAGGAAACGTTTAGGGCGGACCAAATCACATTTGCGAATGAGCAATCCCTCGTAACATGCTCGATGTTTTCCGATCCTAAGCCGCACCTAGGACAAGTAGAATTAAAAACCACCTTCTTCTGCATTAAATTATGAAGAGTAGGGACATAATTCTTTGAAAACCTCCATGCTGTAATTTTCATTTTTAGAGGACACTCAGTACTCCAAATAAGTTGCTCGATGTTTTTAAATAATTAATTTTACCAAAAAATGTTGCATTAATTCTTGATAACAACTTATAATTAATCAAAAGTTCTTTGAAAGAAATACTAATAATCTTCATTAATCAATAAGAGTAGCACCATCCATTACAAATTGATTCATAGACTGAAAGTGTTTATTCAATGGGAAATAACAAACCCAGATTAGTTTTTGAAATATCAGTCTGAACTAATGATTAAAATTGGGTGCCAACTTTGATCATTTCTTTGAAGCGTGGATGTAAAGAGGGTTTAGAATGAATACATGCTTATCTTAAAAATCTGAATTTTATTTATTAGTTATTTATTTTTTAGTGCGTCACTCTAAAATTTTACTTGTAAAAATTTAAATTTCTTTTATTCGTTATTCATTTCACTGAGTGTGCCCACCCTAAAAATCTGAATTTTTTTTATTAGTTATCCATTTTACTAAGTGTGTTCACCTTGAAAAAAAAATTGTACGATCACGTATAAATAAAAAAAAAATATGTTATTAACATTTAATATATGTGTGTCCACCCTCAAAAAAAATCTGGATTAGCCACGGTTTTGAAGGAAATAATACTTGGGTTAGGTGCCTTGAATCAAAGAACAAATGATCTGTTGAGTCCAATTATTATATGAGAGCTAACCATTAAATTAATAAAACTAATATAGAAGTTTGTTTAACTTGCAAACAGAGAAACAAAACGCATAATCTGCCATAAAATGAGGCTATAACATTGTAATCAATAAAACAACATTAGACAAACAAAGATTTAGAATCTGGATTTAAAAGAGCAGAGGGTGGGAGAAAAGATAATTTGATGTGCAGTTAAAAGAATAGCAGAGGTAAAGGTGTTGAAGTAACCATAAAATACTTTGATTGTGTAAAGAATGTCAGAGATAAGATATTGGAGAAAATTAAACCAAAAACAAATAGTATCTGCATTTAATTTCCTCCAATTTTTACCTATGGCATATTCTTTTATTTTGAGTCCATTCTTCATGCTTTATGTACTGGAATAAGCATTGGAGGTGAGATATTGGAGGAAATTAAACCAAACATGATAAAAATAATAATAATCTAAGGGAATTGGTTTAATTCCCTCCAATTCTCACATACAATTCATTACTCTCTATCTCTGTATATGGGAATTGAACTCTCAAGTCTCAACTCCACCTTCCAAGTAGGGATGGCAATTTGATCCGAATCCGATCCGAATCCGATTCGATCTAAAGGAATTTATCCGATCCATATTCGATTGAAAAAAATTCGAATCCGAATCCGAGTAAAATGTCCGAGTCCTAATAGGAGATGGGTTGGATATGGATCATGCCAAGATCCGATCCGAATCCGAATCCGATCCATATCCGAGTCCGAATCAAAATATTTAGGGCTTTTAACCCCTTAAAACAAAATATATGTATAATATTTACATTAATATAGTGTAATATATTTATTTATACCATATGCATGTATAAATAAATATGAAAAAACAAATGCAAGATCAAGTCATAGATAAACAAACAATAAAATAAATACAATAGAGAACCAAATAAATATAAATATCAATGAATTACTAAAAATTAAGAAAGTTAATGAATGGAATAGTAAGTAATGTGCAATCGATAGATAAAATTATGATATATTATGCTAAAATTATGAATTAAAATAGAAAGCAAATTATAAGCATAAACAATAAACACAAAAAATTAAATGTAGTCAACAAAGAGATAAAAATGAACAAGTGTAGAATTAAATAGCATAAATTAAATGCGTAAGAAATTAAATATATAAAATTATGGACTGATTTGCACGAAAATAAAATTATTAGAGGATCAAAACACAATATACCCTAAAGACGCTAAAATTCGTGAATCTACCCCTCAGACTTAGGTCAAGACTAGGGATGACAATTTAATCCGAATCCAAAAACTCTGATATAAATGCGGTTGAAACAAATCCGAATCCGATCCGAAAAAATCCGATCCAAAAACAATCCGATCCAAATCCGTTTGAAAAAAATCCGAATCCAAATTCGAGAAAAATATCCGAGTCTGATTGTAACGGATTCGGACTTGGATTTTATACAATCCGATCCAATTCCGATCCATTGCCATCCCTACTTCCAAGATGCTTATATAGAGGAAGAAGAATAAAGGGGTTTTGAAGATGCACCAAAAATCTCGTGACCTTTGTTTGTTTTACTAACATGTGATTACTTCTCTTTTAACGCTCAAACATTAATTATATATTAAGATATTTTTATCTTTATTCTGGCTTAAATGAAAAATAAATACTTAAATTATATATATTTTTTTGAACTTTAGGTGTCTATATAGTTTTTTTATAAAAATAGGTGTCTAAAAGTTCAACCGTTACAATTTTAAGTGCCTGGCCGTTTAAAAAATCGTTGCACAATAAGAACGTGACACGTGGCATGTTTATAATTATTATAATATTAAAAAATAATAATTTAAAAAAATCAAAATTCTCAAAAAAGCCCCAAGTCCTTCATACTCAAAACCACAAAATTTTTAAATTGTCGTTGTTGTTGCCGTCGTCGGACACCACCAATATCGTTGCCGGAAGCTACCACCCATTTCTCCCAACAATCCATCGACGCCAATCGTTGTTAAGTGTGTCAATCGAACGTCGTTCGAATAGAACCATTCACGTTCACCGTCCAATTGGCACACCTCGCGTTAGTTACTGGCGATGGGTGGTTGGGAGAAATGGGTGACTGCCTCCGATGACGAAAGCGACAACGATTTGGAGAATTTGTAGTTTTGGGTATTAGAAATTTAGGACTTTTTTTGGAATTTTGAGTTTTTTTTTCTTCAAAAAATTATATATTTTTTAATTTTTTAATAATAATAATAATAAAGCATGACACGTGTCATATTCTTATTGAGTAACTATTTTTTTAAACGGTCGCACACTTAAAGTTGTAACGATTTAAACTTAAATTGAAACGGTTAAAACTTTAGGCACTTAAAATTATAACGGTTGAAACTTTAGGCACCTATTTTTTTAAAAAAAAAATATTTTAGACACCTAAAGTTTAAAAAATATAGTTTGGACACTTTTTCATTCAAGCCTTCTTTTATTTATATATATATATATATATATATATATATATATATATATATAATTTAAGTTTGGATTAGGCTGAGTCAACCTAAATTTAAGAAATTTATGACATAATAGGTAGAAAATCCAACTTATAAACAAGTCAACTTATATAATAGATTAAGTTAATCGCTTTTTTATTTATGAAATTAGTAATCATTTTTATAATAAATTTATGATATATAAATGTACAAATATTTTATTCATTAGTTAAGATAATACACCGAACTAACCGAATTGAGTTGATTTCGTTATTTCGATTATAAATCATGATGATCAATTATTAATTATTTTTCGCGGAAAATAAAATCGAAAACTCACTTTTAACATTGTGGGGGGAGTGCAATTAATTATTGATTACTCATCCATTCTCGTACATTATCGATAATAATGTTTTTAAATTATTATTTTGACAAAAAAAATGTTACTTTAATTCTTGATATCAACTTAATAAGTTAAAAGTTCTGTGTAACACCCGTGTTTTGGGGCTAGGAGTTAGCCGGGTTTATAGTTCGAGTCATTAAATCAAATTAAATCAATTCAACTTAAATAAACACCTATTTGAGCTTTAGTAAAAAGGGGAGGGACATATATTGTAATTTGACCCAAAAGTCTTTAAAAGCAAGACAACTATAAAACAAAAGTTGTCATCTTCTTCATTAAACCCTTTCCAACGTTAAAAAGGGGGTAGACTCCATTTCCAAAACCTCTCAAAGCTAGTTACTATTCCATTGGATATCTTCATCATTTCAAGGTGTTTTTGAAAGGTAAACATGTTTTCTTACTCTCCTCTTTACCCTCTATCTACCTATGGTCTTGGATTTCAAAAACATGGACTTTTAAAATGTTAGGGTTTTACTAAAAGCTTGGGTTTTTATGAGATTTTCATTTTATTTTGATAAATTGAGTTGGAGTTTTGTTTACTCATGCTAAAATACACATTATATGTTAATTTGGTTGGATTTTGATAAAAATCCGAAGTGAGTTCTTAGACCCATTTTTGAGTTGTCAAAAACTCCATTTTTGGAGGGTTTTAGGAGGGTGATTTGGGACATTTTGGAGGTCATTTGGGTGATTGAAAATGAAAATTTCAGCAAGGTTTTAGGGGAGCACGAAAATTGGGATTTTAGGAGATTATGTGGTTTGGGAATTTGTGGAATTTAGCTTGTGTTTGTAAAGTAAGTTGATGGTTGAGTTTAGCATTGAATTGTGAAGTAATGTATATGTTTTGGCTTGGCTAGAAGCAAGAGGAGTCGTTGAAGGAGCTTTGAGACCGAATCCGGATTCGTAGGAGTATCGCTTGGTAGCTAAGGAAGGGCGGTGAGTGGTTTCAAACTTGATTTAAAGTTTGGTTCGAGTATGTGTAGTGTGTGTGTGTAAGTGTGCTTGGTAGGCCACTTCCTTTTAACTCAAGTAGTTAAATTGACCTTTGTTCTCCTTAAATGCTAATGTGCATGTTGACTATGCTCTTGTGCTTGTGGTTAATTGGTGCTTGTATATTCATGAAGTGTATATGTATGTGATGAGCATGGAGTGTGGTTGATGATATATATGATGTGGTTATAATAATTGGCACTAATTAAATTACCGGTTGTAAATGATCGATCATTAGGATTAGTGTGCACACAAATTGAGTCAAAACGTACGTGGCCTTGATGGCGTTAAGTCATCAAGGAGGAGTACAGTGATGTAATATTCCACCGGAAGCTTTTATATATTTCTACGGGATGATGAGTGGAATCCCATCCGTAGGGCATGTGGCGATGAGTGGAATCCCACACATGCAAGGTCCGGTGATGAGTGTAATCCCACCAAGGTAAAGTTTTGTTGAGGTTTAAATCCGCACAATCGGGGTAATTTAAAGTGGCCAATTAACTTGTTCATAATATTGTGATATGTGATGTTGAGTTATGATTGTTGATTATTGATGCTAGATGCTTAGTATGAAGTAAGATGCCATACTATGCCACTTGAAAGACTAGCTAGGTCTACTTGATTTTATGTCAATGCTTGATATATGTGAGACTAGGATTTACATGCTTGAAGCCTGCATTGTTGATGTTTTTCGTTTTAGAGCACCCTCGCTAAGCTTATAGCTTACGCTCTCAATGTTCAACAATGCAGATCATTAGCGTGGTGTTAGCTCGAGGCAAGCCAAGAAGGGCTTCCAAGTTTGTGACTCAAGTACGGTGGTGATTTTGTATTAGTTAGCAATGTGGCAAGGGTTGTGTATGAGCTTGTATGACTCATTTATATGTGTTGATGTTGGTTTGACTATGGTTTGTAAGCATGATATGCTATGTTGAATGTTGTATGTGTTAGCATGTCTTTAGTTGTTTAGGTTGCCTTGATGTGGGTGTAAACCTCTTATATGCTTATCATGTGCCTTTTAAAGCCTTTGAGTTCCTTGTATGACCTTGAATGTTGAAATGCCTTTTGTTGGAATGCCATGCTTGAAAGCTTATGTTGCTTGTATGGTTTGTGTATCACCTTGTGTTGGTTTGTGCCTTTGGTTTCATGTTAAAGCATGCTTTTATGTTTGGTTTGCCTTAGGATTGATGTTAGTGTGTTGGTTGGGGTTTTAGAGGGATTTAAGGGCTTCCTTGTGCCTTAAATCAGCTCAAACCTGCAAGTTCGTAGCAGGGGTATCGATACGGTTGGTCCCGTATCGATACGGCCTTCTTGTTCCAGGCCATACGTTTCGATACGCGGGGAGACGTATCGATACCTTTTTGGACACTGGGGTTACTGTTCAACTTGGTATCGATACCGGTCTTTGGCGTATCGGTACGGTCATCTTAGCGTTGACCGTGAGAAGTCAACCGTTGAGGAGGGTATCGACACACTCCTTGGGTGTATCGATATGGTCTCTACGGGTTGACTCTGACCAGTTGACCTAGTCAAGGGGTATCGATACACCCCTTAAGTGTATCGATACCGCCTGCAGTTTAAGTGTAAAATTAGGCTGTAATATGTTGGGTTGAGTTCGTTTGTTTGTTTCGTAAATGTTGTTCCGCTGTATGATCACATAGGATTAAATACTCATCTAGACAAGATTTAAAATGAAAAAAATTGGGTTGCTAACCGAGGGGGAATCCTTAAGGGGGTTTTCACTCGGTTTTCCCCGTGTGGCCCACTCGGACCGATCATCCGGCCAGACCGGGACGAGGGGGTTACATTCTGCGACCAAATACTAATAATCTTCATTAATCAATACGAATGACATTATTCATTACAATTTGATAAATAGGTTGAGGGTGATGAATATATATTATAAATTAGTTTAAATAAAAAATTATTAGGCTAAACCAATCAAAAAATTAAAAATATATAATTTAAAAAAAATCAAAATTCTCAAAAAACCCTAAATCCTTCATACTCAAAACCACAAAATTTTCAAATTGTTGTCGATGTTGCCATCGTCGGACACCACTAATGCCGTTGTCGGAGGCTACCACCCATTTTTCCCAACAACCCATCGACGTCAACCGTTGTTAAGTGTGTCAATCGAACGTCGTTCGAATAGAACCATTCACGTTCACCGTCCAATTGGCACACCTCGCGTTAGTTACCGGCGATGGGTGGTTGGGAGAAATGGGTGGCTGCCTCCGATGACGAAAGCGACGACAATTTGGAGAATTTGTAGTTTTGGGTATTAGAAATTTAGGACTTTTTTGGAAATTTTGAGATTTTTTCTTCAAAAAATTATATTCTTTTTTTATTTTTTAATAATAATAATAATAAAGCATGACACATGTCATATTCTTATTGAGTAACTATTTTTTTAAATGGTCGCGGGCTTAAAATTATAACGGTTTAAACTTAAATTGAAACGACTGAAACTTTAGGCACTTAAAATTATAACGGCTGAAACTTTAAACACCTATTTTTTTCAAAAAAAATACTTTAGACACCTACAGTTTAAAAACGTATAGTTTGTACACTTTTTCATTTAAGCCTTCTTTATATATATATATATATATATATATATATATATATATATATATATAATTTAAGTTTGGGTTAGGCTGAGTCAAACTAAATTTAAGAAATTTATGACATAGTAGGTAGAAAATCCAACTTATAAACAAGTCAACTTATAAAATAGATTAAGATAATCGATTTTTTATTTATAAAATTAGTAATCGTTTTTATAATAAATTTATGATATATAAATGTACAAATATTTTATTCATTAGTTAAGATAATACACCGAACTAACCGAATTGAGTTGGTTCCGTTATTTCGGTTATAAATCATGATTATCAATTATTGAATATTTTTCGCGGAAAATAAAATAGAAAACTCACTTTTAACATTGTGGGGGGAGTGAAATTAATTATTGATTACTCATCCATTCTCGTACATTATCGATAATAATGTTTTTAAATTATTATTTTGACCAAAAAGATGTTACTTTAATTAGGACGAAATACTAATAATCTTCATTAATCTTCATTAATCAATACGAATGACATCATTCATTACAATTTGATGAATAGGTTGAGGGTGATGAATATATATTATGATTTAGTTTAAATAAAAAAATTATTAGGCTGAACTAATCTAAATTCTAATTTATTTTATTCATATATAAATGGGTAAACTATACTAATGACCACCGAACTATAGGGTTGGTGTCGATTTAACCACTATATTTTCAATTGTGTTAAATATACCACATAACTATTTAATTGGTTGCAATGTAGCCAAATGCCGTTAAAAACGGAAAAGTTGACGGGCTGTTAAAATAATTGGTATAATTACAAATTTGGTCCCTTTTATCTATACAATCTATCAATTTGATCATAATTTTAATTTAATAAAAATTTATATATTTTAATAAGGTGCCTTATCACCACCTTATTGGTTGATTTTAATTAATTTTATTTAACTAAACTAATTAATTTTCCCCCTCCAATCAGGGTGACACGTGTCACCACCTGATTGGAATAGGAAAAATGAAAACCAAGAAACCGCTCTTGGTAGGAATCAAACCTGGGACCTTAGGGGAGTAGTGCTCAAGTTTGCCACTAAGCCAAACATATACTTATGATATACAATATTAATAATAATATATGTGTTATACAATTGGAGAGAAAAAAGCTAACAATATACTTACCCTTGGTAGGATTTGAACCTGGGAATCTTTGGTAGGATTCAACGTGAATCATTCGATTGGGATAAGTTGTTTTGCATGCTAATTTGCAGTCTGTGTAATCGGGTGTTAGTGTTTTTTGATTCTTTCCCCTCTGCTGGGTTGGGGAAGACTGAACTACACTTCTTGTCTAATACATACTTGCATCATATAAGCAGGCAACAATTTCTGGACCCGGGTGAATCTGTCCTTATGATCTCGATGGTGAAGAAATTACAGAAGTTATCAAGCAAGAAAGTCCAGCTTATCCTCACCAACAAACCGAAATTGATGTACATCAATCCTTCGGAATTGGTCGTGAAAGGGAACATTATTTTGTCCAACAATTCTAATGACCTAAGTGTCCAGGCCGCAACTCCGTCACAGTTCAAGATCGTTACTGTAAGTTTATGAGATCGTTGTAGCAATGCATGATTTTCTACTTGTTTTGTTGTTTTACTTTCTAATCAGTGTTTCTGGTGCTTCAGCCGACAAAGGTATTGTCATTTGAAGATGCAAAACAAAGAGCATTTCAATGGAAAGATGCGATCGAGAGCCTTCAAAAACTGGTGAAGTGATTGTCAATCGTTGCCACGAAGCTCATTCTATCGACATTATGATATTATTTCTTGAAAGCGGAACCGGGTTCTCGGATTCTGCTGTGTTGGAGTTCTGGTAACTTCTGGTTCGTAGCAAGCTTTCGTGTTTCAAACCTTGCGTGCAGCGGCAAAGCCAGAAATGTTGATAATCGATAAGGATATTTGTATGAATTAGACATGCCCATAGTAAGGCTCATACTTAGCAAAGATATTTTCAAATTAGACATAGTATTGACTGCTTGAATTAACATTTAGGAAAAATAAAACAAGTGCTCTATTTCTAGTAGATTTTGTAATTAATTAGCTTCAGTTTTTGACCGTATTAACATTTAGGGTGCGTTTGGTTTAGTGGCAAATGCGTGTTATTCCCTTAAGGTTTTAGGTTCAATTCCTACCAAGAGCGGTTCTTTGATTTTCATTTTTCCTACTCCAATCAGGGTGACACGTGTCACCACCTTATTGGGGGATTTTAATTAAAATAAATAAATTTTTATTAGATTAAAATTAGGATCAGATTGATAGATTGTATAGATAAAAGGGACCAAATTTATAATTATACCAATTATTTTTAACAGCCCCGTCAACTTTTCCGTTTTTTTAACGGTAGGTGGCTACATTAGAACCAATTAAAGAGTTATGTGGTATATTTAACACAACTAAAAATATAGTGGTCAAATCGAAACCAACCCCATAGTTCGGTGGTCATTAGTATAGTTTACCCTATATAAAATAATATATCTCGTGAACAAGTCAATTTATAAAATAATTTTAAATTTATGGAATGAATAACCAACTTATAATATATAATAAATGGATAAATATTCTATACACATGCAGTGGAAACTGAAAGTTTCCACAAGCGCCTTAGTTTTAGGGTATAGGGAGTTAGTTTAGGGTATAAGGTTTAGGGGTTTAGGTGTAGGGGGTTAGAATTTAGGGATAGTTGTTTCAATTTAAGGTTTAGAGTTATAATTTAGGGTTTATAGGTTAAAACCTAAATCCTCACCATATTACCCTAAAAACTAAACCCTAACCTATAAACCTTAACTTATAATCGTAAACCTTAAATTAAAACAACTATCTATAAATTCTAAACCCCTACACATAAACCTCTAAACCCTATACCCTAAACTAACTTCCTATAGCCTAAAACTAAGGCGCTTGTGGAAACTTTCAGTTTTCACCGCCAGTGTATAAGATATTAATTCATAATAAATAAGTAAATCTTTTATTCATTAATCTAGATACCATACCGAATTAAGTTATTTCATTACAAATTATGATGGATCAATTATTTATTACTTTTCATCAAAAGTCATTTTTTTTTGGGTTAAAATAGGATTTTATGCTGCAATATTGCTCTGACATTTTTTATTTTATGGATTATTTTTGAAAAGGAGAACTATTATTAATAGTTCACATATGAAACACAGATGAATATTAAAGCGAATTTCATTAAAAAATCTCTCTAATCTTAAGCGGAGGAAAATAGTGCACGTTAAATGCATACTACTACACAAATCTGGATAACATCACTAGTCTCAAGCCATCATTACTACACAAGTTGGATAACAGAAACCACTGAGAACAAAGTGCATAGATGTTGCTTGCATATAGTGTACTATAAATGATACACAAATATGGTGCAAGTATACACGTCGAACGAGTAATAAAGTGATGAGTGGGTCACGTCTCCACATGGATTGAAGGTATTCACGGTTGATGTAATAATAAAGATTGAACTTTTTGCAGATGACAATGCTATAGTAAAAGAGATGATGTAAAGTAATGTTGAAGCAAGAGAGAGCAGAGAAAGATGAGATAACAATATGATGAACATGTCCCCTTTCGTATGCGAAACTCACTACGGAATGACTGGCTGGAAATGATGGACAACCTAACTTAAGCTTCTTAACGACACTAAGGCTCTTCAGCTATCTTCTATGCTAGGCGGGATTTGCTAAAAGTGCTTGTTGAGTGCATAAAAGTTCTACATTTTACCCCTCATTTACCCATATTTTTGCTGCACTCAAGCATGATTAGTTGCATTTAGAATAGATTTTTGCATACACATCACAATTAGATAAAACTGCACAAATGCTGCTGATTTTGGTCACTTTTTGCAGGTATCTGCCGCAGCAGCGTCCAGGGCAACAAAAAGAAGCAGAGGCGAGTTGCGGAGCTGGAGTTGAAGGACGTAGAACATCATATGTCGTGACATCTGCCGTGGCAGAGATGACGACAACAAGGACAATGTGGTGGAAAACGAAGTGGAGCTCGACAGATAGAGGATTTCAAGTCGGTTTGTCGTGAACTACTCCCATATTTTTCTGAGCCCTGTAGCAGAAGGAAGGCCATGCCCAAAGTTCAAGGAAGAAAGTCAAAGCAAGAAACGAGGACGAATTAAAGACATCTACTCAGAAGATTTAGTCTTTAATAGAGTTGTACTTTAATTTAAACTTGTATTCTTGCCATATTAGAAAACTTGGACCCAAGGCCTATATAAAGGCATGTAATTCGATCTAGAGAGGGATATCTAGCTCCTAGCTGTCTTCCCCCAAAACCCTAGTCGTTTCTCTCTCTCCATCATATTTTAAACTTCCCTTAGGGCTAAGGGTTGATCTTGTAAAGTAGTTGTAAGGATTGTATTGTTACCACATTCAAATGTTTCTAAGGTAAATATTGCTAAGGCAAATATTGTTGTGAGAAATATTGCCAGGGAAAATGTAGTGGAAGTCAAAAATGACTTCAAGAAAACAAACCATAGACAAGGTCTTATCTAAGACCAAAAGGGCAGTGTGTTCAAGAAGCAAGATTTCATGAGAAATACTTCAATTACCATAAGATGAGGAATAAGTCTACAAAATATAGACTTCTAAACGATGTCAATGTTAATGACATAACAATTGACATGGCAAAATAATGTTGAAGGAATACATTTATTACCTTTATTGACGATAAAAAGTGTTATGTGCATTTGCTTAAAAAATTGAAGTTATAGAGAAAATCGTTATCTATAAGCATGGTGTTGAAACTCAAACTTAATTAAGGGATTAAGATGAGGAGAAGCCCTACATGAGTAACGTTGGTACCATAATGTGTTTAACATGTGGGGGAAGTTGTTAAATCAACTAATTATCTTTTAAATAAGATTTCCCACAACAAAAGAAACAAGACATCATATGAGTTATGAAAGGTAATTAAACCTTCCTACAACAACTTGAAAATGTGGGGTGTCTTGCAAAGGTAATGACCTTATTACTAAAGCGAATGGAAATAGATCCCCAAAATGGTGGATTGTATTTCTATTAGCAACGAATATCAATTTCTTGTGTATGAATCGAAGAACCCTGAAATTCACAAGAATACGATAATAGAATCCAATAATGCCTCTTTCTTTGAAAATGCATTCCCTTGTAAAACTAGGAAAATTGGTCAAAGTTCAATGAAATGAACTTCGGAGACTATCGATAAAGATGGCTCAATTGACCAACAAGGGGTTGAGCTTGAAAAAGAACCACAAAGAAGTAAACGAGAAAGGGTATAAAAATTCTTTAAATCAAAATTTTCTTACCTTTATGCTAGAGGTTGAACCTCTAACATATACATTCATATGAAGGCACCTTATGGAGGGATTCCATTAAGAGTAAAATTGATTCCATCATGCAAAACCATATGTGGGAATTAGTGAGTTCTAAATGGATTTTCAAACGGAAAATGAAAGCAGATGGAACAATTGATAAGTACAAGGCCAAATTGGTAATAAAAGGTTACCGAAAAAAGGAAGGCCTTGACTATTTCAATACATACTCTCATGTATCAAGAATAACCTCTATAAGGATGATACTTGCAATTGTCGCTTTGCGAAATCTAGAAGTACATCAAATAGATGTTAAAACAGTTTTCCTAAATAGAAATTTTGATGAGAAATATACATGGAACAACCTGAGGGTCATGTAGTTTCAAGTCAATAGAAGAAAGTTTTTAGATTGGTGAGGTCCTTATATAGTCTTAAACAAACACCAAAGTAAAGACATGAGAAGTTTGATAATGTCATGATGACAAACGACTTCAAGATAAATGAGTGTGACAAATGTGTATATGTCAAAACTACTAAGATTGGATATATTATTCTATGTTTGTATGTTGATAACATACTCATTGTTGGAAGAAACAATGAAATGGCAAACATACCAAAGACTTGTCAAATTCAAGATTGACATGAAAAATATGAGATTAACAGATTTGATTTTGGGCATCCAAATCAAACGGTCTCTTGAAGGTCTCATATTAACGTAGTCACACTACATGGACAAGAGAAGTTTGGAAAGGATGTTTTCGGCATAGCTAGAACTCCAATAAATACATGTCAACATTTTTCCAAGAACAAAGACCAAAGTGTTGACCAAGTGGAATATGCAAGGGTCATAGGCAGTTTAATATACCTCACGAGCTGCTCTAGACCGGATATTACTTTTATTGTGAGTAGTTCAAGCATATTCACAAGCAATCCAATTGAAAACCACTGGAAAGATTGTGATGGTACTGAGATATCTTAGATATACTCTAAACTATGGATTGTATTATTCCAGAAATCATACTATTGAGAATAATACTCTAATGCAGTTGGATATTTGATATTCAAGATACCAAAGGCACAAGTGAATATGTCTTCACATTAAGAAGAGGAACTGTGTCATGAAAATCCTCAAGACAAACGGTTATAACCAGATCCACAATGGAATCTGAGTTTGTAGCTCTAGACTATTATGGAGAAGAAGTCAAATGGCTTCAGAAATTTCTTGGAGGATATTCCTGAACGGCTAAATACAGTGCCCACAATGTGCATACATTGTGATGACCAAGCGAAAATTGGTAGAGCATAGAGCTTGTGTATAATGGGAAGCCGAGACATATGCGTCGTCGACATAATACCGTTAGACAACTGATCTCAAATGAAGTTATCTCTATTGATTTTGTGAAATCAAAGGATAACGTTGCGGATCCACCCACCAAAGGGTTAAATCGAGATCAAGTTGAGAAAACATTGAAAGGAATGAGACTAAAGCCCAGGAAAATTTAAGGCGCTATGTGAAGGAAAAGCCTACCTAGTTGACTAGAGATCCCAAGATCTAGGTTCAAAGGGACAACCTAATTGCATAAACTTGTGCGGTCATTGTTGGGGTTCTTATACCCAAGTCCATTCCTATGATGTAAACAATGATCAAAGTGGTTTAGGCTAAGCAATGTTTTTAATGACCATTGTGTGCTTTGGTGAGTCAAGAAAAATAAGTCACATATGTGAGAGCGAAGTGGGGCCGCTTCAAGAAGACTATTGGGCACAATTCTTTCAAACTCTTGCAGAACCAGGCAATGTCCACAGCCATATGGGCATACCCATGAGAACTAATACTCTTGTCAGAAAGGTAGTTGTGTGAAGTATATCATCGTTTCACAAACGACAGACAGTTTAAAGACATCACGTCTACTAATAAGCCAGTAAAGTAAATATACTTTCATAAGGGAAGGTTCAAGGGTGCACACCTACCTATCCTATACAGCTATCGATCGTAGAATCTATCACCACATCGAGTCAAAATGTTTTTGATTAAATCAATTTCATTCATGTGGGGGATTGTTGGAAAAATTTGATAATTTTGGAGCTTTGAATGAGAAATTAATTCAAATGTTATTGAGGAAAATGCGGAACCAATTGTTGGTTCGTAAATGTGCAGACATGGGTAACGCAAATGTCTGAACCTGTCTGGTCCTCTGTGGGCCTGCATATATTTTGACCTAAATTTAAAATATTTTTTCCTCAAATAAGAGCATATATTTTCCAAATTTTATCTTAGAATTAAAAGGGTAAATATTGAAAGTTACCTTTAATTCAAATAGTAATTTTGGAAATTGCTCTATAGAATGATCAATTAATTCTCAATATTTAATGCTCTATTAGGTCAAAATTTCCACTTATACCCTCATGAAACTCCTATAAATAGGGAGTAAACCTTTTAGGTTTTACACAACTCAATACCACATAAAAATTTTATTATTTTGCCTTGTGGATTTTACAAGTGGTTTTCGGTGGTAGGCGAAGACAGGGGTCGGTTCGTGATCTCCACAGTAGTGCAACTGTGGCTGATTATCTATTGTTGTATCATGTGAGATAGACGACCAACGAGCTCGAGCACCATAGGAGTGGCCAAAAATTTGTCTTAAGGAAATTACGTTCGTGCAAGTCTCAACACGTTTTCTTTCGGTTTTCGTTTCAAATTAGTTTGAATTACATATTGTTGTATCTAATTTATTTCTTGTTCGTTCAATATCAATTTTAGGCTCGATATCCTTCAACCAAAATGCTTTCCAAGTTATGGGAAAGTTTGTGTTTTGGTTGTTTTGGTGGAAGCAAAAAGATAAACAAAAGACCCAAGGATTTATAGTGGTTCGGCCTTCTAAAAAGAACCTACATCCACTATCTTAGCTCCCACTAAGGATTTTCAACCAATATCCACTAGATATTCTTCCCCTTTTATTGGTTTAGGTGGAAACTGTTACAATCCTAGACTCAACATAAGTCTAGCAACCAAAACTCACAACCCGAGCTTTGTGAATACTCTTAAGCAAGAGAAAATCTAGCAAACTTGAAAAGCCTCATAAGGTGGATAGTTTTCACTATTTAACTCACTCACCCTAACCTAAACACTTGAGCAAATGTGATAACTTAGGCTCACAAGTGTTGTCTATACAAAGAATGAACAATAAAGCACTAAGACAAATCTTTGATCATATTATTGTTGAAAATTGAAGTATTAGTCTTCCATGGGTGCTTGGAGGTCACGTTTACACTCCCAATTGAGCTTCTAGCCATTGTAGACTGTTGGGATTGAATCAGAGACGTTGGGGTGCATTTTTCCAACATTCATTGTTGTTTTGGAGCTTAGCGTATCGATACTCGAATGACCGTATCGATACGGTCCTCATCAGGGACTAGTCGTTGAGCTCTTCCAGTTAACACGTAATAATACGCTTTCGAGCGTATCGATACGGCCTGCATTTCAAATAGTCGTTGGGAAAATGACCATTGTGAGCAATTAAGGCGTATCGGTACGCGAACTAGCCTTTGAGAGGTTTTAAAGCACTCCGTATGGATACAACAAAAGCGTATTGGTACGGGTTTTGGCTACTAGAATTTCGCTTTTAGCTAAAACCTAAAGCGTATCGATACGATATATATATACTGTATCGGTACAGTGACATTAAAATCATAGGTTTGACTACTTTAAAAACATTTTAAGTTATTCCAAACCCTTGTAAAAACCCTTAAACATATTTTCAAGTTGTTTGGACATAGAAAAAAAATTTGAAATATTTTTTAATTTAGTCCAAATCGATTTTCCAATTATTATATCAACACATATAACTTAACAATCTCCCACTTTTTTATATAATAAAACAACTTGAAAAATTGTTTGTGATTCCTCCCCTTTGTAAAATAATTTTTGAATAAGAGACATATTTTTTTAAATTTGAAGCTCCCCCTTATTCTCACTTGAAAATCAATTGTTTAAACTATTTCTCCCCTTTTTGTTATATCTAAAAGAATTTAAAAGACTTTAAGTTCAAAACAACATAGGAGGTTAAAAATTGTTGACACAAATAAGAATTTTGGTTTTAAAATTGGCTCCCTCTTACTCAAGCATCAATAAGTGTTAGTTCAAAAAATATGATAATCTAGTTGAAAAAAAAATAAATCAAATTAAATAAAAGAAAAGAAAATCAACTAGATTTTACCACACTTGAACCCAAGGAAGGATGTGAAGACTACTTTCTTCAGGTGTCTTTCCTTGTGTGTATGGAGCTCCCCCTCAATATTTGAGTTGTTGATCATTCTCTATCACACTTCAAGTAAGACAATCATGTATTTTTTGTATCCAAATTGCTTTGGATCCATAGACGTTAGAAGCACAAAAATTAGTCCCCTCAGGAATCTATTTTGCAATTTCATCATTTTTAGTTGAAGTACTTAGTCCTTTTGGGACCCAAATACTTCTAAAAACTTTGACATTAAAAAATATAGGGGCACTAGATTGTCTCACATAAAAATTTGAAATTCTCAAATTGTGTTTCTTTTGAAGTTCATTGAAAATCAAATCTTTTTCTTTCTTAAGATCATCATTTTCCTTTTGATGATCTTTTTCAATTGTTTGAAGAAATTCTTGTAAACTTGAAACTTTAAGTTCAAAGTCTTTGATTTTTGTTTTAAACTCTAAATTGGTTTTAGAAAGCAAATCATTTTCGGTTTTTAATTTTGAAATCAATTTCTTTTTTTTCAAAAATAAAGCTTTAAATTAAAAAACCAATTCATCATAAGCTTCTTGCAATTCATCAAACGAATATGAATTAGATTAGATGAATTGTAAGCTATCTTTCCCTCTTGGAGGGCCATAAAGCATATGTGGGCTACCTCATCATTGGTGGAGTCTTCATCACTCCAAGTGTCCACATATGTTATCTTTGAAGCTGATCTTTTTTTGTTGCTCTTGTGGGAATCGTTCATCTTCTTCTTCGATTCATGTTTGGATTTAGCCATTTTGCTCTTCATGAATCATGTGAATTTCTTGAATAGATGAACCATCTATTCATCTTCATTTTCCTCCTCGTTTGATTCTTCATGTTGGCATTTGGAGGAATTGAGAACAACGACATTCGTGTTAACGCCTAGCTCCATGATTTTCTTCTTCCCCATCTTCTTTATCTCTTCATTCTTCTTCGTCTCCTCTTCTTTTCCTTTCTTCATGATTTCATGAGTGAGAAGAGACCCATAGAGTTCATCTAGCTTTAAAGTATTGAGATTCTTGGCTTCAATGATGGCGGTCTCCTTTGAGTCCCATGACTCGGGAAGAGAATAGAGAAGCTCTCGGATAAGCTTGTCTTACGGAATGATTTCCCCATAGCCTTTGAGTCAATTTGTGATGATGGAGAATGTATCGAACATTTTCGTGATGTCTTCATTCGGTTCTATCTTGAAGTTCTCATACTTGAGGTTGAGAAGATCGATCTTGGTCTTCTTTACTTCACTGGTTCCTTCGTATGTGACTTCAAGCATGTCTCATACCTCCTTGGCATCTTCACAAGAAGACATCTTCTCATAAATGTTGGGGCTAAATGCACAAGAGATAATGTGTAAAGCCTTGCAATTTAGCTCCATCTTCTTGCGATCATCCGCATTCCATTCCACCTTGCATCTTTGTGGCACGTACGGACCATCTTCAACAACGTCATAAAGCTTGTAATATTTCGTGATGAAGAACATCTTTATTGTCTTCAAATAAGCATAGTTGGTCCTATCAAAGAAATATGGCTTGTCGATGGATTATGCCATTTAACCGATTGATTGAATTTATGTATTGAGCTTCCCAGATCATCTCAATAGGATGTTAATCCTCTTCAATTGAGCCTTGTTCTGATACCAATTTTTAGGCTCGATATCCTTCAACCGAAATGCTTGCCAAGTTATGGAGAAGTTTTTGTTTTGGATGCTTTTGGTGGAAGCAAAAAGATAAACAAAAGACGTAAGGATTTATAGTGGTTCGGCCTTCTGACAAGCACCTACATCTACTACCTTAGCTCACACTAAGGATTTTTAACCAATATTCGCTAGATATTCTTCCCCTTTTACCGGTTTAGGAGACAACTATTACAATCCTAGACTCAACCCAACTCTAGCAACCAAAGCTCACAAATCGAGCTTTGGGAACACTCTTAAGCAAGAGAAAATCTAACAAACTTGAAAACTCTCACAAGGTGGATAGTTTGCACTATTTAGCTCACTTACCCAAACCTAAACATTTGAGCAAATGTGACAATTTAGGCTCACAAGTGTTGTCTATACAAAGAATGTACAATAAAGCACTAAGACATATCTTTGATCATATTGTTGTTGACAATTGAAGCATTAATCTTCCATGGATGATTGGAGGTCTCTTTTATACTCCCAACTGAGCTTCTAGCCGTTGTGGACCGTTGAGATTGAATTGGAGCCGTTGGGGTGCATTTTTTCAGCATTCATTGCTGTTTTGGAGCTTAGCGTATCGATACTCGAATGACCGTATCGATACGGTCCTCATCAGGAACTAGTCGTTGAGCTCTTCCAGTTAACGCGTAACAATACACTTTCGAGCATATTGGTACGGCCTGCATTTCAAATAGCCGTTTGGGAAATGACCATTGGAAGTGGTTAAGGCGTATCGGTACGCGATACAACTGTATCTGTACGCGAACTAGCCTTTGAGAGGTTTTAAAGCACTCCATATGTATACAACAAAAGCGTATTGGTACAAGTTTTGGCTACTGGAATTCCCCTTTTAGCTAAAACCTAAAGCGTATTGATACAGTATATACCATATTAGCATGGTGACATTAAAATCATAGGTTTGGCTACTTTAAAAACATTTTAAGATATTCCAAACTCTTGTAAAAACCCTTAAACATATTTTAAGTTGTTTGGACTTACAACCCATTTTGAAATCTTTTTCAATTTAGTCCAATTCAAATTTTCAATTATTATATCAAAACATATATCTTAACAATCAATATAATATTTCTAATTTGTTGATTATATTATGTCTTGGATTAACGATTTTCTAACATTTTGTTTTTCTGCTTTGATTGTTTTAGTTTTTATTAGTTTCAGTTATAGATCGTTTGACTTTGTGCATGTAATTTCTGGGCGGGTTTTTTGGATAAAAAAACTTCTACCCTAAAACCTTTTCGGTGCCCTTTTTCTGTGCCCTTTTTTGGATAACTATTTTGACCAAAAAATATTACATTAATTCTTGATATTAACTTAATTAGTAAAATGTTCTTTGAAGGAAATACTAATAATCTTCATTAATGAATATATGATTTTTTTTTGAAAGGATGCTCGTATGATTATAAGGATGAAATCATACATAGAAGGGAAAAGACACAAGCCTCGTTATAAAACTTCCCTAAAACTTAAATAGAGGGAAAAAAAGTGTAACGTGTCGATACCAAATTTGATGAATAAGCTGAGGGCGGTGAATGTATTTTATAATTTAATTTAGTAAAAATGTTTTTATTAGGCTGAACTAATTTAAATAGTAAATTTTTATTCATACGATAAATAGTCTAACTCATGAATAAATTGATTTTCAAAATAGAATTTTGATTTATGAAATGAATAACCAATTTATAATATATAATAAATATGTAAATATTTTATTCATTAATCTAGATAACATACCAAACCAACCGAATTAAGTTATTCCGCTATAAAATGATGATCAATTATTGATTACTTTTCATCTAAAATCATTTCTTTGGGTTAAAATAGGTTTTTCTGCAATATTGCTCTCACTACAACAAAATAGTTCTTTAGCGGCGTTTTTTAACTCTATAGTGGAGTTTTTTAGCGCCGCTAAAATCTTTTCTCGATGCTTAAAAAAGCGCCGCAAGAAATGCCGCTTAAAGCAGCGCCACAATAGTTCACAGCATTTTTTGGTAAAACCGCCGCAAAAAGTCGAGATCTATAGCAACGTTTGTAAATACAAACACCACAAATAAGTGTTCTTTAGTGGCATTTACTTTTGCAAACGCCGCAAAAAGTCAAGTTCTGTAGCGGCGTTTGTGTTTACAAACGCCACAAATAAGTGTTCTATAGTGGCGTTTTATATTTCAAACGCCGCGAAAGCCTGACCTTTAGTGGCGTTTTATTTTTCAAACGCCGCAATAGCTTAACTTTTAGTGGTGTTTTGTTTTTCAAACGTTGGTAAGCTTGATTGTAAGGAAAATAAAATAATAATAAAAAATAAATTTTCTCTATTTCTCTTTCATCAAAAAAATGTAAATTATAGATTCAAAATATTTGTTAAAAAAATATTTATTTCATCCCAAAAATTTATTGTCACAATTAACTTAAAATATTGGTTAAACAAAATATTTATTTCATTACAAAAAGTACAACCATCAATATGCCTTCAACAGATGAACTCTTCTACTTCAAGGTGGAAAAAACACTTAATCGTGTAGCACCACCACCGGGAACAAGCTTCAGATTCTTGATTATGTTTCTTGAAACGAACATGGCATCCTGTAATTGAAACAAGTTTTAGAACTTTATACCATAATATATAAAAGTAGAATATTAAGGTCCTAAATGCTCATTCTTAAAGTCAAATTTTATCATGTAAATTGGGGTGCCATTTTTCAAATAGTTAATAATGTTGCCAAAAAAAACAAGAGTCAAGTAATTGGAAATTTCCTAGCAGACACCCCTGCAATGAATAACATGTTCTCCAATGATATAAAACCACCACCCCTGCAAGATAAATCCAAACAATAAAAGTACTTGCCAATAAGATGGTCATTCACAGAAAGAGAAATAGAAAATAAAAGGAAACTACACTACCTAAAATCTGTAGATGGATCTTTCCTTTGCCACCCCATTTAGTTCTTCTTCCGGGAATGCAACATTCTATAAGGCCCTTAAAGCTTCTTCTGGAGAAGCAACAATAAGGAATCAGAGAATAATTCTCATAAATAAGATGTATGATTATAGATTTAGAATTGCACCATAAGTTTAAATAGCATCTTACAAACTGGTACCTGATGCTCAAGGATTGAACTATCGTAGGCAGTATCTATACATTTCAGTAATGTACTGTTTTAAAAGCTATTTGACCAGCAAAAAGAACAAAAAATAATGTTTCCCACTTTCCCTAGAAAACGTTCTTGCGAATCTCTCTGGAAACTTTCATGGGGGTAAAACATGAACAATTTAGAGACTTGGACTTAACTTCACCTAAACGCTAAAAGCAGTATCAACATTGCAATAGTCATAAGAAATCAGAGTAAAGAAAAGAAAAAAGGAATTGTCATATTAATTTGAAAAAGCAATGTTGGTTCAACTCTTTATTTTATGTATCCATATCTGACACTCCTAATCCACAAATACCACAATCGAACATGAGTAGACCTTTCATATACATGTTAAAAATATAGAAAAGATTCAACACATGCATGTCCGATGCTCAAACCAAAGTCTAATATTATTATCTGAAAGTGAGAGAAAAAAAAAACAGACCGAAAACAACAGCATCAGAGAGATCGTTTTGGGTAATTTCGCCATGAAGTTGAATCTGTTCAACTTCTAAGGTTTAACATCTAAGGCTTTTCCCTTCAGCTTTACTAAACCATTGATTGATGTCATTTTTATTACATTGGACTTCATATCTGATAATCAGGAAATAATTATATTTTAACTGAAAGAATTTTTTGGAGCTTGAAATTAAATGCACACCACATTCCAACATGTTAAAAAGCATGACTTAATAATAATAATAATAATAATAATAATAATAATAATAATAATAATAATAATAATAATGATAATGATGATGATGATGATGATGATGATGATGATGATGATGATGATGATGATGATGATGATGATAATAATAATAATAATAATAATAATAATAATAAAATGAAGACTCATATGATCATATCTGCAATTTCCTTTTGCAATGGGGTAACTCTACAGACAATATATGTTGCTTGATGTTAATGAAGGTATTAATAAGGGACATCTTAGGAACCTACAAAACAAAATAGGATAAAAATTAACCTCTCAAAAATTCCATTGGAAAGCCAAATTCCTGTCCAAAAATAGATACTTGCATGCATTAAGCTTCCGAACAATCTAGCATAACATTCATTCATTGATCACATAAAATATATAAATTGTAACAAATTTTATAGAACATATAATATAGGGCATATTGTATATACCAACCAGACACAATTTTACATGGATCTAGACTATTTTGCTCTGACTTCTCATTTTTCTAGAAGTACCCATGTCTGACACATTTCGAACATGGGTATACCTTTCAAAAACCCTCCAGTACACAGAAAAATTTAGCAAAAAAATAAATAAATTAAACATGTCTGTTTCGAAAAACACTTGTACCTGTGTTCAAGTAACATTGATCTAGTTTTTTTTTTACTCAGCAAAACTTATTATTTATTTAATAATAAAAAAGCCTTGATTACATGCCTCGTTAAAAACCTCCCTAACCTATGTTGGAGGAAAAGAGTACATGCAATCAAAGACACGATTACAATCCAGCAGTGATCACACTTATAGTTGTTCCAAAACACACAATTCTACTCAAGCCAACAAAGCACCAAACAACTTAAGCTAGCAGCCATTGTATGTACCTTACCTAAAGAGGTAGACAACAAATGGACGGCGTCAAAAAAATGCTTTGACACCATTCTTTCACCAACAAATGCACTTTAAAGCTTCTGTGAATTTTGAGAAAGTTGTGCCTCTTCTTTTAAGTAGGTCCGATGTCCTCGGATAAATTGGTAGCAAAAAAGAAACTAGCATCCCAAACTTGATTTCCAAATCTCTGCATCTTCATTCAATCATCAGCAACCCACAAATCAACAACCCTAGCAAGAAGCTCCTTCAAATACATTGCATTTGGATCTTCAACCCAAGAAGCAAGCTTGTATAAGGGCTGCTAACGCCTCTCTCACCACTCCCCCCAGTAGACACTTCGAACCCCCACTGCAACCAATACTCAAAAGGCATCAACATAAAACCACCCCACACATTTCCTTCAACATCAACCCCCGCGCTACAGCAACAAGCGAAACCATAAAATCAAACACCCATGCATCAAAGCAACTTCATTTCAATCCCTTCAACATCATCGCTCAAAAAGAAAAGGTGATTCATTCAAAAAGATCAAACAAAAACCTTAATACTCCAAGTGCAAACAACAAAACCCATGCAATTACTTGGAGTCCAAAACCAGAACTGCACTCAATCTTCTTCTATTGTTTCCATGATTCACAAAGTATCCGAGAGAAACTGATATCTCCATTTTCTGCATGCAAAAACCGAAAAAGACTACCACCAACACACAAAATGCAACGTGATAAAGAGGCTCAAAGAAAGAACAAAAATAGACAGCTCAAGAAAGATCATAAATCAACTACTGCCGACTCTCCAACTCTATTCTAACAAGCTCGGCTACCACCTCCTCTTCATCACCTACAAATTCGACCCCTAAATTCTTTCCCAACTTAATAGTCTCCATTGCTTCCTTTTTTAAAATTTGCATTCTTGCAATGTCCGAGTCAGTAGGAGAGTAATCAACCAGCTCACTTGGAACGTTATCTTTCCCCACCTTTTTGCACTTTTTCAAGGCTAGATCTCTCTTTTTTTTCTCTTTAACTGAGAGAGCCTTGTCCTGTATCTCAGCGATAGAACCGTATTTCCTTCTAAACTTGTAGTCCAGAAGTTTAGGGAACATGCTCTCCTGCTCGTGATCAGCTTCACTTTCACCACCCAATGCGTCGGTATTTCCATTTGTCATGTCCACTTTCCTTGCCCGTGACAACACTTCTTTTGAGCTCGGAACCAAATCACAAAAAACCTTATTTGTCTTGCTTCCTAATCACATTTCAAGGATGTCACCTAAGACACGGTTGGTGTTCACCTCACGTTCTCCATCACCCTCGACACTCAAGGTAGGCTTAGGATCGACATTACAGCCTCTCATCACCTCCACCCTCTTCGAAACAGTAGGAGAAACATTCTCCAGCAGATGTTGGGTTGAACCGCACCCCCCCAACCCGTGAACCTCGTCAACAAATGGAATATCCAGCTTGCTAATCTTGGACTCAGAGAAGCTACATCCACCCCCAACAAGACTCGTATTACCCCCCGGATCAACATAGGAGGTAATGGGGATATCCACCGTACACCTTAAGCCTTGAGCTTCCTTGGTAGCTGCCCCACAAGTGTTTTCAGCCTCCTTTTTCAGATTTCTCAAGCAGCACACAGTCTCCTAGGTTTAGGGATTCAAACTTGCCACTTCTAGCAATATCTTCCATCTCGAAAGCTTCACTAGTACTAGGTTTCCTTTGTTCATTCAAAACCTTTGTCCTCTTCTCATTAATGTCCCCATCACTCTTCCCAAGTGAGGCTCCGCTCTTGCTCTCACCTCTGTCGAAATCAGAGATGCTCTGGCACCCCTTGGAAGATGATTCTGATGAAATCCCCTCCTCTTCTTGAGCGTTCTGTTCGTCTGCTATTAATGAACCTTGTTTCCTCTTTGAACCCTCTGGCTTATTGTTCAAAACAGACAAAGGAGTGGCCAATTCAGAAACTGAGATGACAAAGATCTCACTTCCAACTTCGACTTCAATAAGCTCTTCAACTCTCGATTGTTGTTTAGTTGTTATAAGAATTGAAAGCTTCTCGCAATCAAAAACCTGGTTCAGATTATCTCCCAGAGCCTCTAAGGTGCCCCATGTTTCAGCAATCCTCTTAAACGTTGTGAGGTTCCAGCAGTGAAGCGGGATACCTTTAGCCTCCACCCACATCGTTCTCTCCTACACTCGAAAAGAATCCGACCAAAACCTGACTTCCATGAAAATTTCTTTTAATAAAGCCCATTCATGCTTCTCCAGAAGGTAAAGAAGCTCATCATCCTCAATGCATATGAGAAAATGTCTGCTACCCATACGTTTAATACCTAAGTGACCAAGACCCCAAGCATGGAGCCTTCTTTTCACCTCATCCGTACTGTAATCTGTTGCCATCAAACCTATAAGACTTTTATTAAGCTTTCCAAGGGTTTCTTCCCCGACGTGGCCTTGGATTCTTCTTAACCGTGCTTTTTGAGAGTTTACTTTCCCTATCTTCTCTATGATAGGAAGCTCATCCTTAACAGGCTCTGAAGGTTTCTCCTTAGTCTCTAACCTGACTGCATTTGAATCCTTAGCCGTGGGGCGAGACAATGAAGGGCAGTCATTCCTCCAGTAAGATGAACAATTACTGAACAAAGCATATCCAACGTAGATAATAGACCCAAAGAGGTTGAACCCGTTTAGCCTCTCTATCGCCCTTTCAGCATCACATCTGTTTGTGAATCGCACAAAACCAAACCTTTTCCCCCTTCTATTCCTTTTCCTTGGTATGAAGGCGTCAGACACCTCTCCATGTCTCCCAAAAGCAAACCACAGCCCTTGCCAGTGTAACTTCTCCGAGAGATTGTCAACAAACAAAGTGAAGGATTGATAGTCACTTGACGCCTGTTTCCCTTGTCGATCGTAGTACCACCGTCTGAATCTCATCGCAAAGAAACCCTTATTAGCATATGGTAAACCCTAAACGTTGATCTAGTACCAGACTTATTATGCATATTTATTTGTTCACGGTTATCATATTGTCATAGTACGGAATCTCATTCATCACCACATTCCAAATCAACCAAATATTAACCTTCGAAGGTACATGCCTCTCAAAGTAGAGGAAATATTGGCCTTCTTTTGTGTAAGAATTTCGTTAGTCAAGCTTTTAAGAAGCCATTCTCGATCATATTGCATACTTGCTGCATTCACAGGTAATAGTGAATAGACCTTTTACTTCTATATCATAGACTTTGGCGAACAGATCGTTTTGGGTTATCATATAGACATGCATTGACTGGTAATAGTGAACTGACCTTTTTCTTCTTGATCCCACCAGCCTTAACATCTAAGGCTTTTCCCTTCAGCTTCATCTTCTCGCCTATTACATTCTCGTATGCTGACATTTTCTGTTCCCCCTGAAATCGATTCCTGAATTAAAATCAAACTTGCAAACCTTAGAAAACATTAACAAAAAACAAATTGATCGATCACCTTAGCGAGTTACAGATCCTGATTTGAAAATAAATGCAAACTTGGATGTGTCAATCTGAAAACGAACCTGAAGATTCTATAATCAAGTGAACTGGAGGAGAGGATAATAGACTAAAAATATGAACAGAACTTTGATACCTTGCGTGAATGAGTGGAGGAGCTAGTCATGGCTGATAAATCGAAGAGCCAACATCGTTAGAGAAAAATGGATCGACGAAGAATTTTAGAGTGGCGAGAGAGATAGCATCGTCGAAAGAGAATTGGGGATTAGGGTAAGGTGAGGGAGTGTCTGAGGATGAGCTTTGATAGTCAAATGAGTTTTACGGCGTTTGAGACAAAACATCACTAAAGAACGAATTTTTTTGTGGCGTTTTTTAAAAGAAACACCACTAAATTATACCTTTTGCAACATTTCTCAGAAAACGCCACCAAAATAACACCTATTGCGGCGTTTGTATAAAATGCCACTATAGTACGAGTTATTGTGACGTTTGCAACAAAAACGCTGCGAAATTTGTCGTTTCGTGGCGTTTGATTTATAAACGCATCAAATGTCAAAATTTAGCGGCGTTTTTTTTTAAAACGCCGCGAAAAACGCCGCTATACACCAAGTTTGATGTAGTGTCTAACCTTTCTTATTATATGGAATAGAGATACATGAAAAATATTTCACGATATATGAATGTTGTTATAATAACTTTGGAAGTCGTCGTGATTTTCAGACGAATTTTAAGATTTTTTTTATAAATAGTAAAGTCATCGAGAAGAGAAGACAATTTACCTTCCCATATGGTCATCGTCAGCTTCGCAGGCTGGCGCGACAGACAATGTAACGTCAATACACCCTAAACTCGTTAAAAAAATATCGACAATTTCTGAAACTCGCCAGCAAAACTTAACTACTTTTAAGTTCATTATAACAATAACACTAGATCGTTAAATAAAAATACACCTCATATCATAAATAAAAAAATAAAAAAACAACAACAATATTGCAGAAAAAACACTTAACTACTTTCAAGTTCACTACTCAACAGGTTCATGTTGTCATATACTTGAAACTCTTTAAAAATAAAACAAATAGTTTAGTTTTTAATGAAGAGATAACATAAGATTCGTTAAACACGTATATATATTAAACACGATTAATGCTTTTAACATACAAATAATCTTTTCAATATAATTATTAATATTTAATTTTTTTAATAGATACCAATTTTATTTTAGGTATTAATGAATGGGCAGGATTTTTTTCTCATTTTAAAATAAAATAAATGGAAAATATTGATATTTTGTCAGTTATAAATATTACTTACCAATTCTAATTTTTTACCAATCTCATCATTGATTTAACTAAATAAAGAATTTTTAAAAGAAATGTAAAATTAATTTAATTAGATACCAATGCAAACATCACCTTATAAATCTTCCTATAAATATAATACAAAAAAGTAGCAATACTGTCTATATAAAATATCAATCAACAAAGTCGTAACGCTTTCCTTTGCCATCACAAATTTTCTTCATCTTTTTTTTGGATTTTGTAAGCTTGTTGTTGATGATTAGCATGGAGAAGGGAAGCTTTAAGGTTATGTTAATGGTGTTTTTTCTGGGTTTCTCGTATCTTCTGATTTCCTGTTCTGCAACAAGTAAGGCTTGTATTTTAGATTTTATTTCTGGAATTTTTATGTTAATATTTTGGTTCATTAATTCATACAAAAAATTATTCTGTTTATATTAGGAAGCCTCATGTCAAATACGGAACCACTCCCTGCTTCTGTCCAAGTTTTACTTGCCCAGGTTCTCTCTCTTAATTTTTTTTATTAAGTACAAAAACCACAAATGTGGAATTTTTTGAATAGTTTAAAAGTGATTATAATATAGTATATGTTCACATATATTTTTAACTATTTGATATAGATAAAGCGATTTGAACTCGTGTATTTTAGAATAAACACCATATACTTTTCTATTAGGACACTTATTGAATTCGACATATGTGAGATTCTAATCCTACAAAATAGAGAGAGAATAAATATGATTATAGCCTATTGTGGATCTAACCCACGTGTAGTTTTATATTCCGATTATTACTTTAATTATTCACTATAGGCTTTTTATATACCGATATCACAATAAATATTCTCAATAATTTTCTAGAAGTTTCCACTTATAAGCTAGTCGTCCAGCATGTTATTCTTCAATAAGATCAATTATAATCCAATGAAAATTGATCGTATCTCTAATCCCTAAATCATATTTAAGAAAGGGGCTAATCATAGAAAACATAAATATGGTTGATATGGACTCTAATAATTAGACTAAGGTTGAAATTTATTGTACTTTTAATTATTGGTATCCAATTCATCAGCCGACTAATTTAGATTAGGCAATGCATAGGTTCACTGTGGGGGAAAATCCACTGTTCCTTTTCGGTGCTTCTTTTTATGCTAAAATACTAAAAAAATCAAATTATAAACTTTAACCCTATTTTTAAATCCTAAACCATAAACCATAAAAATATACATTATCCACAATTCTATAAACCCTAACCATAACCTTAACCCTAAACCTAATTTTTTAGTGTGGGTACCAAAAAGGAAAGAGGTTTTTCATTCGTTCATTATAAGGGTGATCCTTCCAATTTAATTTACGTCAATTACAATGTTAAGATTTAAACCTCTAACTCTGTTTAAGGGATCTAGTGTCTGGTCCGACAGTTGTTAGTGGTTGGAACTTATTGTACTAACACTCTTCTTAAAAAAACCTATTCTCACAAATTTGCTTCATTAAATACATTGATTGAATGTATGTAAATTTAATAATGAGATTTATTGTGTTTGGTTATGCTTTGCAGAATGTAAGAAAACTAAGTGAAGCTGAGGAAATGGTTGGAGAAGAAAGGATGCTAATGGAAAGTACAAATGATTACCCACCAACTGGTGCAAGCACCAAGCATGATCCACCCCCACCTCCTGTTACCAGTCCTTAAAAGAAAAGAAAAAAAATCAATAAACATCGCATCCCTAAAACTTTACATTTAATAAAATATTTTAAATGTAACCGAAGTTTTATTATTTTTGAAATTGTGGCTTAGTGGAAACTTAAATCGATTCCCTTTGTTATATTTTAATTTAATAAATTTATCTGATGTATCTACAAGCAAGCATCCAACAATGCACCCATTCTTTTAAGGTCAAGAAATCCAAAGAACAAAGTCGTAATCTGCAGATAAAGCCATTTGATTTTATTTTTGAAAGATAGCTTTTATTAGCTTAGTAACGCACCAATATTGGTCTCGTTAAAAAACCTCCCTACCACCTAATTAGAGGAAAAAGAGTGCACAATATTGTTGCACAGTACAAAGGCCACAAACACTGCTCACAAACAACATCCATGAACAATTCAATGTTAAGCATCAACGCACAAGGTCGTACCTCAATGAGGTCTAAGGAGGATCATAAACCACTAATGCATTTGCTCCGCTGATCCTTTTTTTGCCAAATCGTCAGCCATTGTATTGCATTCTCTAAGGATATGTTGGATATACCATTCGAACCCATCCCTGCAGCTGGAAAAAGAGGTTAATAGTCCCTTGAATTTTTCTGGGGCGGTATGTAGATTCAAAATCCAATCTGTGATCAGTTTATTATCACACTCAAACACCACTTTATATTTGTTGCAACATTTCGATCTGCCAAATAATTTCAATGCCTCACCAATAGCCAAGATCTCGACCGAAAGAAAATTAGAAACACCAATAGACTTACATAAATATTGTAAAATTTTAGAGGGTCATCCCGTAGTACACCCCCAATACCTGCCCTTCCGAAACTTCCTTCTACAGCTCCAGCCGTGTTGAACTTCACAACTCCTTTATCTGGTGCTTGAATGGATAGAAATGAAATTACTGTGATAATGAATTATATCGGTTATATCAAACAAACTTTCAGGCCACTTCGCTTTACACCACCAACTAAGCTTGAGTAGACCCAGATCAAACAATTGGCTCAAGTCGATCTTAGAGCCTTTGAAAAATGACATCATTTCTGTAATTCCATATTGTCCAAATGAAACTGAAAAGGCTTAACTTCCAAACTTGATCATCGATTTTGGCTTTAGGAATCGCCTGCCACTGAACAACAAACTTACTCACGTTGGAGGGAACAACGAAACGAATTCGCCACACTTCAAACCATTTTGTCCAAAATTCCCAGATAATGTAGCAGTGGCAAAATAGGTGTGCTACGAATTTCAGTTCCTTCAAGCATAGCGGACATAAGTTTGATAGCTGGGGAATGCATCCTCTTTTCGAAAGCTCGACCCTAGTTGGTATTCTACCATGGATGACCTTCCATAGAAATGCTTCCACATTTGGTGGGGCGAGACCACACCACACAAATCTCTAAACATCATCCTTAGCACCACTGCCATTTAATTGTATTGTACAAAAAGACTTGACACTATACATTGTATTTGAATCAACTTCCCAGAATAAAGAGTCAGACATGTGAGCATTTAAACGAAAATTATTAAGAAGACTTACAAATTCCTCCCAGATGTTTCGCTCCCAATCGAACAAATTCCTTCGGAGTTCGACTTTCCAACACCACTCACCATTTACAAATTCTCCGAAATCAGCTATAGTGCCTTTTTTTTACGACCAGCGCGAAAATTCTAGGGAATAAGGTGGTTAGAGTGTTATTCCTCAGCAAGCATCAGACCAGAATTGGTTGATTTTACCATTGCCAACCTTGAAGCAGATGTTTGTCACGGAAATAGATTCCTGATTAAACCAATGGGATGTGATGCTTCGCCAAATTCACGATTTATTCAAGGATGACTTGTTTTCAGGTAGTAAACCATTCAATCTGGGTTCATAGATAGCTGCCATTGTTCTTCTCCACAATTTATTCGTCTCAGTCACATACCGCCAAAGCTACTTACACCTCAAGGTTGTGTTCTTTGTCTTAAAATCATAAAGTCCTAGCCCGCCTCTTTCTTTCGAAAAACTGAGGATTTCCCATTTCACCCAATGGATTGCGCGATGATCAAGGGAGCCCCAAAGAAACTTTGCAATTAGCTTCAACAACTAAGTGCTAATTGAAGTCGGCATGGGAAACATAGACAAATAGTACACCGGGAGGCTGGAGAGAACTGATTTAACTAACGTGATACGACCTTCGAATGACAACAACTTTAGTTTCCACCTTGCAAGTTTAGACTGAAATTTGTCCACAATAGGCCTCCAAATTAGTTTTGAGTTCTTAGGTTGTCCCAAGGGAAGCCCCAAATATAAAGTAGGGAATTTCTCACTTTTGTAGTGGAAAATTGAAGCCCATGCCTCCACCAGTGATTCATCAACATTAATACCCAAAAGCTTGGATTTTCGCAAATTCAATTTGAGTTCAGAAACTAACTTGAATCCTCTCAAGATTCGTACCACGTTCCTAATTTGGGATTCACTGTCTCCGCAGAAGATAATGAGGTCGTCAGCGAATTGGAGATGCGATATCTCAGTCACACTAGAACCAATCCGGAAACTGTTTAGAAATCCTTTGGATATTGCCTTGTGTATAAGAGAACTAAGTGCCTTGGCTACTAAGTTGAACAGCAGATGTGATAACTATTAAAACCAAACCATAATATATATGAAATCTATAAAAAAAACCCAGGATCTATCATGTCAAATCATCAAGGACAATAAACTGAAATAATCTAAATGCGGAAGCGTACCTGAATTCATTGAAAGATTGAAAATCTTGAATCTTAACGTGGAAATCCAAGAACTTTGGTATTGATCTTCCAAGAAGATAGGTTATCTCTTAAAGTAAAACTCTCTGACGGGGAAGGAGAGAAAAACAAGTTAACCTATTTCTTGGGGACCACTACCTCTTTATATATAGTTGATTTAATCAACTATTAAATATTTATAACTCTGCCCCTCATTGAATTATAAATATATCTTACGGTATCTACACTTTTATTTCCATGACATTTTAATACCTATGACACGCGTAACTTAATTGGTCACTTTATTTTGTGTCATACTTTATAATAGCAACGTACATTTTTACATATGTGCCCACAATTGAGGATTTTAATCCAAAAATCTCCCACTTGGGCAACATATGTTTCCTGATAAATGTACAACCTTATGAGCTCAAAATTTTTGCTATTATATAATAGGTATTCTATAACAATCTCGTCCATCAATTATATCCATATAGGATCAAAGCAGTCTTCACCATATCAATCATGACTGGACCCATCAATGGTCACATATACAAACATAATCAAATGACATAGATCAATCATGGATGTGTAGCATGGAAAATTACATGAAATGTGAATCGAACATGTCTATTTCCAACTGGTCCTCCTAAACCTTAGTGAGATCAACTTTACTAAATTCGGAGTGTACATAAACCAAAAGAACTTTATTTCTGCAGAAAATAATCTTAAATAACTTTAAACTGAAGTAACTGAAATTGTGTCTAAACCGAATGAGCATTATTTCAAAATTACAAACTCCCATTAAAACCGAATATCCTTAAATAACTTTACACCCACATGAGTAGTGTGCTCATGAAAGACCTAGGGTGACAGTTTCTTAATATGCGCGCAATTATGGAGTTTGTACCAACATGCTCTATAGACACACAACCACTCTGAATTTTCTTTAACAACTAGGAACTTAATATTTATGTGCTTTAAATTTGAAGTGTTCCTATTGTTTATAGAATAAATGAATGCATATTTATTGTCACAAAATAACTGAAGTGATCTTTCTATTCAATCTATAAGTAGCATATCATGTGACAGAATTCTTTTGCATCAATATTCAAATAGAATCAAAGTCTATAAACCTGATGATCTCTAACTTACCAGAACTCTGACATGTGAGCAAGTAATTTTTTGTTCTCTGAAGATATCTCATAGCCCCATTGGCTGTTATCCAATGGTCCATAATATGATTCCTCAAATATCTGTCTAACATTCCAACAATGTACACAATTTTCAAATGCATACATACTTAAGCATAAATTAGATTCTCAATAGCTTATGTATAGAGAATCTTTTGGATTTTCTAAATTTCAAGGTTACTTTTAGGGCATTGAGTAAGATAATACTTATCTTCTTTAGCAATATGAGTGTCACTTGGTTTACTCCCACTGAACTTGTAGTATATACAAGTGTCAACCAAATTTATCTCAAAACCGAATGAGATAATCAACATGAAATTTATAATTTTATTAATAAGAGTCTTACATAAGCTCATAGATAGATTTCTTTAATTTACATATCATTGACATTGTATCATAAGACACAACTCTATGATTGTACCATATAAATAGTTTCTTCAATGTCGTCATTGAAAGAAAACAAGCTTAACATCTATCTAATGTAGCTTAAGACTAAAACAAGCAACAAGTGAAATAATTATCTTGAAAGAGTCTTTCAATAAAAACTTGAGAGAAAGTCTCTATAAAATCAATGTCTTCTTTTAGAGTATATCCTTTAGATACAAGGCGTGCTTTATACTTATCCACGTTATCATTTCTATCCCTATTGGTTTTAAATATCCATTTACAACCAATTGGTTTGCACCTTAAGGTAATGAGACAAGTTCCTAAACTTTATTGTATTGCACAAAATTATACTCTTCTTGAATGACATCAATCCACTTTTGATAGTTAGAACTTTTATGGTCTGATAAAAAAATGATTGAACATTTTCTATCATTCCATTGTTACCTTATTTTCTTGAAGAAATACAATATAATAATCTGGAATAGTATTTCATTTCCCTCTCATGGACCTCTTTAATGACACTTGTTTTTTTTTAGTTGTTGAGTTTGTTCTTATGAAACAATTACCTTATCTTGAATGGGAGTTGTTCAACATTGTTTTGTTGAGGTACTTGATTCACTTCTTGATTAATGATAGGTTGAAAACCTAAACATTGTCAAAAGTGATAGTAGGAATTAAATTATAATTCAATTCCTCCTCAATAACAGTGTATCTAACCTTATTTCTCCCTCCAAACTCAACATCCTAAAAAAATTATAAATCTCTCTTTAAAATAATCTTAATTGTGGGATCATAAAATTTACAGTCCATGGATCACTCAAAATAATCGAAGTAGTTGTTCACTTTTAAAGTTTAATTTCTTTACATGTGTCCTAACTTATACAAAAGAATCAACACTTAAAAACTTATTGTCGTTTCTTTTGGCTAGAACCCTTAGCAACTTTATTTAAATATTTTCTTTATTGCCCTTATTCTTAAAGACACTAACTAAATGAGCACTAACCAAATAATTATTTTTTACACTTATAATGCTTCAACCTTTCTTCCTCTTGAACACGATGAGAAATGAACCCCAAATAGATTATATTTCTCCCTTTGACAGTTGTAACTTGAATTGGTTAAATTGTATAGGAAGCGATATCAAAATCATAAGAACAAACAATTGTTAGAAAGTTCAATCTTATGTGCCTTAAATTTTGAAGCAATATAATTTTTTTTTATAATCTACTCTCTCACATTTCCTTGACCCTTATACTTGATAGACATCAAAGAAGGCATAGGTGATGTCATCTTAACCTTAATATTTTGGGTAAAACTTTTCTTAATTTCGTCAAGGAAACACTTAATATGAGTAATCACTTTAGATTTGTGCTCCTAAAGACATCTAGAATGTTGTGTTTTATGATCATCAGACTCATGTGATTCGAACGGTCTCACCTCTCAAAATAACTTTAATGGGTGCTTACCGCTGTGAGAGGTGCAAGTTGTTCATTCCTTAGTGCAAAGTCTATGCCCATACATCAAAATACTATATGTAAGTGTCTTTTCTATTCCTTGAAATTAATTTCACTAAACATGAGTGTAGAATGTATTTAACAGATATTGTAACAACAAAATAAATTACCTGAATATAGAACAAAAATAAGTAAATAAAATACAAACAAGCTCACATAAATATTTATAAGTAAACAAATAAATTCAAAATAATGACTAGTTCCCCTCAAGATACCAAGCACAACATTAATATCAAGTCTTTGGACAGTAATATTAATTGTAAGCGGTACTCTTGTTGTAGTAATCAAACATTGATAATAAACTATGTCAAACAATAGGCTAATCTTTGGACTAACGTATTGCTCACATAAAATACCTTATAATTGTCACAAATTTATCGCCACAGTTGTTGTTGTAATTCTGCCAAATATTAACTTTCCTTTGGGCCAATTAATAAACGCATGAATTACAAAAACTCATAATCATCTTAATATTTTAAATAAACTAATCTACACAAAAGCGGTCACTTTGGTGACATTATGTTTCAATTAATCCATTAAAATATTAGACATCCGAAGTCAAAATATGAATTTAATTGTTTCAAAATGTTTGTCTTAATTTTATCTTTCAATCAAATTAAAAGATAACCAAAATAATAATAAATTTGAATAAAGGTAAACATCATATCAAGATATCGGACACTCCATTAATATTTCATCTTTGGACAAAACATTAACTTGCAAGTGATATCTTGGTACAATAATAAAACATTGATAATAAGAACATGTCAAACAGAAATCTTCCTTTGGGCCGATTTATTGCTCACATATAAAACTGAATAATTATCACATGTTTATTACCATAGTTGCACATGTAATAATGTTAATTATTAACCTTCCTTTGGGCCGATTAATACTAACATAATCCGACTTACATGCACAAAACCTTCTCTTTTTTTATCAACTACTGTATGAATTTATTGATATAAAAAACATACAGCTCGACGCAGCCCTTACGCCTCGTTAAAAACCTCCCTAAGCCTAATGGAGGAAAAGAGTACGTAAGTGCTCGTCTAAGATGAAACGCCTAAATACAAGCTATGAAAAGAGTACTCCGATCCACACCCTCCTTGGCGAGGACATCAGCAAAACCATTTGCTTCCCTCGGCGTATATTGAAAATGAATCTCCGATATCTTTTGGCATGCCTGATCAATCAAAACAAAAGAGTCCCATAATCTCCACGGGCGTTTTGCCAAGCCCATTACCCAACTCAATGCTACTTGGGAATCCGATTCAATCACCACGCACTTCTCGCGCCACGCCCCTTCCGCCACTACCTTCACTGCAAGTTCGATAGCCTTTACTTCCGCCACGTTAGAATCTAAACATCCCATAGGTCCGGAAAAAAGGGCCAGAATGCGGCTGTCCGCGTCGCGCATCACACCCCCGACGCCCGCCGGACCAGGCTTTCCCCGCGCCGAGCCATCGACGTTGAATTTCAAAGTTCCCGCAACCGGTGGCTGCCATACCAGACCAGCACGTACCTTCTTTGGGCGTCGGCTAACCACACACATCGATGGGCACGACCACCACACTGCTTCGGACATAACATCGCTGTCGGCATCCACTTTAATCCAATAGAATGATCGCAGTTTTACAAGGAAGCACACCTCCGCTACCGTCGATCGTTTGCCTTTAAAAATATATTCGTTACGGGTGAGCCATAACGACCAAAGCATAGCACTCACACTAGCCACCCACCACTTTAATTGACAGCCATGAAAGGAGCTGTGGAAGTTCACAATGAAGAACTCGAAAAAGCATGCTGGTAAAGGTAATGCAATACCCCACCATCCACGTAACCAGTCCCAAACCTGTTGGATGCATGGGCAATCGTAAAATAAAATAATTTTCACAATAGAGGTCACTTTGGTGACTTAATGCTTCAATTAATTTATCTCAAAGTATATACAATAAATATACTGATATCCAAATTTAAAATTTTTTAACAGTCAAAACTAAAATTTCTGATAACACTTAAGTTTTCGAAATAACCCAAAATAAGGTTGTCTAAATGGGGCTATCAGAAATTGAATACCGAAATCTTTGACTGTTTCTCAAAAAATTCCTTAAGCATGCATTTGCCGAAATTAAAGTCGAATTCAAAACAACCATTTTTTTAACTAAAAGTCAAAATCAAAAGTATCATATAAATAAATAATTCATATGATAATCACATAAAACCTTAGTATATCCATAATAACCTAATGGTCAAACGGAATAGATATGAATTTCATAAGATTAATGGCATGCTTTCCAAAACCAAAACCAAATGTATATTCTGTAGATAACATTAATGGCATAATTAAGCATAATATCAAACAAGTTTAAGCTAAAGGTTATGTACAAAACTCAACAAAATTCAACCATAATAATTAGACATAAACCGAATATAAAGCTTCGAGAGCTAACCTGAATATAAAGTTTCCAAGCCACGGTAAATTTACCACAACCAAGCGTAAGTCAAGCTTTTTTTTTTCTTAATAACAAACGATCAAAACTAAAATTTTGATCAAACCGAATTGTATATATTTTAAAACAAATATATACCACATATTGCAAACATATAAATACTCTTTAGATTAAAGAATGTATATCTGTCAAACCTAAATTTAAAAATATGAGTGCAACTCGTCTGAATCCATTATAAAAAAAACTTATAATGAATCAACAAAAAGAAGAAAAAAAATACTTTAATTGTCATAACACATAAGTGCATTTGTCTCTGAAATATGTTATGCGTTGGATTGCTAACCTTAATACATTCACGAAGAATTATGTGACGGTGAAGAATAATAGTTAATCAAAAATAAATAAAATCATAATGATTCGAAAAACAAAAAACAAATTGTTTATGCATTAACCTTAGGACAATCCAATCGCAAGAATATTTAATAGAATTCTGGAAATTAATCGCAATAATATATACCAAAAGCACTATATGCGATTATTATTAAATCAAAACCCTAGAAAGTTATAACCTAAAATTTAACATAATTCTAAATCCATAAAGCCTTAATGACGAATCAATAATAATAAATAAATCGATTGGTTCTTAATGATTCAACACGACGAGGCTCTGATGCCACTTGTTAAAACCAAACCATAATATATATGAAATCTAAAAAAAACCCAGGATCTATCATGTCAAATCATCAAGAACAATAAACTGAAATAATCTAAATGCGGAAGCGTACCTGAATTCATTGATAGATTGAAAATCTTGAATCTTGACGTGGAAATCCAAGAACTTTGGTATTGATCTTCCAAGAAGATAGGTTATCTCTTAAAGTAAAACTCTCTGACGGGGAAGGAGAGAAAAACAAGTTAACCTATTTCTTGGGGACCACTACCTCTTTATATATGCCAACGAGGCGGAGGTATATGCCATTTTAATGGCAGTGGAGTATTTTAGGGAAGCCAATTGGTGTTCGTTACCTTGTATTATTGAATCCAATTGGTGTTCGTTACCAGTGTTATCGAGATTGGATTATGGTTAAAAATACTTTTTTGTAGTAAACATTGTGAAACCTCTAACCATTTAAGAAACACTTCGGGGGAGATCAAGAAACGATTCATTCTGCTTAAAGCAGGCTTTTCCCTGAAGTTAGACCACGTGAATGATCCACCATTTAGCGGAAGATCAATCAGCTGAAGGTCATCGATGAATTCTACGAACTCCCGCATTTCTCCCCTTTTGATACTGACTCCTACCCTTTCCTCTATATTGCACACAATATTGAAATCTTCGCCTATGATTAGTGGCTCGTTGTAAGATAGTAAGATTTATTTCAAATTCCTGATGACGATCGACCTTTCCTCCGATCCATTTTGAGCATACACATTCACTAAGGTACATGCCAATCTTTTAGATTGGATATGGAGCTTACCTGCCATAATGATTGTAACCCCCTTAACCCGGCCCAGACGGTTGAACCGAATTAAGAAGTTTACACGGGAAAAACCAAAGTCAACCTTGATTAACGACCCTTTTTTTAACTTATCTAACTGCACATTAACCCTAGATATGTTCTTACAATCAGCATACTCAAAGATCGGCGCAAACGGAAAACATTCAGGGACTTAATTGCACAAAACATAAATTTAGGGACAAAAATGTAAATTCTGGAAATCATAAGGACTTAACCCATTTTTGTGTTACCATTATGAAATTAGTCATGTTTCATGCTTCTCTGCCAAATTTCAACTCAAACGGACATCTCAAATTCATTCAATTGCATAAACAAGGTTCAGGATTAAAACGCAAAGATTCCAAAACATATAACCGTCAATTTCAGTGCCCAACGGTCGAGTGTTTCGAAACAGGGAAGACCTTTTCCGAAACGCGGGACCGTTCCGAAACGAGTATCGAAACAGGGCTCGGCAGTAGCATTTCTGTTCCGGAACGGTTCCTCCCGTTTCGAAACGCCTAGGCCATTTCAGGCCCCCGTTCCGAAACGGTAGCACCCGTTTCGATACGGCCTGCCCAGATTGCAGAAATTTTGCTTGTTTAACACACAGTTGACCCATCAAACATGCTCCAATGGCAACCAAATTATACCAGCAAGTCATTACATGCATAAGGAACATCATTGCATCAACCATACACAACCATAGCATCAATTAATCAAATCCCCAATTCTATAGGCATGCATCCTATTTAGAAAACCATTCAAGCATCATAGTACCAAACTAACTTCACAAAAGCCAATTGCATGTTCCAACATCAACAACAACATAAAACCAACTTAGGGAGTCCAAAACATCTCCCAAAACAACAATATTGGGTTCCCATTGCCAAATGCCCAAAAGCTAATAGTGTTAGAAAACATTCACCATACATGAGCTTAAACCTTCACTTGGATTCTTGACCTCCTTGCTGCCCCTAATGCACTTCAATGCTCTGCATTATTGGTTTAGGAAAAGAGAGAGCGTAAGCAAATAGCTTAGTGAGGAATGCTCATTTAAAACAACTCAATAATGCATTTATAAACACCTTTATAAACCTTAGTTCAAAACATCATTTGTACATGCACATAAGCATTTAAAACAAGCATTTCATGCTTCAAGTTTATAACATGTCATATTGGCCACAAGTGATACAAACAATACAAGATCCACACATGGACTTTTAACCACCATTGTGATCTTACAATTCACAAGGACCACACATGGACTTTTAACCACCATTGTGTCCTTAGCACAAGAATCATACATGGACTTTTAACCACCATGATGTTCTTACAATTCACAAGGACCACACAAGGACTTTTAACCACCTTTGTGTCCTTAACAAGAATCACCCATGGACTTTTAACCACCATGGTGCTCTTAAATACACAAGGCCCACACAAGGACTTTTAACCACCTTTGTGACCTTAACCAAGAACCAACCATGGACTTTTAACCACCATGTTGTTCTTAAAATACACAAGATTCACACAAGGACTTTTAACCACCTTTGTGATCTTAACCATTCTCAAAACATCACTTGCCAATATGTATCATTAACAACAATATTCCACTGTTTTAAAGCATTTAACAAAGCCATAATCATCATGCATTATTAAGCATCAAAACCACATTAAACAATGTTCAAAAACAAGGATCTCTTACCTTGAGCATCCTTCAACACATGGCTTATAAAATCAGTAAATAATCATGCTAAAATATGCTTTCAAAACAGAATTTAAAACATGCAAACAAATCACATTGCATTCAACCAACTCATGGTTCATCAACAAGAGTGTTTTTCCGAAAACTTACTCTTGAGCTTAGCTAAGTTGCTTAGACTTAAACTAAGCTCCCAAACCTTCAAAACATTGGTTTCAAAGCCGAAAACCAAAATCCACTCACCGATTCCGTTTCGCAACTTGCCGAAACACCGATCAAGCTTCCAGATCACCACCACAAAGATCCGAAGATGTCTCCCCTGTTTTAAACACATCAAAGCAGAGGATTAATGCATCATCATGCATTAATATCTTCAATGAAAGCACCTAAACTCGCTGCTCTCATCCACACTCCATACCAAACACAACCGAAAACACATCCAAACAACTCCACAACACTACCCAGCCAAGATCCATCAATTCTAAACATTCTTAAACCTCAATTAACATCCAAAAAGGATCTAACCACGTCCTTATACCTCCAGCTATAACAGATCATCAAGATCACTCCAAAAACAACCAAAAACTCAAGCAAAACTTAGAAAAATCAACCTATTCGAGATTGCATTGATTAAACCTCAATTTCTCATCAATTATACATTCATTTTTCATCAAAATGACATCTCAAAACAATGCCCAATCAGATCATACGAATTTCATCAAAATTAAAGCAAATCTTGCATTTTAAAGCCAAGATCAAAAACACAATTGTAAAACCTTTTATAAAACACAAATCAAGGATTGAGAACTTGGGAATTTCAGTAAAGAACTGAGAATTTAGAGGAGAAGGACGTTCATACCTCTAAACTTGAGTTTCTCCCTTTTTGGAACCAAGATCCTTGAAAATCCAAATAGCAAATGCTAAGGTTTTGTTGAAGAGATGATTAGAGATCAAAAGAGGATTGAAATCTCATATTTGGATGTCAAAATCAGAGGGAAAATGTGCTGGAGAAATGTGTTTGGGTTGAGAGAAAAGTTGAGAGAAAAGGAAAATGGAAATTTGGGAAAAGTTAGTTAAAAATGTCAAAATATCTTTTCCCTCCTCTTTACCTAATATTAAAACCATTAATTAATCCTTTAATATTTAAGAAAAATCTGGAGAAACTCCTATTGGGTAAATAGCTCCTTAAAGATTCAAATTTTCAATCCTTTTTAAAACAGTCACCCAGTTTTCAAAAATTACATTTTAGTCACTAACCTTATTTTGTAAAATTGATTCCACCTTTCTCTTATATATAATAAAAGAGGATTTTAAGACATTTTTCCATATTTTTAATGCAACCCGAACTAGGCATTCCTAAATTCACTCTTTTATATTCGAACCGCGATCCGACCGGTCCGGTCCAAACCCAAAACTTCTAAGCCCAAAATTGGGGTGTTACAATGATAAAATTCCTCTTGACTATGTTAGATTGGCATTCGAAAACATTTGGATCCCATAGGGAAAGCAGACCACCAACATAACCGATGGAAGGGGAGAAGATTCAGCTGAGATTATCCAATTTTCCACATGATAGCCTTATGACTCTTACGTCAACTGATTGCAATTTTGTTTCTTGTAAGAAGAAAAAAATGGCCTTACTTGTAGATATCAACCTTTTGACAGCAGCTTTCTTCTCACGTTCCACGACAAAATTACATTTTGTTTCATTAGGTCAAAAATTCAAGTACACAGGGGCCATTGAAAATGCGAAAAACATCATCTTGCTTATTTGGTTTCACCCAAGCCCGATTCCATCTCCCTGATCCTCCTTTGAACTTCATTGTCAGATGCATCGAAAAACAGGCATGCGGCGTTACAGACCTCGAGGCACTCTCGAGATTCATCCTCCAAGACTGCTTTTGGGGCATTAAGATCAGCGACGATCATGCCAATATTCAAAGGAGACACCCGACTATGAGAATTTCCAGTTTTCGACCTAAAAAACTAAGGGGACAAGATCTTTGAGTTTTTTTACTACTCTGGGCTTGATGGTGAAAAGGTTTGTTTGTTTGTTTTTTTTTGTCTAAAATGGGGGAAATAGGGTAATAGTAGGATAGGAGGAAGCCGCCTCGAGTAAACTCTGCCCTTAAGAAGAAAAGTTGAGATCTTCCTGCATCGGGTAATAGTAGGATAATATTTGATAATAACATGCCATATTTATTATGGATAAATATTCTCTACACAGGCGGTGAAAATTGAAAGTTTCCACAAACGCCTTAGTTTTAAGGTATAATGTTTAGGGGTTTAGGTGTAGGGGTTAGAATTTAGGGATAGTTGTTTTAATTTAAGGTTTACGGTTATAATTTAGGGTTTATAGGTTAAAACCTAAATCCTCACCATATTACCCTAAAACCTAAACCCTAACCTATAAACCCTAAACCTTAAATTGAAACAACTATCCCTAAATTCTAAACCATTACACCTAAACCCCTTAACCTTATACCCTAAACTAACTCCCTATACCCTAAAACTAAGGCGCTTATGGAAACTTTCAGTTTCCACCGCTAGTGTATAAGATATTAATCCATTTATTATACGAGTGGGAAAGTTAAATAAAATATTTATTTTTGATAAAATTTTCTTCTTTTCTTTTTTATAGAAAAATCCATATTTTTTAACTTTAGAACATAATATTTATTAACTTGTTGTGAATAAAATAACAAGAACAACGAACAAGAATAAAAGAACAAAGAGATGAGAGAAAGAAGGAGATTTGTATTATTCTCAAATATATACTTGTGTACAATGCCTTCATCAAGTCATCTATTTATAGGCATAAGAAGTACATATTACATTGAACTCTAATTAATAGAGATAATATTCCTAATAATAAACAAATCAAACTCCTTAGATAAAGTTCTAATCATGATAGACATCCACATAGATAAATATTCATAACACTTCCCCTTGTATGTCTATGTAGATAATGTGCCTCGTTAAAACCTTACTAAGAAAAAAACCCAATGGGAAAAAATTCTTTAGTGAAGGAAAAAGAGTACATACATCTTTGATACACATAGCATGTTGCCTCATTAAAAACCTTACCAGGAAAACTCATTGGGACAAAACCTCGGTTAAGGGGAAAAGAGTGCAACGCGTATTTACTCCCCCTCATGAAAACATCACAGAAGATCTCTGAATCTTCATAATTCAATCTTGAATATTATTTTTCTAAAGATCGCGAGGGATGAAACTTTAGAGTAATATGTTCCATGATGTATCCATTTCCAAACTAAAATGTACATCTTGCATTATCTTCACACAAGATAGCTTTTATCGTATCTTGTAAAAGTAAATCCACATATCTTTTGGATATGTTGGGTCAATGGTCTTAGCCAAACACATTTTTTGACTTGCCTCGTGCATAACAATTATTTCTACAAGATTTGAGGAGGCATCGATGAATGTTTGAAGATCTAAATGTAATGATCTTTGTATATTCATAGATATTTCTTGACCAACTAATATATAGTGCTTCAAGACCAAGAAAATATGTAATTATCTTTATCCACATCCAACAATCTTACAACTATTGAGATACTCAATAGATATGCTTTATTCATATTGAATCTTCTTTAAGATTCTTTCAGCTTATGTCTATTCATAGACAAAAAGAAATATATAAAAATGCTCGATCTTCAGGTCGAGATAAACTTGATGTTAAGATTCAAGTACTTGTATTGAAAGTACTTTACGAGTTTCCAATTTGAAGCTCTTTAGGGGTTCTAAAATTATCATAATGGATCTTGATCCAAACTCCTTTATAAAATACATAAGGAAATATGATCATTTTTACAGTATTTTTTCAATTAATATTCACTAATGCGATTATACCAAATGCGCCAAAATATTCATGAGACATGTCTAAATAAATTTCCTAAGAAATTTCCAAGTGCTTCTAGCATTTTAAATCCTTCAAAGGTAAATATGAATCCACAAATAATTAGACGCATGCAAAAAAATTTCATAACTGTCAAAGTAATTGCATCCACCATGAAGTAATTAAAACTTTTCATAAATCATAATTCAAGTCATATTTACGACTACTTATTTGTGCCTCACTTGCATTACACTTTTAGGTGTTTGGACTGCTGGTCCAAATACTTCTATTTTAGAAGTTCAAAGCGTCTTTCAATATCGGCCAATTCAATATCTATACTTCTGGATAGATTTTATACAAGATCCTCGATTTTTTTCTTTACTTCTATAGAAGTATTTTATGTAAAGTTGTTGTCGACAACTTTCCAATTTTCTGGTTTCATTCTCGTAATGACATAACTAATCGAGATCTCTTCAAGATTTCAATATTTATTTCAGGTACCTAAAACTCTTCAAGAGTTTTATTATTAGTTATGTCTTGGGTCTCTTCGGGAGCACCCGCCTCCAATATATGACCATCTCATATTACTTTCTATTTACGAGAATTTTGATCATTGGAACCATTTCAACTATCATGCTTCAGGCATGATTTACATTCTCTCGCTATAACATGTAATTTAAAGTTAGAGCATTTCAGCTGGTATATGAGACTTAATTACTCTCATTAGGTCAGTAATATGTCTGGCAGTTGACATGTAATAACATGAATTATTTTATGAACTTCTAGTTCATATACGAGGATCTAGATAATGATAATTCATTTTCCTCTATCCAGTTGATTATTATCTCCCCTGATGTTGAGAAAAATCATGTCATAAATGATTCTCCAATTAATGTTTAAGAATTTAAACATAAAAGGAGACTCATGCTCTATATATATTCTCAACCCTTTTTACTTGCCCATTTTGTGCGTTATGGTGGAGCAATTCAACTATATATCGCACATTCAAAAATTCAAAAATGGGAAATATGACTTTTAACCAAAAGTCAAATCATAATGAGGAGTTTATTATAACTCGTTGGCTTGATGCGTATAAGTGTTGCTATATGAAAATACCATATAAATAAAAAATGTTTTGTTCTCACAGTTTAGCTATTAAATAGGAGGCGTCCAATTAAAAATTTGCTAAACCGTATTTTTCATAATCAATAGGCTTTGTAACAACTGATATAGCCTAAAATATAAACCCACCCGCTTTACAAGACGAATAGTCTAACTGTATAATCTGAATCTTTTTAGAATCAATCTCACAAACTTCTGGTTGTAAGTCGATAAAACAATGTAGATGCATCTACTAAAATCATATAAAACTTTCCACATTTGTGGATATATGGGCCCATATTTCGTTTAGATATGCAAGACATACAGTCTTAACTTCAGTACAAGAACTTTAAGTTCTAATTCTTTTGGACAGTGAGATCATCTATATCCTTTGAGAACAAACAACACAAGAATTTCAGGTTCTTTTAGTAAGTGCAATTTAATCAATTCCTTTAAGCAACACAAGAACTTCGCGTTCTTTAATAAGTGGAATTTAATTCATTCTTTTGAGAATAAGCACCACAAGAACTACATGTTCTTTTAATACATGTGCACGTAAATCTCAATAATTTCTGCAACATTGTTGATCAGGATGGTCTAACCGATCATGCCAACTATATATATGTGTGTATATATCTCTGAATTTGTAAACTTCTTGTTTACCATAACATGTAATTCAATCTCACTCGTACATGTTTAGTACGACCATCAAAATTATTCCTTTAAATAGGAATATATTTAGCTCTTTCGGAGCTTCAATTGAAATTATCTTTTGGTAGCAATATATAGCTCTTCTAGAGCTTTCAACTAACTTTTTGGCTACCAGAACTTATATCCATATTAGCTTATTTCAAATGCCAATTGATAACATATGTTATCTATAATTCCCAAATGGATATTTTGCGAACTCATATTGCTCTCTTAAAATTTCCACTTATAGTGGTGACGATATTATTACCATTAGTGGTAATTATAGCAATATTCACAATTATGCACTTTTCATAATGTGCTTTCTCTTAAGAATTTATTGCTCTTCTAGAGCATCAATATTTTCAGTACTTTGAGATATAGTACTCACATTATTCCCTTGCATTTAAATAGGAAAATATATCTTATGCTTATATTGAGCATAAATTGTCACCATAGATTGTATTTGACAATTAATCATGTTAAACAAAATAAATAAATATCATAATATATAAATATAAATATAAAACGTAAATAATTAGTATGTGTAAAATAAATAAAAATAAATAAACAATTCTCTTAAAAGTTATGAGAATAATTAGAAGATGATTTATTCCTTTCGAGGGTTATAAGAAAATCAACAACGTCCAAAAGAGTTGGACCAACAATGTCCAAATAAAGTTGGACCAGTATCATCTTCGTCATGTTTTGCAAACAAAATTTGCTTTTATTTTCTTTCCTTTATCATTTAATTATTCTTGATTTTTCAACGTACAACACGTACGAGACCAATGGTTTATAACATCGCATTGGTAATAAGAAGAGTTTTACTTTAATAAAATGATCTTTATCACTCTTGTCATCCTTATAACCTCTTTACCGGTGGGTAGAAGTATTCTTAAAATAACAATATTTTTCATGTCTATATTGATAGCCTCGACCACGACCACAACTTCTAATGTGATTTTTATTCCTTCCATAATATAATCTCACATTCACTTCAGGGAATGGAGTAGAGCCAGTGGGCCTTTAAAACCTTTTTCACATATCCTTATCACAGAGAACAAAGATTTAATCCTCGTACGCGACATTGTTAAACATGTCCACAAGGTCTTTTAAAAACCTCCTTTGAGACCAGTAGCCTCGCAGAACGGGATGTCCAGCCAATATACTTGGATTATATCGAAATTATGTCTCTAATTGAATAATGATTTACCATGTTTGCATTCACTTCAGGGAATGAAACAGTTCCAATAATCGCATGGAATAAACATCATGCTTGCATTCACTTCAGGGAATGCCCCATCATTGATAATCGCATGGAATAAACATCATGCTTTGCATTTACTTCAGGGAATGCCTCCCATAAAACTTTTGGATCAAGACAAATTTTCGTAACTTGAAATTGGGAGAAGTCTATGGTCGAGTTTTTCGACGAAGAAGAAATATTGCTTTCGAGCAAATATAGACTTTATAAAAATCTTTTTATAGATTGAAATTCACCATGATTTATCACACATTAAAATCATAATTTAAAGGGAAAAAAATAAAATCAGAATTTACCGATATTGGTTTTCTTCTCGAGGACAATTGAGGCGTAGCAAATGACCAAGACAGCTTCTCATAATGTCATGTCTCTTTTCAAGTCATTATATCATGCAAAAACTCAAAACACGGTTAAAAATACCAACTTTCATCAATAGAATAACATAAATAAAATTTGATCTTTAATTATAAGAAACAAGAAAAATATGATTTAACCAATGAAAATAAATATGCTCATAATTTGTTTGAATATATGTTAACATCAACATCGGTCTTAATCAATTAAAGTATAAAATTAATTTTTATTAAATTTAACCGACAAACTACTAATCTCCCATGGTAGAAATAAATTAAAGAACAACAATATTGTAAAAAAAATATCAATAAGGGGAAGTTACTTCATGTGTACCTTACGCATTTAGATTTTAAAGAGAGAGAAAGTCGGTTCAATAGCTTTTGAGATATGGCAGCGTATTAGAGGTGCAAATCCCTTTTTAAACATAATGATGTTAATCATGGCTTTCACTTCCCTTCACACCTTTTATTGAGACACAAAGCTTGAGGCCACTCGATTAGTAATATGATGCGGCTTGATTAGGTGAGGAGGACAAATATTATGCTCGGTATAATGGGTTTTTTTTTAAATAAAAAAATACGATGGAAAGGATTTTGTGAAATTTCGACACAAATATCAAGGAGATAATTCAAGCTCGTGCTGATAACGTGTTGTGAATAAAATAAAAAGAACAACGAACAAGAATAAACTGGGGACCTAAGCCCTTCAGATGTTTCGACTCATGGTTAGACGATAACGAGGTTATCGAATCTATCAAGAATTTATGTGCGGAAAAGAAAGGCGTTGGGACTGGAATGATCCTCCAGGAGTGTACAATGTGGATGAAATCATGGAATGATCGACAGAGGAAAAAGAATGTAAGGGCTATAAGTGACATCGAAAATGAAATAGCCAAAATTGAAAATGAAGCTGCCTCTGCGCCTCTATCTGATGACAAAAAATCAACCTGGCGCAAATTGAAAATCAACTTATGGAACCAAATCAGAAAAGAAGAACGAGATTGGAAGCAAAAATCCAGGATCAGATGGTTCGAAATGGGTGATAGGAACACCAAATTTTTTCAGTCCATTGCTTCGACAAGAAGGAGAAACAACTCCATGTTCAGCCTGAAAGTGGGAAATACAATCCTCAAAGAACCAGAAAAAATCAAACGAGCAGTAGCAAACCACTTCAAACAAGTGTATAGCAAACCAAACACACTAAAAGTTGACCGCCTGGACTGTAACATCAGAAAGTTAGATACCGAAGAAGCAAGCAACTTAGAAAGACCTTTCTCTCTCGAAGAAATCTGGTCTGCTCTCGCATCTATGGATGGTTCGAGAGCCCCGGGGCCCGACGGCTTCAACATTGGCTTCATCAAAAATTTCTGGGATTCGCTGAAATCGGACATCCTCCAATTCTTCACTGATTTCTACAAAGGAAAGTGGCAGGACAAGGATGTTAATCACACTTTCATAGTTTTAATCCCTAAGGTAAAGAATCCAGAATCGATCGGAGATTACAGGCCGATCAGCCTAATTGGAAGCATGTACAAACTCTTAGCAAAAGTCTTAGCAGCAAGGTTGAAGATAGTTATCAACAAACTTGTCGGAGATTTTCAGTTTGCCTTCTGCCCAGGTAAACAAATCCTGGATTGCTCCTTAATATCCAATGAGATTATCGATCACATGAGAAGAAAAGGCTTGGCCAAAATGGTTTTCAAGGTGGACTTCCAAAGAGCATATGACACTGTGTCATGGGATTTCTTGTTCTTCATGATGGAATCCATGGGTTTCGGCAGCAAATGGAGAAACTGGATGAGACTATGTATTTCTTCAGCGTCTATATCGGTCCTAATTAATGGAGCCTATTCAAAGAAATTTCAGATGGAAAGGGGACTTAGACAAGGTTGCCCACTTTCTCCGTTCTTGTTCAATCTAGTTGCGGAGGGGTTAAGCGCGCTACTACTTAGAGCTGAAGAGAAAGGTTTATTTGAAGGCTTTCGAATTGGAAGCGGCTCGTTATCAGTCTCGCATCTGCAATTCGCAGATGACTTGATAATTTTATGTGGAGCTAACGACAATCAAATCAGAAATTTGACGTTCATTTTGAAGGGCTTCCAATTAGCTTCGGGGCTGAAAATTAATTTAGAAAAATCAAAACTCCTGGGAATCAACGTTGATCACCAGGTAACCAAAAGATGGGCAAACAATTTTCACTGTGCAGCAGAGTCCTTCCCAACCACCTATCTAGGACTGCCTCTGGGAACAACATCAAACTCTCTAAGTATTTGGAATCCTCTCTTCGACAAGGTAGAAAAGAAACTGGCTGGGTGGAAATCAAAACTCCTCTCCTTCGGGAGTAGAGTAACGCTGATCAAATCTGTACTCACAAACCTCCCCATCTACTACATGTCACTCTTTCGCATGCCCAGATCGGTAAGCTCCAAACTCAGCAAGCTCGTGGAAAAATTCTTATGGGGGCATTAGATAAAAGATCCATTCACTGGATAAAATGGGAGACTTTATGCCGTCCTAAAGAGGAAGGGGGCCTGGGTTTATTCGACTTCCGAAGTAAAAACGAAGCTCTATGTGCCAAATGGCTTTGGAGATACTGCGTCGAGAGCGATAGCCTATGGAGAGAGACTATCAAAACCATTCACGAACCTACAAATATTTCCCTATTCCCTACAGCAAACACTTCCCAGAACAAATGTTGGATTTAGAAGAACATAAAGAATCTAATGCACTGCTCCGAAATTTCTTTCGCTCAAAATATTGCCATTAGTGTCGGAGATGGTAAGAAAATCCTCTTCTGGACAGATGTTTGGATCGGTATCTCCCCACTGAAAAACCGATTCCAAAGAATCTTCTCTTTGGCTACAAATAAATCAGGTCCAATAGCAGACTATGGTGCCTTGGTGAATGGGGAATGGAAATGGAAAATTAAAATCCGCAGAAGCCTTTTCGACTGGGAAATTGAAAGCTGGGAGGAATTCTTGAATCTCATTAGTAGTGTCGAAGTCAGATCGGAAATTCCTGACAGCGTTCGCTGGAAAGCAAATTCTAATGGCATTTTCAATGTGAAGTCCTACCTTTCTCTTCTTCACAATAATCAGCAAGGTAGGAACATCATTTGGAAGTCGATCTGGTGTAACTTAGCACCTCCTAATGTGGAGAATTTTGTTTGGAAACTCATCCACGGCAGATTACCAACAAAAACTGAACTTCGTAAAAGGGGCTGCAGTTCCATTGCTGAAACAACCTGCGTTCTGTGCAAAATTGAACAAGAAAGCTTAAATCATCTTTTTTGTCACTGCCATTTCACTTGGAATGCCTGGAATCTTTGGTGGAGCTTATGGGACTTTCAGATTATCATGCCAAGGAGCATCAGCCATCTTTTTCAAATGTACCAAAACGTGCTAATCAAACCATCCTTGCTTCAGGCATGGAACTTAAGTTTTTTCTATTTCGTCTGGACGCTATGGAAGTTTAGAAATAATGTGATTTTCACCAATGGAAATCCGGAGAGGGGAATATTCTTCGATATGTTCATTCTTCGATTAGCATGGTGGACCAAGGCCAAATGGCAAGGTCTGGCAGCCTCAATTACAGATCTCACCAGCAATCCTCGGATTTTCCCAATGATGAAACTTAAACCACCGCCCAAGCAAAACAATTCCTGGAGTCCACCGGCCGCAAACCAATTGAAATTCAACACAGATGGTGTCGTCCGCGGTTCTTATGGCAAAGCCGGCGTAGGAGGGGTTCTTCGAAACCACAAAAGCAAAATTCTAGCTATTTTCTCCAAATCGGCAGGTCTGAAAGATGCTACCTCTGCCGAGATCCACGCAATAAAAGAATCAATTCTTCTTTTCCGATCGACCGACTGGTTCCCCAAAACAGAAGTGATCATTGAATCAGATGCAAAACTGGTAATCGATTGGCTGGGGAAAAAACCTATGAGCCTCTCGCCTTCAAACCGCTACTTGATGATGTGAGATCGCTTTGCAAAGAAGGTAACATCTTGTTTAATTTTGTGCCCAGAGAGTGTAATGTATTGGCCGACTCCTTGGAAAAAAAAGGCATTGACAGAGTCCAGGCAATAGCTAACATACACAAGACAACATAATGCTGCTTCCTTTTCTCTCCATAAACCACAGCACTAAGAAGGCCTACAGCAGTCCTTATCCGGCAACCAAGTGTCAGAACAAGAATGTTGAATTCGAAATGTGGCGCTTCAGCAAAGAGCACCTCGGTTATTAACAGCACATGTGGCTTCAACAGTCAAATAAGCCGAACAATCGATATATTTAGCTTGTATTTGTTTACAGCCATATTCAAGGTGCACTCTTTTTCCTCCAACTAGGTCTAGGGAGGTTTTTTAATGAGGCCCTTGTTATGGTTTTTCTATCAATAAAAAGGCATTTAATCTTCAAAAAAAATCAAGTATTTGACATGAGACATTGGTTAAATATTCTTTTTATTCTAATAGTTTTGGGTTTGATTAATGAGATACTATTTAATCAAACATATTGTCAATGGTCGTAGTTCCTAAATCTCTTCCCAAACATTCTAGATTCGATCCCTAGTGCCAACTTTGATTTCAAATTAATTGATCATTTTTTTCGAAGGAAATAATTTTTTTTGAGGAAATTTTCGTAGGAAATAATCCTTGGGGTGCTACGGAACAATCCGATACTAATTAAATCTGCGAGACATAAACAAAATGTATACTTTGCCATAAAATGATATGCTATAACGTTGTAATCAATAAAAAAATTGGTAAACAAAGATTTTAAAATTAAGATTAAAAGTGCAGAAATATTAGAGTTAAAGATGTTGAAGAATATGTTGATTATGCGAATAATATCAGAGGTAAGATATTGGAAAAAATAATAAAACCCAAAAAAATTGGTTCTGAGTTTAATTTTCTCTATTTCTTACCTATGACAAATTTTTAAAAAAAAAATTGAGTTCATTCTTCATCCATTCCACACTGCACTAGAATGTATAGAAACAAATACTAAAATTGGAGATGAGATATAGGAGAAAATTAAGCCAAATGTGTAAATGATAACTAAATTCGTTTAATTTCCTCCAATTCTCACATACAATTCCTTACTCTCTCTCTCTGTCTACATTAGAATATGGCAACTGAGATGCTTATATAGAGGAAGAAGATAAAAGAGATTGTTGAAAATGCATCAGGTTTTTTACTGGCAAAATTCTCGTGACCTCTTACTTGTTTTACTAACACCTGATTAGTCCCTTTTTAACGCTCAAATAATAATAAAATATTAATAATATTTTTATGTTAATGTTTATATGCATATATTGATTTTAAAAAATTGTTTACATATATTATTTAATTTTAATTTGTGTTAGGCTGAATCAACCTAAATTCAGAACTTTCTGACATAATAGGTAGAAATCCAACTCATAAACAAGTCAATTATACTAATTGATTTTTGATTTATGAAATGAGTAACTGATTTATAATATTTATATAAAAATATATGAATATTTTTGTTCATTATTTAAAATAATATATTAAACCAACCGAATTAAGTTGATTCCGTTATATCTACTATAAACTATAATAGATCAATTATAGTTTATGCTTCATCAAAAGTCAAATATCTCTATCAACAAATGTTGGGTGTATTGATAAGGCACATTACATTTTGAAGGAGAGGATGTGAGTTCGATCATTAGAGACAACATTGCTGGGAGGGACAGCCTCGCACCCCAAGCATAGACCGGAAGACAGACATGCATATAACCCAATATATATATATCTTTTCATTAATTGGAACGATTGCACACTCATTAATATTTTCCGTACGTAATATGCCACGTGACACAATAATATACATTAAATTTTAAAAAAAATAAAAACAATCATTATAAATCATGCTGCTATGCCGCTTATGTTTAGATTTTATGTTGCTGGATTTTTCATTTTTACAACTTATTCATGTTTAATACTTGTGCCAGACATTAATTAAGGAGATGATCTTTTTAAGAACTTATCAAGCTCATGAAAAAATTGGAATATATATACTTGTATAGAATGTATACATATACCCGATTCCATGGTATATCAGATTAGGAAGGTTTGCTAGGGTTTGATAGAAAGGGAAAAAATTCCCTTTAGGGATTTCAGGATATCAACACGAAAGAATTGAAACAATAAGAGAGAGAAAAAATCTTTATTAACAACGTGTTATTTTGTCAAAGGTCAAAGTCTGACTATTGACTATAGTCACTATTTATACAACCAAACAAACCTAAAGAAAATAAAAGAAAATAAAGAAAAATACTAATAACAGAAAACCAACTATATTCTAATAGCCCCCCCTCAAGGTGGAGCATATACATCATGTATGCCTAACTTGGAGATAAAAGATGAAAAAACAGAAGGAAGAAGAGACTTGGTAAAACAATCTGCTAGTTGGTTTTGGGAAGTAACAGGGAACAGCTTGATGATTCCATTCTGAACTTTTTCACGAATGAGATGACAATCTATCTCTGTATGCTTCGTTCTTTCATGGTGAACTGGATTCTCAGCTATCCTTATTGCTGACTGGTTATCACAAAACAAATGTGCAGTGTGTAAAGGAATCTGCAAATCAGACAAAAGAAAATTAAACCACTGCAACTCACATGTAACAGCAGCAATAGCTCTATATTCAGCTTCAGTAGAAGACCTAGAAACAGTGTTCTGTTTCTTAGTTTTCCATGATACTAAAGAATTTCCTATAAATATACAAAAACCTGTTGTAGATTTTCTAGTTTCAGGGCATGAAGCCCAATCTGAATCAGAAAAAGCTTGCAATTGTAAATTATTGTTAACAGAAAAAAATAACCCTTACCCTGGAGAACCTTTCAAATATCTAAGAACACGATGAGCTGCCATAAGATGAACAGAAGTAGGAGCAGCAAGATGTTGAGATAATTGTTGCACAGCATAACAAATGTCAGGCCTAGTATGTGTTAAGTACAAAAGTTTACCTACAAGCCTCCTATATGTTGTTATGTTAGTTAAAGGAATTCCTTTATGTTCAGCAAAGCTTAGAAGTACACATGATAGGAGTAGAAACAGTCTTACATTCTAAGAATCCTGTTTCTTTTAAAAGATCTAAAACATACTTTCTCTGACATAAGTTTATACCAAGATTTGATCTTGTAACTTCTAATCCAAGAAAATACTTAAGAGTTCCTAAGTCTTTGATTTTAAAAATATCATGAAGAACATTTTTAATATTTTGTACTTCATCTATGTTGGGACTAGCAACAATTATATCATCAACATATATAGCAAGGGCAATAAAATCAGAATTAGAACCTTTAACTAATAAAGAGCAATCTGAACCAGTTTGTTTAAAACCTAATGAAAGAAGAGTTTCAATTAACCTTTCATTCCACTTACGGCTAGCTTGTTTAAGACCATATAAACTCTTCTCCAATTTACAAACAAGACCAGGTTTAGGTGGATTAAAACCAGGGGGTAAATCCATGTAAACCTCTTCTTTTAAATGTCCATGTAAGAAGGCATTATTAATATCTAATTGATGCAAATGCCATTTCTTAGCAGCAGCAATAGCAAGAAGGGCTCTAATGGTATTAATTTTAGTAACAGGGCTAAAAGTATCAAAATAGTCTATCCCTGACTGTTGAGTGTACCCTTTAGCTACAAGACGAGCTTTATACCTTTCTAAAGTTCCATCAGACTTTAATTTTGTCCTAAACACCCATTTGCAACCTACTGTACTTTTACCAGGGGGAAGAGGAACAAGTTGCCAAGTTTTATTCATTTCTAAAGCTCTAATTTCTTCTTGCATTGCTTCTTTCCAACAATCATATTTAATAGCTTGATTATAAGTCTTGGGTTCAGCTAAAATTTCAGCATTGTTAATGTAAGACTTATGAGCAGATGATATATTATGATAAGACAAAACTTGAGCAATTTGATGAGGAGAAGTTCTTACCTTAGGTAAAGAAACATTAAAATCCTTATACTTTTCTGGAAGTTGCCTCTGTCTAGATGGTCGGGTAGAAATAAAAGGTTGTTGACTGGAGTCAACAGATTTAGAACTACCAGTATGAATGTTAGTTCCAACAGAATTATCAGGAACAGAATCAATAGTAGCATCAGAAGGCATACTTTTATCTGAACACTGAACAGAATCAGTTAAAATAGATGGAACTTGATTATTAATGGGATTTAAGATTTCAGAATTGTTCATGAAAATAACATCATCAGAAATCTGTGTATTTTCATACACAGGAAGAACAATATCATTAGAAATCTGTTTAAAAGGAAACAAATCTTTAGAAAATGTTACATCCCTAGAAACAAAAATGCTTTTAGTTTCTAAATCAAAAACACGAAAACCTTTAGTATGTTTAGGATAACCTAAGAAAACACATTTAGAGGCACGAGGATGCATTTTTGTTTTTGGCTTAGGTAAAACAGAAACATATGCCAAGCAACCAAAAAACCCTCAAGTGTTTTAAATTTGGTTTTGAATTAAAAAGTAACTCAAAAGGAGTTTTATTTTCTAAAACAGGTGTTGGAGTTATGTTAATCAAAAAAGCAGAGTGTAAAACACAATCTATCCAAAAACAGAGAGGTAAGTTAGCTTGAAATCTTAGAGACCTAGCAACAGCCAATATATGCTGATGCTTTCTCTCAACAGTACTGTTTTGTTGAGGTGTATAAGTACAAGAAGTTTGATGTATAATGCCTTTACTATTGAAAAATTCAGTCATTTCAAACTCTTTGGCATTATCACTTCTAATACACTTAACTTGTTTTGAAAACTGAACCTCAACAAAAGAACAAAAATTGGTTATAAGACTTCTAACTTCCCCTTTATTATGCATTGGAAAAATCCATAAAAATCTGGTTTTATCATCTACTATGGTCAAAAAATAAGAATGCCCATACAAGCTTTTAATAGGAAAGGGTCCCCAAACATCCATATGAATGAGATCAAAAGGAGCAACACTAACAGAACTACTAACAGGAAAGGAAGGCCTTTTCTGTTTTGCTAAACGACAAACTTCACATTCAGAAACATGACCTAATGGTATATCACAGTTTATATCAGCAAAGAACTTCATCCTTCTAGAAGAAGGATGCCCTAGTCTAGCATGCCAGAGGGACACAGAAGAACTAGAAGAACTATTAGCAATAAAACCATTTTTAGGAACAACATCAGAAACACTATCAGAATCAACAGAACTTTCAGAAATATCATTTCTAGAAGTAACATACTTAACCACGGCACCATCAGAAACACGCTTAGACATAGTATTATCAGAAACATGCTTAGAAACAGCAGAAGTAGTATGAAAAACAGAAGAATGACAAACCAAATTTTCAACATTTAGATGATACAAGCCTTGAATCAGCTCAGCTGTACCAATCATCTTCCACTGAAGTGTATCCTGTATGATACAACAATTATGTGAGAAGATTAAAGAATACATGTTATCATGAACTAATTGAGAAACAGATATTAAATTGAAACCAAACTTTGGAATATGAAAAACATTTTTCAAAACCAAAGAATTTAAAACAACTGTTCCAATATGATCAACTTTAACAAGTACATTATTAGGAAGTTTTACAAACTTATCATATACAATATGATAATCCTTAAAAAAATTTAAATCATTGACTATGTGGTCAGTTGCACCAGAGTCAATTATCCAAGAAACATTATTACAATAATGAGAAACATTATTACAACAAGAAACATTAAAACCTGACTTTAAAGAAAAACCAATACCTGAATCAGAAGCCTGTTTGACATCAGAAACAAAGGCTGAGGACAAAGCATTAACCTGAGGCTGAATATTCTAATTTTGGCCAAGAACATTATGTGCAGAAACAGAAGAGGCACGTTCTTGAAGCAAAGAAACAATGCTCTCATACTGTTCTTTTGTAAAAACAGGAGGATAACCAGGATTTTGATTAACACAAGACTCACTAGGAACACTGGTTTCACAAGAACCCACCTGATTAGACCTAGGAGTTTGATATTTTGATTTATAACCTGGAGGGTAACCATGTTTTTTAAAACACTTCTCAATAGAATGACCAAATATGCCACAGAACGTACATGTAGGCTTTTTATTCCCAGAACTATTACTATACTTCTTCCCAGCAGATTCAGAATTAGAACTCTTATTTCCAGAAAACCTACTGTTATTTTGGGACTGGACACGACCGGCCAAGAAAACAGAGGAATCACAATTGATAACACTAGAGCCTAGAGTTCTTTCATGCTGAATAACAAGGGCAAAAACTTCATTTATAGAAGGCAAAGGTTTCATCATAAGAATTTGGGCCTTCTGAACAGAAAAGCTATCATTCAACCCTCGCAAAAATCTAAGAACAAAATCTCGCTTCCTATATGTATTTGCATCACAACCACAATGAATTAAAGGACGAAGGTTTGAGATTTCATCCCAGAGTACCTTTAATTGTGTGTGGTAAACAGTTACAGGCATGGACCCTTGCTGAAGCGAATAAAAGTCTTGCATTAGGTCAGAAACACGAACCAGATCGCCTTGGCTGAAGCGGTCAAACAAATCGGCCCAGAGCTCGCTTGCATTGTCGATCCATATGACACTCTGAGCAATTTCGTTGCTTAACGCGCGTTGGAGCCAAGAAAGCACCAGATTATTGCACTTCATCCAAGCAGTGTAGGAAGAATCGTCCTTCTTGGGTTCTTTGATGGAGCCATCAACAAACCGAAACTTGTTCTTCGAGATTAACGACATCTTCATAGATCTCGCCCAGCCGTGATAGTTATTGCCGGTGAGAAGCGAAGACGTCAAAACCAACGCTGGGTTCTCGTTGGGATGCACATAATACTCATTATTTGGATCATCAACGCGAACGAAACGGCCGTCGTTTGTCTCAGAGGAGTGCCGCGGAATGGAGTCGACTGATACCATATCAGATTAGGAAGGTTTGCTAGGGTTTGATAGAAAGGGGGAAAATTCCCTTTAGGGATTTCAGGATATCAACACGAAAGAATTGAAACAATAAGAGAGAGAAAAAATCTTTATTAACAACGTGTTATTTTGTCAAAGGTCAAAGTCTGACTATTGACTATAGTCACTATTTATACAACCAAACAAACCTAAAGAAAATAAAAGAAAATAAAGAAAATAAAGAAAAATACTAATAACAGAAAACCAACTATATTCTAATATGGTACATTGGAATGAAGCGATTAAAACCCTTTTTTTTAAGTTAGGTGTTTTAAAAGCCTTTTCTTAAAAAATAGAATACAAACTCACTTTTAACTGCAAAAATATAGATGAAAAGCGATGACTTATTCATTCTCGTATATTATTGATAATAGTGTTTTTAAATAATTAATTTTACCAAAAAATGTTGCATTAATTCTTGATAACAACTTATAATTAATCAAAAGTTCTTTGAAGGAAATACTATAATCTTCATTAATCAATAAGAGCACCATCCATTACAAATTGATTCATAGACTGAAAGTGTTTATTCAATGGGAAATAACAAACCCAGATTAGTTTTTGAAATATCAGTCTGAACTAATGATTAAAATTGGGTGCCAACTTTGATCATTTCTTTGAAGCGTGGATGTAAAGAGGGTTTAGAATGAATACATGCTTATCCTAAAAATCTTAATTTTATTTATTAATTATTTATTTTTCAGCGTGTCACTCTAAAATTTTTCTTGTAAAAATCTAAATTTCTTTTATTAGTTATCCATTTCACTGGGTGTGCCCACCCTAAAAATCTGAATTTCTTTTATTAGTTATCCATTTTACTAAGTGTGTTTACCTTGAAAAAAAATTGTACTCACGTATGAATAAAAAAAATTATGTTGTTAACATTTAATATATGTGTGTCCACCCTCAAAAATTTTCTGGATTAGCCACGATTTTGAAGGAAATAATACTTGGGTTAGGTGCCTTGAATCAAAGAACAAATGATCTGTTGAGTCCAATTATTATATGAGAGCTAACCATTAAATTAATAAAACTAATATAGAAGTTTGTTTAACTTGCAAACAGAGAAACAAAACGCATAATCTGCCATAAAATGAGGCTATAACATTGTAATCGATAAAACAACATTAGACAAACAAAGATTTAGAATCTGGATTTAAAAGAGCAGAGGGTGGGAGAAAAGATAATTTGATGTGCAGTTAAAAGAATAGCAGAGGTAAAGGTGTTGAAGTAACCATAAAATACTTTGATTGTGTAAAGAATGTCAGAGATAAGATATTGGAGAAAATTAAACCAAAAACAAATAGTATCTGCATTTAATTTCCTCCAATTTTTACCTATGGCATATTCTTTTATTTTGAGTCCATTCTTCATGCTTTATGTACTGGAATAAGCATTGGAGGTGAGATATTGGAGGAAATTAAACCAAACATGATAAAAATAATAATAATCTAAGGGAATTGGTTTAATTCCCTCCAATTCTCACATACAATTCATTACTCTCTATCTCTGTATATAGGAATTGAACTCTCAAGTCTCAACTCCACCTTCCAAGATGCTTATATAGAGGAAGAATAATAAAGGGGTTGTTGAAGATATACCAAAAATCTCGTGACCTTTGTTTGTTTTACTAACACGTGATTACTCCTCATTTTATCGCTCAAACATTAATGATATATTAAGATATTTTTATCTTTATTCTTTATAGGCTTAAATGAAAAATAAATACTTAAATTATATATATTTTTTGAACTTTAGGTGCCTATAGTTCTTTTTTTTATAAAAATAGGTGTCTAAAAGTTCAACCGTTACAATTTTAAGTGCTTGGCCGTTTAAAAAATCGTTGCACAATAAGAACGTGACACGTGGCATGTTTATAATTATTATAATATTAAAAAATAATAATTTAAAAAAATCAAAATTCTCAAAAAAGCCCCAAATCCTTCATACTCAAACCCACAAAATTTTCAAATTGTCGTCGTTGTTGCCGTCGTCGGACACCACCAATGTCGTTGCCGGAAGCTACCACCCATTTCTCCCAACAACCCATCGACGCCAACCGTTTTTAAGTGTGTCAATCGAACGTCGTTCGAATAGAACCATTCACGTTCACCGTCCAATTGGCACACCTCGCGTTAGTTACTGGCGATGGGTGGTTGGGAGAAATGGATGACTGCCTCCGATGACGAAAGCGACAACAGTTTGGAGAATTTGTAGTTTTGGGTATTAGAAATTTAGGATTTTTTTGGGAATTTTGAGTTTTTTTTTTCTTCAAAAAATTATATATTTTTTAATAATAATAATAATAAAGCATGACACGTGTCATATTCTTATTGAGTAACTATTTTTTTAAACGGTCGCACACTTAAAATTGTAACGATTTAAACTTAAATTGAAACCGTTGAAACTTTAGGCACTTAAAATTATAACGGTTGAAACTTTAGGCACCTATTTTTAAAAAAATATATATTTTTAGACACCTAAAGTTTAAAAAATATAGTTTGGACACTTTTTCATTCAAGCCTTCTTTTATATATATATATATATATATATATATATATATATATATATATATATATATATATATATATATATATAATTTAAGTTTGGATTAGGCTGAGTCAACCTAAATTTAAGAAATTTATGACATAATAGGTAGAAAATCCAACTTATAAACAAGTCAACTTATAAAATAGATTAAGTTAATCGCTTTTTTATTTATGAAATTAGTAATCATTTTTATAATAAATTTATGATATATAAATGTACAAATATTTTATTCATTAGTTAAGATAATACACTGAACTAACCGAATTGAGTTGATTTCGTTATTTCGGTTATAAATCATGATGATCAATTATTGATTATTTTTCGCGGAAAATAAAATCGAAAACTCACTTTTAACATTGTGGGGGGAGTGGAATTAATTATTGATTACTCATCCATTCTCGTACATTATCGATAATAATTTTTTTAAATTATTATTTTGACCAAAAAGATGTTACTTTAATTCTTGATATCAACTTAATAAGTTAAAAGTTCCTCGGACGAAATACTAATAATCTTCATTAATCAATACGAATGACATCATTCATTACAATTTGATGAATAGGTCGAGGGTGATGAATATATATTATAATTTAGTTTAAATAATAAAAAATTATTAGACTGAACCAATCTAAATTCTAATTTATTTTATTCATATATAAATGGGTAAACTATACTAATGACCACCGAACTATAGGGTTGGTGTCGATTTGATTTGACCACTATATTTTTAATTGTGTTAAATATATCACATAACTATTTAATTGGTTCCAATGTAGCCAAATGTTGTTAAAAAACGGAAAAGTTGACGGGGCTGTTAAAATAATTGGTATAATTACAAATTTGGTCCCTTTTATCTATCAATTTGATCCTAATTTTAATCTAATAAATAAATTTTTATTAGATTAAAATTAGGATCAGATTGTATAGATAAAAGGGACCAAATTTATAATTATACCAATTATTTTAACAGCCCCGTCAACTTTTCCATTTTTTTAACGGCAGGTGGCTACATTAGAACCAATTAAAGAGTTATATGGTATATTTAACACAACTGAAAATATAGTGGTCAAATCGACACCAACCACATAGTTCGGTGGTCATTAGTATAGTTTACCCTATATAAACTAATCTATCTCGTGAACAAGTCAATTTATAAAATAATTTTTAATTTATGGAATGAATAACCAATTTATAATATATAATAAATGGACAAATATTCTATACACAGGTAGAGGAAACTTTCAATTTCCACAAGCGCCTTAGTTTTAGGGTATAGGGAGTTAGTTTAGGGTATAAGGTTTAGAGGTTTAGGTGTAGGGGGTAAAATTTAGGTATAGTTGTTTCAATTTAAGGTTTAGAGTTATAATTTAGGGTTTATATGTTAAACCCTAAATCCTGACCATATCACCCCAAAACTAAACCCTAACTTATAAACACTAACTTATAACCCTAAACCTTAAATTGAAACAACTATCCATAAATTCTAAACCCCTACACCTAAACCCCTAAACCATATACCCTAAACTAACTCCCTATAGCCTAAAACTAAGGCACTCGTGGAAATTTTCAGTTTTCACCGTCAGTGTATAAGATATTAATTCATAATAAATAAGTAAATCTTTTATTCATTAATCTAGATAACATATCAAATTAAGTTATTTCATTACAAATTATGATGGATCAATTATTGATTACTTTTAATCAAAAGTCATTTTTTGGGTTAAAATAGGATTTTATGCTGCAATATGGCTCTGACATTTTTTATTTTATGGAATATTTTTGAAAATGAGAACTATTATTAATAGTTCACATATGGAACGCATATGAATATTAAAGCGAATTTCGTTAAAAAAATTTCTCTAATCTTAAGCGGAGAAAAAAGAGTGCACGTTAAATGCATACTACTACACAAATCTGGATAACATCACTAGTCTCAAACCATCATTACTACACAAGTTGGATAACAGAAACCATTGAGAACAAAGTGCATAGATGTTGCTTGCATGTAGTGTACTATAAATGATATATAAATATGGTGCAAGTATACACGTCGAACGAGTAATAAAGTGATGAGTGAGTATCGTCTCCACAAGGATTTAAGCTATTTACGGTTGCTGTAATAATAAAGATTGAACTTTTTGCAGATGACAATGCTATAGTTTGGAGAATTTGGAGAATTTGTAGTTTTGTGTATTAGAAATTTAGGATTTTTTTTGGAAATTTTGGGATTTTTGAGTTTTTTTTCTTCAAAAAATTATATTCTTTTTTTAATTTTTTAATATTAATAATGATAATAATAAAACTTGACACGTGTCATATTCTTATTGAGTAACTATTTTTTTAAACGGTCGCACACTTTAAATTGTAACGGTTTAAACTTAAATTGAAACTGTTGAAATTTTAGGTATCTATTTTTTTCAAAAAAAATACTTTAGACACCTAAAATTTAAAAAAGTATAGTTTGGACACTTTTTCATTCAAGCCTTCTTATAAACAAGTCAACTTATAAAATAGATTTTCGATTTTTTATTTATGAAATTAGTAATCCTTTTTATAATAAATTTATTATATATAAATGTAGAAATATTTTATCTACACCGAACTAACCGAATTGAGTTGATTCCGTTATTTCAGTTATAAATCACGATGGTCAATTATTGATTATTTTTCGTAGAAAATAAAATAGAAAACTCACTTTTAACATTGTGGGGAGTGGAATTAATTATTGATTACTCATCCATTCTCGTACATTATCGATAATAATGTTTTTAAATTATTATTTTGACCAAAAAGATGTTACTTGAATTCTTGATATCAACTTAATAAGTTAAAAGTTCTTCGGACGAAATACTAATAATCTTCATTAATGAATACGAATGACATCATTCATTACAATTTGATGAATAGGTCGAGGGTGATGAATATATATTATAATTTAGTTTAAATAAAAAAAAATTATTAGGCTGAACCAATCTAAATTCTAATTTATTTTATTCATATATAAAATAAATTATCTCGTGAACAAGTCAATTTACAAAATAATTTTTAATTTATGGAATGAATAACCAATTTATAATATATAATAAAGGGATAAATATTCTATACGCAGGCGGTGGAAACTGAAAGTTTCCACAAGCGCCTTAGTTTTAGAGTATAAGGAGTTAGTTTAAGGTATATGGTTTAGGGGTTTAGAATTTAGGGATAATTGTTTCAATTTAAGGTTTAGAGTTATAATTTAGGGTTTATAGGTTAAAACCTAAATCCTCACCATATTACCCTAAAAACTAAACCCTAACCTATAAACCCTAACTTATAACCCTAAACCTTAAATTGAAACAACTATCCATAAATTCTATTCCCCTACACCTAAACCCCTAAACCATATACCCTAAACTAACTCCTTATACCCTAAAATTAAGGCGCTTGTGGAAACTTTCAATTTCCACCGTCAGTGTATAGGATATTAATTTATAATAAATAAGTAAATCTTTTATTCATTGATCTAGATAACATACCGAATTAAGTTATTTCATTACAAATTATGATGGATCAATTATTGATTATTTTTCATCAAAAGTCAATTTTTGGGTTAAAATAGGATTTTATGCTGCAATATTGTTATGACATTTTTTATTTTATGGAATATTTTTGAAAAGGAGAACTATTATTAATAGTTCACATATGAAACACTGATGAAAATTAAAGTAATTTCGTTAAAATAATTTCTCTAATCTTAAGCGGAGGAAAAAGAGTTTGTTGAGTTGTGTGGAGCTCGATTCGATCAACCAATTTAGCTCACCAAGTGGTGGAGAGGTGGATTTTTGGGTGGAAGGGTTGTGGAAGCTAGAAAGAATAAAGACACAATGATTTATAGTGGTTCGGCCTTCTAACAAGCACCTGCATCCACTACCTTAGCTTCCCACTAAGGATTTCACAATCAATCCACTAATTGATTCGTCCCCTTTTCTAAGATTAGGAGGAAACCCTTACAACCGATCAAGCTTCTACCCAAAGCCTTGATCAAAACCCTCTTTACAAAGAGAAACAAGAAAGCAAACTTAAACCCTCTAATAGGTGTTTGTTTGCACAATGAAGCACTCACCCAAAACCTAAAACACTTGAGCAAATTTGACAATTTTGGCTCACTAGTGTTTGTCTATACAAGAATTGACAATTTAAGTGCTAAGACATTTTCTTGATCATTTGATGTTTGACAATATGAGCATTAGCCTTCTCTTGATGCTTGGAGGTCCCTTTTATACTCCCAATTGAGTTTATAGCCGTTTAGGACCGTTGGGGTTGAAATAGAGTTGTTGGAGCCTTTAATTCCCTCCATAAATGCAGTCTGCAGCTCCCCGTTTCGAAACGCTCGAAGCCGTTTCGAAACACCCTCAATATAGAAAGAGCCGTTGCAGTCTGTCAGGGTACCCGTTTCGGAACACCCCCTTGCCGTTTCGGAACGCGTATCGGAACGCTATAAGCCCGTATCGAAACGACCTGCATTTAAAAGTTAGTTGGGAAAGAGCCGTTGGGGTTTATGACCGTTGTGGTCAGTGCCACGTGGGCGTATCGAAACGGCCTAGCCCGTTTCGAAACGCTGGGCAAAAATGTTGTCCATAGAGAGCCCGTTTCGAAACAAGTTTCGAAACGTTTTGGCTACTGGAGGCACCTGTTTCGAAACGCCCTAAGGTGTTTCGAAACACCTGGACAGGTTTGAGAAATTTGGCTTTGAAACACATATTAAACAGTTAGCTATTTTCGAGTTTTTGGAAGTGTTTGTTATGTATTTGTACCTAACCATTTACGTAGCAAAATGGACAATAAAGTTGTTAGGTGTATTTTTGTAGGGTACGACAGCGAGAGGAAAGGGTGGAAATGTTGTGATCCTACAACTAGAAAATGTTATGTGTCTCGAAATGTGGTGTTTTATGAAGCATCTTCATAGTGGTCCTCAGATAAAGAGTTATTGCCAGACTCAGATACTCTCAAGAGAGAATTGTAATCTTCTCAAGTTCAGTTGAGTTTAGATGAAACTGAAATTGTCGATGATGAAGAAGAAGAAGAAGGTGTAACTCAAAATCCATGGCAAACTGGTGTTCACCAGCAACCGATCGAAGACGATGAGCTGGGTGAAATAGAATAACCAACACCACTTAGAAGATCAACAAGGATCAGAAAGCCAAATCTCAAATATGCTAATGCTGCCATAGTAGAAAAAGGCGATGCAAAAGAGCCAGAAACCTTTGAAGAAACTTCTCAAAAAGCTGAATAGACTGAAGCAATGAGAGACGAGATTGCTACACTTGACCGGAATCAAACTCGGGAGCTCGTACCAAAGCCAAAAGATGTGAAACTCATTTCTTGTAAATGGATCTACAAGATAAAGCGTTGCACATATGGATTGATTGAAAGGTACAAGGCTCGATTGGTAGCTCGAGAATTCTCTCAATAATATGAACTAGATTACGATGAAACAATTAGTCCAGTGGCAAAGCTTACAACTGTTCGACTCCTACTAGCACTGGAAGCTAGCAAGGATTGGAATTTATGGCAGATGGATGTCAAGAATGTATTTTTGCATAGGGAGCTAGATCTAGAAATCTACATGGACCAACCAATGGGTTTTCGAAGTATTGATCATCCTGAGTATGTATGTAAGCTTCGAAAGGCGTTGTACGGATTGAAGCAAGCACCCAGGGCTTGGTATGGTAATATTGTTGAGTTTCTAACTCATAGTGGCTATTCTGTGGCTCCTTCAAATTTCAGTTTGTTCGTGAGAGCAACTAAAGGGAAACTAGCTATTGTGCTAGTATATGTGGATGATTTAATCATCACTGGTGATTTTGAGGATGAAATTCTTCGAACTAAGAAGAATTTTTCAGTTCGCTTTCAGGTGAATGAACTTGGGGAAATCATACACTTCCTTGGTCTAGAGATTGATCACACCGAGAAAATAATTTTTCTCCATAAAAGAAAGTATTCTAATGATATATTGAAAAAGTTTGAAATGTTCAATTGCAAGCCAATTTTTACACCGATGGAACCCAATGCCAAAATCTGTGCTAATGAAGGGAAAGAGTTAGAAGATGATACGATGTACCGACAACTAGTTGGTAGTCTTATCTACTTCACTTTAACAAGGCCGGCTATTTCTTTTGCAATTGGCGTTGTGAGTCGATACAGGCAAAATTTAAAGAAACCTCATTTGGAAGCAGTTCGACGAATTTTGCGGTATGTGAAGAGTACCATTGATCATGGTATTTTGTACAAAAAAGGTGGAGATTGCAAACTAGTTGGCTATTGTGATGCTGACTATGCAGGTGACCATGATACCCGACGTTCAAGTACAGAGTATGTGTTTATACTTGGATCTGGAGGAATTTCCCGGTGTAGTAAAAGACAACCCACAGTGTCTTTATCAACCACCAAAGCAGAGTATCGTGCAGCGACAATGAAAACTCAAGAGAGCACGTGGCTTTTGCAATTGTTGGAGGACTTGTGTCAACAAGTGGAATTTCTCGTCACCCTATATTGTGACAACTTGCCAGCCATACGCTTAGCCGAGAATCCAATTTTTCATGCAAGAACTAAACACGTGGAGGTGCATTATCATTTTGTTAGAGAAAAAGTCTTGCAAGAAGAAATCAAGCTCAAACATATAAAGACAGAAGATCAAGTGACAGACCTGTTCACAAAAAGCTTGAGTGGCAACAAGCTCGGAAGCTTCTGTCTCCAGCTCAGCATGACAAACAAAACGAAAGTTGGTGTTTAGGGGGAGTGTTGAAATATCAACACCAAATAATTAATTTTTAATTAAATTTATGTTATAGTTCATTAATGGGTTGTTAGTTTTAGCTTTAAATATTTGGTTATTAATGTAATGGCAAACGCCTCATGACCTTTGTCTATATAAAGAAGTTATATGCTTCTTTTTAGATTACATACACCGAGAAATATAAATTAAGTGTTCATTCTTCTCTCTCTTTTTTCTTCTTTTTAGTGTTTTAGATTGTGGGGGTGTTCAACAATAATTACTCTTATATATTATTATAACAATATAAATTAATTCTACATTATTACATTGATAAGTGAATTACTAAGTTCAAATTTATGGATCCGCCCCTAATTGTATTGAATGCATAATAATAATAATAATAATAATAATAATAATAATAATAATAATAATAATAATAAAATACTGTTGAGAAATTGATGATAAATAAATTAAGCAAGATTTCTCATGAATTCTGGTGATCCCAATTGAAGTGATGAAATAAAATTGTGGAGCTACTTCTATCTTGCCTGACGCATGATCATCATCATCTCTATCTTGCCTGCTTTAATCCTTCATCTACTTCCATCAATGTTTACAGAAGTAGGAGGCTGCCATCTACCACACACCAGTAATCATATACTGATAAACTCAACAATTCAACGAGGAAAAAGAAAACAAGTACATTAACAGCATTGCTAAGACCCACAGGATGCCATGAGGCATGACCAAACAATCTCTTGCATTCAAGGAAGGGGTTCCAATGCTGACATTTCTTCAAATCAAGATTAACATCCTTTGCATACCTGCTCTAGTAAAATAATTCTCCAGATGAGAAATGAATCAAGATTAATATCCGTTGACCTTGGGCATATATCATAAGGATATTACTACAAGTGAAGATCTGTTGCTATTATGCACAAACATCTTTAATTGGAAATTGTACAAAAATGATAAATACCTCCAAGTACTATCATGAGAGACTGATTGAGCTTTCAGCAATTGTTCTTGTCGAAGCAAGACAGCTTGATCAAGACGATCACTTCTAGTATTGGGTTGCCGGTACATGGCTCGAAACCATAATAGTGAAATCATTTTCAATTTCTCGGGATTTTAGCAGAACTAATGGCTATTAAAACGGGGTTATCATATTTTTATGCAAAGGCAGAATGTAGTGGAGTGTGATTGCTCCATAGCTTTGAATTGGGTTTCCAGCCCTCTAACGTGCCCCATAATTTTTAGGGATTTCATTAAGGACATTATCGTTATTGTAATTCTTAAATATTATAGGTTCTTTTTTTTACTAATATAGTAAATCGGTGTTGTTTTTGTTGGACGATTTGTTATTAAGAATGATTGAATTTGTTAGCATTGTTCATAATTTTAGTAATTGGGTTATATTTCACTCATTCTAGTGCTAGTCCGATTGTGTCATTCTCAGTTCGCAAACGTGTGCGAAATTCACATTCACCGCATGCCAGAATTCATGTTTTGCCATGGAAGCCTAATATGTAACAAAGGTATTGGCTAAATGGAAAACATAATAGAAGCAATATTCTGTCAATTTCAAAATTACAAGAAAACAAGATAACCTTATTTTGCTCTCAAATCTTTATCTGACAAAGCACACCAACAAAGAATTACAAAGCAAAAAAAAAAAAAAGATGCTTGTGTCGCAAGAAAAGAATCATATTACAAATTAAATGAATACTTTTACTTTCACAATCCACTGTTCTTGAAAACACTGCTACACACATCAAAAATCTCCGGTGGACTATGTACACTGGAATATTATGATAAAAATACCCCATTCCCCCAAACGAAAACTTATGTTCCCTACTCAATCGACCGTTTCCGATAATAATTACCTCTGCCGCATTCTTCACTTGTTAGACCACTGGAATTCAATTTCCAAATTACGTGGTGGCCCGCTTTTACTTTGGGGCAATAATGTGTACTCGCCGGCGACCGACCCAAGCATTACAACCCGGTCGATTTGGATTGTAACTTTTCCAAAGGAACTCTGTTTTCGTAAAGAATGAAACAAAATTTAGAAACAATTAAGGAAAACTAAGATATGAGACAACGCCCAATCCAACCATTCAATAAAACAAAAAGGGAATAATTCTTATAAATATGGCGATATACTTACCTTCCCCATTTTGCTCTTGTTCTTGCAAGATATGTGCAGCTTCTGGCCTTTTGGGGGACTCTCAAAAGTCCACGCAAAACTTTCATCCCACTCTGGAGTCGGACCAGTTGATACAATCTGACAGTGACACATAAGCAGAAATCAAAGTTTAAGGGAGGTCAACAGATAACGAGCACAAATAGACACAACACATGTTCATCCGTTTTGTTTAAGTTTATCCAGCATAATAAACAAGGTTTAGGAGTCGGCTATGGTTTGAATCAAGTACTTTCGGAGTCCCAACCTTAGATCGAGAAAAGAAAATTCCCAAAAACAATTAAGCATTTCCAACCTAAAATCAATTAATAAAAGGGGGGAGAGACTCAGCTAGAAGACGTCGGATATTAAACTCAATAGTCAAAACTTCACAGATGTAGGATAATATTACTTAATATTCCCTCTCACGTGTAGCTCAGTAGCTACATGTGGACAAACTCACACGAGGTAAACAAGCAAGGAGAACATAAATATAAACGTAGATTCCGATAACATGTTATCCAACCTAAAATTAGTAATCAATTAGTAGACTTGAATGAAAATGTTTAGTTCTACCAAAAATTGTGATAACTTACAAATTCAGAAAAAAAAAGTTCCCGAACACATTTCAGAGTCAGATAAACAGGATGGATAAGGATATGGCAGCATCTTACCTTGGTCTGCCGAGGTGGAGTGCTGCCAAGAGTAAGTTTGCAATAGACACTTGGGTTTCCGACTGATTGCTTCATATTGTTACCACGCTTGATTATCACCACCAATGTCCCAGGCAAGCACTGCAACAGAAATTCTGCCTTCTCCTGAAATCTAGGTGGGCCAGACTGGATTAAATACTGCAGCAATGGGATTGCATCTGCGGCGGCAACTGATTGAGCTCTTGAAACTTCAGCTGGGCACGCTGACCAAGCTTGCCTGAGTAGAAAAAGAGCATCCAAAGCAGCTTCTTGAGTTGCCTCGGAGCCTGTCTTGAGGGATGTAACCAGATGGGGAATGCTAAGTGTTGCAGGCTCAGTTGCTCTCAAACGTGGGAAGTTGCTAAATAAAGAATTTAGAGCTTTTAGATACTCCTCATTAACAGTTCCAGTGGCCCATAAGTCCTTCTCAATAGCAGCTGCGAAATATGAACAGAAGTTACAGCATAACAGAAGCAAAAGCTAGCATGGAAACATCATCCAAGGAACAAAGGATTACCGATACCATCATAAAAACAAATTGAGAAAAGTGAAAACAAAAATATTTCAATGCACTGTGATTATTACCCAGTAAGACAATAAATGGGTGCAAAAATCAGACAATTTATCATGCAACTTATTTTATATAGATGTAGAGCAACAACCATAATGTCAATATATTTTTCAGACTAAGAAAACAGGGAAGAGTGATATGTTATGGCGACACTCAAATCTTTTTGAGGAGAGTGTCCAGTTACTAGCACCCGCCAAAAATGATAACACAGTTAGAATTACCAATCAAACTGGAAGCATAAATTCAACTGATGTCCCAACAAAGGACAAACTGTTAATGAATAGGCCCTTTTAGAATGTTATTACCATAAGGTTTGAGAACCATGCTTCTTGAAAAGAAAAGGAGGGTATGCAATATAACCAGAGTAGGCATATGGTAACAGAAACTTCCACAAACTAAACATGCACTTCTAAGTAACTTCTCCTCATATTGGCCATCCACACAAATATAATGAAGTCCAACAGAGCTCGGGAACTTACCAGTTATGGCTCTGACTGTTTCACTAGAAGCATACTCTTGAATGGTATGGTTGGAAAATAGAAGTTTAACAAACATAGCAGCTTGAATGGATGTATCTGGATCACTTGAACCTATTAGATCCAATACAACCTGAACACCACCAGCCTCAGCAACTGCTCTCTTATTTGATCGACTATACATCACAAGATTTTGCAGAGCACATATGGCTACCACTTTCATTTCTTCTGTTGGTTGGTCTTCAAGCACATTAACAAGAGCACGACAAGCTGAAACAGCATCAGCACTTCGAGCAAGTGCCTCATTCTGAAAAAGGTCACCAAGAGCCAATGTTGCCAAAAGCCTTGCCTGTTGAGCTTGGGTTTGTGGATCCAAGAGATACTGGGACAGTGGTACAATTGCAGTTTTAGTAGCTTTGGTTTCTCTGATCTTCACATTATTGAGTAATACTTCCAGCAGTCTTGCAGCTGTTTCCTCACACTGATGAGATCTCAGAAGTTCTAAGAGAGCCTCTATGGCACCACTTTCAGCCATCGCTTCAGCACTGGTTCCATCATCACTTTCTAATACCAGAAGAGCATTCAATGCACCAATCACAGTTGCCTCTGAACCTGAATGCAGCAACCTTACCAAAACAGCAACTGGAACTTCTAGATAAAATTCAGAACTGAATTGCAGAATGCTAGCTAAAACTGAGGCAGCTGATTCCCATAAAGCATGTGGAAGCGAAGGATCAGCTTGCAATATCACTTTTGACAGCTCACTGACGCCACCCTCTTTTGCAATTTCATTTGGCCAAATCAAAGCAATGCTAACAAGAGCCTTTACAGCTCTCTGTTGCAAGATGTGTATGCCAGAACCAAGAATTCTTATAAGGGGACTGATTACTTGCTGTATCACTGCATCCTTCTGAAGACGTTCTTCTAATAGTAGATGTGAAAGAAGCTCTGCTGCCAACTGCTGAACTGCAGGAGCAGGGGAATCAAGAAGTGGGATAATGGGTTCAATAGCTTGGTGAGAGGTCAGGGTATAATCAGCACGACACTGTGGATGCTCCAGAATATTTACAAGCACCTGTAATGCACTATGTTGTCCATCAGGTCCAAATTCTGATCTGGACAACAACTGAAAAAGGGGCTCAACCACTTCTGCAGCAGATGGTCCCTTAGCTATTGTAGCATTATTTGTCAATATTCGGAGCAGTTCTGCAAAAGCAGCACATAAGAAATCTGGCGCTTCATGGAGGATATCAAGTATGCTTTCAATTACCCCAGCTTTCACCATTTCCATCTTACAAGCAGGCCTGTCTTTCCCTAACTTCACAAGAGCTCTTGAGATAGCTTCATGAAGCACGTAATTCTTACCATACAGAAGGCCTACAAGAGGTATTACAGCACCATGTGCTGCAACTAGTTCCGCCAGTTGTTCATCATCCAAAAGTTTATCTAATGCCCGGACAACTGAATGATGAGCAGGACTGAACTCAGTTACAAGGAGAGACACCAGAGGTTCAACACAACGAGCTGCAGCCATAGTGGACCTGATTCTTGTATTAGCAAAAAGAACACAACACAACTCAGCAGCATCTCCCTTCAGTTCCATTGAACAATTTGTTGAAAGGATTCTGCAAAGAACATCCACAGCATTCATTTCAAAATCAGCAACGGCAAGTGCTTTAGAAGGATTTTCACTCAACAACCTAACTAACGCTGCAATAGCAGCGTGTTGCTCTCTCTCCATTCCAGTATTAAGAATCTCAACCAAGGGTTGAACAGCTTGCCGGGCAGTCTCAGCATTTCTGATATGGTCAGCAGAGAATAGGCTCTCCAATGCTTTAGCAGCACTAAATCTAGCAGCTCTTCCTCCAAGACGTAAAACTGCCACAAGTTGACCAACAACGCCAAATGCTGCCTCATGTCTTCGAATTTCAGCACTGCTAAATAGGATCCCCAATAGATCAGTAGCAGCTTCCTCTGTAGCATCTTGAGGGCCTAAAGAGAGATACTTAGTCAGAGCTTCCAAAGCTCCTGATTCTACCATAATAATCTTATTTGAAGGACAGTCATTTGCAAGCTGAATCAGAAGCCCAAGGGACAGAAAAGGTGCACCAGGACGGTCTGGAATTGGTTTAAGTAGATCAACAAGGGCAGGTATTGATTTTCGAGAAGTTGCACCAACCCTAATGTCTTCAACTCTAAATAACCTCTCAAGAGCAACTTGATCTGGGTAGCGTATCAAAGCAAACTCCTCAGACAATTCAAGAAGTTCTTGTATATCAACATCAGCACAGCCAAGTAAAGAGATAAGACCAGCAGCAGCCCCTGAATTTGCAACGGATAGGAGAGTCCCTCTACTACCATTACAGACTAAACTGGCTATTGCTTGTGCAGCAAAATATCTGTTTGCCAAAACCTCTGACTTCACTAAATTTGCAAGTACCGGTATAGATTTCATTGTTCCATGTGCCCGAATGATATCTCTATCTTGGAATAAGATTGCTAGCAATAATGCACAAATCCATATGCTGTTATCTTCTGTAAAATCAATCTGCAAATTAGCAGAGAATGTTAAATTTTCAATAAAAGCAAGAGGTAATATAGCCTTAATTGCAAAATAGGGAAACAGGGAACAATATCAATGCCATCTCGGAAAAAAATTATTTATAATTGTAAGCGTCATAAGTTCTATTCTTATCAACATTATTTTATATAAATAATTAATAAGAGGATTGAATACCTGAGCATATTGGGAAGATCGTTGGGAAATTCTCTCAGTGACAACTTCAACTGCTCCAGCGTCCATTATTGGGATTTTACTCTTTTCATCATGACAAGCAAGGACAGAGAGTAGCCATATAGCCAAATTTGCGCCAGAAATAATGGATGTGCCAGTATCAGATTCCCCATTCCTGTCTTCTCCTTTAGCATGCCTACATATGCTAATGGCATCCCGATCATCATCTTGTGGATTTGCCAATGAAGTCTCTCCAGAACCAAGCATCGCAACAAGTGATTTAATTAGATAGATAGAAGTGTTTGATTGATTGAGATCTTCAACCATTTTATGATGATTAACTTTTGCTGCGCATATAAGAAGAGCAGTGCCGCCAATTTTGACCTTTAAGTTTGTGGAACTGGACACCCTTCTACCAATTGATGGAATGCACTCAGAAGCACTAGCAACAGTCTCTCCTAGAACAACAGGTTGATCATAGCAAAGTCGTGACAATATCTCAATAGCTTTATCCTGTAACAAGGGTGTTGCATCAGCAATGGAGGAAACTATAGGAGATATGCTTTCTGGAAATTCAGCTAAAACTGCCCATGTAGGTTTTATTTGTCCACTGTCTGATTCAGATCTCGACAGAATTGCAAGTGCATCTAGTGCCTCTCCTGTGGCAGCAGATTCACCTCTGGAAGACTCTAGAAAAGAGACTAATGCAAGAACTGTTCCAGCACGGTTCACAGAATCAGCTATGGCGTGATCAACTCGCCTCGAATGGAGCAGTCGTGCTATTGCTGCTGCTGCATGAGTCTTTCCAGAAACAGTCCCTTCACGTAAAACCCTTGTAGAGGGCAGAATAATTTGTTCAGCAATCGCCATCTCCGATATCTCGGTATCCAAAATAAGATTTGCTAGAGCGCATACAGCCTGCTCTGCTACTTCAAGAACTGCAGAGTCAGAAAGTGAAACTAAGGGAGACATTGCATCTCGAGCAACAGAAGCTACATCCCTGTTCTCCTTAATTGAAAGAAATATTGCAGCAAGGCAACGACAGGACTCTACTAAGATGTTTTCTGATTCAACATTTAGCAACTTCATGACTGACCAAAGAGTTTTTACAGCAATGCTACTTTCACGCAAATCCTTCCTGATTTCAAAAATCCCAGCTAAAGCCGATGCTGACTTTGCCTGTGTTTCTTCTTTAGTTGAGCTCAATATTTTAATCATGGTCTCAATTGCATCATTAGCAGCACTACCTTCACGCAATATATCTTGGAAGGGGACCACTGAAAGCATACTTCTTAAAGCATCCAAAACATACACTTTAGATTCAGGTAGATCACTGGTTAATAATGCACTGAGCTGACTGATAGTAGCAGTATCAGATTTATGAATTAAATGGTTCAAAGTCTTTGCGGCAATTTCTTTCCCATTTGGGCTCCCATTCTTAAGCAGCCATAATAGTGCAGGAACAGCATCAGCACTTTCAACACATGCACGTATATCTTCACTGTGATTGCATAGATTCTTGAGGATCAATGCAGAATCTTCTTTGGCCTTCACAGAACCAGTTTCCAGAATTTGAACAAGAGGAGGAATGCCACCAGCAGCAGTAATGGCCCACTTACTTTCATCATTTTCATTAGATAGAAGGCAAAGCAGCGCAACTGCACATTCCTGCTGTTGTTCTGATGATAGACCAAGAAGTGATATCAACAGCTGAACACCTTCACGACCTTGAAGTGCACGCCATAGACTTCCTTCACTGTTGCAAAGTGAAAGGAGGGCTCTCATAAGCTCTTCCTGAAGTTCATTGGTTGTCATTGTGATCAATCCCACAAGCAACCTTTTGGCATCAGAATTTGCAAGTTTAATTGAGAGTATAGTGTTCCCATACAAACTAGCTAGAGCTTCTATTGTACGTTCTTGCACAAGGAATGGTAAGCGAGGTTGGAACTGATTAATTAAAGTTTTCTCAATAACCAGAGGATCTGATGCTCTAGTAGATTCTGCGTTTCTGTCATAAATCATTAAAGCAGAAGCCAAAGCCCCAAGTGTGTCAGCAGTCTGAGCAGGTGAAGAACATGATTCAAGGCTTTGACCAAGACTTGAGATGACATAAGATAAACCACCAGAAATGTTTGCCAAAGCACACATAGCATTCTCCTGCAATGCTTGGGCATACTCACCTTGCATGAACTCTTTTGAAGGAGCTATTGTAGCATTTATTAAAGCAGGAATACCATTAGAGTTAGCTATTTCCTTTCTAGCTTCTTTGCACTGAGCAGAAAGAGACTTCAGAGCACCTGCAGCCTCAGCTCTCACAGGGGCTTCATTACCAGGTCCTAACAGTTTAAGCAACTGTTTAGTAGCTTCCGCAGCCAATATCTTGGAACAAACAGATACATCTTCCATCATCATACAAGCAAGAAGAAAGCATACATTAGCTTGAGTGCTTGACTGTCCAGTTTTCAGCAACTTTACAAGTATATCAACTCCTCCAGCTTGTACTGTTGCCAACCAAAATCCCTCGGTGCTGCTTGAGAGGTTTTTTAATGCTCCAGTCAATAAGTTATCAACCAAATCCCCCGTCTTCAACCCATTCTGTAGCAGCTTCCAAAGCACTGGAACAACTCCCTCAGTAGAAAAAATCTTTGATCCAACGTGATCCTTGGCACCACCTTGTGAAACAGCATGGATGGTCTTTGCTGCTGCAATTTGACCTTCTGCTGAGCTGGACTTGAGGAGACCAAGCAACGGTGGTATGCAGCCCCCAAGCAAGACTTTAACTCTTAGTTCATTCTCCTTACAAAGCGAGCCTAAAACAGTTGCAGCCTGGATCTTCACTCCAAGTGATCCTGATCGGAGAAGAGAGACAAGAACTGGAACAGCCTGAGAGTGCGATCCAACAGCGCTAAAAGCATTTTCACGCGTGTCAATGAGTTCCAGCAATTGCCTCAGCGAATGCTCTTTCTCTTGTACTGATGAGGAACTCTGCCGCAACTGTTCAATGCATTGTGCAACACTCGCCAATGTCCCATCTGGATCCTCCATGCTACTTGTACGATCCCTACTGGTGATTCAAGCATAAGGTGGTCAATTTAGAATTATAATAGATGATAATCATAGCATACAATGCAAATTCAGTAAATGATCGAAGAATGGGGAAAGATAATATTCTCTTGGACACCAATAAAGTGGTACTAAAGCAGATACTCTCCATCAGTTATAAACTTATAATTCAGAAGCAACAAGAAAAAAAAATGTCTTACGACAGCAAACAAAGTAGCCAACTGAAAACAGAATAAGGCCCATGACAATAGAATCCAAGTCAAAGGCACTAAAAAGGCCCAAGGGAAGTCAAAATGTACATGGGGTGGGGAAGCTAGGATGGAAACATAAGAATATTCTAATTAAACACTTAGCTAAATTCTATGCTGCTGGTTTCCAGGAAAGAAACTTCATGATGTGTATTACAAATTTCAGACTGCTCTAAATCTAGCAAGCAGCTCCAAGCGCAGGCCTCCCTACATTGTTCTCGTCCTTCCAATGCAATGTGCCTTACATAAAGTAAACATACAATATAGCTTACACTAACCTCAAACCCATTTTTATTACTGAATGTGGAGTTGGGGGCTCAGAATCTTGAAATTTTGGATCCCCATTTTTTTCCTGCAACAAGGATAGACATCAAAAAGGCAATGATGTTAAAAATCAAATTTATTCAATTTATTACCACTAGACAGTCGTCAACAGGTGAATGAAAGTAGCCACAAAAAACAATAAAAACGTGCTATATGATTACAGTGAGAAGCTACAATTAAGAAAGGGTGTGGAAATCATAAACAGGAAAAGCATTGCATAATATAGTTCTAGGACACGCAAAAGATATTCCCAATCCGGCTTATTATTGTTGAGCTTAGCGAAAGTTGCAAAGTATACGTATAACATTTCATTTTCTATTGTGCATTTGGGGGGAAGATTTGGGGACAGCAATACTGTTAGTAACCTATCACATTCTAGCCTGAGAAAATCAGAAAATACACATCGCAATGTTGTTGCTTAGCATATCTATATATATGGACTAAACTCCATGGCTAAAAGCAATTTTTTAGAGAAATGAAACCAACCAAATTATGGAACAATAATGACGCACAGTCACCTCCCAGTATATTATTTTGATGAATGTATATTTGAGAATTACATATTAAATTTCAGTATAAGTGGCTCTTAATAAACTTCCAAATAAAAGAGCCTTTCAGCCAACAAATTGACAATAAAATTTCTAAGTCTCAAGATCCAAATTAATTCTAGATCTGTCATTATTCGATTGCATTTCCATATCGAAGATCAGAAACAGTCGTTCTCCAAGCTTATAGAATACGAACTATCTACTAAAAGGATGCAGTTATTTACTAAAAAAGATTGCAAAATGAGATCTAAACTTCATAACTGTATCATATCAATCAATTCACAAACTATATCCTTTGAGTTACCAAAAACTTAGCAAGAAAAATCATAAGCTTACCATATCATTAGCAGCAAGGCCGTTGCCATTGTTGGCAGCGTACCTCCAAGACATTGTCGCCGCCAGCTTTGCTTTTTTATTGCAAAATTCGCTGAATCTTGAAAAGAAAAAGAAAACTCACGCCCTCCTCAGATCCAGCCACTATCGTCAAAACATTAAAATCTCCTGCGAAAAAGTGAAAGAAATTAAGTTGAATACGGCTAATATCTATATATAAGTCCAGATCAAGCAAAAATCATGATAATTCAATAAAATATCCGGCCTCAAAAGAACAATAAACCAATAAATCTGATACTCCAGAAAAAGAGTGGAGCAAAAGATCACATTTCCACCACACATGTTTTCTATTATTTTTTTTTCTCAGGAAACAAACAGAAACTGAATAAAAAATTCAACTAAAAACGAACTGAATTTTACCAAAATGGAAGTCAGTAGACAGATCAGATCGAAGTCTGATAAAATGGAAAAATAGGAGTGGAATGGATTAAGCGAGGTAGATGAGCTTAGATTCGGAAGAAACGACGCCGAATCATGAATAGAAAAGAGGTAAAACAGAAGAGAAAAGGAAATGTAGAAGGAAAGAAAGAGAAGCAAACCTTTAAGAAAGAGAGAGATTTGGCTTTCGATCGATTTCGTAGAAGAGAAGCCAGCGATGAGAGAGAGCAATGGTTCTCCTCCTCCTCCTTCTTGTCTTTGTGTTTTTACGTTTTTATTATATATATATTTTCTGAGAGGAAAAAAAAAAGAAAAAGAGTGAAGTTTTGTTTTCAGTTCACTCACAGCTCACACCTCACAGCCGAACTCTTGCCTGGACCACCGACAATTTCAAACCTCTACTTCTCGGCTCGGCTTGCCGGCTCCTTTTATTCCTTTTTAGATTATTTTGTGGGTATGTATATGGGTAATTTAAATTTTAATCACTGAACTTAACATTTACTTTCATTTACAGCACAAACTTTTAATTAATCAAATTACATCATTTAATTTTATTATTAACAATCCAAGTAACTTATATTAATATCGTTAACTAATTTTAATGGGAAAATTGTAATCGACACTTTTACTTAATATATTTTTCACATATCATCGTCAAATAATGTTTAATTGATGACTTTAATAATTTTTTTGTAAGAATTTTCCGAAACATTTTCATTTAAATAATTCAAAGGAAAAATAACTAAATTTCCTAAAAATCATAACAAATACACTCGAATGTACTACAAACGTACAAATATTATGAATTTTCAAAAAGTTTTAAAATCATGTATAATATTTATATATCCTAAATATTTTATTTTATATTTAATTGTGACTACTATTAAATTATTTAAGACAAATCTAATCTTAAATTGAAGAAATGACAAGGGTTAAATTGTATTTTAAAAAAAGCCCTTGTGCTATGTATTCTTTATAGATTTAATTTTTCCACTTGATTTGATTATTTCTGATCCCTCTACTGTTTGAATTCGAAGTTTACATTGCAATCTCGACGTTAATTTTTTTTCAATTAATTCCATTAAATAATTCGACATAACTTATTTTTAATACATGTGATAATATGATATATACCCGTTGTCCGTTGACATGTTTTGTATAGTCAAATAATTATACACAATTAAGGGGGAAAACGTATAGTATTTTTTTGAATAATTGTACAAAAATGTATAATATTCAGGGACGGTTGAGAGTCAAAACACAATTTTTATCGCTGCATTGATTTTTTTAATTGAAATCCGTTAGTTTTATTAAAAGGTGATACATCCAAAACTACAATAAAAGTACACAACCTAGTAAATAAAAACATGTAATCCAAACAAAACTAGCATCTCGAGATCATAATAGAACTGCCATATAAGGGAAA